>OX276337.1:57523066-58751419 GCA_946251815.1 Dasysyrphus albostriatus
CAGGCACAACAACAGAGGGGACAAGTTATTCGTGAAATAGGGATCGAATCATAGAAAATGTATTGAAAAATTGTTTTAACAGGATGGGCTAATATCAGCTGAGACAGTCATTGAATGAAATAATATTCCATAATAAGTGACTAGTGACATATCGCGTTTATGTGCATGTGCAATCTAGTTATTAAGCATAGTTCAAACACAAATTCCGAGTACTTTTTTGATGATGAAGATCACAGGGAAGAGTGAAGGAATCATACATACTAGAAACTGGAAGTGATTTTAAGTACAATGCAAGCAGTTAGATTAGAGTCTCTCAGCTTTTGAACTTAACTATCCGAGAGATAACCATACTAAAAAACATTTTTTCATAAGAACACGGGGAACTGTAATTTTTAAACAAAACTTCAATTCATATTCAGATAACGCATTTAAGATCGATTTTAGTTTTTACTAGACCTTTCGACTAACTCTATTGGATTAATTATTTCCAACAAATAAAAATAATAATATATTAAATCAAATTAATAGTCCATATGAAGAAAAAGCCTTGTATTACAGATAATAGTTATAAAGATATTGCATTCAGTGCTAAACGAAAATGATCACTTTTTTCTTTGCTGAAGCCAATCCAATGCATTAAGTATTGAGGTGAATGTAAATATGGATGAATGTTTTGCAGTAGTCTGGTTTTTTATTTATTATCAAAACTATAATAGTCGTTAGGTCACTGAAGCGATTATCATAAATCAAATAAAAGTAGGTTTCCGATTCGTCAAAATAGGAACACACCCATAATGCAATTATCATCTATTTATCTTTGAATTTAAAATGCCATTTTCACTTAAGTCATGTGAGAATGAAAGTCATATATGAAAGTAAAAATGAACGAAACGCCACAATTTGCAATTAGAGACACATCATAAAGATTAACTTGTATTCGCTTCTTTTGATACGACCACTTAAGTACCTGTCCGAAAATTATAGTTCTACTTTTTAAAACTATTTATGTATTTTGATTTTTGATGCTAATTCATTTATGGTGAAGTTACAAAGATACTTAGTTAAAAAAACGACAAAACTTCGTATGGTTCACCCCGGAACGCATTTCTGTAAATTTATGTAGATTTTTGTGTTTGTAATTTTATTTCATGCACGATACATGGAACCATTGCGACAAGGAAGTAGGTTCATAGGTAGATTTCTACCAATTGTCGATCTGTGCGTGTTTTACATTTTGTTCAGCTTGTAGGCAACCCAAAATGACAGGAATGAGAAGAACTCTAAACATCAGTAGGTAGAGAGCAATAACTCAAACCAAAGACAAAAAGAATTATTGAAACACTAAAATAAAATACATAATTAAATGTATGTAGAATGGAAATAAGCACAAGATAAAAAAAGAACTACAAAACTTGTTTAAATTAACATAATGCATTCGATCAATCTGGAACGTATTATTAGTATGTTTAGTTCGATTGAAAAGTGAAATTTGTTTTCCTCTGCATGCAATATCTATGAAACTATAGTATCTCTGCTTGTATTAAACTTAATTTTATTTTTCTCGCAAAAAATAACTGTGAAAAAAAATATTATTTCTTAAAACTTAATTTAACTTAAAATCTATCTTACATTATTTTAAAAAAAACTAAAATGTGTATTTTAATAAATACACATAAAATTAAGAAATGTACAAACTTGTTTATGAATATAATATTATGTAACTAAAATTGGCCTTACGTTAAATTAACGTATCAAAGACTTACATAATGGAGTTTTTTCTCAGTTGTTGATTTTTCTTTCTGTTTTGAATAAACGAAACTAGACACATACTTCGTCATACTGTAATCTAAATTTATCATCAGCGGAAGCTAATTTGTGAAGAGTCTTTTTAATGCGCAACACTGGTAAGCGCACATTGGCGTTTTGATGCCAACATTCTTTCATTAGTTTCGACATGCCAGCAAGAAGCTGTAATAGAGAAGTTAAAAAAACAAAATTAAATCAGTGAACATTTAAGTACAGGCAAATAAAATAATATATAGCTAGTTCTTATTTCTACATTTTGCTATTATGTAATGTATATATGAAAAAAACATACGGGATCCGAGCTCCAGCGGTTTGGTATCGATGGACGATGATTATCACTGCACACCACTTTTTTCATATCTTCAAAACTTGGATCTGAAGGTACAACATCATAATATGGTACTTTATATTCTTCAGCTATACCACCCGATATTGTCCTTCGACACACTTCCCACAAAACAAGACCCAACGCATAGATATCCGCCCGACGGAGTGCCTCAAAACAATGCATATTTATACTATAAAGAAAAAACATAGTTAAAATTTATCAAAATCTTTATTAAATAGCCAACAAACCTCTCGTCGAGTACTTCTGGTGCCATATAACGTTTCGTTCCAACTTTTGGATTATTTCCAAGATCTAATTTTCCAGTGACATGTGAATGTGTGACGGCTAATCCAAAGTCAGCTATCACACAAGTTCCATTTGGTTTGACTAAAATATTTTTTGATTTCAAGTCACGATGCGCTATTCCTGGTTTTCCCTATTAATTGTAAAAATAACGTTTTTATTATTTCGATTTTAATTAAAACAAAAAAATTATAAAACTCACCTCTTTTCCAAAAATTTCTGTGTGTAAGTGAACAAGACCATTTGCAATAGACAAACAAATCATAATCATATCATAATGGCTAAGGGCGTTTCTGTTCAAATGATCAAACAGTGATCCATGTGGATAGTAGTGTGTGAGTAACCACAATTGAGTACATGAATTTCTTGATATCATATCCGATCCTATATAGCCAAGAATATTTGCATGTCGAAGCAGTACCGTGCTATAAAAACGGACAACAATGATATGGTATTAATTTATGCGACATAACCTAAATTCCAGTAATATAACGATAACGTTAAAGTATAGAAATATTTGTTTCCAACATTATTTTTTAATAACGCTCAAACTAAGGGCTGGGGTCAATTCTCCATCTGTGAAACTGTGAAGTCACACATTTTTTCACAACTCCAGACCTTACTCAATTCGGTATGTAGTATGCAAATACTTCTACTCAGGATACAATTTTTTATCACAGCCAAACAGTTGTGTGAAATTCTGTGAAGAATAAACATCGATTGCCAAAAAAATATACAAAATCTTGAAGGGAACAATTCAAATGACAAAAAATTTACATAATCTTGAATCGAACACCGCACTATCCTTGCACTTTATGAAATTAACCACGTTTCTAAACAAAATTCATCCAAAACCAAATTGTTTTAGACATTTTTCACAACACAAATAAATCAAACTGAAAAAGAAAATTCAAAGTCAGTACTTTTAAGCCAGATCCACATTATAGTTCTAATATCGATACGATCAAATATTCTTACACGAAAAACAATGAGTATATTCACATCATCGATACCTGATACGATTTCGATCCTCTCATTGATTCTTATGTACAAATATTTTATCGTAGCGAGAGTGTATCGGTATTGGCACAATAGTGTGGATCTGGGCCCTATTTCTGCGCTACTACATCAACTACAATGTAGTAGTATAACAGTTGTATTACATCATTTCTGTTTCAAACATACCTTGGTTTTTCAGGTGTAGTACATCAATGTAGCTTTGGACAATCGACTGGAAATATTGGAAAAATGTATGACTCTGTTTCACAGCTTTTGATACTACATGGTTGTAGTACAACTAAATGTAAATTGTTGTTAAATTCTCACAATAAAAATATTTGCTGTGACAAGTAAAAATATTTGCTGTGATTGCTGTAGCAGGATAATAAATGGTTGTATACAAAAAAAAATATACGCATTTGAGTTTGTTTTTTTGTATCTAGGCTGAGTTTACAGTTCTTTTGAATTAAAATAAATTTTGATGTGAGAAAAAAACTGTGAAAAACAAAATATCCGTGGTGTAAAAGAATTTTTTATTCGATCAGTTTACAGTTTTAAAAAAATCTAAATGAGCCTGTTCTATGCAAAAGCAAACATAACTTCCAAACGCATTTTTTTCTGCTCAGTGACATTAGCCCTCTTTCACAGTGCATTTTTATTTACAAGGCTGTTGTTGTGCGCCAAAAAAATTATCATGGTGCATACAAAATTTACTAACTTTGGGCTAATTCACAGTTCGATTCAAAAGTTTTAAAGGTTAATTTTTTTTTTTTGGAAAAAAAAAATATTTCTATCAGAAATGTATGTCGCATTTATTACGTATGTCTAACTTTAGAAAGCTGACCAACTACAAAAAGTTATTAATAGACTTTATTTACTGTTTTCCAAAAGTTGTCCAACTTGGACAACGGCATTGGCTGTCTAAGATCTGTCTAACTTGATATTTTAATTAATTAAATAAAGCAAAATTCCAACTATATATAAGGACATTGAAAAAACTGTCAAACTAAAAAATCTAATAAATAAGGCCGCTAGTTTTCTTTTCTGTGATGAACTCTATTTCTAAGCGTGATAAAAATTGATAAAATCTTATGAATCATCGTCTAAAATATTTATGTATGTCACAATCAATTTATTCTTAATCTATTTTCATTCATTTATTTGATTACCTAACTTGCTCTCATTTCCAAAAAAATAATACAAATTTCAAACAAACGAAATCCATTTGATCAACGAGCTACATCATACAACGAGCTACACATCCACTACATCAACGAGCTACATAATGCTACATCATACAACATTTCCAGTTGTAGTTCTGAAACAAAAAAATGTAGTTGATGTAATTGTAGAATGTAAATGTAAGTTGTAGTTGATGTAGCTGTTGTAGTAGCGCAGAAATAGGCCCCTGGCCTTAAGCATAAACTTTGATAGAGAATCGTATAAGATGTGTTTGTGAAGTGATAAAATGAAAAATTAGTGTGAAAACTCAAATAATATTTTTTTATCACTTCACAGCTTCACAGGTCGATAATTGACCCCTTAGACGGATTGCGATGACCCCCTTGAAGAATTCTAATGACATAATCCACTTCTATGCCAAATTTTTATTATAAGACACAAAAAACATGAGTTTTTATGTTCAATTAGAAAATTATAATATGTTTACAAAAAATTATACACACCTGTAAATTTCAGTTTCTCTCTTCCAGGATTCTTCGTCACGACTAAAGAATATTTTTACAGCAATACTTTCACCATGCCATATTCCACGCCAAACTTCTCCGTATTTTCCGCGGCCTATGCAGTCGACTAAAGTAATTTGTTTAGCTAAAGTTCTTTGAACTAATAATGGAAGACCACTTCCAGAGCCTGATGTCACAGAATGTTGAAAGTATTCCTTGTAAGAAAATAAAAAGAATTTAAAATTATATATGCTTTGATAATCTTTTTATTCTATATTATACTAGCTGGCCCGCCACGGTTTCGCTCGGGTAGAAAGTTTTTTTTTGAAACTAACTAGTGCCGTGCAGTTCAAATTGCATTTAAAAAAAAACCTAAGGTCTAACTGCATATAGGTTAAAGAAAATTTATTAGAGATGAAGACGAAGCTGAAGAAGACCAATTTGATCCCAGCTTGGTCGTAATATAAGCCAAAACTGGAAAGTAACCAGTATAAGCCAGTTATTTTTAAGAAATAAAGGGATTCTAGTTTTAAATTCGAAG
The DNA here is from genome assembly GCA_946251815.1 of Dasysyrphus albostriatus. NCBI lineage: Eukaryota > Metazoa > Arthropoda > Insecta > Diptera > Syrphidae > Dasysyrphus > Dasysyrphus albostriatus. The sequence continues at coordinate 57,528,729 of OX276337.1, forward strand.
CCACTTGAGCATTTGAGCAGAGTAAGTTCGTCCTGTTTTTATTTTAGTTAAATACAAAAAAGGATGGCAGGGTAAAAATAAAGCTTTTATGCTCAAGGAGAAATTATTTGATTTAATGGTGGGATATTCTACACCTTTATGTACTCGAAAGAAATGTGATGATTGTAGGCATTTAAAATGCCAAATAAAAACATGTTTTTAAAACAAGTTTCAATCGTCTATGCTGAAAAAGTTAATAATAATGTACTCGAATGTAACTTACCTTAAGAGTACTGTCCCCAGCACTTGTTGCTCTCAACATATCATCATTAACCAAATAAGATTCCGGATCTTGTTTGTTTCTAAATGCAGTCAAATTTTTCTGATGTTTTCGACGCAAGTAATATAGTACTATAGTTCCAATGACTACAATAACAAAAACTGGCCCTAGTATAGCAAAAGATAATTTCACCACACCATTTCCCATCGAACCGTCTTGTGTGACTTCATCTGTGTAAAAAAAAAGTTTGAAACACTTGAGTTAGAGCGGTATATTTGTTTAAGGGGTACAACTTACTTTGAAATACGGGAGGTAATTCAGGAAAGTCACCTCCATTGCAGTAGTCATCAGAACAGCATACAACATTAATCTGTACCACAGCATGTCGTTTTCTTGGTCCGAGATTATTTAATGTGTTTTGATTACAAATTAATGGTAGCTGTTCGGGAGATGTTGTGCAGCCACGTGATACATTTTCTTCACCATAAGCATTGCGAGTTCTGGATTTCCAACACTGTATGAACAAAAATCAAATTATTACGAATCGGTTTACAACAATAATAAGAAGTGTGCATGAAGTTAATTACTTGTATGGCATTCTGGCACATGTGAGCATCATGTGTTACATTTTTGCAGGGCGATTCACATGAGTAGCATTTAAATCTAAATAAAATATAAAAATAATGGAATTAGAAAACCATATTCCGTTAATTTTTGATTAAAAAGAACTCAACATGCATAAAAGAAATTTGAATTTGCAAAAGAAAAGAAAGTAAAACCAGTGTATTTAAAAATAAAAATCATGAAAAAAGGACAAAACGAAGCAGCACACCACAAATAAGCATCGACATCATCAATCACCAATGATTTTATCATCGAATGTGATGCTCTTTACCTTCTTCTCATTCTTCTTTTTGATTTTGTATGCCTCCTAAAGGTGTAGCATATGCAGGGAATATATTGGGATTTATTAAGTTATAAAAATTGAAAATTTAAAGGGAGTAGCTTATATTTTATGTGTACGAAGAATGTTCCGTTTAGTAGCATAAATATTCGTTCATTTTTGGCACTATCGTAATGATTATTGATTAGAAAAGTGAAAATATTCATTTTAAGTGATATATTAATAAAAATTGAAGCTCTTTTAAAGAAAAACAAAAGGTATAAAATTTTAAATACATGATAAAGGACACACATTCAAGGTTTAGCTGCGCTGTTTTATTCAGTTACCTTTTGGGGCACCTATTGTAACTCTTTACTGGCAACATAAACTTGACGAATGTGACTAGGTGGTATTTATTTTGCGACTCGCCTTGATTAATTTCGGCTGGAATATCAAAAATTTTGAAAATTGCAATACATACATGTTCACCAATATCGTCGATGTCGAAATGTAATCATTATTGATGTGTTTGAACAAAATCACAGTTTGGCATGGGATTGTAAACAATGCTGTAAGCATTGAAAAATCATGTAACTTTTTTCTACGTCCTTTGTAGGGGTTAAAAATAGCGGATTTTCATTTTGTGTGTACAATTGTTGTGTAGGTACACCCTCTTGAATAATTCATTTATTAAACACATGAAATGGTGTTTTATCAATTAAATGTTGGCGATCTTATCAATAGAACTCAACAAGCGACCCTCACTTACTTGTTTTTGGAGATTTTGAAAATAACAAAAAAAAATAACTAATAAAAAAAAAAACACTAGATCTGAAGCACAGATTATTTCCTTAATGGCAAAATTAAGTGGGATTCAAAATCCGTGCTAAGCGAAAAAGGACATGGCGGTGATTGCACCGATCATATGAAAATCAATACCAAGATACACACCTACGCAATATGTTAATTGCGAACACATTCTACTGCTAAGTTCAGACACGCAACTTTTATTGAATGCTGCATGCATCATTTAACCACCGTATCGCGGTAGTTATTTTGGACTTACATATTAAATACTATCTGTCTGCTATCAATAACCTAGAATTTTGTTACCCTACATAAATAAAAAATAATCCGTATGAGTTGTAATATAAAAAGGATACAGACGAAAAACGGCTTAAGTCAACTTGGTTTGATTCCGAGAAAAATTAAATTGAATTTTTATTACTAAAAAAAACGCTTAACACAAAGGAAATGAATAAAAATAACAAATTATTTTGTTTAACACAATGTTCGCATGCAAGTAATTAGAAACGATTTTAAAGATACTTTTTTTCCTTCCGTGTCTCATGTGTTTCTCAAAGTGAAGTTGGGCTTATTGCTGGGCAAAGCAAAAACACATTCCTTTCAACTAAATTAAAAATGCGTTTTTCGGATCACACGAAATTCGAATCATTTTCGTTTCATCAAAAAAAAAACACATTTTTCATTGGATGAAAGTTCAATGCTTGTATTCAAGAGTAAATTCGAAGCGTTTTTTTTTTTCTATGTTGCTTATTAGTCAGTAAAGGCTTCTTCCTGCCTATGCAAAGAGGCCAGCTTTTAACCGCATTAATGGAATAACGAACCAATACGTGTACAATAGTATCTTAGAGGATGGTATTTTGCTAAATGGAACATGAAAAATGCAGTTGGATTGGGTCTTTCTGCAGGATCATGACCCAAAGCAAACGCCGTATCTAGTCAAAACATGGTATAATGATCACAGTTTCTTGAACACAATAAAAAGTTACTGGGATATCGTCAAATGCAAAATTAATATGGAAAATGTCAAAATTGCAGACGTTATTGTTAGAAGAATAAAGAAGACCTGAAATGAGATTCAACTCAATTTCATAAAAAAAATCAATGTCGCGAAAATGCAAGGCAGTCATCGAAACGGGAAAAAGGGTCTCGCACTATAAATTCAATTATTTTAAGTGTTTTTGTATTGTAATTGACAGTTGCAATTGTTTTGTCGCGTGTAAAGTTGAGGTTACTTGATACTCGTACATTTCAGCAGCTGAAAGTTAACTAGAATTCTTAAAATTTTATATTTTATTTACGTTAAATATACAGCTTTTAAAATATATAAGCATCGACACTTTTCTGAATAAAACATTTATGAATTTGAAGGAATTGCTTGGTTTGACTTCAAGTTGCAAATGTTTTGTCAGGTACTGTACATAAAATTACCTTTTCAACAGTTGCAAATGTTTTGTCAGGTACTGTACATAAAATTACCTTTCCGACATATGTCTTGTCGTTATTGGTCTTGTAGACCATTTTGTTCTATTCTCTTCGAATTATAAATAAATTTATACTAAATTAAACTTAACTATGTAACAATCATAGGGCTGACAATAAAATGAAATTATAAAAGCTTTTACCCTAAATTTTTAAATTGAATACTTTTAAAAACGGAGTTACTGAATTTGTAACGTGAGTAACCACGTTCTTTTTTAGATTTGCATAAATGTTTTACTATTTTTTCTGTCCTAACAATGAAAATTTTACTCAAAAAGCTCGTTTAAAACGCGCAATTTAACGTGAGTTACCATGGAATTTCTGTTAGACTTGGCGAGTACTGGATTTATACGAACGACACAACACTGTGCCACACAAAACCAAAGATTTCAATACCGGGTCTTAAAACGTGACGGTTTTAGCTTGGACGCAGTTAAGGAGCTCACGGAGTGTAAGATCACCAAACGGAGCATGAGCGATATTTATTTATAAACTTTTATAGGTATTATGCAAATCATTATATCTGAAAGCGTAAATGATCAAAAGCAAGTACATCATCAAATGAAGTCCTCCCCAAGTTCAATAATAAATTGTGTTATCGTCACAATTTTAATTAATAATTCTTCAACAATCGAGAAATAGTTACCTAATTTTTTTCTTTTAATAAATTTGCTTTACTCGCAATTTGAACGAATATTTATGAATCAAAACAGATGATCTAGAATTCCAAACAAAACTTACCTAGGATGCTTTTGTATAGAATTTTGCAGTGGGAATTCTCTAGCACTTGAATGGCTCACTTCTAGTTCCATATTTTCGTGTTTCTCTTCCAACAGCCGCCCATTTATCTCACCTGAAATGTAATTAAACAAAAGAATCAACTCAATGCACAAAATTGTAAGTTTAATGGATTATATTTTTAAAAAAGTTAAGAAATAAAATAAATATCAACATTTCGTTATAATAAAGCACAAAAAAAATATTTAAAAATTAATAAATCCATGCCCAGCTGCGTCTTTGATTTATTTTTAGTTTTGCATTCTTTGAAAATAAATGCAACTTTTCTCGAAGCGAAAAATTGAGGAAATGTTTAAAATTTATTAATTCACAGATGCATTAGATATTTAAGATCATTTTTAAGTTATAATATTTAACATTTTTAACCAACCTTTGGCGATATTTTGAGTTAAAATTGAAATTAAAATGATTATAAATACAATGGCAGCCATTGTAGTCATCTATCAAAAATGAAATCAAAATAATAAACGATGTGCCCGACAAGGGATTTCTTATATGGATTTGAGTACTTCACCGAAGAGTGTGTTCAGCGATAACAAGTCTGTTCGTGTACTCAACAAAACTACCAAATTCTACCCAAATCTAACACCCCGACTCCACAGAACATACAGATGCCCAATATAGCAACCACAATCCAATCAACAAACAGCAGATTTTTTCTCGCTCGGAAAATTGTGTCATGTCATTTCATTTCTCTCTCACCACTACTTCTATCTTTTGTAACAATATTCAACTAAAATTATAGTAACAAAGGTCACATAAATAAATAACAACTTTTGCACCAGTAAACATAACGAAAATCAGACAAAAAACTTACACACACGTGAAATCTCAAATCTCACGGCCAAGCTTTGAACAGCGTGCATGTGCTGTTCAAAAGTTGCTTTTCTTCGACATGTCTTTGACAAGACGTGGATTTTTTAGACTCCATTGGTGTTTTTCTCGACAGATTCATTACCCGAGCATGGCTCGGATGTCTATTCGCGTACTTCCCAAAACTACGGCTTTCTACGAATTTAGCACAAAATTCTGTCAAAGCTCATGTTCGGTACATTAATTCTTGAACAAAATTGTGGCAGGTTTTTTATTTGTGGGATTTATGTGAGCTTAACATTGTGAAAATTACAATTGAGAACGAGAAATATTCAAAGACAAACGATTTTTAATGCCAAAGGGAAAAACCTATTTTATTTGGTTACATTCACTTAAAACATTAAAAAATTCATTGAAATTGTTGAATATAATTTCTTTTCAGAGAACCCAGCTAACAATTTCATTTTCATAAATGCTTTTCGTTTCCATTCAACCTACGCATATAAGCAATGCATAAAACTCCATAGAGTGAAAAAGGCGAAAGGGCTAAATGGAGCACTATATAGAAACAAATAACACTTTAGTGTCTGAAACGCAAAGCAATTTTGTTAGTTGGGAACAGCTGTTTTTTGTGATGTATTCTCCACAGCAAAATTCAGCTAAGATTTTAGCTGGTTTTTGGAGAGAAAAGTGGGAGCGGAATTTTAGCTCGATCTGCGTACTTTTGTGTAAAAGTGAAAAAAAAAGTTTTGTTTTTGTTCAAAAATCTACTCAATTACTACTGAGTAGTAATTGAGTAGAGTTTTACAAAAGTAAAAGTTCATCCCTATATTTTTTTGTAGAAAAGTGTAGCACAAACTACATCTTAAAAAAAATAGTTAAAAAGCTGATTCATAGACGTCACTCTGGCATCGATAGTAGTTGTTGAACTTCCCTTTCCCGTTTTCCAAGGCATTTAGATCAACCCAAATCTCATAAAGTTTTTCACAGAGGAAGGTGTCGCTAGCATATATTTGTATTTTTTCAATTTTGCACTTTTATAAAAAAGTTAAATGAATGTAGTTAGGCCATCTTGATTTAACAACTTAAACTGACCTCTGGAGGGCCGTTTAAGTCCAATTGGATTAATTAATTGGATTTAAAAAATTGGATTTGTGTGGATTAAACAAAAGTGAATAATATGTAATTGGATTTAACTTTTGGATTTATACTATGTTCCCACCGGAGCGAAATCTCGGATATTAAAGATTAAAAATGAAACGAACGAAAAAACGAATCGTGTAATGAGTCAAATTTATTAATGTTTGAGCTTGTGTATACAGAAAATCATTCACTCTTGTGGAATTGGGACCCAGGGAAGTAGAATATTGCGAATTAACTAACCAGCAATATTATTATATGAGTTATGAGCCTCATAAAGTGTATATAAGTGCTTGATGAATAGTGCCCTCAAAATCACAGGGAACCCGATTTTTCTTAAATCTATAGCCTCGACGATGGAAAACAATAATAATGCCTCTCATCTAATGGGCAATATTGCCATTGCCATTGATAAAGCGCTTACATTTGCATTTTTCAAGGCAATATCAATGATTATGAAGCAATTTATTGTCTCAAATATTTGGGCCTATTCGGCGTGATCTTTTATTCTGATATTCTGTTATTCTGCTATGAATTTCCATACAAAAGTTTAAGCTGTCAAAAAATCTTTTATGAATTTTAATTTTGGTATTCTGCATGCGTAATTCTGTTATTTAATCTGCTAAGAAATCTGTTATGACCTGTCAAACTTTCGAACTCATAGCAAAATTTTTTACAAATCACGTTTTTGGTATTCAGCAAGCCAAATTCTGCTATTAAATCTGTTATGAATTATAAAAGAATAAAAGACAAACCTCTCTGCCTTTTATCATAGATGATTTCAATAAACAAGAAGGTATATGAAGTAAAAATGGGCATTTTTCTTTTATTTCGTCAGCAAATTGTTTTAAAATAAACAGAAATGATAAAATTTACTATCACATATTTTGTAAAAAAAATTGAAAAAATTAAAATAGGTATTTTTTTTGCAGGCGAAAGCACAAAACACTTTTGATGTTGAACGAAGATAAAAAAGTAATCCCTTCGGTCTTTCCGATGTGCATCTCATACAGCTTTTTGCATTGAATGTATTTTATGTAGGAGTTCTATTATACACCTTCACTAACTACAAATAAAACAATTCCGTGACAAATACCGATTAAATATTAAAAAAACGAATGTAAATAAATGTTGGCCACCCATTTTGGTATTTCCATTTTATTTACAACAACTCATTTTGGTAACAGATTCTTGGTCTGTTCGTTAACTGATTTCGTTTTCGAAGCTTCATAACAGAGTCTTATAAAAGTTCGAATATCTGAATGTCAACTATAAAAGATCTTTTAGAATGAAAATCTTTTATGATTTATAACAGAAAATTCATAGCAGAATAAAAGATTTGGCAGAATAGGCATAATTATCCAATGGAGCCCCTGGATTAGAGAGCCTGATAGATAAAAGATTTTCCCACACCACATAGGTGCCAATTCTTGGACCCAGTTCCACAAGTGTGAATGATTTTCCGTGTACACATTCCGTTCATGCCCAAAACAAGTCAGAATAAATTTGACTGAATGTGCATACAAATTGTGTCAAAAACTTAAAACTCACTCGAAAGAGTGAAACTCTTGCGGAATTAATTCCTATTCCCATTCTGTGCAAATGTGAAACCAAACATCAAAAACTTTATATGATTAATTTTCTTTCATGAATATCCAAAATAAAACGTGAATACGAACAAACAATGTCAAATTCAATCATATCTCTTTCTCTTTCCTTCTCAAATCCATAAGGAAAAAGTGTTTATATCTCATGCATTTTCCTGTTCTCTTTAAAACACACAAGAAAATTGAGAGAATCGTGCAGTTTTCTGTAGAAATGGTAGGGTGGTTCGAGCATCGATAAATATAATATTCATATTCACAGAACCAGAATCATTTATTTGTCTCAAATGAATAGAACAAGTGAAAGCAATGCTCGGTAGTGAATGTGAAAATTATTTACTATGTCGTTTTCTATTGGTTTCACTCAAGAAGACACTCATTCTGAATCCAATGGAACAGTGCTGTTACTTCTACTCAATTCTGAAGTTTTGTCTTTATATTGGTGATACATTAAATAAAAACTTTTTGCTGGCACACAAAAAGAGAGATTCTAAAAAATAGTGTATCTTACCTAACATACCCTAACTTACAAACATAAGTTTCCTTTTCATTTTTATTAATTTGTTTACAAAATTATATTAAATTTCTTGTTTTCGAGTGCACAATTATTTCGAATGGAATGTTGATAAAATATGAAGTCGTTGTTTTGACGTTTGTGTTTGAGTGTATTAGTGCTTCACGAGTGGATTCTGATTTCAAATCGAGAAGATAAATTATCTTCTCAGAATCGTCAGAAGAGGTATTTTGTGCCAATGAAACGGTTTCAGAAGACTTCCGGACGTTTCGAAGGGGTTCTGGATGTCCAATGGAAAAGACATTAGATTCACTTTTTCACAGAACCCAGAATGTCACAACCTATTTTGCTATATTTGTCTCTTCGTCTAAAAAAGGTCTTGTGCTTACCACTTAAATCAATCATTTGTATCGAAATGACATCTGTCAACGTACGTCAGTTTTTGTTGCTTTCGCCTTGATCCTTACGAAATACGAGAGTTTTAAAACCATTTTTAAAACATTTCATAAAAATGTTTAAATTCAATAAAATTCTCACAAAACACTTAGTATTAAATCGAAATTTCAAAAACTGCGTTTCAACATGGTCTCCTCTAGCAACTGCCTTCAACTCGCCACCATATAAAAGAATTAATTTAACGCGCAATGATGTGGTAAGAAACTTTGTGCTTGTTTCAATCAACTTTCCAATTCTACGGATGTCTTTTGCTTGCTAGGGACTATTTAATTTACCCGAATTAAAATCCTTCGAAGGATTCTATCTTTTGAAGGATAATGTAGGAAACAAAACAGATGACTTAATCCAAGAAGCTATTTCCCAAAATCGTTCAAGAAAAATGGTAAACATTTTCTTAACTCATAAAATAGACTAGGAAATCATTTTTATTTGAACCTTCTTCTTCTAAAGGTTGAGATTTTTGATGAACTCTCTGATTCCCTTTGTAAAGTTGCTGATCTCGCTGAATTTATTCGTATCGCTCATCCGCAGAGTAAGTATTCGCATGCAGCTGAAGAGGCTTGCATAACAATAAGTGGAATTGTTGAAAGGTAAACTTAAATACAAATATTACAAGAAAAAATTCCTAACAAAACTAATACCCATCAGCTTAAATACACATAAACCAATCTTCAAGGCGCTACAGGGGGTTGTGGAAAACGGTGACATCATGCCAACTACAGAAATTGATCGTCACGTAGCCAAACTCTTCCTATTCGACTTTGAGCAATGTGGCATACATCTGCCAGAAGCCGAGAGACAGAAAGTAGTTCGTCTAAATGATGCAATCCTTCAATTAGGTCAGAAATTCATGAGTGGTGCTGTTCATCCATCAGCGATTCCAAGGAAGAGTGTTCCAGACTCGGTGGCACATATGTTAGTCTATCTAGCTAAGGAAGCATGCATTTTGTGTAACGCAATTTCTTTTAGATTTCCCTCGGATGGAGATAATTTGTATATATCTGGACTATATACAAACTCGTCCAGTGCTCAAGCTAGAGAAGCAGCCTACAGACTCTTCCTACGGCCCATTGAGAGCCAAGAAGAACTTCTATCTGACCTTATTGCTTGTAGATACCAGTTGGCGAAAACTTGTGGGTTCGATACATATGCACATCGAGCTTTAAACTCCAGCACTGTAGAGCATCCGACTATGGTTAAGCAGTTTATCGATGAATTATCCGATGAGCTAAGACCCAGGGCTAAAAGTGATTTTGAAATAATGGAAAAGATGAAGGTAAGATAAAGTTTTATATTTATCAAATTTCTCTTAGTGAAGCGCCGAAGAAGAATTTATTGATGTCTATTGTGTATTAGGCCTACAAAAGAAAGTCGGCTTGTACATGTCGGCATTTTCAATGACCTTAAATAGAGAAAACTAATGCTATGTATGTAAGTCAGTAAATTTATTCATCGTACCTTGCCATAATTTTGAATCATCCAAAATTGGAGCAAAACGCAACTTTACTAAAAATCAAAAAAAAAAAATATCAAAAAAGATGAATGTCTAACTTTCTGTTGTTTTTCATCGATTCCAACTCATAACTAATTTTAGATTTTTTGACCCAATAATTTCCAAAGCTCTGCTTTTAAAAATTTATTAACTTTTTTGTACTCGGAAATTTTGAGCATGAGCAACTTTTTTAGACCTCTCTTCAAATTAATAAATTATATTCCTGCTCAACAGTAAATTTATTACGTTTTTCCCTATGTATTCCTATTAGTGAGAAGGGCTTTGTTCAGTAAAAACAGTAGAACCTGGTATGAAAAGTTACCAAATCTGTGTTCTCAGGTAAGTATATGTTCTTTAATATATCTTAAACTGCTTTCAATTTGGAAGACTTGTTTCAACAACCCGTGTAGTAATAATATCATTATTTCTTTTGTCTGGCTTATTCTTCCTTGTATAAATATAAAATAGAAATTCGCGATGACCGAGATCAGAGATCAAGAATATTTTAAATTTTAAGCACGGAAGACTAGATGTGTTGTGAAGTGCCTGGCTTTGAAGGATCTTTAAGATAGAAAACGATAGGAGAGTCCGTGTAGGACTAAAATTGGGTATGTGGAAGATAAATTTGCTGAGCCCCTGTAAATATTTTTGATAAAATACAAAAACAGTTTCATATCAAATCATTATGATAAAAAATTTAATCCACCACTGAAACTTGTTCTTATAGCACATGATAACTTCAACTTAATAAAAGATCTTAACAAGTTTAAAAAACTGTATGCATTTACTTGAATAACCAAAACGCAATGCAGGCTATGGCCCTAGCACCGCAGTTTAAGGTTTATTATCTTAAAGAACAAACAATTTCACTAAAATCTTGAAAATATACATATTTGTATGTACTTGTATCGGCCTCAAGCAGAAAATTGACAAGCTTCCCGATAACTTTCTGGCCAGCAAGTGGTGTCTGTAATAAATTCATTATTTATTGCGTTCCCAACTCGTTTACCATTCAGACTGTTTACTTGTTCCGTGCATATTTTTAGCTCTATTTACAATTTTACGTAGTGTATGAGTACATTTAAGTTATTGCCAAGAACTTGAAAAATATTATCTCTGTTATGGCTGTTCAATTTCAGTTTTTCGTTTCAGAAAAAGGACACTGGGAGTTTGAATGCAAGTTTAGCTGCTTGGGATACGCCCTATTTTACTTCAGTGGTCAAAAGCCAATGGCTTAAAGCAAGTTCAAATGAGTTTCTGCCCTACTTCAGCTTAGGCGGTTGCATGGAGGGCTTGGATAACCTCATGAAATCACTGTATGGAGTCAGTTTGCAAAACACGGAAGTTGAACCCGGTGAAGTGTGGAATAATGACATCTATAAACTATCTGTTGTACATGAGACTGAAGGCCTCTTGGGGTACATTTACTGTGATTTCTTTGAACGTAACGGAAAGCCAAATCAGGATTGCCATTTCACAATTCAGGGCGGGAAGAAACTACCTGATGGTAGTTATCAGCTTCCCATAGTTGTGGTTATGTTGAATTTATGTCCAGCCCGATGGACAGGGCCAACACTTTTGTCTCCGTCTCGTGTTGATAATCTGTTCCATGAAATGGGACACGCCATGCATTCGATGTTGGGTCGAACCGAGTATCAACATGTGACTGGGACACGTTGTAGCACTGACTTCGCTGAGGTGCCATCAGTCCTAATGGAATACTTTGCCAGTGATCCAAGGGTAAGTTCAACAGAAATTCTAAAAAGTGCAACATCTATACATTTTCATCTAAGGTACTAAAAACATTTGCAAAACATTATCGCACACATGAACCAATGTCGGAGGAAATGTTGCAACGTCTCTGTGCTTCGAAAAATCTTTTCTCGGCGAGTGAAACACAGTTGCAGGTAACAACAACTTTGTTGAGATATTTTCTTGATTACAAATAAATTTTCTGGCAGGTGTTCTATTCTGCTTTGGATCAAGCATATCATTCGCAAAAACCAAGTCAAGGTCAGAATACAACAGAGACGCTAAAAGAAGTTCAAGCCAAATATTATAGTCTTCCTTATGTAGAAAATACCGTAAGTTCCAATATCTTATTTGCATGCTGACTTTTTTTGTATCCTATGACACCATATTCACAGGCGTGGCAACTTCGATTCTCACACTTAGTTGGTTATGGTGCGAAGTATTACTCCTACCTCATATCAAAAACAATAGCGTCATGGATATGGCAGACATATTTTGAAGCTAATCCATTCAACAGGGAATCAGGTGAAAAGTATAGACAAGAAGTGCTTGCGCACGGTGGTGGTATCCCAAGCCGACAATTGGTAGCTAACTTTTTGCAAAGGGATGTAACTCCAAAGGCTTTATCACAAAGTTTAATTCATGAGATCGACGTTAATAATGATAAGATCAAAGAAATGAGTAAAAAGTTTAAATCATCATTTGATCAATGATGCATGAAAAAGTGTTATCTGCAATTGCAAGTTTATTTTGAAAAATACAAGTCAAAAGTCTGTTAAATTTGAATTTAAATTTCTTTTTCAAGTAACTCAATTATCAAAAATAACAGAAGGGCTTGATTTTTAAATATATTTGCTAAATATTGAAAGAAGATAAGTTTAAGAATCTATGACCGGGTCTTTTGAACACTTGCGTAAATTATATAGTAAATCAATCGGCTGATTCAACCACAGTCATAATACTAAAGTTTTTTACGCGTACCATCTTCATTTTTGACACAAAAAGTGTTTTCATGCAAAGTAGGTAAACCACACAGTACACATATCTAAGGTATTATCTTGCGCATGTTGTGCAAAATGGGAACTGTCAGATGAAATTCAAGACGGCCGTTTCTGTGACCCCATTCGCTGTATTACAACAACAACAAAGAAAACAAACACGAAATGATTATTTAAAAACACTAAAAACCAGAAAGAAATGTTGTTTGCATAGTAAAATAATATTAATAAACACTAAAAAAAAAATATATTTGCTAATAAACAAGTTACATATGAACACACAACACAGAACAAAATATGTATGAAGTGGGGTCACGGCATTCACCATTTTTCACTGATTTTGTCAGATGCGCAGAACTGAACAAAAATAAAAACGCTAATGATATTACCTTCAATTTGTGTACTGTGGGTAAACCATATTAAACGTCGGAACAACGTTAACGATGTCGTTAACGAACATCAACATTTATATGCGTTGTTATCTGCCGTTTATTAATATAGGGGATAATGTTCACGATGCTTGTACTACATTGAATGAATAACGGTAAATAGGTGTGTTATGCGCAGAAAAGCCCTTCGATCCGAAAATTTGTTTCAACAATTTTCAGCAATTTTTGTTTATTAAAAAAAAAAAAACTAAGATGGTCTCTGTTTTGTATTCTTACCAATTCTCATATTTACTATGTAAATATGCGTGGAATAAAATTAATTGGAGGTTCATAGCATCATTTGTTCTCCCGAAGTCGATAGCATGATTTTTGTTCTCGAAATATTCGAGAACAATAAAATTTAACGTTTTTTTTAAATAATAAAAAAAACCTTATTAATTTTTTTTGAAAATTCTTTTTGCGTTTAATTATCTATACAAAAAATTTATCAGAAGTCGATATCTTTATTCTTGAAAAAAGTTAGAAACGTACGAACTTACGTACGATCACAGACATTTCTCTCTAAAAATTCTAGGGAGCTCACAACGTGATAATAGGCGCGTCTCACCAAATAAAATCTCTGAGCGCTCAGAGATTTTTTAAGTGGGACAAAAAATCTCACCTGAGCACTGAGATTTTTTGAGGAGATTACTGAGACGAAAATTTTTTGGATTCATTTCTCAATGCTCTTTCTCTGCTAAAACAGCTGTTCATTTGACAGCCAAATTGCAATTTTTTGCTGTTGTATGAATTCTAAAATCGATAAAAAATACAAAAAAAGGTGGAATGTTGATAAAAAGGAAAATAAATTGTATTTGCTATGATTTTTCATTAATTTTATAAAGTTTTGTGCTTAAATATTTTAAGCAAAGTTGAAATTTCGTTTCCCGAATTTCAATTCGAGAATTATAACACTTGTTTATACAATTCAACGGAGAATCTTGTCCCAGCAAAGCATTCCGCCTCCGTCAATCTGACATTGAGCGCTCAGTGAGATTTTAGTTGGTGAGACGCGCCTAATATGTCAATTTTTTCAATTTGAAAAATTAGACCAATCACAATAACTTCCAACAGCAAGTTAAAAAAGGCCATATTTTGAAGATATTGAGACATACTTACAACAAATATTTTTCGAATAATTAAAAAAATGCGTCTTTTTGAATAAATACAAAAGTGAGTTTAAACACAGATAATAGAGTAAAGTAAATAGAGTAAAGGCTCTCCCAAACCAACGCGAATCCGCAGCGACGGCGAATTTTTGTTGTTGTTTAGCGTAGTACAAAATATATGACAAATACACAACGCTAAACAACAACAAAAAATCGTCGCAGTCAATTCAACGCTTGAATCAGCGCTGAACCTCAGTAAGTTCGCCGGAGTCGGTGAGAAACTAGCCTTAAGTTAAGATTTCTGAACCACGGATCCAAATTTGAACCCTTTAAAGGTTCTCCTAAACCAACGCGAATGCGGAGCGACGACGAATTTTTTTGTTGTTTAGCGTTGTGTATTTGTCATATTTTGTTCTATTGTGAATGATTTGCTGCGAATGCGGAACGATTCACAGCGAATCATTCACAATAGAAAAAATATGACAAATACACAACGTTAAACAACAACAAAAATTCGTCGTCGCTGCGGATTTTTTGTTGTTGTTTAGCGTTGTGTATTTGTCATATATTTTGTATTATTGTGAATGATTCGCTGCGAATCGCGCGTTGGTTTGGGAGATCCTTTAATGTGCCGAATTATCTCACCTTTTAGCTCTTGAAATGTTTGTTCACGTTTTGTTTCAAATAACCCCAACAAAAAGAAGTCCAACGTGGTCAAATCACATGATCTTGGCGGCCAATTGACATCGCCACCACGTGAGATAACACGGCCATTGAATTTGTCGCGCAAAAGAGCCATTGTTTCGTTAGCTGTGTGGCAAGTGGCACCGCCCGTTGAAACCGCATATTATCCATATCTTCCAATTCGGGCCATAAAAGTTCGTTATCATCTCACGATAGCGAACACCATTCACAGTAACTGCCTGACCGGCCTCATTTTCGAAAAAATACGGTCCGATGATGCTGCCAGCCCATAAACCGCACCAAACAGCCACTCTTTGTGGGTGCATTAGTTTGTCGGCAACCACTCTTGGATTATCATTCGCCCCAATGCGGCAATTCTGCTTATTGACGAATCCACTGAGGTGAAAATGTGCCTCATCACTGAAGATGATTTTCTTCGAAAATTGATCATCCGCCGTTGCCCATTTTTATAACAAGCCTGAATAACTGTAACGCGTTACACTTTCTCACAGCATAGGATAATTTTCAAAGAGAAATTCGAAAAATGAATCAGGCGCAAACAATCAACGTGTAATAGGGGTCTAGGCTATCTGGTCTGCTATAAAAAAGGTGTAAAGTGTAGCATTAGCCTAACATTAATTAAAACAATGAATATTGGCATCATTTATTTATGTCATGTTCCCCTGTCATCATATTTCACGACATCGCATACAAAAAATTCCGCATATGTTTAGTCGTTTCTACAAAAAAAGTTATGACGATTTTCGATTATTAATTAATAAAGTGTTGTTATTTGGCACATTCGGTAAGTGTTTAGTAAAAATTGATATTTAACATTGAATTTTTTCATTGAAATCTACGTATAAACTATCATCAATATGAATATATGTAAATAAAACCAGATTATTTAATTTTTGATAAGTATGTTTTCCCTTTTGTCTTGTTTATTTAATCGAAAAAAGTAAAACAATGATAATTTAATTTGATTTGAATAACAAATCCTTAATGTAATTTTTGTTCATAATTTTGGAGATATATAATTTTATATACAATTTACTGTATAAGCTTCTTTACAACTTGAAAGTCGGGGTCGTGAAAGTAAAAAAAAAAAAAAAAGAATAGGTGATTCATTTCTTGAGTTGTGTTATGGCATAAACAACAACAACACTGATTCCAACCGTGGCTTTTATCTATTTAAACAATTGTGCAGATTGTAATTTCGCAGGTGTTCTAATAAAAAAAGGTGAAACTTTCGTCATCATTATCTTAATCGGTTGATTGCCCAAAAAAAACCCTACCTAATACTTTGACTTCATCAGAGAACATAGGGTTTGTGTAAAAGAAGGCCTCGCGTCTGTAGTCGCATTCGGATCAAAAGATTCCATCATAGTCTCATATGCATTCGAACATGGATTTTCTTTGTTTTTTTTTCTGACTACGCGACTGCGACGACGTTCTGACCTATTAAACTTTTGACTGTTAAAGATAAAACAAATAAAGAACTATCCGGCGTTATCTTTTATGTGGTTGATGGAAAGGTTTTTCTTTTAATATCAGGATGTAATACGAATACGTTCTTATTGGGTTTTCAAATTGTGTCCGTATTATAAATGAATTTGTTAAATAAATAAAGCCCAGGATGTAGGTACCGTGCAAGATATGGTGTTGGTGTTAATCAGATTAAGTCCACGGGGAAATAAAATTATTATTTTTTGTTTTATTAAGGGCGTTGAATGTCTGTTTTTGTTTTTTTGGTTAGTTTAACGGTTAGTGTAATGTGTGTTGTTACTGAGAATAATAGTACCTAGCTACCTGTTAGATACTATTATGAAGCAAAATGGTTTTTTACTTGCTTGTTATCATAATAAAATATGACACCTTTTTAGGTTAATTCTACCAACCAAGTCTTTTGTGGTTTTTTGTGTAATAAATCATCCTGTTATGAAAGTTTAATGACATTTTGATTTGTCTTGTTTATTTTCCTTTGTATTCTTCTTCGCAGTGTTAAAATGCCGCTTGGACCCCTTTCAGACGAGGAGATCTTATCTCTTATGACTTTCAGTTCTTATAACAAAATAGCTCGCAACGAAGTGCCCCTATAAGATAGATATTCGAAGGGGGGGTTTCAGATTTATAATTATAAGTTATTAAGAAATTTTTAATTTTCAATGGTCTATCATGTGCTTTGGGGCATTAATGGAAAGTGAACAATCAATCTTTATGTTATCAAACAAAATCCTCTTCATTTTGGGCTATTAATTTATGGTCTCATTTGTTATTAACATACTATTCAAATATAATTGGATTTAAGTGTGTGTTGCCTAGTTAGTGCAGTATTTATAAGCTTCTAAAGATAAGGAAAACTATGGGGTTGGGTTTTCAAGACAAAAAGTTGCTTGATTAAATATAAATATAGAAAAAAAAAATAGTGGCTCATAAAGTAAATTAGATGCTGTTTCCAGTTTATAAGACCGGAAGTTAATATTTCAAATTAAATTTTGGGTAGTTTAGTATTTAGTATAATAACAACCCTTAATATTCCCAAAACTGCCGGATATCTTGGTAAAATTTCTACAAAGTTTCTGGCAATGAACTATTCGATGCCATGCTTCTTAAATTGATGCATACAAGATGTGCATTAAATGCATCAACAAAAATGTTTACTTGATATACATGCATGCACGTATGAAGGTACGAAGACGCATAATTTTCAGTCGAAGGATACCGACACATTGACATTGAATAAACAGCAGGAACGGTCTGTTAGTTATATTTTGTAGAGGAAATAAAAATGGGACTCAAAGCTCGTGGTCTAATAAAAAAATTTGGGGACTGCTGTTGAACAACAACATCTAACAGATGAGCCCAATTGTTGTACTTGGTCAAAACGCATCCGAACTTAAGGTAACAAAAACTTTAAATTGAATCAATTACATTTAACAGTCGCAAAAACAAAAATAATAAATTTTCTATTATTTACGTTTTTTATTCTTCATTCGGTAGACCTAAAATTCTGATGCTGGCCAACTTAAAACCTGTATTTGATTCTCTCGAAGCCAAAAGCTTGCACTTATTTGGCTGTATTTCCCCAAGTCAAGGGTAAATTTTCACACGTTAAAGGTTCCGTATTGTTTTCTAATATCTGCTTGTACTGCTCGTGATCAATCCTGCCAGATACTCTTACTATGAGAACACCACCTTCCAACGAAAATGCTGAGCACACCATAACGTTGGATTCCCTTCACCTTGAGAACGCTAAAGTAGACCTATCAGGCCGATATTGTCAGAACTTTCGCTTTAAAGCACATTTTTTCCTGAAGAATAGTGGCTTTTGTAAGATTACCATTGAAAACTTTAAGTTTATTGATAAAACAAGCGGATTTCTTCTTAGAATACAGCAATGAAGCTCTTCTTCGCTCAGGCATAGGTCTTGATGTTATCTTAACTCCATATTCGTCTCTGATTTGATGTCTAATTTCTACGGCTCTTGAATGTATCCTTTCGACTTGTGGTAAACATTGCTTTGTCCATGGCTTTTTCTGTTTTTCGTCTCTGTCTTGTTGTGTTTTAAAATGTCTTATGCTGTTTTACATGGTTTATCGCGTTATAAATAATCTATATTTTTGTAACCAGAATCCCTCGAAATTTCTATAATAAGCCTTAGATTTAAAAAAATGTTGAAAATAGCTAATCTTTTTTAAATAAGGGAATACTCCATCTGATGATTGATTCGAGAACAAAATTGCTTATATTGGGTTTGGTTCACTAAGAACATATCTTTCAGTCATCAAATAAACACTCAGTTAGCTATCACATAAAATACGGAAACATTTGTGTTATTTTCTTTGGAATAAGTACTATCTAATTTTAAGTTAATTATTGAAAAACTGAGCCTATTTATTAAAAGACGTAAGTGGTGCTATTTATTTAACTAGAATGACGACTTTTGCGCTCCATTTTAATGACAAAAAGTATATCGTTATGCACTCAGGGATGTAACATATGCGTGCTGATGCGAACAAAAATTATATCGGTTTCAGTTTGTGGGAAAATATATTTGAGTTATTATAGAAGTATATAATTGTGCTATTTAGTTTTCAGCCACTGTATGTACCATTTGAAGCTGCTTTTATAATTTAATAATGAATAATGACTCAATCTTTTTAGTGTTGTGGTTGACCTTATCAAGCTCAATTTGTTGTTTTACATACAAAATAAAAATTTATTTTAATTTTAAATGCCGTTCCCTTGCGATAAGTATAAGACAAACTCTTGATTTAAATAATTTTGCGGTAAGAAAATTTTAAAGCGAATTTACATTTTTTCACGAAAGATATCTTAAAAATTTTATTAAACATAATACTAACAATAAAATTTCTTTCATTTTAATTTTTTTTTTTATGAAAAAAAGAAAAGCTATTGAAGCTATTAATCTATTCAGAACTTTGTGTAGCAAACAATGATCAAGCAATGAGGTAGAACTATTATATTTATAGTCTGAATATGTTGTCTTTCAAATGGAAAACTCACCCAGGATGAACTTAATCTAAAATAAGTGACTATTTTGTTTATTCTCATTAGACCAATTGCAGCTGCAGAAATTATAAGTACATATGTACAATACAAACATCACATTGTTATGCTTTACCAAAAGCATGAATGTGCTAATAAAATTTGTTTGAAGTGATGAGTTGGTTTGATAGTTCTTTCGGTATTCCATCACACCACAGTACTTTTACAGCCATATTATTCACTACGTGTAGGTAAGGTTAAGTGAATTTTAAACCTGTCCTATTCATCCGGATTAAAAATACATTACAACCGGATGTAATGTTTTTTTTAAACTTGACTAAACATACGGAATGTCAATAATTTTGTATTTTCCAGCATATATTTCTTGTTTCTTCGTTTCTTGTTGTATTTCAAATTTGATCGTTCAAAATTTTTAAAAACCAAGTTGCCGTTTTTTTGTAATTAAAATCAAAACTATAAAATTATTAGGTCTGTTCATGTACTTCCCATAACTATGAATTTCTACGAATTTTATTTTTTTTTAATTGAGCTTTGACAGAACTTTGGGCTACATTCGTAGAAATTCGTATTTTTGGGAGGTACGCGAACAGCCATGTTATTGTCTTTATTTTTCCCGTGTTTGTATAAAAAATTGGTTAAAAAAAAGACATCTCACTTTTAACTAAGGTGTAAATTTAAAACCGGATTAATTGATTGAATAATATGGCAGTAAATGTACTTAAAATTTAGATTACACCCGAGTTGAACTACTTAAACAGCTCTCAGGCAGTTTAAAGGGAATCGAATTAAACGCTACAAGGTTTAATAAATATGATTTATTACTGGGTTTATCGAGTGAATATTATGCGTTTGGGTTGAATTTTCAAAACCGGATTTATTGAGTGAATAATATGGCTGTTATTGTGTGGATATCGAAAACAATATTTTATTTTAAAGCGTCAGTTATGCGATGCCATTAGATGAATGAAGACTTCGTTCTTATCTAATAAAATATGCATATACGATGTAGACAAATTTTATTTTTGCACATTCATGTTTTGGCCTGAGGGTGACGGTATAGGTTCCCTGTATTTGTTTAGTTGCTTATACCTTTATAGTAGCAAGTAAGATATCTGTCAGTTACAGTAGAAATATTATTTAGTATGTATTTCCTCAGAAGATTACCTTTGAAAACTACTTGAAATTGTGCCTATCATTTTAATTGAAAAAAAAAACAAATATTGTTTATTGATAGCTTATCAGTAAATACATAATAAACAAATTTTTCAGCTAGTAAAATTTTTGGACACAATAACGTATTTTACTGCATTTTGTATTGATGATTCACATTGACTTAATGTATGTGCAGTATGTAAATAGAGTTTTTCATTTAAATTTGAAAGAACTTGCTTGAATCAAAAATTTCCTCTAGCATTATATAAGTAGATAAGATGTGTTCTACAGCTTTATTTCAAATAATTGTACGTCCTTGTTAGATTGATTTGGTTTCGCTTTGATCTTCAACAAAATCTCAATTAAAAATTTGTTTGTTTCTTGTGTTGCCATTTCTTTGAAAAATAGTTTTTTTATGAACTATGTATATATGTATGCATGCACAGTTGTGGTCAAAATAATATCAGTGCAGCCCTCCACTCGACGTATTCTATTACAATTAGGGATGCTCATAGAAAAAATGCATCGATGTTTTTTTCGATGTATTACGTCGGATCGTTACATCGATGTTAAACGATGCATCGGTTAAAAAGATCGATGTTTCCGATGCATCGAATAAAAAGGCTATCATTCCACAAAAACAACATAAATCAGCTAATATATGATAAGATATAAGAAACATGATAATATTCAAGGTTTTTTTTTAAATGAAATAGAGTTTTATTAAAATTTGTTTATTTTGTAACCTATGAGTTAAGGCGATATTACACTAGCATATAAATATGGCAAATTTGCCATATAAATATGGCTCAAAAGGGTCATATAAGTGTGATAGGCATATTTATATGATAACATATATATGACGCCATATATATGACAATGATTTTGGGACATATATATGACAAAGTGTAATATGGAAACAAAGGCGTTGTCATATATGTTTGGAAGCTTAGTGCCATATAGTCATATAAAAATCGGTTAATTTTATATGTTCATATATGTTTGTCATATAATTTAATAATTTATCGTTGGCAGAAGAAGAATTCTTCATTGATTTTATCCAAATTATTTTAGTTTTTGATTAAGGATCTTGGTTTGGTTATTTTGTTGCATTTATGGTGGTGAAAAAATGCATAATGTTGCACTAAACGTGTAAAATGGATGGAATTCACCATTTAAGATTTTATTGTCAGTCGGGGATCTCGCAGGACTTTGGGTTAAAAAAAACAAAACAGTGTATTAAAGCGACTGCTAGGGGGTTTTAGGCCCACGTCTGTCATGTACATACATATGTACATATGTTTGTACGTATTCGCACTCAGGGTCTCAAGGCCTTTCGTTTGAGACGTTTCAAGTGGTTCCTCAAAGTCTAAAAAACGCCTAAAAACGCATTTCCGGGAAAATTTTTTCTATATATATATTATATTTGTCCTTCGTTAGGCGTTTTCCTTTGGAGGTGGCATCGTTGTCCTTCGTTAAGCGTTTTCCTTTGGAGGTGGCATCGTACTTGCAACTGCATTGCTAGCTTTTTTCAATGGAACACATCAAACAGCTTTCCAATGTAAAATGTATCTACTCGCACATGAGAGTATGTGCAGTTGGTAGTACGAGATTAGGGTTTTCATCTACTCATGAGTATTTTGCGACCTCCAAAGGAAACCGGCTGTTAACACCTTCCAAAAACTTCACGACCACAAACAAAATTAAACTATCAATTATCGCGGATTTTAGTTTTTTTCACTTATTTTCTTTTCCTCCTCCTCCGGTCCAAAAGAAAAATGAAGATAAGAAACAAAGATTGAAATTAATATTTATTTTGACAGAATGAATTTCCGAATAAAATATAATTTGTCAAATAATTTCCTTTATCATACATATGTATTTAAATCTTGAAACAATGTATAGTGTGATAGCCAAATTTATCTTTGTCATATATATGAACAAAAATTATTTGACAAAGCCATTTGTCATATAAATTGGTCATATATGTATGAGATAGTGTAATACACTGTGTCATATATTGAAAAGCTTTGCCATATTTTATATGGCAGCATTAGCCATACTTATATGATAGTGTAATACCGCCTTTACTGCTCAAGACTCAATTCAATAAAGTCAAAAGAGCCAAAAAACTGCAAATGACGAGATACTTTCATTCGAAACATCGGAACTAAATACATCGATGCATCGTTAAACATCGAAAGCATTCGATACATCGGATTTAGTCGATGCATCGAATGAAAAACATCGGTGTTTTCGATGTATCGATGGAAAATGAGCATCCCTAATTACAATCATAAATAGAAGCAATTAATTAGATCCTTCAACTAATTTTGTGGTAAAAGAAAAGAACGTTTTCCGTTTTCAGGAGGACAAAAAATCATGGCATAACGGTTTTTTTTTCAAAAGTCGCTTGGATGCTCTTAAAGTGTATTTCTTAGCAGTAAAAATTATAGCAATGTTCGAAAAGTTATGGTAATAATAATATTGTTTTTTTATCTCGTGATTATTTTAAGTATATAAATTTCAAGTTCTAAGGTAAAAGTTAGAGGCCCCATAGTATTCAGATATTTATACCCGTGGTTAACCCTGCAATCCGGAGAAACGGGGAAGAATTCGTCAACTTTTTTTTAAAATAAAAAAAAAAAATAAAATTTAAAAACACACTTCAAGTCTCTGCAAAAATAATTTCAAATGCGTAATGTATTATAAAGAAAAAACCTGCAAACACAGGCAAAAAGATTTTGTCCCCGAAATCGGTTAGGTGGTTTGTGAGTTGCCAAGCCAAGAAAAGTTAAAATTTTTGATCAAAAATACATTGCCAAAAAAAGTCATTTTACCAAGACCCATTTTGATAGGCCCCTTCAGGATTGGTGGAAAAGCAAAATCGTCGGATGCTCTGGCTTCCATGAATATGTGCAAATTCCCTTAAGTGGACAGACCCCTTAACAGGGCATAACACCGATCGTGGATATAGGATTCGAGTTCCATTCAATTGATGTTAATCTTAGTCTATCTCTATATCAACCATAATTTGTTAAATTTTGTTGTTTTTAGACGAATAACTCCCTAAGACGGACAAAAGTGTTGTCGCTGTCCACCTAAGCGAGGTTTCACTCTATAAATTATTTTCTTTTTTTTTAAGTAAAGTTGGGAAATAAATAAATCAAAATAAATTGTTAAATATTTTTACTAAAACATATTTGATAAGTTTAGGAAAAACATTTTAAATTTTAGCAGTTTGGTTAGATTGTTGAATATGCTGAAAAGATGTCTTAGCTACAATTTATTAAATTCCGATATGCTCAGAGCAGTTGGAGCCGTGAAATTGATAATCCTCCTTTTCGTTAAAGTTTGGTTGTCTCACTTTGGCTACAATCTGAAAATCATAGAGTAATTATTATTAAAATTGTAATTGGGTTTTTCCATCGTTACTTAGACCTTAGAATACTGGTGTTTTGCGATTGGGATATCTAATTTTCACGTGGTGTAAAATATTGCATGTAAATTATGTATTATCCCTTTGCAAATATTAGTGCCGATAGTTAATCTTCAATTAAAAAATGAGAAGCACAACTATGAAAAACAACACAAAATTTTAATTTGAAAACATTACGGGTGTGACAGATCAACGTTACCGGTCTGACTGAGTATGATTGGAAATTGCTGTCATAGATGTTTAATCATTTCTCACATAAAATGTGTAACACTTCCTCTAGAAAAAGAAGTTTCTCTAACTGAAAAGTGAATAAATTTCTCACTTCAATGATATATTTTCCATTTTCTGTTAAGGTGGGAAAACTCTAACTAAAAACCGACTAAATTCGCATGTATAGTAGATTTTCCTAGAATTATATCCCTAAAACGTGAATTCCATAGTTAGAAGCAACAAAAATGAAAATGAGTTGAATAATAGAAAGAATAAGCTTTTAAATGCCAACTTGTTACGGGTATCATCACATAAACTTAAATTTTTTTGTCCGGCGGTAGGTCATCATATTCTTTTTTTTCCCAAATTTTCAGTTTCATAAAAAAATTAGTTCTTTTAGAATCAAAAATATGTTTATTTTTGTAACTAGCATGACACAAACTGAGACCAAAAATTGAGTTTGTGTTTATTATTGAATAACCAAATCTCACAAAAGTATGCTCAGAGTTATGATAAGGTAAAATAGGTACCAGTTATCAATTTGAGAAACAGTAAATTATTAAAAAAAATGGTTAACAGTTTCTACTCTTACGAGCCTAAATCTTCTAAGTGGCTCTTACTGCGAAATAAGTGCCGATAAAATAAATTATTGATAATTTCACTTTTGAAAAGAAACATCGAAGCTTTTAAAATCGTCTTATGTTATCTTTTTCAATTCTAAGTCATATTTTGTGTTTTGTGGTATGGAATCACCCAATTATTAATTATATTTGTAGTAAAGAACAACAATGATCAACACAATTTCAGTTGCTGAAACCACATTATACTTTTCCGAAGAGTTTTAAATCCCAGAATTCGAATCATAGCTCATATACACTGCGATTCACTTGAATAAAGGCAATTTTTTTTATAAAATATAAAGCAACTGTAAAGTCTCCTTAATTGGTTTCAAAACTGCCGAAGAGAATGCTCTCCAAAACACACTTTGAGGTACCAAGAGTCGCGGTTTTTTTGAAGTTTTCAAAAAGCGTCGTAAAAGTAAGCAACGAAATTTTGTTCATTTGAATAGAGTCAGTTGTGAAACTACTCACATTTTCGTCAATTTTCTTGATGAAACTAGTGCAAAATTAAAGTTCAGTAAAGTTAACGTGTAGTACCTCGTTAACGAGTAGTACCTCGTGGCATAATGGTTAGTGCGTAGGACTGTCATGCCAAAGGTCTGGGTTCGATTCCCGGCCACTGCCACCTAAAAACAGAAATGTTTTTTTCCGAGGTACTGCCCCTTGCGAGGGACTGACAAATCCTCCAAGAGTATATTTGTCATGAATAATTGCTTCTCATTAGCCGTTCGGATTTGGAAAAAAATTGTAGGTCCCCTCCATTCCTGCCAACAACAACACGCACATAGGAATGGTTGAGAGTTGTAAGGCACTAGGCCTTGGTTCTCCGCGAGCTGTTGTGCCACCAACTTTTTTTTTAAAAAGTTAACGTGAAATAGACAAATTTTGTTTAGAAATGGGAAAAGCAAACATTGTTAATAGGTACGGCTGAGGAGGCAAAAATAGACGCTTACCACGCGGGAGGATATTCAAACCGCCAAATTGTAAAGAAATTGAGCGTAGTGCAACTTTTGTTGACAATTATTTAAAAGATACTCTTTCCTATGAAAAAACAATATTAAGGAAGGCCTTCTGCTGTGTCTCAAACGTAAAATCATTCGAATTGCCTCCAATTCCAGCTACTCTACATTGAAAATCAAATTCGAAGCAGGGGTAAATGCAAGCAAATTGACTGCTCGGCGTGTTATTTTTGGTACTGAACATCTGAAGAGGTTAAACGCCATTATAGCCGAGAGGGTGGAGTACTGGTCGAAGGTGCGATCACCTACTATATAGCCCTGGAGCTTATTGCTCAAAGAACAAAAATGACGGGAATACCTACAAGGAAGTATTGAAATCAGCTTTTCCTAAGCTGAAGGATTTTTTTTTAATTTTGTCATTGATCTTGCAACAGGACAACGCACCAATCCATACCTGGCCTCAACATAATCGAAAAATGTCTGGGTGGCTATACGCGAGGTATACAAAGGAGGGAGGCAGTACGAAAATAAAGAAGGACTTATCAATGGCACTAAGTATGCTTGGGCGAAATATCGTTGAATTATATAAAAAGAATACGCAAGCAGACGTCGTAAATTTTCAAATTGTGTAAAATTATAAGTTTACGCAAAGTTTGCATGAACGACCTTTTTAATACATTTGATTAATTGCTAGGTTATTCAATCAGAGTAAGAGTCACAATGACGCTTGGATGAGTTTAACCAGTTTGGTTAATTTTACACAACAAAATCCTTTGATGAGCCAAATTGTGTAAACCATTTCCCATACAAAATTTAATAGTTCATTAACCAAAAAATAAACGTAAGCGATTTGTAAACTTATGTACTGTTTTACAATTATATGTATGTATATGAATACCCTTTATATCTTTGTATGACTCAGTTGCAGATCGGATATTTTAATTATTTCCAAAAAAGGTGGTAATACCCACACTAGATTATTTATTTTATTCTTGTTTATAATAATTATCAAAAAAAAAAAAAAGATTCAATAAAATCGAAATGTTAAACATTTCCACAATTTCTGCTGTTGCCTTTATTCATGTGAACCGTTTTTTACTGCATACTTTTTGAGTACTTTTACTTACTTTGAAAAATATCCGTTCGTTACTTTAAAAAAGAGAATAATTTTTTACCGTCAATACAAAAGTTTTGTATGGTCATGAAAGCTGACCATAAAACACCGTTTAGTGCAATCTTATTTTTGTCTTTATTCAAGTGAACTACAGTGTATTGTTCAATTGACTCGCTTAGAGGTATTTCATTTTTTTTCATTTTTTTATTTATTGTATAATTATACTCTGTAAGATACAATATCTTATAAGTTAGAGCAAATCTCAGTATCATAATACTATTTTTACAAAAACTGTGCTTTGAATTCAAAAAGTGGAAATATTATGTATGCGTAATACAGATTAACAAAACAAAATCAATTATGAAAGTATATGTTATAAAAAACATTATTCGAGTCTTAAAATTGTTTTTAGCTATATTAGAGTTTTTGTTAAATCTTTAAATCCTCTTTTTTTGCAAGAACTCGTAACGGTATCAAAAATCCTTTCACTTCAAAATTAATTTTAAATCTTTCAAACATCTCTGAAAATGAAAAAAGAAATTATTTTTTAAAGTACATATGTAGTTTAAGATTTTATTTTATTTATTTGATCACAGGTAACAATACAAATAAAATTTTAAAGTTTTTGTTTCCTTTTTTCAGACTGTAAACCAAAACAAAATTAACGAATCCAGTATTTTATTAAATCTAAGACCAAGAACAAGATGTTCGAAAACGAAGGTATTGAAGACGAGAATATTGACTGTTCAAATTTAACGAACGGAACAAGTGTTATTTTCACAAGCGCCTACAATGGAATTCCTCAAACTCTAATACTTAACGTGGTGGCATGGCTCCTGCTTATTATACTCTTTACGACGCTTAGACATCAAGCTGGTGATTTTGGACGTTTGGCATTGGTCAACAATCGAGGGAATAAAAAACGATGGACCGAAGTATTCTATTCACAACGTAGCGAATCAGTGCAGACACCTTCGAGTGATTTTCAAGGATCTCTAACAGTAAACAATCATCCGATTGATCATGGATTGTTCACCTGGGTGAAAATAACATGGCAGCTTAAAAAGGAGCAGATTTTGTTGCATACCGGACCTGATGCCGTTCACTATCTATCATTCCAGCAACATCTGATGGTTGTGATGGCTATCGTTACGGCAATCTCCCTCGTTGTCATATTCCCTATTAACTTTTTGAATGGCACCGAACGAAATGGAACTTACGCTATAAATGCTTTCGGTCACACCACAATGTCGAATCTGCCTCCCGATTCTGAATGGCTTTGGGTGCACGTAATTGTTGCTATACTTTTCGTTCCACTGGTGGTTTTGATAATGCGTAGATCATCGGGAAGGAATGCCTTCAAAAAAGCACCCACACGCACTATTATGATAACAAACATATCATCAAACGATCGTAACAAAACCGTAATAAGGAACTACATCCAAGAGTTATTCCCTGATGTTACCATCGAAGATGTCCAAGTTGCTTACAATATCTCTAAATTGTATGAAAAAAATACTGAATATGAGAAAGTTCTAGATGCTCGTATCTACTGCGAGAACCATCGTGATCGGGATTCAATTAAAGTCAGGCCAGAGTTTTGTTCTTGTAAATCAGAAAATGCCTACGAGTATTATCAGCAGGAAGAAAGAAAGCTGTCTGGTGATGTTGCCCGACTACGAGCTGCTGCATTGAATGAACCTCTGGATATTGCATTTCTCACTGTCTCAACTGTTCTCGAAGCACAAAACATTGTGAGTCATTTCACACCGGGCACATACCGCCAATGGGATCTTACATTCGCTCCATCACCAGTCGATTTATATTGGGAAAATCTTAATGTCAGTTCTAGCCGATGGTACATTAAATGGGCCATCGTGAATATAATTCTCTTCACTTTGCTCTTCTTCCTAACAACACCTGCTATTGTTGTGAATATGCTGAACAGTGTATCACTTGTTAATGGAAATAATATCACTCAACTCAGCCCACTTATCTCAGATTTTTTGCCTACATTGATGTTGTGGACACTGTCGGCCCTAATGCCGGTAATTGTGGCCTTTTCAGACAAATGGCTCTCTCACTACACTCGCTCGTTGCAGAACTACTCAATTATGACAAAATGCTTTGGATATTTACTCTTTATGATTCTGATTCTACCCTCACTCGGCCTGACTAGTGCTCAGGCCTTGCTTAAATGGACCGTTAGCAATGAAACAAGTCGTTGGCAGTGTATTTTCCTTCCTGATCGAGGCTCCTTCTATGTTAATTATGTTATAACCGCGGCTTTTATTGGTACAGCATTGGAACTGCTGCGTTTCCCTGAGCTAATCGAATACATCTGGATGTTGTGTACTGCCAAATCCAAAGCAGAAACCCCACATATTCGAAAGTCAATTATGATAGAGTTTCCATTTGGCACGCACTACGCCTGGACAGTAGTCGTCTTTACCATCAGCATTGTCTACAGTATTTTTTGTCCACTTATCATGCCATTTGCTATGGTCTACATATGTTTCAAGCACTTTGGTGATCGATACAATCTCTTTTTTGCATACGGACCAAGCAACATGATTAGTCGCAATGGCGGCAAAATACATTCCACAGCCGTAACTATGACGAAGTTTTCTGTCATATTCCTTCTGGTGATAATGGCTATGCTATCGGTTATTCGCGGACAGGGAATGGCCCGTGGAATAGTTCTTGCATTTGCACTTTGCGTCACCATAGTTCTCTTTACGTTTATGTCACCAATTAAGCGATGTACTGCAGCGAAACGGCCGAGTATTGTTGAAATGACTGGACCAGCTCCTCTGTACATTGCCGATGTATTAAAACCTCAATCAGTTCCGCCACATACGACGCCAGCATTCGCTGGCGCCATGCCAGATTATGGATCGGATAGTGTGTCTGATTTCGATATCAGTTCACAAGGCAGTGTTGAAGCCTAAGAATGTTCTTTTTAATTTGTAACTTAACTTTAGTTAAACTAACACCGTAATAAACATGTATCTTGTGCTATTATTGGGTAAGATTAAAATTTCGTTTTAAAAGAAAATCATTTAAAAATATTAATGGCAGCTAATATTTTTTGGATATTTCAACTAAAATTTAATTAAATTGAATCGCCTTTTAAAATGTGATAACGAAATTTATTCAGAGTTTTTCAATATATTTCTTTTCTTTGATTGTTTAACTATTTCCTTTCTATATTAAATAAAAATTAGATCACCTATTGTAAATATTTTTTTTTGTTTAATAATTAAGTTATGTACTGTTTGTTTATTCGCTGCTTTGCAGTTACAGTTACAAACGTTTTGAAGTTTGAGAACGTTTTTAATACAAACTATTTATTTTATATGAATTTTTGTTTATATACTTATATTTACTAAAATATAATATTTATAAGTAATATTATATTATTATAACATTTGTAATCACTCCATAAAATTGTGTTTTATTTAATTAGTGTAAATAATTTAAATTTTAAGAACCAATACAAATATAACTGAAGTGTTTTTTTTTTTGCCCAAGTAGTTATTTCATAGAACATCTTGGAATTTACATTAAAAAATAACCTACATAACATCTTTCGATAATTCTGCAGGCTCAACACATCTTGAATTATTTTATACTTTATTCTGAGTTTAATCAACAAGGGGCTCCACGAGACTACACGATAAAAAAATAGAGTAACAAATTAAAATTAGATAAAAATTAAGATAATTGAATATGAAGAAAATTTGAAAAGAAAATTCTTGAGTTTAAGTGGAGCGACTGAATTTAATTTAATTTGAGTCTTAGAAGGGTATGATGAGAACAACTATCATACCTGGGCGAAACGCAATCGAGCTAGCGCATTTGAACTTAACTTGAATTATGAAATTAAGAAAGTTAATTTAAATTTTTAGGTGCCGTCACTTTCTTAGTATCGCACAATTAATAATTCTTTAGAATAAGCTTAACAGATAATTTGTTTGAAAAAAAATAACATACCTATAATCTATGGCAACAAATCATGGCTTTCCTGAAGCTCAAATTGTAAAAAAAAAGATTCAAAGATAAAACAAGATTCAGATTGTCGGTATTTATGTTTTCATGACCATAGTTTAACACATGAGATGCAATTGGAGATTTTGTGGTTGGTTGATAAAATGAATGAAAACATAAATATCGACAGTTTGAATGTTCTTAAATAAGTGAATGGCCACAAGTGATTGGATGCATATGAATCTTTCTTCATACAAAGAGACTCCAACGCACTCAACTTGGGATACAACAACACAAACAAATCCGCATCGCTTAAGATACGTTGCCGAATGCGCCCTAATATTTGCATAAGGCTTGGAGAGCTCGTTTCTATTTCAAATTCGTAACCGTCATAGGGGGCGCTACTCAAGTAATTTAAAGTGACAGCCATCAGCCTAAACATAATTTTTCTGTTCTGTTGTGTTCTGTAGGAAGAGGGATAAAGACTGAAAAGTAAATAAAAAGCGAATGTGAATAAACGTGTATGACAGATAAATTTATAATAGTTGTAAAATAATAAAACATTAGGCGCGTCTCACCAACTAAAATCTCACTGAGCGCTCAATGTCAGATTGACGGAGGCGGAATGCTTTGCTGGGACAAGATTCTCCGTTGAATTGTATAAACACGTGTTATAATTCTCGAATTGAAATTCGGGAAACGAAATTTCAACTTTGCTTAAAATATTTAAGCACAAAACTTTATGAAATTAATGAAAAATTATAGCAAATACAATTTATTTTCCTTTTTATCAACATTCCACCTTTTTTTTGTATTTTTTATCGATTTTAGAATTTATACAACAGCAAAAAATTGCAATTTGACTGTCAAATGAACAGCTGTTTTAGCAGAGAAAGAGCATTGAGAAATGAATCCAAAAAGTTTCGTCTCAGTAATCTCCTCAAAAAATCTCAGTGCTCAGGTCAGATTTTTTGTCCCACTTAAAAAATCTCTGAGCGCTCATTTGGTGAGACGCGCCTATTGTTTTTTGTAAAAAAAAAATAAATCATTAATACAAAAATTAAACTGGAAATAATAGGCGCATCTCACCAACTAAAATCTCACTGAACGCTCAATGTCAAGTTGACGTAGGCGGATTGCTTTGGTGGGACAAGATTCTCCTTTGAATTGTATAAAAACCATTTGTTAAAATTTTCGTACTGAAATTCTGGAAACAAAATTTCAACTTAAAATATATAAATTTAAAAGCACAAAACTTTATGAAATGAATGAAAAATAATAGCAAATTTTTGTCGAGTGGAAAATATAAAATGCCAAATTTTACAATTTAAAAAAAATTAAAGCCATGTTTCTTTTTAAAATTTTAGAAAGCTTCCTTTATTAACTTCGTCAAAAAGTTAAAACAATGAGTGAGTTGATATTTGCGTTTAGAATTGCTTAAACAAATTTATTCGCATTCGTAGATCGTAGGCAATGTTTTACTTTGTATTTTCAATTAATTATTTGATTTTTTAAATACAAATACAAACTTGAAAATGCTTATCACCTGCAGCATTTTTTTTAATCTGCTTAAAGCCCTTCCACACTAGCCCACTGAGTATTGATACATGTCAAATTGAAAGTGGGAAAGAATTTCTTGCGACTGTCAAATTTGTGGGAAATATGACTTTCAAATTTTCCTTCCACACTGGCTTGTACTAATACATGCATGTGTTCACACAGATGAAATGTATTTTAAAATTAGAACCAACCCTAAAAATTGTAAAGTATTAATACATGTCAAATCCTGTATGGAGAGCTGTCAAGCTGTGTAAGATAGACTGTCACATTTTGTATTAATACCTGTCATATTTTGTGACACACTACACATTTTTTCCCCCTTTTTTGACATGTATTAATACTCAGTGGGCTAGTGTGGAAGGGTTTTAGAAAAATTTGTGGCAACGCTGGTGTTAACATCAAACACAAACTGGAAAAAGTGTAAAAGAGAACGCAAACATCTGGAAAAATCGTGAGAGTTTGCCAGGAACGGACTATCCGGTTCCTTATCCCTCCCCCCCCCCTTTTACCATTGAACAAAAGACCGCCGGGTCATGTAAATGCCGACTAAACATTTCACACGATTTTGGGAAAAATCGTAGTGGACAAATCGGGTCATGTAAATACCGACAAATCTAAGAATTACGCATAGAAACTGAACGCATCTTTAAATAAAATGTTGGCTAGGCATCACTGAAAAATACCCACACACAGCGATAGAACCTTACTCCAACCGGAGCAAATTTACTCCAGTTTTGAGGAAGAAAAAAATATACTCCTACAGTCCGCTTTTTGACATTTACTCCCTTTTCCAACACTTAAAAATTCTTTAACCAAATCTGACTGAAATCTGAATGTTTTCACATGCTGAACGGAATCATTTAGCCTAATACTTTGAATTTCTGTGGTTTTCAGTCCGAATTTCTATCTGTCATATCTGTTATATCTGCTTTGCATATATTTTTTGTATGAACCTTGACAGTATGTGGACTAAAATTTTGAAAACGAGTTTTTCGTTCGTTTCCAAATCTACTTTGGAAATTTTTGAATAACTCCAGGTTTTTTGCAAATCTGCTACTGAGGTTTGAACCCTGTCCGCACCTCATCAGCTGACTAGTTGTCAAATAATTCCAAAACCCAAAGTATACGTCATCTGTTCGAAGAATTTTTTAACAAAAATAAATAATCTATTAATTATTCTTTAAAATAGTTGTTTCATGTTTAATTGAGATGTAAAATAAAAACAAATAAAATATGAACAAGCATGATTGGTTTTTGTTTTACCTGCTAAGTGCATTTGTATTTGGATGTTGTCTTTTCTTAGTCGGATTCTATCCAGTTGATTTCCAAAAGACTGGATTATCTCCTTCACCGGAGCCTCCAACTAAGTTAAATGGTTTAAGGTTCGTTTTACAAATAAATAAATGCCTCATTATCTTTAAATCATAAAAAATCTCACACCAATACAGCTTAAATCGTCCAAAGAAACAATATTCAAATGTTGTTTTCATGGTTATCGATGCCCTACGCTATGATTTTGTTGTACCCGAACTGATGCCATACACCAGCCGGCACTGTAAGATGCAATTAAAAGCAAGCATTCCAACAGTTACCTTACCCCGAATCAAGAGTATAACATCGGGAACGATATCGAATTTCATAGACGTGATTCTGAATCTAGGAAGTTCACAGCCACTTCAGGATTCCATTTTGCATAAATTACATGAACGTGGTGATAAAGTCGTTTTCTATGGTGACTTTACATGGGTTGATTTGTTTTCGAAAATCTTTCATAGATACGAGTCAAATACAGATTCGTTTTACCTAACAGAGTTTCATGAGGTAACTTTGGATAAATTCCTAAACGCATATCTTATTCAAAGTGTGAATCCCTGCTGAATGTTGAATGTTAAGTCATGTGCAGTTCACTTGTATATGCGTATTCTATGATATTATATCTGCTTTGCATGTATTTTGCGTTTAAGAATTTGGTATTGTGACTTGCATTTATGTCTTTATATTACTAAAACAACTTTAGGGCGACAAAAATATCACCAGAAACTTACATAAGGAGTTGAAAAATTTAACCAGTTGGGATTTCCTTATACTACATTATATTGGATTAGATCGAATTGGTCATATGGAAGGAAGTGGAGGAAAGATATTTTTAAAACTGAAAGAAATGGACAATGTTGTGAAACTCATTGATAAAGCACTTTCCAAAAAGGTAATTTTGAAAACAAAAATGTTATTATTATATAATTTTATTTTTAATTATTCATATAGATAACTGAACCAAAACCACTTTTTCTTATAACTGCTGATCATGGAATGAGAAATGGCGGTGGGCACGGTGGAAGTTCCCCCGAAGAAATTTTTGTTCCACTTATTGCGACTGGTCGCTATTGCCCAAAAGAAAACAAGTGAGTTCAAATATGTTTTAGATTATGGTGGCTGTTCTGATATTCGATGGGATTGAATCCGTACGGATTGAAATGGCCAAC
Organism: Dasysyrphus albostriatus; assembly: GCA_946251815.1. Taxonomy (NCBI): domain Eukaryota; kingdom Metazoa; phylum Arthropoda; class Insecta; order Diptera; family Syrphidae; genus Dasysyrphus; species Dasysyrphus albostriatus. The sequence continues at coordinate 57,564,005 of OX276337.1, forward strand.
AAATAGATACCGAAATTGAAAACGACAAAAAATGGTGGATTGGGGATCCATTCGTTTTATACAGAATTACCTTTTTAATTGTGGTTTCTTTTTGTTTTCTGTTTTCAATACGGATTCAATTCGATCGAATATCAGAACAGCCGTGTATGAAACTTTTTTAAATCAATTAATAGCCTATTGAATAGACCTTTTAAAAAAGGAACAATTACGGACAAGAGTTTATGTACTAATAAGCATGCTAAAAATGCTACTAAATTCACATATGCATTTCTGAGAGAATGGTCACACTGGATACTTTTCTCAATATTTTTGGTATAACTCGGAAACTAAGCCGAATTGACCTTACAGGTACAGCCATTTAAACTAACCCATTTCTTATAATTTTTCGCAGTTTTTACCTGAAAGCCTATTTGTTGGTACCACATGACAAATTTAGCATTTATTGCTGTATCAAGTCTTATATAAGTGGGACCAGCCGTTCAGGCTATAGGCCTAAAAGCTTTTAAAAATTAAGAAATTACTTACTTTTTAAATATTCTCTATGATCGTGATTTCATATTTGACCAAAATCTTAAATTCGAATATTTTAACGAATGTGGAATTTGTCATACTGTACCGAAAAAGAGGATTTTGGGCCAAAATTGAGAAAAATTATAAGAAATGGTGTAGTTTGAATAGGTATATATCTTTCAATTTTAAATAAAAATGACTTCTTGACAAGCCATATAAGGCCCTATTTACTTCAAAGAAATATTGTCAAATTCGGCTTAGTTTCCGAGTTATGCCAAAAATATTGAGAAATGGCCAGTGTGACCATTCTCTCAGAAACGCATGGGGGAATTTAGTAGCATTTTCAGTTTTAAAAATGCTTATGGGCAAAACAAACATATTCAATAATAAAAACGTTTGCGAGTAATTAATCCTTTATATCCCTATTTTCCAGTCTATAGACTATTATGTATAACTAGCGAATACCCGGCGTTTGCTAATATCCTTTAAAAATAAACAAACATAATTTTTGTATGTTGACAGTATTTTTGTACTGAAAAGTTCGAAAAATCCACTTCGAGAATGCACCGAATTTGTCTAATGCTTTGTTTTAGTGGTCTTAAACCATCTTCGCATTATTGCATTTCTAATGAAACCAGTTTGAGGCAAATCGGTTGGATGGTTTTAGAGTCTCTAATGTACAGAAGCATTTTTTGTGTTTTATATATATAGATAGATAGATTGTCTGCCCAAAAACATGGGATACAAAAAGTACTTCTGGGATAACGTTGTTTTTGACGTTGTTTATAGAATTTCCTGAGGATTAGCTCTAAGCTTACTTAAGATTTTGATTAGGGATATCAGCCTGTAGTTGGTGACTATATTCGTAGACCTGGAAATCGCGACGATTTTTACAGTTATCCATATCTGGGCGAAGAACTATTGCTAATGCGGTTTTGAGAATGATTACAGTTTGTGAAAACATTTGGATATTCCATTCGGTTCAACTGACTTCTTTAGTTCCTAATAACCTCAATTATCTTTTCTGGAATGCTCAGGTTTGGGCTGTCGTCTGGAACTCTCGCAGGATTGGTGTCGCTGAACGTTGCTTTATTCTAGAAGACTGGATCAATTGGAAGTGAAGTTTCCGAAAATGATAACGAAGGCTTCAACATAACTTGTATCGTTGTTGCTTCTTCATTGTTGGTGATGATTGTTTCAGGTATTGGTGATTTTTGGCGAATCAGTCAATTAATCTTGAAGGTATTGCATTCTTTTTTGATTGACTACAGTCAATGGTGTTGGGTAGAATTCTGGGACGTAATTTTGATAAACTGAAGTTCACTTCAAACTCTCTGGTAGTTGCCCTTGGCTGTGTTTAGTTGTCATTGGTGGTGTTATCTGTTATACCTATGTATGTATGTATATACAGATCGAGGTGGCATTTGTGAAATAGATAAAACTCCAGCCTATAAACTTGGTAGTAACTCACATTAAAATTATTAAATTATACGAAGTTGTTGTAGTTTAAGGCTTTAAGGGTAACGTAAATGGCATTGTTTAGCAGAACGCGTAAAAAAAAGTATTACTAATAATTTGATTTCATTTTGATACAACCCAAATTCAAGAAAAACCAACGTTTCTTATATTTCCAGAACATTAGAATACAATCAAGTGGACATTGCTGCAACACTATCCATACTACTTGACGTTCCAATACCATCAACCAGCATTGGATCCATTATACCCGATCTGATCGAATCCTTGACCAACGAAGAAAAATTATACGCTCTCTATTACAATACAAAATTCCTTGTCGATAAAGCAGTTGCTAAATATGGCAAAAAGAATGTCGAAATGAAAGGTGATCCAAATATAACCGAAATTCTTATAATTATTTTTAAAATGTTTTCTCTTTTTAGATTATTATACATGGTATGAAACTGCAACCGATGCTCACACAATATATCTAACAAATATATTGAAAGAGAATACAACAAGTGCATATCTTTTTGAAAAGGCCAAATTAAATTACATTCGTTCGTCCTACGAAATTTCACACATATTTGCTCAATCTTATACGAGATTCGATTTTGGAATGATTTTCTTTGGAGTGACTTTAACGGGTTTGGTGAGTTTTATTTGAATTCGATGTTTTCTTTGCTTAATCTAATTTGATTTTTTTTTTTTTTGTATTAGTCAACAGTTCTTGTATTCCTGACATGTATAACTTCGATCAACTTTTCAAAAAAAATTCACGAACCAATGGTTTATTTTGGAAGGATATTCCTTGCTGCAGTTTCAATAAACACAATTGGCTATGTGTTTCACTATGTGCACACTAGTAATATTGTACTTATGTGTCTAACCACTGTTCCACTATTTATCATCATTCTACTAAGCCTTGAACTATCTAAACTTGTATTGAAAAGTCGTTTGATTGTAAGACCCATAGCCAAACTAAGGTTTGAAGAAGATTTTTAAAATTTTTTTTTCCTTGCAGTTCACTCTTGACATTCCAGTATCGATAGCTTTCGGTATTCTTTTTCAAATATTCTCCCTATGTAGTACATCATTTATCGAAGAAGAACATCAAACTTGGTACTACTTAGGATCAACTTTCTTGTTAAGTCTGTTTTGGAAAAACATCTCAAATACGCGACTAAAAGTTATAACTTTTAGTAGTTCTTCCTCGCTAGAAAGGGATATTTTGCTTTTCTTCAAAATTATAAGTCCGTTGACAAAACCATTTTTAGCTGTGCTAATAACGGTTTTCGTGCGAAGACTCAATCAAACTGGCGATAAGTGGATGCGAATATCAGATATGGGCGATTGGTTTGCTGTTTCGGATAATAAAATATATCTTAGCTTGTTTCTCGTAGTTAGTAAGTCATCGCACAATCTTTTATAACGCCTTCGAACGTATTGCAATTTGGAAAATATTCTCTTCACAGGTCTTTTATTAATAATTTATCAACTTAGACAATTCAACACTCCTCTACAAATGGTAGCATGCATTATAACCTGTGCGTCGGTATATTGCTATAGAGGTGTCATCGATGCTGTTGTATTTTTCCATGCTAAACATTTTAAGTAAGTTAATCGAGAAGAGAATGCAGTGAATATAATTTCCTTTATAACTCTCAAATAGTTTTCCTTTCAGTCCGTTCTTGGTACTGCCATTCTATTGGACAAGTGTGTTATATATTTTAGCATCAAGCTATTTGCCTGTGATATTTGGTACATCAAAAGACAACAAGCTAGATGATTCGCGTTTGTGTAAATTGCTTGGTACAAACTTAACAGTTTTCTCGCTGATATCTGCACTTCTACACAAGCCGCATAATGTGTTCCTAGTCTTTGCAATGCATTTTATATTGAAATGTACATTTAGTCTATGTGATAATTTGAGGGGACCAAGGAGAAGACTAGATGCCCAATTGATTTTACTATACAAAGTTGTTGTGACTATTTATATTTGCAAGATGTTCTATTTTTATCAGGTAATTAAAGAAAATAGCAATAAATCCCAGAAAAAAACACTTAACTATAAACGGAATTTTTGAATTCCGGATATGGCTGATTACAAGTTAATATATTAAAATTACTTTCAATTACTTTCTAGGGCAACTCAAACAGTCTGGCGACTATCGATCTCAATCCCGGATACATTGGACTAACCCGCTATAATCCATTATTTGTAGGAATAATGGTAACAGCAAATACATACTTTGCTGATATTTTTGGTTTTCTTTATCTATTGTTGGATATTTTCCAAAAACAAGATGAAATCTCTATTTCAAAGGAAACCAATGAATTTGCCAATGATGTCTCTGAGAAAAACAATTACAATCTGGTCACAACATTAATGGCAACAACTAAATTAGTAACAACAAGTGTTTATTTGATTTTGATGATAGCTTTTAGACATCATTTATTTATTTTCACAGTATTTTCACCAAAAGTATTGTATGAATGTTTTGCAATATTACTCTTTTATTTGAATTTTTCTATGTCGAATTTGTACTTTCATTTGTTACATAAAATTATTTAAATATAAAACTTTATAAAATAACATTGTTGTTGTATTTTTTTCTCATAATTTATTTTGTTAGATTATTTCAAACATAAAACTTAACTGTAACGTGTACGAGTTGGAATTTTTTTTTTGTCAACAGTAAAAACAAAAAAAATATACAAAAAATATAATAAAATAAATTAATTAGAGTCAACTTTGAGGGCGTAATGAATATCGTCCATACTAACATTGAGTAGGATTTTTTGAAAAATGTCAGTTCTTGAGTGCTCACAGATGATAAGTCTTTCCGCTCCAAGTTTTGAACATATCCTTAAAGCAAGTCCTTTAAAGGAAATAATTAAAAAAAATTATTTGAAAAACATTTTGATAAAATGAATCTAAATTTATTGCATACCTGGAGTTGGAACCGGAGCACCCATAAATGCAGAAATAGTTTCAATTTGTGAATAGACTCCAATAAAATTTGTCTCTTCGACTCCAGTTCGAGTGACCTAAATAAAAACCATAATAAGGAATAAGTAAGAGATCAAACTTAAGGATGGATCATATCTTCTTACCTCAGCTACAACTGCTTGGAGAAAAATTTTTTCCAGTCTGGAACATTTTTTGATAGCCAGTACTTTTGCGCTTGAGATCATTTCACTCAAAGCTTGTTGCACGTGCATCATATTAACAATTTTAGGTTCCATTATCTGTGCATCGGCGATTTCAGTTGCTCTTCGACAAATGTCAAGAGCTCGACGAGCATCACCAGACACCGCGGCGACTTTTCTAAATAAAATAAAAACAAGAAGTTAAGAATGAAAAATAGTAATTGAAAGAGAATTATACTGTGATGCACAATCTATATCAATTAGCACGTAACCGTTAGTTCAGGCACATGACTTTCGGGATAGATGAAAAACAAGGCGACTTATGACTATTTAATAGCTACTTTTTTAATAAAAAAAAACTTACCGTGCAACCAACTGCACAGCGTCACCTTTAAATGCTTCCGAGCCACCTAATCTTCCAATAACAATTTCCTGCAACTGTTTATGTGAATATGGTTGGAAGATAAGTCTTGTGAGACCAAGACGAGATGTCACTTTTCCTGGAAACAAATTGAAAAAAAAAACTTGCATTAGCACATTCCCATTTTAATTCTGACCAACTCCACTTACCCATTAGAAGCCTTTCAGGCAGATCCATAGTATTTGCAATAGTAACAACAACCAAACGAGCAGCAGACTTTGTTGGCCAATCCAATAAATTGTATACAACATCTTGTCTTCGATTACACAATATATCCAATTCATCAACCAAAAGCACTGTTGTCGTTCGTCTTGGAGCTGGGGTAGTGAATCTCTTCTCTAGCAATGAATGAGCATGTTCCCAGGACACAGTCTTTCCAGTAAGTTGCCGGTAAATTTGTACATATGCCTGCCGAGGTTCTGTCAGCCTCATTCCATTGATTTCTATAAATTCAAAGTCAGGTAATTTATCCTCCGCACTGACACGTTGCAATTCTCGAATAACTCCTGTCACTGTTGCAGTTTTACCGGTACCTGGAACTCCAGAAACATACATACAACCACCACATTGGTCTTGAATTTTCCCCTCAAGAAATGTGTAGATATTGAGGAACTCAGTTTCACGGCATGGCAAGCTCTTGGGCACCACTGACACGTGCAACCTTTCACGAGCTATTTGTAAATCAGATTTGCGACGATCCGTCTTCGATACCTGACGACTATCAATAGTTGGCTTTAAGCTGCCCGAACGCATTAGTTTAAGTTTTTGTGAAGGTGTCATTTGGCTGGCTTCTGGTGATGTATGCTTGCTTGCTGGACTCTTGCTGCGAGTTGGAGTTTTGGGTGCTGAATAATCTTCATCGGATTGATCACTGTCTTTTGACTTTCGAGATCGACTTCGTTTGGGAGTCGTCATAACAGCATCATCATTTTTGTAAATTCTCCTCTCAACAATATTGGAAAGTTGGATGCTCCGTTTTGGAGTTCCTTCAGCTAGAAATTAAATATTTTATTTTATCAGGATTTTTTTTTTTATTTCAACAACACAAACTCACCAGCACGACTGCTAGCTGACTTTAGAATACTTTTTCTTCTCGTGGAAGTATGGTCGTCAGTTTCTTTAGTTTTCTTCGAAGGAGTATGATAAATGTCTACGTATGAAACATCCTCTGTAGCCAAACGTTTTCTATCTTTCTGTATTGCACTCAATTGATTAAGGTCTTCGGTTTGTTCTTCAATCGATTTGCGCATAGACGAACGTCGCGTCACAACATTGGGCCTGAAACAATTTGCCGAGTTTTGTTAGACAAATGCTTGATGTGAATTATTTAAATTCTTAAGTCCTATCAGATGAATCAAAATTTAAACAAAATTACCGCTTTTGTGTTTCTGATAGCCGCAGTTTTATTTTCAAATTTTTGGACGCACTTTCCGGGGGGCTTTGGATAATGGAGTAATTCATTACATCTGAATCCATAGTTGAATTAGCAGCTACATTGTCTAGGCTAATGTTCAAATTCCTCCTTGCTGCCAGAGCTTTTGCATGAGTTGGTGTTATCGGACACTGATTCTTTTCAGTTAGTGGTGAACTCAAATAATTGGCATTGATTTCTTTATTAGTCGACGAGGTCATTTTCTTTGATGAAATTTTAACAACACTATTGCCGCCGATAATTTTAATCGGTGATACTTTATTCTCATCCATGCGATCAACATCGACGAATTCTACGTCTTGGGTGCTTTTCTTTTTGGCACTCGATCTATTCGTCGACTGTCGACGCGATACGCGTTTGGTTCTCGAACGTTTTTCAGTAGTCTTTTCTTCGAAATATTCCAATGGCACAAGCGTATAGGAAGAGTTTTTAAGTTTAATAAATTTATATCGACACACAAACATCGGACAGTTTTTGATTTTCTTTTTTGTTAATAATCCAGATGCTGAATCATGGGAACTACCCGTGACGACATAGCATTTGCGGAAGATGGTTTCGATTGAGATATCTGGATCGTAGGGGCGATATTCTTCAATAACTTCAATGTTAAAATCAATACACAGATCGTCTCTGTCGAAATTTTTCATCGGAACACATTCAGGTCTGTAAGAGTGATTACTTTAAAACTCTGGACTCTGGGGTGTTTTTATAAGTTTGTGGCTTTCGCTTACCTGGAATACCATTGAACCACGGCACGCCAAGGATCCTTGTTTGAGTTTATATCACAAAGCTCATACAAGTAGAGTATTTTTGCAATATCACAGCCAGCATCAGTGTCTGGTTCGGCAGCATCGGCATTCGAAACGAGGACGAAGTCACCAACACAAATACTCATTGGACCAAAAACACATTTTCTATGAAACATATATACATAGTTTAGACCTCACAATTTAATCTCGAAATAGACATCAATTGCCTTGTTGCACTTACTTGTAAAAATAAACTTCTTTATGCTCCAAATGAGGAACGTGAATGCCAGTAACTTGATTACCAATCCAATCAAAAGCTGTTGAATTTTCATTTTCTTTTACCCCCATTTCACTTATATTGCATTTGCTTTAGTTTTATTTAATTTATTTGTCAACTTTTATAAAATTATTAACACGGTTTTATCAATTTTAAAGGAATTAGGTGAAGAAAGAAAAAAAGTGCAACATAGGCAAAATGGGAAAAAAATAAAATAAATGCGCGCAATTTGTTTACCTTGGTCCCGCCAGTGCCTGACGTCTGTTTTTTGGCGGTACAAAATTTAATGCTGTTTGTTTTCGATATTCCGGTAGGAGCTGTCAAGAACTATTTCTAGAGAGAGCAATTTCATCAGGAAACAATTAGCCAGTTTATATTTCTGAGATCTCAGAGGACTCAGAGCGCTCAGAAATATAAACAGGATTCCTTTCAAAAATTCCTCACTTTTCCCCTTAAAAACTGAGACTGAAATTTTTTGGATTCGCTTGCTCAATTATTTTTGTCGCAGTAAATTACATAAGAAGAAAAGAAAAAGAGAGTTCTTTTGACTTCTATGTGAGGAATGTTGTTTATATTTTATTCTCCTGCTCTGTCAAAAAATTGAGGAAAAATACTGAGCGCTCAAGAAATATAAACTGGCCAAATCACTCTGTGGTTCTATTTCGTTCGGAATCAAATCCGTATGCAAAATTGATTTCCGTACGAATTAAAAAATCATGTTCTAAATTTAGTATAAATTGACTTTCGCAATGACGGTGTTCACATTGGATTGAAAAACTGGATTATTTTGACGTTTCAGTATTCACATCTCGCTTCCACTTCTTCAGTAAAGGAAGATGTAAATACTGAAACGTCAAAAAATACAGCTTTTCAGTCCAATGTGAACACCGTCAATACTCGATATTTAAACCTGTTTTTCTTTCGAAATCCGTAAAAAATATTCGAAACGTCAAATACATTAAAAAAAATCTGTATAAATAAATTAAATTTAAAAACAACAGCAAAAATGAAAGTGGTATCGTGGTCAGTGGCTTTTTAGTGACAATCTAGTGGTGTGTCTGTCAGTAATCGCAACAAAGAGCCTTACACGATTCTTTTTTTCGGACATTTCATGTTTCACCTTTTTGACACATTTGGTAAGGGGTGTAGAAATGTAGGGGGAATGAAAATGTGAAGCTGATTTTCAATCCACCCAAAAATTTGAAATCGAAACGTATTTAAAAACACCGAGCGTTTGAAAACGAATGGATTTTTTAGTGAATCGGAATTCAGAACAGGGGTGAATTTGTCTGTTTGATTTAACCAGTTATAAAATGTGTATATATTAGTTGACTGCAAAATGTTCTTTGTGCTGTTAAGATAGTCTAATTTTTATAATATGAAATTTTAATTCACTCTATTTTTCTATGCGTGCGTTCTCACAAATGAAAAAATTGGTCAAGAAGCCATTTAAAATCACGGAAAACTCCATTTTGCATCAATTTATTGCCTTGAGGATGGAAATAAAAATTGGTTCTCATCTATTGGGCAAAATATTGCAATTTGCCATTGACAAAAGCGTCTTCATTTGCATTATTCGAGGCAATAGCAAAGAGTGAGTCAATTAAGGTTAGTCACGCAAATCAAACTGGTACCACAATAAAAAAGTTTAGTCACAAGGTTACCGATGCGAGCGCGCACATGAGCAACTCCACGAGCAATCGCAACAAACCTAACCAGCACACCAACAATGTTATTGTATATAGACTGCTAGTCGTATGTTTTTTCCATACAAAAGGGTTCAGCTCATCCTTAGCAATATAAGAGCTTCCGTCGAACATGCGGCGAACAAAATAACTATCCTAACGTCTCTGTATTTCTATCACTCTATCATATTTGTCAATCAAAGTCAAATACTTATCATTATTTTTATTGAAAAGTCGTAGTCATTTTATTTAATAAAAAAAAATAACTTGAAAACAATCAGTTCGAACTTACAGGATAGGTATTTAACCTTCCTACAAAGAAAAGGCGAATTTCTAAAAAAAACTATATAAGTGTCAAGTCACCAAAGTCTCAATAAATAAAGAGAAATCAAATATGTACTTAAGTCGATTTATGTTCTAATAAATGGCTTTCAACACTTTTTTAAAAACTTAATTCATTTGTTTGTTGTTATTCTTTTCAAAATAAAATAAAAAAACAAAAGAAACGCTCCATTCATTTGTCAAAAGTTACACCATGTCTGCCACTTTTTCGACGGTAGCGCTAGTCGTGGCGTATAGTAATAGATTTAACAGAAGTGAAGTTGACTCCTGCCATGTAATAAAAGGCTCTTATCGCATAACGGAACCTTGAACCGTAGTTAAACCTATGTTAGGGCCAGTTGTACAATCGTGATTGAAACTTTGATCCATGGTTCAGCAATTTAAAATTACCGATTATAGCGAGTTTATGCTATCCTGAACCAACGAAAAACATTCGCCAACAGCAGTTCTTTGTTGTTGCTATGCGTTGTGTGTATGTCATTGTTTGTACTATTGTGAGAGATTCGCTGCAAATTGGGAATATTCACCGGACGTCAGAATTCAATGAGCAATCGTTAGCAACCAAAACAGAAGCATATATCGGCTTCGCAGTAGCAACAAACCTACACACACGATACGATCCCCATCAAATCAGTCGCATAGTACTTCTTGTTTTCGCTCGACAGCATTTGACCATGCGATTTCAGTACAGCGGATACTTTTGTTAACACACACGATCCAGTCATCTTATGCGATACAACTTTTGTACTATAATCGGCACAATAATTGTATCGTGTTTAAAGAGGCTCTCCCAAACCAATGCGAATGGGGAATGACGACGATTTTTTGTTGTTAAAGGCCCTCCCAAATGGTTGAAAGGAATTCGATATAAGTTCTACCTCAAGACTGAATATTAAGGGTATTCATGCAACAGCGTAAAGTCGTCGTAATCGTAGTAAAGTTGTAAACTGCGTAAGTCTGTCAAATCTTCTATACAAATTGAGACAGAATTACGAAGTTTAAAACTTTTTAACGTTTACGACGGCCTTACGCTTTTTGATGAATACCCCTATTGTTTAAAAATTACAAAGTTCTAACTGGTTAAAAACAGTGTAAAATTATAAAACGAACAGAGCTCAACCCTTTTGCTAGTGCTCTAGCTTGAAAAGGTTGTATACCTCTGAACCTTTTTCTTGTTTTCTTTTATCCAAAGGTTTCACCCACTTCCAACACAAATCGAAACACAAAGCAAAATGCCAAAAAATTCACATGTCTGTCAGAATCCAAAAGAACCACTTGCATAAAGGAAAAAAGGGAATAGGTTTTTACTTTTTCGTCTACGTTGTTGGTCGACGTAAGAAAAATTTGTCGTGAGAGCTTTTTTTTTGTTTAAAATATATTTTTTCTAGTTTTTGTGCGTTTGTATTTAATATAAAATTCAACAATTTTCTTTAACTGACTTCCAAATTTATAGTTTATTAATTAAATAATATGAAAAACTTAAACAAAATAAATAATCAATTCAAACACGGGAAATAGAATCGTGTGAAATTCGGGTGAAGAAAAATTGATCACGGAAAAATCGACACCCAACAGCAGCAGTATCAGCAGCAGCGACTCCAACAGAACAGCTCCACCACCAGCAACAACAACAATCATGTCAAGTAGCGAAGAGATGCTCTATGTTAAGGTATTTTTATGGATTCCTTTTGGAATTTTATGTTGCAAATTGTTGCACCAGTAAAGATTTTCCAACTGCTGCTCTTCCGATCAAAATTTTTGTTGTAATTTTTCGAAATAAGGCTTTCGCCTTTGAATTGAAGCCAATTTTGCACAGTTATCTAACTATTTCATTGATAAGGGGGTAGTTTTTATTTTATCGAATTTTTCCTGAAGGTCTTATAGCCAAATTAACGGGCAAATTGATTCACATTCAACGGTATTTATTGTTCGTCTTTGAATTATCAAGTAGGTAGTGTCAGCAAACAGCAAGTACATAAGTTGGGTTTGCGACAAGGGAACACGAAGAGTAACCTTTTTGTTGTATTCCTTCTTTTCTTTTGCATTTTAGCATTCTTTTTTTTCAACTTGGGGCTTTATCGTTGATAAGTGGTTTTGGTTTGGGCACCTAGTTGAATTTGTTGGGGTGATAAACGTACTGCCAACACTTTGGCATTGTTGTTGTTCTGAGTGTGTTTTGTGTGATTCAGAAATTTTAATGAATATCGTTAAGATAAACAAAGAATATTTTGCCACGAAGAAAAAAAGTAGTGGACGACAGGTTTTTTGATTAGGTATATTTTTGCGACTTCATTTTGCAGGTTTAGCTTGTTTGTTGTGCATCCAAAACACATTACCTATAGGTATATGTAGGTATATTTGATTGACATTTGATTTTTTGCAAGAACCTAGTCATCGAGTTATATTTAATTTGAAATATGAACTTTGCAATATCAGCGTTATACCTACCTATTTGATAAAAAATTGTTTGTATTCTGCGTAAAGTACCCGATAGCCATAGGCATACCTATCAATTAATTTACTATACCTAAACAACTAAGCCAGTTATTCTTGACATTGAAACTATTCAATTTGAAATTCTGTCAAGGTGATAACTGATAACAATAAAGAATGTTTTCAGTAAGATATTTTTAAAACGTGATTAATTGCAATAATCTATGAAGACCGATCTTATAAGAGAAATGCAGTTTAATATTACAATGACTTGTTAGATTATGAAAAATGATATAGGTTTCATTTATTTTTAATTTGTTCGTTATAGGTACCTCTACGAATAAATTTTAAGTGATTTACCGACTCAACTAAACAATGATTATAATATAATATAAAACAGAATAGGTATATTATTATTGTTAAAATGTACTTTCCAGTCGATTAGGTTAGTTTGTTGAATGAATATAGTGTGCTCTTGAAATCCAATTTGCTAGGTAATTGTTTTAAAAGCCGGTAGTTTTGATGTCACGGTTTGTTTTGTAGACACATCGATTTCCCTATTCCCCAAGTCAAAAGAAAAGATAAATAATAGGTAGGTCCATACATACATATACATATGTATATGCATATGTGCTTTGTATTTTGTATACAAATATTTTGCCCTCTAGCATTGATTACGAGGGGTTATAAGAAAAGCTTTTAAAGGTAAAGGTCAGCCTTTTTTTATATTTCAATAATTATTCTAAATTGATATTAATACAGGTAAAGTACTCGTAGTACAAAAAGTCTTTCGAAAAAAAATGGGGAACGAGTTGTTATTCTGTGTTCCAAAATTCTGTATATGGATCAAAAATTTTGTATGAACAGAACTCTACTACATTATTCTGCTTTTCCATTATTCTGTGTTCCTAAATTCTGTAAATCCAGAGTTCTGTATATCAAAATTCTGTTTCGAAAATTCTGTATTGAACTCTAAATCTATAATTCTGTTTTCTAAAATTCTAGTATTTCTTCAACGTTAATTTAGACTTCACTCCCTAGAAATATTTCCTAGTTCCAGTTGTACAAACATGTTTCAAGTTTTGATCCGTGGTTCAGCAATTTTTACTGATTTATATCGGAGGAATAACTGAGGTTCAACAATGGTTCAAGGTTCAAGTACGTTTTAGTAACCAATTTAATGCCCGAACCATATATTATTGGACCTCACTTGATTTACCAAAGTCGGTGAGTTAAAATTGCTGAACCACGGATTAAATATTAGTGCCAGTTGTACAAGTATTTAACTCGTGGGTCAGCAATTTTAACTCAGACTTCGGCGAACTTACTGTGGTTTAACCATGGCTCAGGCATTAAGTTGGCTACTATTACGTACTTGAACCTTGAACCATAGTTGAACCTTAGGAATTTCGCCTAATACAAATTTTTGAACCACTTGCACAACCTGTCCTTAGTAAGCTAATTGTGGGTAAATCAACATAATCGTTGGATTTCAAGCTGCTTTACTTTGTTTTTTCATGGATCGATAAACTAGTTTCGAAATGTGTTGCAATTGGCTCGTTTTTTTTTATTCGTAGGTATTTCATTAATAAAACAAATTTGGTCGTTTAACAGATCTAGCAAAATCAGGGTTAAGTGACTTACTATACTTTCAACCATATTATGTGCATGTGTTAGTCGGAGAAATCGAAGGGACTAAAAATTTTGTGCTGATTCCTAAAAGCCAGATGATATAGGTACTTTGTCAATTTCTCGAAAAAAACTCCCTGAAACAAAATTTTTTGTTTATAGCATAGATTGGGGAATCCATGGCCTTGTCCTCTTTCCAGTGGCCCGTTTATGCAAAGTGAATTAACAAATGTTTGGAACTCTAGTAATCGAAAAAAATTATTTCATTTGTATTTCCTTGTAGAGCGTGTCAAAGTTGATAAATTTTTATTGTGAAAAAGATTATTTTTTAGTTTTTTTTAGCATTGTGTAAAAAAAATAAGAAAATAGCGTTCCCTTTTTAACTATCAAAAAAATGTCTGTATTTCAAAATTGTATAAATGACTAGCTGGCCCGTCCCGGCTTCGCTCTTGTATAGACAAAAGTTTCTTAAAAAAAATTACAAAATTAAATAAACCAATTGAACAGAACAAATTATCAGCCTTATTTTGAGTTCTGCCCGGAAAAAAATTTCATATGAAAAAAATTGTGTTCCCCTGTTATTTCAAAAACTGTTATGAGTTCGCCCGAGTTCTCTTGCCTTAAAGCTAGCCTTACACGACAGAAAACATTGAGCCTTGAACCCATCCACTTAGTAAACCTTTTCAAACAAAAAAAAAAATAAAAAAAACCGACACCATTTTCTTGTCTTTACCCATTTTCACGCTACAAACGCAAATTTTTTACAAAATTTTATGTCTAAGACGATTCTCTTAAATAATCTTTCAGACAGAAAAAGATTTTTGAAATCGGAATGTAGTTTCTGAGATTAGCCATCACAAACAAACAAACAAATAAAGCAAGATAAGAGCTAAATTAATATAGGCGGATAGATAATGCCGTTTAATGAAGAAGGGACTTTCAAATAAAACCAAGCGGTTTTTTCACTACTCTGCAAACTTACTTCACTTTCTTTGCCGCCTATACATATGTTCCCGAGTTTAAAAACTATCCTCACTCTTCATTCACACTCCCAAGCAGAAAATAAAAAAAAATATTATACAGGCTTTAATTTAATGCAATCATTGTTCTATTATTTTTATGGGCATCGTTACTGTTTCTCGATAAACCAATAATAATAAAAATATATAGCTGATGATGTTTTTATTTTACCAATATACGGTTTCTAACTTTACATATTTCCCTGCACTCCTCCAACTCTTCTTTTTGAAATAATTGCTGGGCCATTATGATGAACTGAATACTGAATTTAATAATAAAAAACTAATAAATCGACCCGAGTTAATGTCACAGATAACAAACTTATTCCAACTTAATTAAATCAGTTTAAATAAAATTGACAAATTAACAAATTATAATTACAGGAGAAAACCTGTTGGTTTAGTAATTCTTGATAAAAAAGAACGACGTTACCGCTTTACCTAAACCTTTGTAGGCATCATCAGAAGATCCTACCAAAATATTTGTTAGAAGTTTGACAAACACAAAATGCACTAAAAATGCATTTATGCCTTACGAAATTTTTACCAAACTGCACAGAAACAGAAACAGACATTCTTAAAAGAGCCTACGAAAAGATTTGTCAGTAGTTTGACAAAATGCACTAAGAATGCATTTTGCGGTTTTCCTTTTACCGAATTTTGACCAAACTTCACAAAAAGACCATCCTCAATATAAAAGATAATTCTATAAAAAAAATTGAAAAACCCCAGCCACTCTCGAGTTTATCGAACCCAAACATAAGGCAACTTCTTTTTATATAATAGAAGATAAAGGTAAAATTGTTTTGATAAAAAACTATTTTTCTTTTATAATTTACAAAATTTTGGAATACAGAATTTTGAAATTCAGAATTTTGGAATACAAACTGAAAAATTAACTTTGTTAGGTACAACCTAAGCATACGACGCTTGTTTTTAAGGTAGTTTTCAATGCTGAATTAAATGACCGAATACCAATTGAAAATAGTGGACCATTGATGAAAATTGGTACGAATGGTTCATTTTACACAAAAAACAACTGTTCACCAAAGGTTTTTTATTGATTCTTCTGATTATTGCTTTTTATGACAAATCAATCAATCAATTGATGCCAAATTTCATCAATGGACCATTATTTTCAATTGGTATTCGGTAATATTTAACTTTTATACTTAAAACATACTTCCTTACATAACAATTGTAAACATTTTTTTAATGGAAGCCACATCGATTTGTTTTTTGTATCATTTGATCCAGCATCAAAAACTACCTTTCAAACATGCATCATGTACTTAGTTTGTAACAAGGTTAATTTTACAGTTTGATAGTCACTACTTCATCCCCTTTACCCTTTAAAAAACACAATTCCATGTGAAATATTTTTATAATTTTTTTTGATTCTTAATTCTCATGGTACATGAAACGTTTTCACCAAGTTAAATGATGGTACAAGGTAATTTTTTTTTATTTTTTACCTGTATAATATGATGTTATGAACAAAATATTTAAATAATTTTGAAATAAAATTTAATTTTAAGATTAAAACAAGAAAATATTGAAACCGATTCTAAATTTAAGCGTACATCTTTTCAGTTCGGTTTATCAATTAATTATTGCACTCTATTATTAAGAGCTTCTTATGCCTAAAATTTTGCTAATACTTAGTTCCCACCAAACCAAAATCTGAGATTTCAGCTGAAGATATTTATATATTCTAGAGTTTTCAATAATAGATTTTGTTGAATATAAGTAGGATACTGTTCCTCAAGGTAGTGATTTTTGCTATAAAAAAATGTTTTTAACGAACTCATGACGATTTTTTTTCCAGCAAAACAATATCAATGATATTAAATTCCATACAGGCATTTTTAGAAAGCTAAATTATTTATTTTTTGATGAACGAATAAAGTTTAGAACTTAATAAATATTACCAGTAAACAAAATTTAAAATAGTAAAAACTTTCCACATAAAATAACTTTTAATGTTTCAATGATCATTGGTAAAGTAGGTAGTTCGATCCTTGAAATAATAAAAGTAATTTTAAGTGGAAATTTGAGCATATTTGAAAATCTTGTTTCATCATCATCATCGGATCGACAACCGGGGTCCGGTCCTGGCCTCTTTCAACAAGTCTCTCCACCTATCCCGATCTCGAGCCGACGCCATCCAGTTGCGCACCCCAAGGCTTCGGGCGTCCTGGTCTACGCCATCTCTCCAGCGCAAGCATGGTCTACCACGCTGCCGTCTACCATAGAATGTACCACAAAAGACTTTCCGAGCAGGTTCCTCTTCGCTCATTCGAGCTAGGTGCCCTGCCCACCGGAGTCTACGGAGCTTAATTTTTGTCACTATGTCTGCTTCAAGGTAGATTGCGTACAACTCATGGTTGTACCGTCTCCGGAATCGTCCTTCCTCACATATGGGGCCAACAATTATCCGTAAGACTTTTCTCTCGAACGCGGCTAAGAGGTCACAGTGCCTTTTGCTAAGCACCCAAGTCTCGGATCCATACATGAGTACTGGCAGGACCATGGTCCTGTACAGCAGCAGTTTTGAAAATCTTGTTTGGCTAGAAATAATAATTGATTTCACTTTATAAATGCCTCAAAAAATCAATAATTAAAATTTTAAATGATGAGTTTCAATGAAAGGTATAACTGGCGCCATAGAGCTACTTTTGGATTCGTGCAAAAAAATGAATTGATTAAATTAATGAAGATAACTATCAAACTTGACATTACGATAATAGAGCATACGAAAAAAGCGGGTGGCATAATCCTGTCTGTCTGTCTACCCCTGACTACAGCCTAAACCACTGAAGCGATTTTCTTCAAATTTTGGACTTAAGGTTTTTTTGTAATTCCTTAGAGAGGAAATTGATTTCTTTAGCTTGAAAAATAACGGTACTTGCCATAGAACCGTTTAGGAAAAAATCAGTGTATTAAGCATGGTGTTTTTTTTGGTAAAAAAAATTACCAAAACTTTTTAACGATACTTGCCATATAACGTTTTTTTTATTTTCGATTTGCTTTTGATCGTCTCCACCGATTTCAATAGAAAATTAATTCAAAAACTCCTTTTAAATATCAATAATATTGCTTAAAAAAAAAAAAAAAAAAAATTACTACCATATTTTTTTTTAATTTCAATATTTCAAAAACTCGATCAATTTTCTTTTTATAAATGTATGTATATATTAGTTGGCATACCATAATTTTTTTTTTAAATATTACTAACATTTTTAGGAAACCGCTCCAACGATTCAAATTTTGTTTTTACATATAGATAGTCACATGTTTTCAAGTAATCAAATGGCATACTTGTTTTTGAGCTCTAAGCTATTTTGCGAATTGTTTATACAATTCGATTTAAATACTTAAGCACGTACTTTCTAGTCGTGCATTTTATTTCTTTGTGAAACAAGACTTTCTCACCACCAAGCTTTTCTTCATTCAAAAAAACTAAAAACCTACTTTTAATTGAAAATGTTTCCCCAAGTTCATTTGATACGCACAAAACATATCAAAAAATTATTGAAATCCGAGACGGTCTGGTCAAAAATGGGATGGAATGCCCCATATAAAGCCTTCCCCTATATGAACGCCAAAGTTATGAAAATCAATTAACGGTGTGTTATAAACGTAAACAATAATATCAAGATATCATATTATGTATTATGGATAGTATCAGTCCGACCCGGCTTCACTCGGGTTTTGAACAAAAATAACAAAACAAAGTTATACATACATTTATTAATACATAATTATGTATAGGTTGGGCAATAAGTGTGCTTTTTTGTACGCATTTCTACGCTAAAAATAAAAGTGAACAGCTTTTTCTATAAATCTTTCACCTATAAAAGAGTAGAACTCTTGGTGTATATACCTATTCATGAAGAGTTTTTTTTTTAAGCGAATATACCTACCTGCTCGTATATGCACAATTAATATCAGTAAACCGATTCGAAATTTAATTTAATTTTGTTGTGTCGGTAACGTACGAATGACCGACAAAATAAAAATATCGTCTGGTGAAAATCTCGGTTTTTTTTATTTTTGTGCAAGTCAAAATACCGAAACACTTTTTTACCGACTAATGAAAATGTTGATATTATGAAATCTCGACTTAAAAAAAGTGTCGACTGCCCTAAAAAAAGTCGAGAAAAATATCGAATTCTATTAACATGTTGGTATTTTTTCTCAGACAAAAAATATAAATCGACATTTTAACTTGTCGATATTTTTTCGGTCGGTTATTTCTCTCCTTTAAATGTTTTCAAGGGATAGGCAACAAGCACAAGTTCTTGTTCAAGTTTAAACAAACGTTAAACGATTAAATAATCATCTGAATCTCGTTTCATACCAACTCGATCACTGTCGTCATTTTGAAAATGGACATTTTAAAAAGTCGGTGAAATATGTTACTTCATTTTGACTAGGCGCATTTTTTTTGTCGAGATTATAAAAAATCGATCAAATCGATCTTATGGAGTCTTTATTTAAAAAGTCGAAAAATCGTACCCAATTCATTTTGTGTAGCTGCTACCCACCCGCTTCGATGGGCTCAGAGCATTAAAATAAGTATGGTACCTACAACTCATTATGTTCTCCTTCGAAACTTATTGAAGGGCAACTTAAAAAACACTAAAAGAAATTAAAAAAATTATATCATATTTAGTTTTTACCCCATTCTAAATGTTTCGCGAAGTCCATCCTCTAAATAGAAATTGCTCCTTAATTCGTAATCCACATTTTGGGATGATTTCTGGGATCATCATACAAAAATTGTTAGTTAGTTAGTTAGTTAGACTTTATTGAACGGAAATAGATATTTACAATTTGTTCTTAATTCTATTTTATATAATTATTATATTTGTTTTGACACATTAGGGGCCTAATTTTATACATTGTTTTTATTTTTATACAAAATTATTTAAAAGATTGTGATTGATGGTTATATTTTATACTATGTAGATGATTCATCTCGGGTTGTTCAAATCCGGTTGTCTTTTTGGGAGGATGTGGGGTGGCTTCTAGCCACGGTGGTAGTTCGACGCTGCATCTTCGTAAAACTGAATTGCCTCGTCTTCATTGATAGGAATGATTCCTTCGTCCAGTAGTGCTGTTACATCAAGGTATCGTGGATCGGTGTGTCTCTCTTCACTTGTGATGGTTCTCACTAGAGGGTTTGGGTGATTGCTAAGGTTGCCCGTCAGTATTTTGGCAGCACTGATCATGTATTTGTCAAGGGGTGTTTTTCCGGATGCCTCATAGAGTCGCGTGTTGCTGAAATGTTTTCGTCGCCGTTGGTCAAAGTGGAGTCCCGTGCAGATCCGCAAGATCTTCCTCTCGAACAATCCCAGTTTTTTCATGCTGGTTTTGGAAATAGTAAACCAGACAGGAAAGCAGTATGTGATGATCGGTCTGAGAAGTTGCTTATAAAGAAGCAACTTCGTCCTTTGGCTGAGTCCATTCCTTTTCCGCATTAGGGGGTGGATGCGGTGGAAAGCGTAGTTTGCTTTCTTCAGAGTAGCTGTTACATGCGGATTGAAGCGTAACCTCTCCTCAAAGTTGACACCCAGATATTTCACCGATGGTTTGGTTTTCAGTTGTGATCCGTCAGGCAGATTGATAATAATGCTGCGGCAGCTTTTAGCTGAGGGTGTACTTCGCTGTCCCGCTGGTCTTGTGAAACAAGCCAATTCAGATTTGGCTGAGTTGACTTTGATGCCCCATGTTGTGTAGAACTCCCACAGCCGTCTCACGTGTTCTTCAACTCTTTGGGCTGCAATGACTGGTGAAATAGATTTGGCGTATGTTAGTGAATCGTCCGCATAGAGCAAATTTATAGCGTTGTTGGGTTGAGGTTGGTCTGATGTGACGATGTTGTAGAGGAACGGTCCCAGCTTTGATCCTTGAGCAACTCCTGCTCTGATGTTTTTGGTTGTTGACTGGCTGTTTTCAATCTGGACGAAAAACGATCTGGAATTGAGAAAACTGAAAATTATTTTTATTAATGTACCTGGAAAATTAAAGGTGGTTAGCTTATAAATTAGCCCTTGTATCCAGATGCTGTCGAATGCTTTCTCTATATCCAGAAAGCATCCAACAACAACCTGACAGTTATTGAGGGTGCTAACAACGTCGTTATGGAATCGCAAAAGCGGATGTAAAGTAGAGTGTTTCTCTCGAAATCCAAACTGCATGTCCGGAACGATGTGGTTAGTAGTGCTAAACGCCTTCAATCTACGAAGAATAAGTCCTTCAAGAATTTTGCTGGTGTTGTTAAGAAGAGATATGGGACGATATCCGGAAACGGAACCTCTGTCGGCTTTCTTCGGTATAGGTACTATTTTAGCTGTCTTCCATCTATTCGGAAAGTAGCAATTGTTGACGCAGTTGTTGAACAGGATCGTGAGAAACAGCACCATGACTTGGGGAAACTTCTTTATGATGTAGCTGGAAATCATATCTGGTCCAGATGATTTCTTAGGTCGCCCACTTTGGATTAGCTCAGCTACTTCTTCGGGGTTGGTGAAGCCTCCAGTCAGCTCGGGATCACTAGCAGGATTTTCA
This sequence comes from Dasysyrphus albostriatus, assembly GCA_946251815.1. NCBI lineage: Eukaryota > Metazoa > Arthropoda > Insecta > Diptera > Syrphidae > Dasysyrphus > Dasysyrphus albostriatus. The sequence goes on from OX276337.1 coordinate 57,585,689, forward strand.
TTGTTAAAAATGATAATTTCAGTGTCCGTTTGCTGCAGCTGCTCAATTGTTGACTCAACTTCCTCTAAGAGTGAAGGATCGCTGGATGGGTTTGGCACGAAATTTCCTTCAAAATATTCGGCAAATGCTTCCGCTTTATCCTGAGCCGTCGTAACTTCCCCTTGCCTGGAGCTGATTTTGTCTGGCATTTGTTGTCTTTTGCCGATGATCTTGTTTATTTCCTTGAATGCATCGGGTCCTGGTTTGATGGATTGTAGCCTTTTTTGGAACTGGTTGTTGTTGAAATGTTGAAGAGCATTCCTCAACATAATTTGCGTACATTGAAGTTCACTCTTCACCAATTGATAGTTTCCGTTGGCCGTGTTCCAATCCCTTTGTTGGATCCTTTGCAGTCGCTTCCGCAATCGCTGTCGATGATCATATAGTCGAACAATTCCTTCTGGTAGATGCTGGTATCTGTCCCTTGAGGTCTTCCATCTCTTCTGCTCGTCCAGGGCGTTGTTTACAGTGAGCTCCATGGCTTCGATGGCTTCTTCAATTTCATTGTTGGAAAGGTTTCTGTTGGCATCCAGCATTACTATGGTTTCCTCGATTTTTCTTTGGAATCGTTCGATATCCAGTTGGTTGTAGTTGATGTATTCCTCATTTTCTGCATCTGTTGTAAGGATTGGTTGGCCCAGTTTGATGTGAATTTCCACTGGCTCGTGGTCCGCATCTCCCGTAAGGGTCCGGCATGTGTAATTCCGCAGCTAGGGAACGATGTTGATGAAGTTTGAGGAGACCAGGTAGAAGTCCAGCCAGGATGGTGTTCTTGGGAACGTTGGCTTTGGTTGAGATACCACCAGGAATGAATGATGCTCGAAATTTTCATCCAACCAGTTCACCAAGAAGTTTCCAGCGTCAGATGAAGTTGTGTCGTACCATCGTGGGTGACGTGCATTGAAATCTCCTCCAATCAGTCCATAGGTGTGTTGGGCGGCTATGTTGCTGAAAATAAAAAGATCGTGATTAATATCAGATTGTCGGGCACTGCATTTGTTGTATATGCTGAATATAATTAGTGTTGCTCCAACTTCGACTTCTATGACAACGGCCGTGGCTTCAAACGATCTAAGACTGGGGATCAATACTTGAGAGGCTTTTATGTTCTTCTTAACGAAGAGCGCTGTGCCCCTTTTACCTTGATCCTTGTCTGTTCGGAAGGTGTTGTATCCCTTGAAATCTATGTTGTTTCGCTTGGTGACGTTGGTTTCACTTATTAGAGCTATATCCGGTGAGTGCTTCTTCAGGAAGAGGTGGAATGTCGTTCTTTTCAAAACGCTGTACAATGAATTAACATTGTATGCGATTATCTTTAACCGATTTATGCGCATTATGCGCTGCATAAATCAAAAATAAAGGTGGCTAAAGCCACGGACTTCTTTTCCTTACACAATGAAGCGTAATTGCTTGGCACTGCAGATCGAGCTTTCCTAATTGCTGATAACAGATCGGTTCCGAAGTGTTCCTTCATTTCCTCATCCAGGTTAAGCTTATTAGAGGTTACTGGTTCGTTACTCCTTGGTTTTTGTTTCCATGATGGAAGAACTGTTGTTGGCTGCTGGGGTTTTGGAATTGGCTTCTGAAATTGTTGAGGTTGAGGCTTGGCTGCATTCCCCATCTTGGCTGCGTTCCCCATCTTGGCCATAGCTGCAAAGCTTACTGAGGGGCGAGTCATAGTGCAGACTGATTTAGCCTTGAAATCTTGTTGAGCCTTCTTCTGGCATTCCGCCTTTTTCTTTTCTTCCTTCTTCGCCAACAGAACCTTACATCCAAGGTAGTTTGCCGGATGACCAAACTCTTTGCAGTTGGCGCAGTATACTCCTTGGTCCTTTTCCTTTCGCTTACACTCTCCTGGGATGTGGTCTTCGTTGCACTTTACACAGACATACTTCATGCCGCAATTGGTTGCCACGTGACCAAATCTTTGACAGTTCTTACACTGAACAATATCCGTGTTTTTGAGGCGTTCCCAATGCACCTTCTGGTTGAGGATTAGTTGTTTCGTGTATATATCGGCAACATCACACGATTTGCTGACTTCCACCACGAAAGAGTTGTAACTTTTGTTCTTCGCTTTCCTTGATCTGAAGAGTGTGACGTTGATGGCAGGTACTCCTTCGATCTGAAGTTCATCCTTGACTTCTATAGCTGAATATGTGTGGTGAATTCCCTTAAGAAGGAGAAGAATCTTCCTGTCCTCACGGATGGTATACGTACGATTCTCAATCTTCTTGGATTTGAGGTAGTCCCTTATTGTGCCGAATCCGTCCTTGGTTGCCACGTTGATGATTGTTTTTGTGGTGTTTAGATTCTTCAGCGTGATGTCAATTTTCATTGTCTTTGCGAACTTGCTTATTTCCGCGATGTTCCCGGAGAAAACAATTATTGGTGGCATGCCTGGCTTCCTGGGGTTTGTTGTTGACCCTGTTGCTGTTCCTTTTGTGACTGTTTGCGGTTGCTTGTTGACTGGCGGTTGTTTGGTGATTGTAACTACAGCGGATGTAGTTGGCTGCTGGCTCGTTGAATGCAAACTTTCGGTGTTTTCCTTAATTTTTTTTGCAGCTTTCTTTGTAATTTTCTTCTGCCGCTTTGCCTTTGGCGATGTTCCTTCTTCTGAGCTCTCACTCTCAGTCGTTAGGTTGGCTTCATCTCCAGTGAGTATAACCATGATTCTCAATCTTCTTGGATTTGAGGTAGTCCCTTATTGTGCCGAATCCGTCCTTGGTTGCCACGTTGATGATTGTTTTTGTGGTGTTTAGATTCTTCAGCGTGATGTCAATTTTCATTGTCTTTGCGAACTTGCTTATTTCCGCGATGTTCCCGGAGAAAACAATTATTGGTGGCATGCCTGGCTTCCTGGGGTTTGTTGTTGACCCTGTTGCTGTTCCTTTTGTGACTGTTTGCGGTTGCTTGTTGACTGGCGGTTGTTTGGTGATTGTAACTACAGCGGATGTAGTTGGCTGCTGGCTCGTTGAATGCAAACTTTCGGTGTTTTCCTTAATTTTTTTTGCAGCTTTCTTTGTAATTTTCTTCTGCCGCTTTGCCTTTGGCGATGTTCCTTCTTCTGAGCTCTCACTCTCAGTCGTTAGGTTGGCTTCATCTCCAGTGAGTATAACCATATCTTCGTCCATCTTCAGGTTGCCGTTGTCTTCATTTGGTTCATCATTTATGTTGTTGGTGACATCTTGGAGCTGTCCGCCAATTTTTTGCGCGTACTCAGAACCCAAGTCCTTTCCTACGCTAAGCAGTAAAGCCTTGATTGCAGCTAAGACGGTTTCAATAGTCAAGGGTTCAACCATTTTTCTACCTCTGCTTGCTTTCAGGATTAACTTTATCACTTCGCACTGATTTATTTTATTACACACAGATTAACGCGCACACACTATTTTAATAAAAACTTCTGGGTACACATTAACACTGGATTAAACTGTTTTGAGAAATGCCTTTTTTTATTACCCTAGGGTAGTAAAATTTAGGTAGTCCGCAGGTAGGCCTGACTTGACTTATCCCTTTTTTTCGGTGTGGATTATTTATTTTAAATATATTCCGCTGACACGTCCGTGCACTTTGAATGCCTGGATTGAACTCTATACAAAAATTGTATGGGAGGAAAGCTTATCTCCCCTACCTTTGGCAATTTCTGAAAATAGAAAAAAATTAGTTATAATCAACGAACGCATAAACATCTGCTATAACTTTTTTGAAAAAAAAAACAACAAGCAATATGAAAAATACTGTGATCTAGGATTATGTGAGAAATTAATAAAATATCTTTTATGGAATGAATTTTATGAATGGTTTTGATGGACGAGCAATTTTTAGGATTGCGTATAGTTCGTTGTCTTCAATTGCCAAAATAAGAAAATAAGCTAGGTTCAGCGCTGATATTTTTTCAACCCGGTGTTTAATTATTACAAAGAGAAAAAACCTCAAGAAATCATCACGTAGTTCTTCATGGAATGAAGCTCAAATTCAAAAGATCCATTACAAAAAATTAAGCCTCATATTATGAAACCACTGAATCGACTATGGCTGAGTTTTAAGAAAAGCTTTACAATTTAAACTGTTAAATGCGTTCATAAGCATCACTGCATATAATTAACTTTTAAGTGAATGCCCTCGAATAACTTTGTAGCTTTTTTGTCCTCTTATGTGTATCTATGATTATTTTGTTTCCAAATTTTTGAATATACATAGATCTTTTTGTAAAACTAAGAGCTTGTCTAGTTTCTATTAAATGCTCTATTTTTAGTACTATTTTCAATTTCCTATACATTACTCCACGTTGCTTTATTAAAATCCATTTTTCTCATTCAATATTTTTAGAGAATTAAATTGAGACTAAACGAGCTTTTAGTTTCTTTGATTTTAAAAATTATGAAAGCATGTAATTACTGCCAAATAATACAGTAGAACCAGTTCCCAATTAAAAAACTTGCCAAAATATTCTCAGCAAACTGTTCCGAATTCTTAACCATCAATCAAAATATTTTAAAATAATTTTGTATAAAAATAAAAATTATGTATAAAATTGTATGTGTATAAAATTAGCCCCTAATGTGCCAAAACAAATTAAAGTATCAATGTAGTAATAATATAAAATAGAATTAAGAAACAATTGTAAATATCTATTTCCGTTCAGTAAAGTTTAAACTTAACAGTTCCAAATTCTAATATATTAATTCAAAATCATTTTTTTTTTTTAACATTGTTTTGTTTTCAATGTTTGAAAGCTTAAGTCCCATTTTTGTATCTATCTCTAGCTTCTCTCCAGGAGAGAAAAAGAAATAAATCCCTCCACTGTTTGAATGATCTTCCAACATTTTGTTTCCTTTCTAATAGTGTCCTTTTTGTTTTTGGTTTTTACCATCATTCATTTTTTGTAAGAACTTTTGTACACAGCACAGTAGCTGTGTTTTCATTTTCTCATTCATCATTAACTCGTGAAGTGAATTGACCTTTGAAAAGGATACAAACAGAAACTCGTTCTATTATCGTTTATTGACATTTTACTAGGCGCATTTAGGATTAGGACTTAAGGAGTTTTCATTAAAAAACGACGAAAAGAAAAATCGTTAGTTTTTACACAATCACAAAAACATACGTCCACTTGTTAGATTTAATCTGAATTTATTGTTCACAAGAAACCTTTTATTTTTACCACATCTTCGTTATATTCCTGTAACTTTTATATTTTAAAACAATTAAATTGAGAAAATTTTATATTGCAGGGTGCCAGAATATGGATACCAAACGAAGAAAACGTCTGGGAGGGTGCCGTTCTAGAAGAGGACTACACAAAAGATTGCAAGGAACTCAACGCCTACAAAGATGCTGGTCATCAACAGATAACAATTAAATTAAAATCCGCAAATGACTTGCCGCCATTGCGTAATCCAACAATACTAATCGGTCAACAAGATCTAACCGCCTTGTCATACCTTCATGAGCCTGCTGTCCTGCATAATTTGAAGGTGCGATTTCGCGAACGTCAATCCATCTACACATATTGTGGTATAATATTGGTTGCAATCAATCCGTATGCCAGCCTGCCTCTATATGGCCCGGATATTATACGTGCGTATCGAGGACATTCAATTGGTGAATTGGAACCACATATATTTGCTCTTGCCGAAGAGGCGTACACAAAATTAGAACGTGAAAAATGTGATTTAAGCATCATTGTAAGTGGGGAATCTGGAGCTGGTAAGACTGTTTCTGCCAAATATGCAATGAGGTATTTCGCCGCTGTTGGAGGCAGTGAATCGGAGACTCAAGTCGAACGAAAAGTATTGGAATCAAGTCCAATTATGGAGGCATTCGGTAATGCAAAAACCACACGAAATGACAATAGTTCAAGATTTGGAAAGTTTACAAAATTGTTATTCAAAAATAATATGGGAGTTATGAATTTGACGGGAGCCACTATGCAAACGTATTTGTTGGAGAAATCTCGAGTGGTATATCAATCACCTGGCGAAAGAAACTACCACATATTCTATCAGTTATGCTCAGCAAGGGAACAGCATCCGGAGTTGATGTTGGGTAAGTTTATTTTTTGTTGTCGTTATTCAAAAGTTCAGTAAAATCTATACGCTGTAAACTTATCTTAAAATAAAATTATGATTTACGTTTAAAGTGTTTTCCAAAAAGGGCGAGTCGATTTTGAATTGGAATTAAACAAGCTGTTTGTGAGGTATTAAAAAAATTATTTTTTTATTTGAAAGGCTACAGCTGTGTCCAGATTTTTAAAAATTTAAGTGCACCTTGAGTTTTGTAGACGCACAATGCCGTGCGTGAGTGCTCTGTTTGCATTAAAATATTTGGGGAGAGTAAGATTACCTGGGGTTCGTAAATTGATAACCGTTTTTTGTAGAAGGATCAAATACAAGCGTTTTTTCTATGGAATTGGGGTCTATCCCGCCCTGTTTAGGAGGTAGAGGCGATTTTCGAAAAAAAAAACGACTTAAATGGAAAAACAAATATTAAAAAACAACGAAAATACTTAAAATGCAAAACAATAACGGTTTTAAAAGCTATAAGTGTTCTTTAATTTCACGAAATTTGGTATACACCGAACATCGCACCTACCGAACATCGCACCTACATATCTCACTTTTAAGACGCAGCCGTAATGCTGGCAATGCAAGCAAATTAAAAATATCTCAAAACAATAGTATTATTAATTTTAAATTTTCACAATAACTAGAAGACATAAAAGCTTTCATTGGGCTCATCAGTGACATAGTGGGGGCCTTTGTCATACGCAATTTGTATTAAGTTCAGTTTAACTTACATGAATTCTTTGACAAAAATCCACTGTAAATTATATCCAACAAGATTAGAATTCCTAATAATAAAGCTGGAATTCTGTTTTTGCCCGGGGCATGGTATAACTGAACTTAATACAAATTGCTCATGGCAAAGGTCCTCACTATTTCACTGATGAGTCCAGTGAGTAAGCGAAACGACGAAAAATCTATTATCAATAATTCATCCAATGCTTAATGCTAAGTCTTTCACTTGGCTGATTTATTTCAATAGTATATGGTATTTGTATTATGAAAAAACCTTCTAATAAAAGCTTTCAGTTGGAGTTCGGTTTAGAATCGATATGAACATACTATGTATTATTCATTATAATATAATTTATTTTATATTGTTTAGCTGTTCTTTTTTAAAACTATTAATTTAACAATCATATTCAAAATTTGACAACTTTTGATTAATATTTCAGACCATCAAGATAAATTCAATTTCCTCAACAAAGGCAATTCTCCTGATATTGATCGAGTTTCTGATGTTAATCAATTTAAAGACACCGTTCAAGCAATGTCTATACTGGGATTTGGCACCATACAGGTTAATTACTTACTTAATCAAGTTCTACTCAAATGAATAATTCCTTTTAACTTCATATATTTAATTATAGATCTCGGAAATACTTAAAATTCTTGCTGGTATATTACATCTGGGTAATATTCAATTTGTAAGTAAATATAAGAAGGACTCTGATGAAGTCGATCCTGATGCCTGTGATATAATGGTAAGCACAGAAAAATACACTTATTATTGATATCATAATAAAAATATTAATATTTCATTATATTTTTTTTTTTGCAGCCAAATGACTTGCCATTGCATTTAGCCGGTGACATGTTAAAAGTTAAAGCCGACGATCTGCGGAAATGGTTGATAACACGTCAAATTGAGTCATACAACGAAAATGTTCTAATTCCCAATAATATAGCTGCGGCCGAATCAGCTAAAGACGCATTAGCCAAACACATTTATTCCAAACTCTTCCAATACATTGTCGCTGTGACAAATAAAAGCTTAAATTCAGGCCGTAAGCAAAGTTGTTTTATTGGAGTTCTTGATATTTATGGATTCGAGACGTTCGATACGAATTCATTTGAACAATTCTGTATAAACTATGCAAATGAAAAACTCCAGCAGCAATTTAATCAACATGTTTTTAAGTTGGAACAAGAAGAGTACTTAAAAGAGGGCATAGTCTGGACTATGATCGATTTCTATGACAATCAACCTTGTATCGATATGATTGAATCAAAATTGGGAGTTCTTGATTTGCTAGATGAGGAATGTAGGGTAAGTTTTTTATTTTTTATTGCAATGCTTATGTTAATTTGTGTTTTAAAATTATTCAATTTGAAGATGCCGAAAGGATCCGATGAGTCGTGGGCTGGAAAACTTATTGAAAAATGTACGAAATTCCCTCATTTTGAAAAACCAAGGTTCGGGAAAACAAGTAAGGCCTTTCTTTGAAGTAAATCTCAAAAGTGTGTTTCATAAATAAATGTATTCAAAGGTTTTCTTGTTAAACATTTTTCGGATACTGTGCAATATGATGTTCATGGATTTTTAGAGAAAAATCGTGATACTGTTTCCAAGGAGCTGGTGAATGTAGTTGCTCAATCTGAAATGGCTTTGTGTAAAGAATTAATGGAACTTGAGGAAACAGACACGTTAAGTGAAGCAAAAACTACAGCAGTTGGCGGAAGGGTGGTTATAAGTGCATCAAAGCATGTGGTAAGTTAGATTTTTTCTTAAAATTTATTTAAAGCATATTTCGCTAGATTAATAGTTGTTTTTGTTTTGTAATATTATCTTGTTCTCTCATCCTAATATTTTTAGCCGCCAGTGGAAAAACGTAAACGAGTTAGTTATATTTTCTCTATTTTTTGGCTTGTTTGATATTGACTAACAACAGAATTGATATGCACATTTTGAAATACTTTTTGGTTTGACGGTTCTCTTAACCTGCATGTAAAGCAAACTATTTTTATATGAAAAACTATTAACATTATATAACAGTCTTTGCCTATAATATTGGGCGAAGTAAAATATATTAACCTTTTCGACATTGCTTTTGTCTATTTTTTCTACAGATTATTATTAATATTTATCAATTTCCTCTTCGAAAAGTTTCTATAAAATTGCACTCCTGGTAGTCAGGGAACTGGCATGGAGTGGCTTCTCTTTTTGCCATATTTCTCTCTGTATAGTCCATGTAGCAGTTGCTTAGAATGCTGCGTTACTACGTGATATCGTGATACTGGGAGACTGAGATCATTGGCTATTGGTGTGTGTGTCAGAATTTTGCTTCGCGCCCGCTTGCTATTTTAAAAAATCCTTAACATTGGGAATCTAGTGGTATTTATCATTTTATTTTCTGAGGACCTCAAAAGTCGACTATTCAGAAAGAAAAAAACATTTTTATCGTATTAGTTGGTAAGCAAAGCCTACACGAAACAGCAATAGGAAACGACTTCCGAATATTCGACTTTGTAGCATCTCAGAAATCTCAATATATATTAGTCTATTCTCCAAAACTTTAGCCAGTCATTTCCGACAGCCAATGAAATTTTTAATGTTACTCTTTTCTTGCTCTACAAAGCTTTGGCAGACACCATTTTTTGGTGGTTACCCCAAACAGTTTAAATAAGCGCAGTTAATGTTCTGTTCAAGGTTAAACACTAAGCATCGAAATTTTGATGACAATCAGTGCTTTCCGTATCTTTACTAAAATATTTTAACACCACAAATATCCCCTCATTAGTTTTTATTGCTTGCTTTACTTTTTTATAACTTCAGAATTCATTTATGTTTGCTTTTTATTAAATACCGAGAAATTTTTCTGATTTTTAAGATCAGTAACAATGTTAATAACAAGTTTTGCTGCTCATAATTCAATTAACACGCAACACTTTGCTTCTTCCTGGGTTTCATATGTTATTAAAAAAAAATAATGTCTTCATCTATTTAATTTGTACTTTCTTATCCCTAGATAACTCCTTCAAAACAGCATAAACGATCAGTTGGCTCTCAATTCCGAGACAGTTTGTCTCTGCTTATCTCAACATTACATTCCACAACACCGCATTACGTTCGATGTATAAAGGTAAAATTTATATTTTTAAATTTGAATATTTACAAATAAACCAATGGTTTTACTTGATCACAGCCGAATGACGACAAGATAGCCTTCAAATGGGAAGCTTCAAAAATAGTTCAACAATTGCGAGCGTGTGGAGTTTTGGAAACAGTTCGTATATCTGCAGCAGGTTTCCCATCTCGTTGGTCTTATCATGATTTCTATACTCGTTACCAATTACTGTGCCATCGAAAGTATCTCAACAAAAGTGATCTGAAGAGTTCATGTGAGAATATTGTTACCAAATGGATTCACGATGAGGAGAAGTATCGTTTTGGTAATACGCAAATATTCTTTAGAGCCGGACAAGTTGCCTATCTAGAACAAGTTCGAATGAATCTTCGGAAGAAATACATTATTACTGTGCAGTCTGTGGTTCGAAAATTTGTATATCGCATGCGATTTCAACGAATCCAGAGAGTTATTCTTGGCATACAGACTTTTGCTCGTGGCTTTATGGCCAGAAAGAAGGCAAGAGCTATAAGAGAGGCGAGAGCTGCACTGGTCATATCGAAATATGCCCGTGGATATGTGTGTCGACGAAGGTTTGTTAAGCTGCGATTTTCTGTTTGTGGAATTCAACAGTATGCTCGAGGAATGTTGGCTCGACAGCGTTTCAAAATGGCAATGGATAATTATAGGGCAACTCAGATACAACGTTTCTGTCGAGGCTATTTGGCTCGTCAGGCTTATAATAAAAAACTGCGTAGCATTACCGTTTGTCAGTCGGCAATACGAAGATTCTTGGCACGTCGTCAATTCAAGAAATTGAAGGCTGAAGCCAAGACTATTTCACACATCCAAAATCTATACAAGGGTCTCGAGAACAAAATTATATCTTTGCAACAGAAAATCGATGAGTTGAACAAGGAAAATACACAGCTTAAGCTTAAAACAACAGCTATTCCTATTTTAAAGTAGGTTTCTCTTTACAAAATTAAAAATATTTCATAATATCTTTATTTATTTGTGTCTTAGGAGCCAACTGGATCAGAAAAAGAACATCGAAAACCAACTGAAACAATTGAAATTGCTGCTTGAAGACAAAGAAAATGCTTTATTGATGCTTGACAAACAACTTGAAACCGAACGAGATGAAAAGATGCAACTGCTGGAAGAGAAAGATCATGAAAAAGAGGAATGGTCAAAACAAAAACAAACATGGCGCATTGAAAATGAAGAACTTCGCAAACAAGTTGATGAAATGATCGAATTAGCAAAGAAAGAGGAAAAGAGTTCACTTTATCGTTCACGTATTCTATCAGAAGTTGATGTCAATGAAGTGCACGAAGCTTATCAACGTGCGAAGAAAGACAAAGACTTTTTGGAAGGTGAAAACTACATGCTAAAGGAGGAAATAACTCGTTTGCAAAAGGGAAATGGAAACGCTACCGAATATTCCAATCATACAAGATCTTTGAGTAATGCTTCAAGTCAGAATGAAGAAGACTTTGGTTATGCTTCGGCAAAGAATACACTTGAACCGAAGCGAATGAGTCAAGCTTTAACTTTTGATAGTAACAATCAATCATCTATGGAATCATTTGCAAAGATTGGTAAGTATTTAAGTAGAAAATATATCGGTGGAGGAATATTTAATTGTGTTTCTATTTTTTCCCATTAGAAGTGACATCAACACCGAAGAGCGAACAAACAAGTTTAATTCTAAAACTCCGAGGTATTTTGGAGGATGAGAAAAAGAAAAATAAGCTATTGGTGGATCAGATGGAAAAGCTGATGAACAAAAACAAATCTACAGAAGATTCTTTAAGGTAAGGTTTAAGCACTTCTCCATGACTGTTAAAATTTTCAAATAACAAATCCATATATATTTCCAGAGTTACAGAGCTAGAAGTTGAAAATGAAAAAATACGCCATGATTATAGTTTATTGCGAAATAGTATAAACCGCGGTGTTGAGATGCAAGAACTTGAAGGTAAACACAAACATTTCAATCCTCTCTATAGCATGACGACACAAAAATGTTTCCTCTATTTTGATTAGCTCAACAAAGTGCTCTTCAAGAAGAACTACGAAGACGACGTGATGAGTGTATACAGCTCAAGGCCGTACTGCAACAGCAGAGTCAATCTTTAAAAACATTTGGCGGTGCTAAACCAACGCGTCCTGATAACACTTTCCAAGAAAATTCTGAACTTTTAGAAGCTTTCCAAGCACAGAAACTTGTCAACAGGTATGCACAATTTGTTGGTGGATTAATGACAATCCTTCCAAATCTTCTTTTATCCTTAAATATGATTTAAAAAAAGGCAACTGCCACTCATAATTCTGCAAATTAAATACAAAATGTATACGTCCTACTGAAAATACCTAACCAATATAGAAGGGATCAGAAAAGGCCCATAACTTTATACAAATTTTTTCGGTAGTGAACCCGAAACTTTGAAAAAAAAATCTGCGGAAATTAAATAAAATCTATGCAGCATCTTGAAACATTCAATTTTGGTAATATTAAGGAATCTACTTTTTAAGAAGATATATCCCAGGAAAAGATAACAAAAGCTAAGCACAGCTTTAAAATTTACTTATTTCCTGATAATAAAATTAAAATAATAAACGTGTAATGCAAAAGTTCATGGAAACCAGAGCTTATTTGAATTTTGATAATTTTATAAATAAAAATTAGTCAATAATTCCATATGAATGACAACAAAAAATGGTGATTAAAATCTTAACAATTTTCGGAATAAAAAATCGATCGAGACCGTTCCCAACTTTAAATAAGCTGCGCCCTTACTGTCAATCGAGCAAATATTTTATAATCAGTACGTACAAAGTACAAAAATATAAAAAAAGGTGTATATCGCAAGTAAAAATATATTCCTTAGCTTGAGCGCAAAATTTAACATTAATATCAACATGCAATTAATTAATCCTTATTTCATTTGGTTAATGTTTTTAGACGATTTTTTTTTCAAAAATCTGCATTGCATAATTTTAATACATTGCGACTTATATACAAACAATATTCATGTTGTTACATTACATGTCTTAAGCTGGTGTATTCAAATCCATCCTACATACATAAGTCATTCCATTTGTTGCTTGTATTAAACTAATAAATAAATATCTTCTCAAAAAGGGGGTATTTAATTGTAAGTAGAAACCTAAAGTATAAAAATACAAAATGAATTATTCTCCAAGCGCGTCTCCCTATTTTTCCTTTTCTAGAGAAAAAGTGGTCTGATCGAAAAATATTCAACTTGAAATTTGTATAATTTCATGCCTCTGTAGATAGCGCCCAAAAAGCAAGAGAGCGTTAAAGTTCACAAAAGTTGATTTTTTCATGTTTTGACATCAAAGTCAAAGTCGCTATAAAAGCGCAAGAGGAGACGAGGGGTTACAAATATCGGTTTTCCAATGTTTGTGTTATGGGTAAAACCAGTTCAATTTAGGGCCTTATTATTTTTATTAAGGGCGTGAATCGAACGTTCGCTTGAAGCCAAACAGTTTGGCGAATGTTGGGTACGTTCATATTGTTTGGCGAATGAATTTAATCGTAAAAAATTCATCGCTGTCATAGGGAAATTTATACAAGTTTATTTGCGGTGAATGTCAAATAGAAAAAAAAAATACATCTTAAATTGCGGAATTTTTGCATTTTACTTCATTTTTATTCTTAGTTAAATTATTCGCTTTATTTTGATGTTTGGGACGAGTCATCTGGTGAATGTTTGCCTATTGTAATACCAAATTTGATGCTATCATTAAAACGCAAAATATAAATTGGAGCTATCATGTTTAAACCAAACACCACAGATATATAATCCAACAAAAAAAATCCCCTTAACTACCTCGAAGTTCTCACATTCAATATTTATGTTCTAATGAAGAAATTACTTTCTATGTAAACGCCTGCACTATTTGTTTGAGAACAAAACTAAAGTAGTCACCGAATGCATTTGCATGCTTAGAATAGTTCGGATACATTATTTTCTAACGACACGAAACTAAATAAGTTTTTCCGGTATCCCGAATTCGACCATCGCCATATAGAACACCTGATTATGATAGATATTTTAGATTTTAGATTAAATTTTATTGCTCTATAAATATGGTATCTCATCGCCATCGTATATGCGGTTTTCAATAAGATAAATATACTGTAGACCTTGTCTTCAAATTCGTTGCTCTTTTCCATATATTTTTTTCTTATGATACAAGATTAAAATTAGCAGTTCCTGAAAAAATAGCTCTAACTAATGTTCTATTTCCTTTGCTTCGGGGATTAGACAAAATGTATTATTTAGATAATAGTTCTTCCTGGTTTTAAAACCAAAAGCCTCCCTTCTCCTGATCACATCTTCTATCAAATTTCTCTACTGAACGCATTCAGCAACATGCCATGATTTCTTTCTGTAAGGTGGTTAGTAGCCTACGGTGGTTTCGGCAACCTCTTGATGATGTCATGATACTAAGACTGTTTTACATAAAAAAAAATTTCATAGATAAATCTCACTCTAAATATCTGTATCCCAAAAAAAAAACTTCAGTGGCCGCATTCAGAGTGTGTGAATGAAGAAGGTTTTTAAATGCACGAGCAGAGATTATAGCTCAGGTTAATAATTCGAGTTTAGAATACCAAAAACCTAGGAAAAAGTTACAGATTCTTGCAGCGAAAATATGTTATACGATGTTTATTATGGTGGACTTGTTATACGTACTAACATTCCATGTTGAAAGTTTTTAACTAATTCGTTGTTCAATCGGTGTTGGTTAAATTCGTTAGCTTTTATACAAATTTGCTTCACTATAAAGGAAAAAATATATTTTAACTTCAAACTCAAGCGATCTGTGAGTTTTTGTTCAAGCGAAAAACAACGTACACCAAACATGATCCGCTTTCCGCAAATCGTTTTTATGAATTAAAAAAAAAATAAAACTTACTCAAAAACAAAAAAAAAAAAAACATTAAACGTTAAAAGAATAAAATATAGCTTTCGCAAAGTACGAAATCGATTTCACAACTCATATAATCTTTCATTCCCAGATCTTTTTTTATATGCCCTTAATAATAAAAACAGGTGATGATTTTTTTTATCATACAACCTCATGAAATTCAGTGAACAAAGAACATTTTCGAAAAAAAAAATAAAAAAATAATAAAGATTTATCTTCCATAAAATCATTTCCACAGACAAAAAAATAAACTAATATAATATTTGTTTATTATTTATTTATGTAATATAAACACTTTGTTTTAGACAACTTGAATCAGAGCTCAGTGCACTGACCGAAGAAAACAATGCCCACTTAGCTGAACTATCACGACAACTTGATGATCTTAGAAATGAAAAAGCCCATCTTCAGGCTATTCTTCAAAGTGGTGTTGAGGATCTCGATGAAACCAATATTGAGGCTATACGTCAAAATGAGCGTTACTTACGTTATGAGTTAGAGAAGTCATACATGGAATACACGAAACTACAGGTTGGTTAAAAAATTCAAAATCCCATAAAGACAAAGATTCCCGAAAAAAAAAAATTATATTTAATAGGAGGAAATGAATGCTTTGACTAAAAAATACGAAGATGCCAAACGTAATATACATACGTTAACTCGTCGACTTCGTGAGCATGGCATATCAAGTGTCACTCCAAATCCAGAGGAATCGAAGGTAGTAGCCTCTGTTGGGAAAAAGAAAACGCATCATTACAAAGGTATGTTTTAAAATAAAAAAAAAAAAAAAAAATATATGAATGTGACAAATATTTTATTTTCTTACAGGAATTCTTAAGTACAACAAAGGAGATCTCGATAAGATCTCTCAGCGTCTTATAGTTGGTCTCACACCTCGAGTTGCTATTGGCTTATTGCCCGGCTTACCTGCTTATATTCTGTTCATGTGTATAAGGTAAGAAAAGCTGAGTTAAATTAAGTACATGAATCAGAGTTTAATTTTTTTTCTTACAGATACACTGACTTGTTGAACAGCGATGACAATGTCCAAAAATTACTGGCAATGTTTGTGAACCACATGAAGAAAGTACATAAGTTTCCCAGTCCCACAGAGAATCGTGTCCTGTGGCTGGTTAACTCACTTACGTAATTTGAAAGAAACAAAGTATGAAGGCTTAGAATGTGTTCAAATTTTTGAATTTTTTTTCAGACTCCATAATCTGCTCAAACAATATGGCAATATTGAAGAATATAATCGCTTGAATACTCCCCAACAAAATCAACAGCTTCTTAATAATTTTGATCTTTCGGAATATCGTAAAATCATTTATGATATAATTGTGGGTCTATATGAAAGCTTAGTGAAACAAGTTCAGGGATTGATAAAGCAATTCGTGGTGCCGGCCGTTCTTGATCACGATGAAATTAAAAATGGACAGAATCAAGGTAATCGCCGAACTATATCGTTGGACGGTTCACCTGAGCATGCGAAGGTCTCAGCACCAAGATTGCTTGTCAATCAACTGGAGCACTACTACAAGCAGTTTCACTTTTTCGGACTCCACATCAGCTATACAGAACAAATATTCTATCAGTTGTTGTATAATATTTGTGCGATTGCAATGAATACACTTATGTTGCGTGGGGATATTTGCATGTGGGAAACAGGTATGAAAATAAGGTATAATGTCACTTGTCTGGAAGACTGGGTTCGGGAAAAGAAAATGGTAAGTCGAAATAAAATGAAACCCCATAGTGAAATGTTGCTATTTTTGGGTATTTTTTTATTTTTAGTCGGTTGATGTGACCAAACCACTAGCACCTTTGATTGATGTCTCACAATTACTGCAGTCGAGAAAGACGGAGCAGGATGTAGATAGTGTATATGAATTGTGTAATTCACTCACCACTGCACAAGTTCTTAAGGTGACAATTTGTTTTGTGATAAATCAATTTCAATAATTAATTTTTGTGCTTTTTTTTAGATGATAAAATCATACAACTCAGATGATTGTGAAAGGGAAATAAGCAGTACGTTTATTGAGAAACTAACTGATAAGCTCAATAGTAGAAACAAGGTAAGTTTTGCGCACGATTTTAAATCTTAAATGTTTTTTGTTTGAATATAGACCCAGTTAAGAAAGTTTTTCACTTAAAACTACACCTGGAGTGAAAATGAAATAAGCGTGAAATTTTCAAAATCCCAATTTTGAAAATTAATTAAATTGATTGCACAGTGCTCAGAATTTTGATATAAAACCTGTAAAAGGGTGAATGAATGAATGTAATATTAGAGGTTGTTGCTCTGCGACCTTAAGATCTATTGCGCCCCCACTTTAGACCGGATGAGGTTGCTCATTCTACAGTTCTTCCTCCAATTTTATTTCCCTAAGAAATTTAAGTATTTGAAGGACTTTTAGAGAGGAAATATCACTCTCTTCTACCTGGTTAGGTTAAGGTGGCTGTCAGGATAACTGCTGACACACTTAGGCCAGAATAGACCCATTGTGATACCACATAAAGAATGCGAGGTAATCCTCGTTAATTAAACCAGTTGGAGCTTTTAAAAAAGCGATGGAGACTGTGAATGTCGATTTTATTTAAGTCACTGAGATCATTAAAGAACAAATTTCCTAAGTGTGTTTTGCGTCTTTGAGCTTCCGTTTGGGACGCCCAGAATTGACGGCTATTAATGTCCATTTTAATTAGTACTTCTGATCTTAAAAAGTTATCAATTACTTTTTTCTAAAGACTTCAGTAGGAAAAATGTATTCAACTTTTCAGCCTGAATGACTTAAGATGGGTTGTCGGTGACTTTAGTTCTAGTTCTAATAAAAAAAGTAGGAGTATTCCCTATGTGCAACCTGCATATCTTTGATAATAAAGTCTTACCCCTTTGCATTATATCGGTACTACCCCATTTAGTATGGTAAGTGTTCGCGTCATACATCCATTAATAGTAGTTTTAGACTTTGTATATCTACTGGTGGTATGTTGGCATCATTAACTGTGAGGTAGGCTGATGCTACTTACACCCATTGTGCGGGAGCAGCCCTCGATGTTTAACTTGCAATCAGTTACCGGTTAATCAATTCATTACAGAAGAGACTAATTTGTCGTAGATTCGACCTGTATATTCCAAAACTGAACAAACTTCGTAAAAGTATGATAAACTTAGTTTTTAAGTGTATACAGCTTTGAATTATCGACAAAGTATGCAAATACATTCGAAAAATTAAACATCTCTAATAATTTTAATACAAAATATGCTTTTATAACTTTTTTTTTAAACAGGCACGAAATAACGAATTTACTATGGACCAAGAATTCATCCACCCCGTCAAGGTAGTTTACAATTACAGTGATGTCAAACTTGAAGATATTGAAATTCCCAAACAACTGCATCTCGATGAAATTCTCATAAAGATCTAAAAGGTATAACTTAGATACATCTGTATATTCCACCACAATAAATAAATACAAAAGTAAAATGTACGAGTCTATCGTATAAACTTAAGATAATAATATGTAAGCTTGTTGCCATTTTCTCGCTATAAACCTATTTTGTACATTGTTGATTGTTGCATTACCAATAACCTTTACACACGTTTATAGTTAGTATATGTATGTACTTAAAAAAAAAGAAACAAACAATCATATTTCTTCGTTTGATGTAGTTTACGATAATAGTGCAAATGAATGTACCTCTCCTTGACATTGTAGAAAAATAACCTACGATTATATATTTTTTTGTTACTTAAAATTAGTTTATTTGTTTATCTCTATATATTTTTACTATTTTTTTTTGTTTTTAGAATTAATATGTTATATTCAAATTTCGAATTACCACCAATATTTTTGTGTTGGGGTTTTAAAATCTTCGACAACATAAAATTATCTGTTCTTTTGTAGATTTAAAAGAAAAATGTTTATAATTATAAATTTAACATAATTTATAATAAATCAATTCTAGTATTAAATAAAATGCAATTAGTTAAATTAAATGCAAATAGGGAAATTTAGTAAAATTAAAAAAAAAAAAATACAACTACAAGTTGAGTGAGAAAAAGTATAAAAAAAAACTATCAAAATTGATGATGATTTATTTGGAATGTGTAAAAAAGAAATGAAACGATAAGATTGCTAAAGAAATGCCTTAGAAAGTTTAACTTCTTCCACTTAAAATCAAAAATTAATAATTTTCTTTTTTTTTTAATGTTAAGAGAAGGATGAACAACAAAATGTGATATGAAATGCATTCCAGTTAAGTTAAAAAACACCTTTAAATATTTATATTTTGTTTGTGTTAAAAATATGAAAACTATAAATAAAACAATACAATTCGGAATGATGGTAAACTTTCATTTTTATGAATAAAAAAAAAAGTAAGACAATACAGAATTTGCAACTCAAAATATTATACATGATGGATTAATTAATTATTTTTGAATTCTAAAGAAATTAGAAAACAGTTGGCTAATCAAAATGTAAATATACAATTATGTAATTTATTTTCGGCCAAAATAATCGGAAAATAACAAACGGATAAATGCAGAACTTTATAGGATTTGAAATGGATCTAAGGATAAAAATAACAGTTTCATGAAATCGGCTTAAATTGGTTTCATGATGTCGTAACAGATCTGGGTCTTTCTTTTAATTTTTTTTTATATAAAGAGTACAATATGAAGGCCCGAAATTTATTATGTTAAAGCGGCCATGGGATTAAAGCAAAATCTGTCAAATTTATTCTGAATTATTTAATGGTATATGGTAAATCACCATCACCATCATCTTCGGCAACGAGAACCATTTTTGAATTAATGAATGTTTGAACAAGCACAATTTTTAAATTTGGGACGGTACCAATTCATCCAAGATTCATTAAGTCCGTAGGTCTTTCACCATTACTGTAAACGGTGAGCGCTACAGATCGACGATAAACTTGTATTAATATGGATACCGAAAACATAATGATCCCAGCATGACATGCCAAGTTGCCAGTATGCCCGAGCGTTTAAGGGGAATTGTTATCTCCCGCGGCGCCTACGTCAATTTGCCGCAGAGTGTGCCATATAACGCCTTTTAAATTGTTCCTTTGAAAAACTTGATGACCTCAAAGTCAAGACAACAAATGCGATCCAGAAAATTCCCTGAATACAGGTTTAAAGCCGCTGGAAAAATTTAAACGACTCTATATTCCTTACTATAATGTTGTTCTATTGTTAATAAAGTTGTTTCAATAAAATCCACCTAAGTCCACGCCCACTCTTTAGAATGCTAAAAATATATAATTAAGCTATTTTTAGCTTAAAGAATGGCATGTATCTCTCTTTGATGATCTGGCTACCACGTCCACTCTTCTTATATCTGATTGTTTCTCTAATTTCGCAACCTAGAAAAGCATAGATTAAGCTGGGCATATAACTTTTGTCCTTTTTCCCCACTGGAAGGTCCTTCTGGTGAAATTCCAAATAATGGGTGAGCCTAAATTTTAAAATTTTACAAGAAACAGCACTCGCTTCCTGTGTTCAGACAGTATGATTATAAGTTCTTGTAATTTAATTATTGCAAAAGTGTTTATCAACATCATCACAGTTCCGACAAAAGTGTGTGTAAACTTTCTTTAGTCGAAAATGGCAAACAAAAGCGGATGATTAGATTTGGGTTGGATTGCAACCTATGATGAATTAAGCTAGCCATACACGACCGAGCCATCCGATTCAAATGGTTCGGTTGGATTTGAAATTGCCTGAAAATGTAATTTGGCCTATCCACACTACGCTCGTTGGCTCTCTCAGACATGGCTAACTTAATGCATTATGAATTACAATCTAGTCTAATCATCCTAACTGTCTATTTTCATTAAATCTAAATTCAAATCTAAAAAAAATTAAATCAATTGTTCAGAAAAATAGATTCATTACGTTTCCTCCCTCCTCTTGGAATAACGTTTCATCAACAAAAATGTATAAACTCTAATTGTTTTACTTGAATCGTTAAGACGAATTCTTTAAAATTCGTTAAAGGGTAGTTGTACAATTGTTTAATCCAACAAAAAGGGTGAGCTTAAATTTCTCAACCGTGAATCTAAATTTGACGACTTTTGTACAACTTGTCCTTAGAGTGTATGAAAAATGTGCAATTTACATAAAAGATATTTAAAAAATTAAAATTATTTTTATGTAATTAAATGTCCTAAGAAGTAGAAAACACATGAAACAAAAAGTGAATGACCACAAGAAATCGTAATGTATTAACTAAAAGAAACAAAAACAAAAAAAATAATATTTTTTATTGCCATTTAAATATTTTAAGATTCGATTATTTGTCAAACTTAAAATATTTCCGTAATTTTTTTTACATCGAAAATATAGATTTTATTTTTTAATTTTAAGAAAATATAAATAATATATTTATATGTTAGCAAATAATGATGATCCTTGTAACAATATTATAAATTATTAAAAGGCGTTAGTGATGATTATAATTCTTCATAAAAAAAAAAAATTGATTGAAGTCTTAAAATAGAACTGTTATAAAATGTATACAATGCATATAAAAAATAAATATATTAAGATTATAAAAATATTAATTAATTATTATGTACTTAAAAGCAAAAAATAGAAAATATATTTATACAAATTGGCTAGAGTCGATTTTCTCGTTGAACATATTTAAATAAATTTATTTAATCATACAGATTATGTGATTTGAGTTTCTATTCATTTGAAAACGAATTGCTACCTGGTTTGTTATTAAACATACCTGTTATTCCTCAATAAGGTTTTTACATTATTTTACTTCCAGAATTTCATTATTTAGATAGTCCAAACTAACACTGTGTTTACACAAGATGCAAGAGAAGCTAATATGTAGTGTTATTTTTATAATACAGCGAAAATAATTTCTGGATTCATTAAGAAAACAATTGTGTTAGGGGAACATCCTATCTCCCCCTCATGAAGTTATTTTTCGTAAATTGCGGGGGAGATAAGATTTCCTGCCATACAATTTTGTTTATTGATTAGGAAATGTGTACTGATCGTTCCATTGCATTTTTCCTTCCAAATTTCAACGGGGGCCCTATTACATAAAACGATTATCGTTAAAATTCTATCGTTAACGTTTAAATGCGATTATGTTTTTATTTAACGATACTCGTTTTTTCTTACGACTGACTAATTTTGTCTGCGGTCTGCCGGTGATTTGTTTGTCTTTTTTTTGCGATTGGCAATGTCTTTCTACCGCCTTTCTCGTTTTACATAATCGATCTGCGTCGTGACTATCGTTTACTTCAGTATCGTTAACTTGCCGTTCCTTTTGTAATACGTAATAGACCCCCTGTTTTCAAAAATATGACAGTTGTTTCTTGTTAAAAAATTGTTTATAATCACTTTTCTATTTATGATTTTATTGGTAAAGAAAGTAAACATTCAAATGATTCCATAAGTGTCCTTTTAAATGCTGAACGCGAAAAATCAAGCGAACAAAATATTATGGCATGAGAATACTGCAAAGCGCCATCTACAATACTGATAAATTGGCATTTACATTGAACGACTTTTCCAATGACGATCTTTATTTTGTTGTTGGTTTCCCCTCTTATAACTTCCTAAATAAAATAATAAAAATCGCACTGGAAAAATAGAGCAATGTAAATGCTAAAAAATTCTAGTTACTATGCCCACGATTGATTGCTAAATACTACTAAGAGGTACAATCACCAGCAGCCTGACAAATCCGAGATTAACTTGGGTCAAACTGCTTTTTACTGATATAGATAATCCTACGATATACCTGCTGAAGTTAATATTCATGATGATAAGATTAAATTAAAACATACGGATATTCGAGGACCTTCTGCCAGGAAATTGTTGTGAAATAGAACCACAACAAAAATCATTTTAATGATAAAATAGTTTGGAAAATTTCAATCTTTACTTACAGGGGCGATTCACATTGCAACGTTCACAAGGTTCGTAGAGATTTTCAACGAACAAGGCCCATTCACTATAATATCTGTCAATTTTCTATTGAAAATCTATAAGAACCTTCCAACGTTCCTTACGAGCGTGTCAACGTGAATGGCCCATTTTAACCATACTTAATTTACGAATACTTCTAAATAAAATTCACGACTGGGTCGCTCCTACTTGATCTTATGTTCAAGAGGTTTTAAAAATTTAAAAATTGTGTATAAGCCATACAAATTATGCGAGATAAATAAATATTTATAAGTACAAAATTAGAAATTTTTTTAAATCGCTCAAAAATCTCCTTGAATAGCTTGAAATTAAAAGAAACAGCTTTATTGCGAGTGAAAATTGTTGCTCTTAGCTACACCACGTTTCAGCCGGATTGTTCACCATTTAACATTTCGGGTAAAAAGTTGGGGTGGAACTCATAATGAAGCTGAATTTCATCTAAATTCTTGAGCAAATATCATTGCATACAAAAAAATCTTTCAAAAGTTCACTATCACTATAGGTGCGTTTTATTGATATTTATAGCTAGCGCAGCAATGCAAGTACCAATAAAACGCTATAGTCACTTTTATGTTCAGCCCAATTCCAGCGCCACATAAGTTAAAACTTAACGAAACTTAATCTCGACTTTTATATCCACTTTTTTACTGACTTATTTATCGACACTTTTGGGGTTGTTGTTGTTTGGCAAGGGAAATTTTACTATGCTAGATATAACTTCCAATAAAACATGCCTTATATTATACAGTGTTATTCTTAGCATTTTCTGTTTATAAGCAATTGCTTATTAACTATATTGCCTGAAAGCCTATAATCTGCTATCTAAAAAAAAAATTAAATGTGACTTCTCTGCGCCCAATATTATGTGATGAAATATTGATTGACAGCCCACATTTCTATTTCTAATTGTTTCCGATTTTAAAACCTATCCGTTAAAAATATAAAAATAAAATAGGTAGGTACTTGAAAAAATTGATGTCGAAAATTGTGATTTTCAAGACAAATTTGCGTCAAAAACTAACACATCAGTCAAAAATTCCGTAAGCATGGGTAAAATAATTTTTTCTTACCTTTCCAAATATATAAATTTTTTTAGTATCATCCTGATTTATTGTAAATTATTTCTTATGGATCTACTTCCCGTTTTTGACTTTTAAAAGTTCATATCTCTATTCCACTATTTTCCCCAATTTTTCATTACACCTACGACTTTCTTGTAATTGCATAATCTATCAAATACAGAAAAAATTGTCTACCTTCCCCCGTTTAGGAAATAGCCAAAACCGAGTTCAATCTTTAAACCAAGATGGCAGAAACCCTGAAAGCTATGAGCTATGACTAAATATACTGGACTATTATTTAAATCCAAGAGAAAATTTAAAACAAAAACCGTTTAAATTTAGTCATAGATCGCACTTATTTAAGCATACCGAACAATTTGTATCAAAATCATAGGAACCATTTTTGAGAGAAATAAGATTTTCTTCTTGCGGATTTTTAACACTTGCATTGAATTTACCGTTTTTTTTTTTAAGTAAAATATATTCTTTAAATATTCTAAGGATTTAAAAACCCTCCCGAGTTCAAAAAAATCATTCATGTCGTTTTCGAAATATTAAGTGTATTTTTTTTAAATCAAAACAAATATTTTTCTTTTGAAAATTTAGGTACTATTAAAATTTATTAAAAAAGTTCTGCATGAAAAAGAAATATCAGTCATGCCCTTTTCAACAAAAACAATAAAACGGTTCTTTGGCAGGTACTATCAATACAAATTTTTTGAAAAATGGTTTTCAACCCAAAGGTAACCTTTACTAAAATTAATTAACTGAATTTTTTTAAGAAAAGTTGTGGAGTCGTTTTTAAGAAAAATACTATTGAAAAAATTGTATGACAAGTACGTTATTTTCGGTTCTATAAAAAAAATGAGAAAAATGTGTGGCCAAAACACGCTATGTACGAAGTTTCGCCTAAATCTTTTGATCAAAATTTCGATAAAACTTGTAATATAATAAATATACATATTCAAAGTTCTTTTAAAGTAAAGACATTTCTTAAAGAAACTTGTATATTTTACATGAAAACACAATAAATTAAAACATTTGGATACACTTAGATTTATGTACATATATTTTTTTTATTAATTGACTAGGCAGCGTCCTCTTGTATTATAACATTTGATAATTTATTTTTCGGCAAATTAATAGCTCGCCTTCGTTCTGTTACTATGCCCGTGGCGACAGTCATACCGTTTTCACGAATAGTAAACGCCTGACCAGGTGTCATCACCATTTTCCTAAACAATGTTATCAAAACCTTACCATGTTCACCAGGCATGATCATTCCATTAGAAGGAACTACAAGGAAATTTAAATATTTGAATATAAAAAGAAATATAATATTTTTTACCTAAATCGATTCTTGCTGGAACATTCCACGTCGTACTGAACAATTGTTGAATATACTTGGACATAAGAGGCCTTGAACGTCCGCCTTCGGCTCGCGACAACAAATACATGGATCCTTCGAATTGATTGGAAATATCTTCGGATCCAGTTGCACAAAGCAACATTCCACGCTCAACTCGTGAAATCTTAACACCTCTCAGCAGTGCTCCAACATTTTCCCCAGCTACACCCTGCGAAAAACAAACTTAGACTTATTAACAATTAAACCAGACTCAGAACCGGAATGAACCTGTTGAACACTCTTCTTGAAGATCTGTATATCGCTGACTGTTGTTCGAATATTCTGATTGAATCCCAACAAATCTGCCTCGTCGTTCTTTAGGATAGTACCTCTCTTTATGGTGCCCACAACAACAGTACCTCTTCCTGATACTGTGAAGGCATTATCTATTGGCAGAATGAATGGCGACTTGAAGTCCCTAGTTGGTGTCGGAATAAAACTGTCTATAAGAGATAATAGTTTTTCAATCGAAGGCACTCCATATTCAGATTGGTCTTCCCGCAGCGCTAATAGCGCAGAACCATAAACAACTGGACTGTTAATTCCATCAAAGCCAAAGTCGCTGAGCATTTCACGCATTTCAATCTCCACGAGCTCAAGCACGTCCTTATCAACCAAGTCAGCTTTATTTACATAAACAATGATTTTCTGTATGCCAACTTGCTTGGCTAGTAGGAGATGCTCTCTTGTTTGGGGCATTTGTCCATCAGTGGCAGCTACGACTATAATAGCTCCATCCATTTGCGTCGCACCTGAGATCATGTTCTAATGAAAAGAAATAAATTAAAGTAACACCAGAACAGACCTTGATCTTACTTTAATGTAATCTGCATGGCCAGGACAGTCGGTGTGAGCGTATGTTCTTGATTCGGTTGCATAACCTATGTGGCAGGCATTGATGGTGATACCTGAGAGCGGATTTTAAGTCCTCATAAGATACCGAGTGCTATTTACATAATATTATTTACATACCTCTTGCTTTCTCCTCAGGAGCTTTATCTATTTGATCATAAGGTATATAATCAGCCAGACCTTTCTTGGATAGAACTTTTGTAATTGCCGCGGTGAGAGTTGTTTTGCCATGATCAACATGGCCAATGGTTCCAATGTTGCAATTTGGCTTTTCAGGTTTATCTTTGCTTGAATAATTCCGAATCGAGGTGGTTTTCTGTGTTAGTCTGGTTGTGGAGGAGGTTCTGTGCCAAGGTGATCCTTTAGTGCAAAAAGGTTTTCTGTTATTAAAGCCAATTGAGGCTGGTTTTGAGCAGTTTTTGAGCTGAAGGAAGAACTGATGTCTGCGAGCTAGTATTGTTATGGTATTCATATTTGGAATTATCACTGCAGCAAAAGTTAACTTTAGATAACCAGACCTTTTTGGAAGCAAAAATTGAAAAAACCGCTTCACGTCAAACACCTGATTTGACATTTGAAAACTGTCAAAATTTTTGTTTATAAATTTTAGATCTGTTTCATTTGAATTTTGTTTTGGAAAATAGCTAATCGGGATTTTTTCTTTCAACCAAATTCCGTTTATAAGAAAAATTGAGAATTAGTCAGGCGCGAATCGCTGCAGTTCACGAAATTTCATTCTTATTATTTGGTAGCAGTTCGGTTGTAGATAAGAATGCCTCAAACTAATCGAATGATAATTCATGCAGCTGAATTCGTGAACGTAAATATAAAGTGTTACCAAACTACGTATTGTGGCTTTCGTACACTTATGACACCATGCCAAAACTTTCAATTGTCGAGTTAAGCAAGCCATTCACGTTGAAACTGTCACAAGAATCATAGAGATTTTCTTTGGAAAATTGAGAAGTTCTATTGTGAATGGACCACGTTTGTACTGAAGTTCATTGAAAATCTCTACAAACCTTGCAACCGTCCCTACAACTTTCTCAACGTGAATGCGCAGCCTTGACGTTAACGTATGTGGCACGAGCTGTTGCGATACCAAATTTATTTATTTTAAAAGGGTAGTTCCATCTACGTTGTATTTTTTCTATTTTCATTTCCTATCGATGAATAGGTGTGAGAAAGTTTCTTAAGCAAAAGCACAAATATTTGTCCAAAAGTTTAAATTTACCAACACATACACCCAGTCACTGCTGAAATATCTGTCCAGGAATCTGACACTTCATTGCACTCACCCTCTCACTCACTTTTACTAGCTAGATCGACTTTCGACGAAAAGTGACTCATCTCACTCACTCCCTGTGGTATCGAATAGCTAAATCTCGGCACAGATATTTTTTCTTCTTCACACTCATGAAAATTCGAAGTCAGGTGCAAGGAATAATCGTGTAATTGGGGTTTAAGGAATAGAGCTATAATCTTCAAGTTACTCTTTTGTGTAGTCCCATTGGGCAGAAATTAAAACTATCCTGAAACCACCTGTCAAAAAGCGCTGTAATCGTTTAACAGAATTACAAATAAATCCAAATTTTCGCGCCAGTTTTGTTTATCATCGTGCTAGTTGCTTGTTTTGTCGGCAGAATTTCATAATTTCTATTTTTTTTTTTTCAATTTGAAATAGTTATTCCTATTCAGAGCTAAAAGATATCTCTTGATTCCAACCTGTTATATCCGTCTGTTATATTGCTGAAAGAATCTTTCTAAAACAAAAATGTCCAGCCCTGCTAGAACTCCAGGAAGAGTCAATCGTGGCCAGAGGACTCCAACAAGAAGTTTGTTGTTGAACGAATTTTGTTTGAATTAACCATAATATAATTAATTATATTTTGTAATTTAAAGGACCCTCTGCTCAAGATGCTGAGACTCCAATGCGAATGGGTGCTCGTGCAGTTGCTTCGGACAATGTCAGTCTGCCACCAACATCACCAGGAGGCGTTAGCGTCCCTCCAACAAGCCCGGCTCGTGGAGCCCCCATTAATATGAGTGAAATCGACCTGAGTTCCCCATTGAACTATGGAACTCCAAGGTAAGGAATGTGTTTTATTTAAAAAATTGCAAAGTTTGAAGTCGGTGTCTCCTTTGCAGTTCAATGGGATCGATAAGAACTCCTCGATCCGGTATTCGTGGAACCCCAGTGCGCGCTCGGCCTGACATTCGCACTGACAAACGCATGAGACAAGTTGCAGTTGGTGGAGAATCTGTAAGTTTTTTTATTTTATTTTTATATAAATTTTTACAAATAAAATAAAACAATCAATGCTGAGCAGAGCAGAAGAAGCAAAATGGTCACAAAACAACACTTTTGTGATTTTTCCTGTAAATGAATAAAATATTTTAGTTATTTAGTTAGACATTTGTATGTTCCCACTTACTCCTTTTCTTTTGAATTTGTAACGGCAGAGAGGACATTTTTTGCAAATGCCCTGATATGTCATGTATTTTGTAATGCATGGTTTGCAAAAAGAATGGCCACAAATCAAAAAGTCGGGGAATCTCTTATCCTCAAGACAAATCGCACAAATATCTTCTTGGTGCTTGGCACCAAACATTTTAAATTAAAAAAAATTATATATAAATAAAAAGAAAAAGAAAACAGGATAAAGTATATTTTCACGTTTGTATGTACATATGACATAAGTAATTGACGTAAATCAAATTCCAGCTGACTGGCTTGAAAGAACTATAAAAGTTTATCTCATCGCTTGCGTTACATTCGATATATTGGATACATGAGTACCTATCCCTGAATTTTAAAGATAACCATATTTGCGGTTGGATCTGCTGTGTTTCCAACAACATAAATCTAACCGAATAGCTTTAATTAAACAACCGAATGCGCCAATAATTCCAGCTTCTCACTATCACTTTCAACCGATTTTAAGTAAATTTTTATGCAGAGCATACAAATTTTGATTTTTTTTAATGTTACCAAAATTTTGTGTATACAAAATTAATTTTAAAGAAAATCATAACTATTTTAACCTGTTTTTGTTGCGTTTTTTCATATTCGCTCAAGTAATCAAATAGCATTTTTGTTTTTAGGCTTTAAGCTATTTTATGAGTTGTTCATACAATTTAAAGAACGAGTTTGATAAAAAATAAATAAATTTGGTGGCACAACAGCTCGTGTAGAACCAAGGCCTAGTGACTTACAACCCTCAACCATTCCTGTGTGCGTGTTGTTGGCAGGAATGGAGGGGACCTACAATTTTTTGCCGAGTCCGAACGTGTAATGAGAAGCACTTCTCACTCATTCATGACAAGTATACTCTTGGAGGATCTGTCAGTCCTTCGCAAGAGGCAATACCTCGGAAAAAAACATTTCTGTTTTTAGGTGGCAGTGGCCGTGAATCGAATCCAGACCTTTGGCATGACAGTCCTACGCACTAACCATTATGCCACGAGGTACTGAACGAGTTTGATACTTCGTTATTATTTTCTTTTTACATAATTTACTTGCAAATTTTTAAAGTTCTTAAGTTCCAAGGAAACTTGAGTTATAAGACCAAGAACGTGTGACCTAGCCGTGCATTATAATTAATAAACATCTTATTTGATTACTCCTCTTCAATCTAAAAAGTTCATCAGAACAATCAAATAATGAGTCTCTGATTCGTTCTAGAGATGTTATATAAAAAGAAGTATTCTTTTATATTTTTTTTAAACTTCAATTTTAATTGATATATCTAATTGTAGTCACAGTAGGGTGGGCCGAAAAGCCAACATTTTAGTTTTTCAAGTCGCATAAATGCGAAAAAGTTTTGTGTTGGGAAGATTAAGAAGGGGTAAAAAAATAAATCAAATCGATTCACGTCTTTCGATCACGAATGAGCCTTTAAGGTTTAACGAAAACGGAAAAATCGACGTTTTTACGATAATTTCATACATTTTTGGACTAGCTTCTTCCTGAATGTAATGTAATGTTATAGCTCAAAATCATACTCACTAGACCCGCAGAAAATTATGTTTAAATATTATTCTAATCAATCAACATCTTCTGGTTATGCATTGGCCTTCAAAGTTAATGAAAATTCCAAGAAAAACGTATAAATGGAGTAGTCTGAGAAACATAGATTCTAAGGACAAGAAACTTAATTTCTGAAATTTAAACATAAGTATCGACGTTTCAAAATTTTTCTTAAATCCTCGAATTTGTTTTCTGCATATTCACTTCCCAATTCTCTTTGAAGAGTGGGGAAGGCGGGAGGTCAGAGGTTCAAGGTTATCAGTCCGAAATTTTTATTTTGGTTCAATATTAGCATATGAAAATGATCCATGATTTAAGGGTATTTACAAATGATAGATCCAATGAGACCAAAAAAAGAATAATATTTTACCTGTTTTACTGGAAAAATTGAAATTGTCGCTTAAAAAGGGCTATGACATTATAAAAGGTATTTATTTTTATTTTTTACTAGCTGGCCCGTCCCGGTTTCGCTCGGGTATAGACAAAAGTTTCTTAAAAACAATAACAAAATTAAACAAATAAATTGAACAGAATAAATTATCAGCCTTATTTTGAGTTCCCCCCCGAAAATATTTCATACGAAAAAAAATTGTGAAATCGGATATGTAGTTTCTGAGATAAGCCATCACAAACAATCAAACAAATAAAGCAAGATAAGAGCTAAATTAATATAGACGGATAGATAATGCCCTTTAACTTTAACTTTAAAAAAAAAAAACCAATCGGTTTTTTCACTATTCTGCAAACTTCCTTCAATTTATTTGCCGTCAGCTATATGTTCCCGAGTTTATAAACTATCCTCACTCTTCATTCACACTCCAAAGAAGAAAATAAAAAAAATATCATACAGGCTTAAATTTAATGCAATCATTGTTCTATTAATTTTATGGGCATCTTCACTGTTTCTTGATAAACCAATAATAATAAAAATATATAGCTGATGATGTTTTTATTTTACCAATATCCAGGTTTCTATCTTTACATATTTCCCTGCACTTCTCCAACTCTTCTTTTTGAAATAATTGCTGGGCCATTCTGATGAACTGAATACTGTATTTAATAATAAAAAACTAATTAATCGACTCGAGCTAATGTCACAGATAACAAACTTATTCCAACTTAAATAAGTTTTACAAAAATTAACAAATTATAATTACATTAAGAAAACCTGTTGGTTTAGTAATGTTTGATACAAAATAACGACGTTCCCGCTTTACCGAAACCTTTGTATGCATCATCAGAAGATCGTACCAAAATAATTGTTAGAAATTTGACAAACACAAAATGCACTAAAAATGTATTTATGGCAAACTGCTTTACAAAATTTCAACCAAACTGCCAGGAACCTTAATAGACATTCTTAAAAGACCCTACGAAAAGATTTGCTATTAGTTTGGACAAAATTCATTAAGAATGCATTTTGCGGTTTTCCTTTTTTACCGAATTTTGACCAAACTTCACAAAAAGACCATGCTCAATAGGGAAGATAACTGTATTAAAAAATCGATAAATTGGGCCCAGTCATTCTAGAGTTTATCGAGCCCGAACATAAGGCAACTTCTTTTTATATAATAGAAAATAGGGAAGATAACTGCATACAAAAAATTGGGCCCAGCCATCTCGAGTTAATCGAGCCCGAACATAGACATTCTCAAAAGACCCTATCAAAATGTTTATTAGAAAGTTTACAAAAATGCACTAAAAATGCAATTTGCGGCTAGCCCTTTACAAAATTTTCGCCAAACTTCACAAAAAGACCATCCTCAATATGAAAGATAACTTTATAAAAAAAAATTCGGCCCAGCCATTCTCGAGTTTATCGAGTCCGAACATAAGGCCACTTCTTTTTATTATTTTTTATTTGATTTGAAGTAAACAAAAAACTTTTAGAACATGTATTATATTTCATATTGTACCTTCATTAAGCACAACTAAATTTTCGAGTCAAAAACAATCATTTTCCCTCTCCCTAAAAAAAAACAGTTTTGGAACATATAAATGAAACACCTTTTCCAAGTTTTATTAACATCCCGTTATTTTCAAAAGTCTTTCGGTACTATTCTACATCTTACAGCCTAAACCACTCAAGCAATTTTCTTAAAGTTGTATACGTAAAGTTTTTTTTTAAACTATCCAGAGAGGAAATTGAAATAAACTAAACTAAAAATAGCGGTGTTTGCCTACAACCGTAAATGAAAAGCTTATTTATCTCAAAAACGGCTCTAACGATTAGTGTACTTTTTGATAAGAAAAAAAATTACCGAAAACCGTCAACGCTACCTGTCATATACTTTTTTTTTTTTAACCGAGCATGCATTAATTTTGACGATGGAAGGTATGCCAAATATTTTGGCAGTAAATATTTGAAAGCTGGTTTACTAACACGGTTTAAAGTTGCTTGAATCTGTAGCAAAATTAATTTTTAGTTAAAAAAAATACTTTTAAAATCATAACATACTATATAGTCACAACTTCTGTGGTATTCTAATGAATATGACAAAATCCCTTACGTTTCTTTGAATTTCGTTTTCTTCGATCTCTTTCATTTGTTGTTTGGGATCATTTTTCTTTGGTAGCCTTTAAATTTTAAATATGCAATGTGATCAGCACTGTTAAATGGTTCTTAACTTAAATGGGCCCAAAGTGCATAAGTTTGTGATTCTGCAAACCTTCCGCGAGTTTGGCTTTCCAGACAAAAGGTCTTAAGTCTGAAAATGCAGTTTTTCGTAAAACGAAATTAAAAAAAGTTTAATAATTTGCAAATCCAGATACATTTTTTTTGAAACGAAAAATTCTCAAATGAAGATCTGTATAATAGTTACAAAAATTTCCAAATTCATTAGTATTTACCGTTTTTTTGATGAGTTAAGTCCTTAAGGCGATATTCCACTAGCATATAAATATGGCAAATTTGCCAAATAAATATGGTCCAAATTGGTCATATAAAACCGAAACAAAGGCGTTGTCATATATATTTGGAAGTTTTGTGCCATATAGTCATATAAAAATCGATTGATTTTATATGTTCATATGTTTGTCATATAATCTTTTTTGCTTTTGGATAATTAAATAGAGTTCTTTATTGATTTCATCCTAATTAATAGGTTTTTATTGAGGACCTGGGTCTATTTTTTTGTTGTTGCATTTATGCACTAAAAAAAGTGAAGGTATGCAATATGCTAACCATTTGTGCTACCATAGTCGTGTTAAATGACAAAGAATAGGTAAAATAAGGTAGAAGGAATTGCATTTTGTCCCTCGGATAAATGCAGCATTATTGGGCGCTAAACTTCAAACTTTAAAAAAATAATAATTTCATCGGTGACTACAATTACGGTACGATCCGCTTTCAAGTCTTTCGCGCTCATTTTTATTATGCAATCAAATCCATCCAATTGCAATACATTTCAATGCAGTGGTTTCCTCTAAAATTCTATTAGAGAAAATAACATTTAAAAAAATATGCGAATTTAATCGCGTTATCCCGCTACTTGAATATATGCATTGGTATAGTCAAGAGCTATCGATTATGACGTAATTCGAGAGGTTACATACATCAGTTATCTTACAGTTTTTATGGAAAATAATCGCGATTGATATCGCTTCTGTCGGGGGTTTTGGGCCCACTGAGACGTCTGTCATGTCACACTCATCAGACTCATAGGAACTCAAGACCTTTCTTTTTTCCGTTACCTTTAAAAGACTATGAAAAACGCATTTTCGGGCACAATTTGGCTATAAGGCTGCCAGTTCATGCTGGTAGAAGAAAGTGTTGGGTTTTCGTTAACACCTTCAAAAGAATTCTACAGACCTTGTGACATTTAGCTATTAAATTAATTTTCCTTCTACCCACGCCAAAAAAATTATAAACTGCTGTCATTCGCGGAACTAAATTTTTTTCGCGGCTTTTCCTTTACTCCTCCTCTGATCCAAATAGTGACAATAATGGAACAAAGTTTGAAAATAATATTTATTTTGACAACATACATAAGTTTCCGAATAAAATATAATTTATCAAATAATTTTTCTGTCATTTTCTCAAATTTAAATTCTAAAACTATAGTGTGATAGCCAAATTATGCTTCGTCATATATATGAACAAAAATTATTTTTCGAAGTCGTTTGTCATATAAATTAGCCATATGATATAGTGTAATACAACATGTCATACAATGAAAAGCTTTGCCATATTTTATATGGCAGCACTAGCCATATATATATGATAGTGTAATATCGCCTTTAGAATTCTCCCATTTTGTATTATTTGTAAAAGTTTTGTTTTTTTGTAAGACTTAAGTCAAAAAATAAAACATTGTCATTAAGTAATAAAATAATGAAATTTTTTAATTAATCATAAGCTTACAAAATATAAAGTTAACAGAAAAATAAATGTTTATATCGTCCCCTGATTCAGTTTTTACAATATCTCGGCAAACCGATAATATTTTATGAAATTTTTAAGACTTTTTTTACCGTTTTTTTTACAATTGCAAAATATAAGATATTTATGAAGTGTGAGGTGGACATAAAAATTAAACTTTCAATCGTTCCCTAGTAGCTAGGTGTCTATGAACCTTGCTATCTCCAAAATTTTTAAAATAAAGTTACCTAGTTCTTGCAATCAGGGGACGATAAAATAAATAGTTGATTAATCAAAATCTTAAAAAAATATAAAGTTAATGACAAAAAAATATGTATGCTGTTCTGCTTCTTACCAAATCCGGATCATCTCTTATTACGAAATTAGAAGTTGTTAAATTTGTATAGAAGTCGTGAAACTTAAAAGAAACTTAAAAGAGCACAAATGCTTTTTTTTTTCTCCTCTGATATCGGGACTACAGTTTTGTACTTTGCTTGGAGTGGATTATCTTTGAGATATCTCCTTTTTCCACTTCTAAGGAAGCTTAAAATCTAGAACTCTTCGGAGTTGCTTAAATTGTTTTTATATATCACCAAGCCATTTAGCTGGTATTGGAGCCATTGCACACTATGCCAAAAAAACTGCTCATTAATAGTATTTTCTTTTTCTGCACACGAAAACTGTCTTCAATAAAGCGGCAAAATCAAAGTATTCTTGTTGCTGCATTTCGTGTACCTGGAATTTCTTTTGTCCGTACAAGCTGGTACCAATCATGGGGGTGGTAAACAGGCGTTTTTGTTTTTTTCTTTTTTGTTTTTTAATCATGGAATGATTCACGTCATATTCGAATTCAGAGAACTAACGATTTAGTCCTGATTATAATGCACAATACATATATTATTGTTATAAGTAATTATCGAATAATAATTTTGTATTAAAATAATTCTATCGAATTCAGAAAAGTAAAGAATTAGTACATACATATGTACTGAGCTAAGATGTATTCAATTGAAAGTCATTAAAAAAAGAGCTAGATAACTAACCATTTATCATGTTTCATTTTTGAAATATTTTTCTAAAAACAGCATATGTAAGTGCCTAACCCCCATTAGTACCTCTATTTCATGAAAACCGACAATTTTAAGAGTTTTTCATATAAAACTCATCTTATAAGTGAGGCGATGAGAATCAAAACTCGCCATATCCATTGTAGAAAAACTCGTCACAGCCATTTGTAATTTTTAAATATCTTTTTGACGAAACTTTTTATATAATTTTCTTGCAAACTATTAGAAAAAGATAAAAAAGTCTTAGATTTGTATAATCAAATATTTTCTAAGTGCTCCCATTTAAAAGTTAATAAACATTAATTTGGCTATCGAGAGTTTTTCTGAAATGGATATATGGCGAGTTTTGGTTCTCATCGCCTCAAGTACATTTCGCTTAATAACCTTGCCTTCTTACTTTGTAAACTTTTTTACTAATTGTGAGGCACATATCTGGGTTTTACTGTATGTTGTAACAAAAAAAAAAAATAAACAAAATATACTTACATAAGTATGTCTACACTATTCTCCTTTTTGATTATACCGGTCGGTATAAAAGACTGAAGTTGACTTTAGTCCTTTGAAAATTTTAAATGTGTCGAGAGGTATCGGTCACAAAGACTTAAATGAACTTAACACGTTAATACCAAACCAAATATGCATTTTTCGTACGTATTGCCTTCAGACTAAATTGTTACGATGGGTTGAGTTAAACTCAATTAAAACCCAATATGCATTTTTTTTGCCAACATTAAAGTAAAATGGTAACACATATTTTTTTCAAGACTATTTATATTATAGAATAGAAGATATTCAATTATTTCCATGTCTTTATGACTTCTGATTTTACTGAAAACATAATATCCATAGGTTCTTAAGTAAAGTTTATTGAATTCCAATTTCAACTTAAATATAGAAACATTTTAAAAGTCATAACTTAAAAAAATAAACTTTATTTACAAAACTTACAAAAATAATTCTATTTTATTTTATTGCAAAATTCATGCCCACGTGACTGCAATAAATTTTTCTTCATCATTATGATCAGATCCAAAAGCATGAATAATATCAAATTGATACAAATACGTGTAGAAAACAAAAATCAAATAAATAAACATTGAATAAATGCCAATACTTTTACGCAGGTGAAAATTCACTGTGAATACAGCAAAACTGAAGAGAATATGATGGATAAAACTAAACCATAAACCACTTTGTCCAAGATCTCCTGCACGTGTCTAAAAAAGAAATATTAGCGAAATATAATAAAACAAAAACGTCGGCCGATTCTGCTATCTGCCAAAGTCGGGGTAAAATATACGAAAAACAAAATTTAAAATCCGGTTTTTGGTTCAAAGTTTGGTCGTAATTATGCTCCGCAAAAACACATTCCAAGCACGGTAGCAGAGTAAAACTTTTTTAAACAAATATAAAAAAAAAAACTACTCACAACAACAGTAAAACTTTTCTTATCAATGCTTCGAAGAACTGTCGTCAGACCAATAGCAAAAATCATATCTAAAAAGAAGACGTTACATAGTTATGCGTTCATTCTTGTAATTTTGTTTGTTTTACTAAAAAGTGGAGCCATAAGAAATTCAACAAGAGGCATCGTTTTAATTTTCCAATTTAACAAAGCATGGTAGACAACAACTTCTACAAGAAGAAATTGAATTAAAAAGGGAACCTATTTCTTATGCTCAAACTTACCCGGAATCGTATTGCCCCAAGCTAAAAATGTAGTACCTATTACTGATCTCTTAATACCGAATATATTTCCCAAAGTCACCAGAATCGAAAGCAATTCTGCAGCCAGGAAATGTGTTATTAACATTTCACAACAAATACCATATAATGCAATTGGCTTGGATTTGGATTAAAAAAAAAGAAAAAAGAAGAAGAGTTTTTGACGAATTTTTAAATTTCATACCAACTGATATTCGGGAATGTTCGTTTTTGTCAAACAAAATATTAAAATTGCCAAAAGGAGACCAATTGCAAGACACAGTAATACGTGATTCAACCCAATAAACTGCAAAATTATCAATGGAGAAAGTATGAAATTTATAACTAGAAGCAATCTTGACCATCCATCGCCGGGCATTCTTAAGTTTACAACTGGCACTAAAAGTTTAACTGGTATTGCAACAAATATTAGAATTCTTTGCCATAAGCTAGCTTCATCGTAAACCTCCTTTCGAAAAGGACTTATGACCTCCAAAAATTGCTTCCAAATTCCAAGACTAAGAGGATTTGCTTCTGATGTAAGTGGAAGTTGAATGATTTCGATTTCTTTCGTTAGCTCTAAACGCATCTTGATTTCTTCAGACATTTCCTTGTGATCAGATCCTTTTCTCTCTATAAAAGATCAATGTTAATACAATACATATGTATTTACAGCATATAGTCTGTTTACCTTTTCGTTCGAGATAATGATGATAGCAAACAACACAACACAAAATCGGATAGAATACCATTGCGAATACACCTTCAAAAACATTTGTATTCCTGTGTGATATCATAGCAAATAGAACTAAGATTCCACACAAATAGGCAAATGCATCACGTTTAAAATAAGTTCCGAGTAATGTTGCTGGACAGAGTAGAATCAAAATACCTCCATGAAAAGCTCGAAGGTATAATGACGTACCCAACATTTCATTTATCAGCATTTCTGTATCTCCTTCGTAGTAGAAAAAAGCTGATAGGATATCAGGAATTCCATTGGAAAGGACAAATATGGTAACTCCAGCATTGTGTTCGTTTATTTGAAAATATTTCACTATACTTAGGACATTTGAAATTCTATGGAATGTCAGAAAGTTGAAAAGAAAAAAAATTGTAACTGATGAGACTTTACAAAATCTTACGAATTAAGTGCTAAGGCACACAGAGCTAAAACAAGAACTGATGCTATGAAAAGAAACATCAAAGTAGCTGAAGTAAACGAAACATCGATATAGTCAGTCATAATACAGAATATGAAATTAAGATAATCAATCCTGTTTTCAGCTTCATGGCAAGCTTCGGTGTGAGTTACAAAAGCGCAGATATCTTTATCCTCACGAAGTTCCGACATAAAGCGACAAGAAGCCTTCACACAACAAAATTCGAAAGGATGTAAAATTTTTAAATTTGAAAAATTGGTAACTAATAAAATCAACAAACCTCATCGATTCCGCGAATGTAGTTTTTATGGGCTTCGAAATGAGGTGATGAGTTCATTTTGACAAACAAAAAGTTTGTTGTAGATTTTTTAAGAAAATGTCACTTACTGAACAAAACTCAATAATTTGATTTCCTATCCTGAGCCTTCTGATTTTTAAAGAATAATTAAAACAATAATTTGGGAAATCGGAAAAAGCAAAGTTTTCAACTTTAAACCGAAAAGTGATCGCCTGGTTGTGATCCGCATCTAGAATTACCCTAGCAAAGCGGTGCTACTTCGGTTTGGGACAACAAATGGGTTCAAAACTCCTCACATGTAAGACAAAGTACACGCCCTATAAAATCTTGATTTATAGTACCGAGTATTGGGCGATAAGCAGAAAGCGAGAGTCGATACTGGGCTCTTTTTGAAGAAAAGATTATTCGACGGATGTTTTTGGTCTGTGCGAGAAGGGCAAATGAAGGAAAAGGTAAACCGCGAACTGTATGAGGTGTATCAAGATATGGATATTTTCCAGAAAACTAAAACACGTTGACTACATTGGCTCTCCCAAATCGAGCGAATGGACAATATTTCTCCAGCCAAGAGAGTTCTTGAACAAAAAACAAAAAAGACCGAACCTCCGGTTTTAAGACCGAGCCATGGTGGATGCCAGAAAGCTTGGTCTAGATGAATAAAAACGTAAAGGATGCTGCCGTGTCTCAGGCCGCGACTCTTCATGGATTGGAAGCCGGATAAGTAAGTAAAATAATTCATGCTTTACGAAATGGAACAATATCTTCTGAATATTCGTGATGAGGAAGTGCAAACGAGTAGGAGAATAAAGTGTTACACGCCGTAGTTATTATTTTTATTTAAAAGGCCATTTTTGTCAATATGTATGGAATGTGACAACTTTGAATGTCCGAAGAGGCTTTGCATGGTGGCATAGGTGCGAAAGGTCTATTCTGCAGTGACTGATGCATAAATTGATTCGTCGATTAGAGCTTATTGGGATATATTAAGAATTCAGAAAACCCCACAAGAAAAAGTTTTAACTTGATCAAATCGTACGGTTTGTGCTATCTAGTTGAACCTCATGTCAACGTCCATATCGTTCAATCTAGGCCAACATAAATTTTCTATTATCGATCGGTAGATGTTTCTGTTGAATGAATTGACTGCATCGGGGTTTCCTGCTCGTTATCATGGGCAGCAAATTATATCTAAGGTCTATCTATGGTGTAGGATTAGTCAGAAAAAGCAGCATGCATACATAATAAAAGGAATTGTATGTATTAGTGTTTTATCTCTACAAGAAATATAATAGAACCTTTAACGTATAACAACTTTATTGTGTTCTCAACTCTTAGACAGCACTGACTGACCCGGTTTTTAATATGCTCTCGCTTACATTCGGCCACCCTTAACTCTGGTCGTGTCCTCACGATCAGGAACCCAAACCTTCAGCTTTGTTCTCATGCAATAAAACAGGCTGTCCTCATCTTTAGAACTGCAATCATTGCCATCAGCGCCTTCAACTTTAACTGCAGATAACTCACCAACGCTTGTTTTTATCTGAGCTCATTACCGTGATAAAGAAAATACGACCCATGATGTACGGTCCTTTATAGGATAGTTCCAACATTCGCGATTCACCTGTAGCAGCTACTCCATTCTGCACTAAAACCATATTAAAACCTTAGTTGTGGTCTACGATGGCGTAAGTCATATCTCCGCTTTTGGTCCACTGACTCTTCTCTATAGTACGCAACGCAAACTGTCTCTTTGCACTGAAGTTCCAACAGCAATTTATTTCCTTGCATATCTCGTGAAGTATACGAAAAAAGCAGCTGGCCTCTGTCGTAAATTTGTTTGCTGTATTCAGTCCCCACTAGATTATCCAAAGATGATTGGCTCAGTCCTGTTCTGCAGAGTGTGCACACTTCAAAACCGAATGGTCCTAACAGCTGTTTTTATGTGTTGTATTCACAAACGCTCTTAACGTGATTGCTGTTCCACGGTCGCGGAGATATTTCATCTAGGAACGCCGAAGTATCCACAAA
Source organism: Dasysyrphus albostriatus (assembly GCA_946251815.1). Lineage (NCBI taxonomy): Eukaryota > Metazoa > Arthropoda > Insecta > Diptera > Syrphidae > Dasysyrphus > Dasysyrphus albostriatus. The sequence continues at coordinate 57,626,568 of OX276337.1, forward strand.
AATACGTCAGTATGTTGAGCGCAGCCTTCGATTCGTCATCTTCATAGCAGGCAATACCGCATACTTAGTGAAATTATCGCTAGTACGTACCGTGTTTCTCTCTTTTCCTCTTGTAAATGGCCCAAGTTGGTCGACGCGGATTGTATTCTTCCACTGGTTTTCTACTTAACTAATCGACATAGACTGCCATTGGGTTGATGCGCCATCTCAAAAGAAAAACCCTTGTAGTTTGAGTCATCACCGATCCACTCGGGTATATTTTTTGGTTTATTATTCTTACAATCGCTTCTCAATCCGTGAGGACTTTAAAGTCTCTACCTAACAAATAGACCCGAAATCAATCTAGATTACCCACGATGGCTTACACCTCAAGTTCGTAGCAGTAATACTTTTTTCAACTTCGGAATGTTTTCAGATGTAAAACACAGCAGGACGTAATGTGCGCCTACAATCAGTATATGAATATTTCAGTCACAAATTATGTCTCATTTTTATTCTCGGGGAGATTCTGACCCCATGCTTGTACCGAATGAATATGGGTAGCGCCAAGCCCAAAATTTGTCCCTGACTGAGCCCGTTTTCTTTTATGCTCTCTCTTCTTTCCCTTAAAGGTGGAAGAAGCTAGGTCTCAAAGTATTGGAAGCTAGGTATCAGTTAAGGACGATTGCGGCGCCTCGAGATATGTTTATTTATTTATTTATTTATTTATTTATTTATTTCGAATCTCTAAGTTTAACTTGATATGAGATATATAAAAGTTTTTTTGTTGCCTAATACAACAGATGAAGCAAAAAAGTTCTTAAGGGACCAAACTTATATAAGAGTCCGGAAATATTGATAATTAAGTAAACGTCCGAGTGTGTTCCATATCTAAATAATACACATTAATTAACAAATTCTCTAAATTGAGTAAATTTTAAGTTATGCACTATTCGAAGTACAATCAAAAAAAGAAGGACCTTTAAACTAAGTCTCGCGAATATCTTTTTTATTTAGATCTGAAATCGGAAGAGTTAAATCACAAAGTCAATTAATTTTATTATTTTGGAGATTAACAAAATTGAAATTACATTCTTTACATTTCTGTAGGCACTGCCTCGCATCGTAGATCCTTGAAGATTTAGAACACCTAAAGAACTCTAAAAGGATTTAATTGAAACATGATTGTTTTTATTTATTTTTTGTTGAACATGGCTCATAGATCATTCAACAATATATTTTAGTATTTTTACTCTATAAATTAAATTTCTTTAGCTCGAACCAATTCCGGAGCAACAATCGGAAACCTCCGAAGCATCAACTGGCCCGCAATTGGTGATTTGGGGAACAAATGTTGTAGTCAGCCAATGCAAGACAAAGTTTAAAAATTTTCTTTTGCGCTACATCGATCCAGATGCAGAACAAGATGAAATATCCGAAAATATCGATGTCAACGAACCGTTGTACTTGCAAAAACTCGAAGAAATTCACACACTAGAAGAGCCTTACCTCAATGTAAATTGTTCACATTTAAAGACTTTCGATGAGAATTTGTATCGCCAGTTAATTTGCTATCCGCAAGAAGTTATTCCGACATTTGATATGGCAGTGAATGAGATGTTTTTCGAAAAATATCCAGCTGCCATTTTAGAGCATCAAATTCAAGTGCGTCCATTTAATGCGGAGAAAACTCGCAGCATGCGTGCTCTTAATCCTGAGGATATCGATCAATTGATTAGTATTTCTGGTATGGTCATTCGATCATCGAATATTGTCCCAGAAATGCGGGAAGCATTCTTTAAATGTATCATCTGTTCATTTTTCACAACTGTGGAGATCGATCGTGGTCGTATTGCTGAGCCCACCCTGTGTACCAACTGTAATACAAATCACTGTTTCCAGTTGATACACAATCGATCGCAGTTCACAGACAAACAGTTGATCAAACTTCAAGAGTCACCTGATGATATGGCTGCTGGTCAGACTCCACACAATGTGCTTTTGTTTGCTCACAATGATTTGGTGGATAAAGTTCAAGCTGGTGATCGAGTAACTGTCACTGGTATTTATCGTGCAATGCCGATGCAGGAGAGTAATAGGGCTAGAAATGTTAAGAGCGTTTACAAGACCCATGTGGATGTAGTGCATTTCAGAAAGGTCGATAACAAACGGTTATATGAAGAGGAAGATGGGTGAGTTTGCTTGGAAATGTTAAAATATCATTAATTAGAATACTGTTGTTGTCCTTTAAATTTACAGAAAAGATCACATATTCCCTCCTGAACGTATTGAGTTGTTGAGAACACTTTCACAGAAGCCAGATGTCTATGATCGCCTTGCAAGGGCTTTAGCTCCATCAATCTATGAGAATACTGATATCAAGAAGGGAATATTATTGCAGTTGTTTGGTGGAACTAAGAAGAAGCATGTTACTGCTGGAAGACAAAATTTTAGGTGTGTATGATAGTGTAGATAAAAAGAAGAAGATTTATAAATTTTTCCAATTTCAAGGTCTGAAATACACATCCTCCTATGCGGTGACCCCGGTACTTCTAAGTCTCAACTTTTACAATATGTTTTCAATTTGGTGCCAAGATCACAGTACACTTCAGGTCGTGGTTCATCAGCTGTGGGTCTGACAGCTTATGTTACAAAAGACCCCGAAACACGGCAATTGGTTTTACAAACGTAAGTTTCATTTAACAAATTTTAACACATTTATAAACTTACAATACCTAATCATTCTAGTGGTGCATTGGTCTTGGCTGACAACGGCATATGCTGCATTGATGAATTCGACAAAATGAATGACTCCACTCGCAGTGTTCTGCATGAAGTCATGGAACAACAGACACTAAGTATAGCTAAAGCTGGTATTATTTGTCAATTGAACGCACGAACATCGATTTTGGCTGCTGCAAATCCTGCCGAATCGCAGTGGAATAAATACAAGAACATTATTGACAATGTCCAACTGCCGCATACTCTACTCTCGAGGTTCGATTTGATTTTCTTAGTTTTAGATCCGCAAGATGATGTTTTTGATCGTCGTTTGGCATCGCATTTGGTTTCGTTGTATTATGCTTCAAGGCAGGAAGAAGAGGATACCATGTTTGTAAGTTTATATTTTTTCATAAACTCTCTTTTTTATTTGATGGTAGGTACTGATTTTATATATTTACTATAATTAAGGATATGAGTGTCCTTCGTGATTATATTGCTTATGCTCGTGAACACGTTGCTCCAACACTTTCTGAAGAAGCCCAACAACGCTTAATTCAAGCCTACGTCGATATGCGTAAAGTTGGTGCTGGACGAGGGCAAATATCTGCTTATCCACGTCAGCTAGAAAGTTTGATTCGTTTGTCAGAAGCTCATGCCAAAGTTCGATTGGGCACTGAAGTAACCGTAGTTGATGTTGAAGAAGCTTGGAGGTAAGTTTTTCCACTGGTTCGATTTTATGTTGAAATATAATTTACATAGAGATATTTTTATTAAATTTTAGACTGCATCGTGAGGCACTTAAACAATCAGCAACAGATCCTCTTTCTGGTAAGATTGATGTTGGCATCCTTACCACTGGATTATCCTCGGCGGCCCGTAAGAAGCGTGCTGAACTTGTTGCAAGTATTAAGGATAATTTGAAGAAGAGAGTCAAGGTCCCGACAATTCCATATCAGAAATTGTTTAATGAGATTCGAGAGGCCTCACAAATTGTAAGTATTTTTTTATTTTTTTTTTATATATAAATTATAGGTAAAATAGTAACGACTAGCAAACTCGTTCCGTGGCCTAATTAGCGCTGGAGTGTGGTTTTGGAACAATATTTACTTTTGGGTGAATGTTAATTAGATTTAAGAGAATTGTTGCTATGCCCCCTTGCGAATCATCTTCCACGCTTTGAGTACAACAAGAATATGCCAAGCTAGGCAATTTGCTGGTTAGTTCAAACAAGGATACGATCATTAAAAATATTTCGATGTGACATTCCAATGGGCCTTTGTTGGCTCACTCCGCCTGACATGAGGTCTCCACTGAAGGTGAAACGATATATTCCTAAGAATTAAAATAAACTGATTTTGGCTACGGTTGTGCTAAGGTGTATGCTTGCACAGACAAAAAAGGCTCACATTGTTGGGTTCTTATCAAGACAAGCCTTTGCGCTAAACTTACCAACAAAAATTAAAATAAAATAAATTTTGTGGCGCAACAGCTCATGGAGAACCAGGGCCTAGTGACTAATAACTCGCAACCATTCCTGTGTGCGTGTTGTTGGCAGGAATGGAGGGGATCTACAATTTTTTGGCGATTCCGAACGACTAGATGAGAAGCACTTATTCATGACAAGTATACTCTTGGAGGATTTGGAGGCAGTACCTCGGAAAAAAAAACATTTCTGTTTTTAGTGGGGATCGAACCCAAACCTTTGGCATGACAGTCCTACGCACTTACCATTACGCCACGAGGTACTAACATACATTTAAGTCCAATAAACCAAACTCTGTAAACCTTCAGCGACTGTGCACCCTGAATTTATGTTTGGAAAGTTCGTTAAAGTCGCCAAAAAAAATGCCTACTAAGTGTGTTTGCTCTAACACTGAGGCAGAGCAGGAAATTAAAAGCAAAATGAATGAAAAATAGTGTGCGTTGTGAGGAACCCCCAAAATTTCCTATTTGCATAGTCTAGTACATATTGCAACGAACCTAGCTATTTTTCTTTCCTGGTTCTGCATATTAGATCAATTGTTTGGGATTTATCAAATGCTGGACAAATCTTGCTGGATATAGTGCAGTTAGCAAGGTTTTCTAGGATTGAATTCTAGAAGAATTGGCTCATATTGACTCTCTGTAAGTGAGCTGTGAAGTTCCTTGCCTGGTCAATAAGCCCGTCCGTTCTTTTCCTAGAACCCAGATAAGGCTAATATTCAGGTTGCGAGCTCATCTCCTTATTGCTGGACCAGTGTTTAAGAAAAATCATTGGCTTTAACATCTGCCTGACTGTTATCTGTGAGGATAGCTGTATTTCGATTCTAGTTTGGTCTCGTTAAAATATTTTGAAAGCCTCCTTAATCACCAGTAATTAAGCAAGATAACATAAGCAAAGTTGGACCTAGAGATATTTAAAAACTCAGAAAAGATTCCTGAATAAATACCGCACTAGAATGTGAGTCACTGGAGTGACTCTTTAAGAGATTCGATTAGCACGTTGTTGAAAGCCCCTTCTAGTTAACTAAAATGATAGCGAGAGTATACTCTTAAAGTTGATAGTTTACCCAATTTTGTACACATAAATTGTACCTCATAAAGGGTTTCTGTGGGCTTACCATTTAAATATGCGCTTTGAGAGTTTTCACTATCAAATTGCAATTTCAATATAATTACGTCCGAAAAAACCCTTTCGAAGTGAAGGCATTAAGAAATGTATAATACTTAAGCCAAATTTGCTACCAAATGCAAACGAATCGCTTTGAGTTTGAATTCAGGCCATTTAGATATTTTCATACCTTAATCTTAAACGGCAGGTGGTGTTATGATCCAACCCTTGGATTTTCGATTTCACAAAAGTGGAAATGGATAAGTTTGCAAACGGAATCCAACTACCTACCTAGACTTAATCTTAATACAAACAATCAGCTGATCTGTTTTTGTTCTGAAACATGGCCTGGGACCAACATTGTAAAAAAGACTTTTTTATTCATTTTTTCAACGAAGAAATCACAGAAATAACATGTTTTGCTGTAAATATGTAAAACAAATTGCTAAAGTAAAAGAAAACAAAATTCCATAAAACATTTTCCAAAGAAGAAGAATTGGCTCAGAATAACGTTATTCTAATTCTTTGCTTTTGTTTATTGTTGTATGTTACGATTGTTGTTTTACGACAGAAATTCCAATCATCAATCAACAATGGAAAAGGTTTTATTTTTGAGATGTTTAAGGCACACCTTTCTGAATATAAATTCTTAGTAAATAAATAAAACGAAACAAAAAAATACACTAAGCCTTAAACTGTGCCATAATAATGAACCTCGGATTATCTTCTCAGGTAGTTTCTTGTGGCTATGTTATTTCGCAAACAAAAAAATAAATGAACATGTTTCCTTCAGGTGGAATATTTCTCCCTATTGAATTTTGAATTTAAACTACCTATACCTGACATCGTCCTCGTTTTTCTAATAAATTGTTTTATTTTTTATTTTAGCTCATTACCCGAGAACAATTCGAAGATGCTCTCAAGGAAATTCAGGATGAAGGAATAATAGTTGTTATGGGAAAAAATACAATAAGGGTCTGCTAAAATTGTTGTTGTTTTTCAAGATCCCTTTGTTAATTCTACTATCAATTATTTGTTTATGTTATAGTTTTAAGTTTTTTTTTATTATTATGTATTTCCAAAATAAATAATAAACATAGTAAAAAATACTGTAATTTTTTTTCACAGCTGATAACAGAAATGATTCTTTTTCGTGAATATAATAACATCGCACCTATTACTTGTGATATTTAGTTATAGGTATGTACGATGGGTACATGCCAAGTTATTTCGTTTACGTTCTCCCTACACGTTTTAAAATTTTGTGTTGTAAGAACGGAAAATAACAGTACCTGCCATACATTTTTTTTATAAAAACGGCTTCAGTGGAAAAAAAAATCATTTAATTATTTCTGTAAAGGCTACTTTTGAGAAGGAAACAATTTTTTAAAACATGGTTATAATGTTACCTCCCAAACTATTTTCTTACTTTCGGTTTTGTTTAAAAAAAATTCACTGATCTTATTTTTTCTGTACAGAGACTTAAAAAATTTAAACGCTATTGGGTGCCTACCAAATTTTTAGAAAATATATTTTAGAATTTAAAAATTAAAAAAAATTCTTTTAATATGGGCGCTTTTCCAACTGTGATTCTTTGCGTCCATTGTGTTTTTTGTTTTTATTCAGTGTATAATCCTTATAATTTTCTGGTTTTAATAATGTTAATGGTTATTTACTTCACTCTACAGAACATTGAATATTGGATTGGAGAGTGGACTGACTGAAATGTCAGCAACGTGGCATGTCCGTTCAATCGATTAAGCTTCGAAGACAGTGCTTTAGTTAAATTTTAAAAATATTTTTACTATATTTTTTTAATTAATATTTTGGTTTATTTAATATGCCCTGAAGAGGACAGTAATCCCCGTCGAAAATTTGTCAATGCTGCTAAAAATATTGCAAAAATATCTCAAACACATGTTAAACGTCAAACAATGGCTAATTTGGAATTCGCAAAATCATTCGCTTCTAAGCGAACGTTCCATTCGCTATTCATAATGAGGGCCTTCAATAAATATAAGTATCAAAAGCCATAACAACATACTCGTAAAATGTATATGTACCACTTTAAACAAAAAAAAAAAAAAAACTAAACTTAATGATGACATCTTTTCTAAAAAGGACTTAAATAAGGGCCTTAGAGCCAGTTACGGATAAAGTCTCGGATAGCCTATTCGGAACTTTTTTGACCGATTAAGTTTAAGTTTTGGTTACAAATGTCTCGGATATTGATATCCGACTGATAAAGTCTCGGATTGGCTTCGTTGCTGTTAAATATTTTATCCAGAAGATGCCTAGCTGCTGAGTTTTCATCGTATTATTTTGAATTTAGCTTTGAGTTAATCCGTCGTGGTTCATACTGAATTGAAATATTAAGGGCCAGTTTCAAGACTTACGGATAAAATCTCGGATAGCCTATTCGGAACTTTTTGACAGTTTAAGTTAAACTTTTGGTTTCAAATGTCTCGGATAGTGATATCCGACTGATAAAGTCTCGGATAGCATATCCACCGGTTCAAGTGGCTGTTAAATATTTTATCCAGCCATCTTCTGGCTGTGAGTTTTCATCGAAAATTTTAAATTTCGCTTCGAATTTATACGTCGTGGTTCCTACTGAATTTTAATATTAAAAAGCAGTGACATTTTAAATTAAAACGATAAGGATTTTTTGTTTTGACAACAAAAATTTAATTTTCAGTATGTTTTTGATGTTTTTCCGAGATTTTGATGATGGAACAGAAATAAGATAACAGCCACTTTTATCTGCCAGATATCGTTATGTGTCGGATATCTATCCGAAACTTTAACCGGAACTTTTGAAACTGGCCTTTGAACCCCAAAAATGGAAAACTTTCTAAAAAACTTATCAAAAGTTTTTTTTTGCTCCAAAAATTAAACAAAAGGATATTTAAAAAAAAAAGAAAACTTCTACCTAGACCTAGCGACACGTCAGCTAACAATTTAAAAAAAATTATGCGATACCTATATTCTAAATATTTCCGGTTGAAGTCCTGTACAAACAAATTGCATTTTAAAAACGGTCAAATGTCACGCTTATAAAATTTTCATTATTTTCAAGATAATATTTTGAAAATCTAAAGATGTCTGAATAAAAAACAAAAAACCGGTTCCCATCATAATTTCCGGTTCTTTTAAAAATTTTCTTCAAATTTCCTAAATCCTGATAGAATTGTCGCGTCTTTTTGAAATTTGATAGGCTTTTACACATTTTTTTGAAAAAAAGATACCAAATGTTGAATACGTTTCTTTGTTGGATATAAAGGTCATTCTTATTGGTGCTAGGTCAGCGTTCCATACATTTTTGCCCATTGTCCTTTAGGAAGTACATTTTCCGCGTAAAACAATAACAAAACATTATTTTAGCTAAAATATTTGAATTCAATCGATCAAAGTATTTGTAAACACAAAATTTTCCACTTAAAAAAAAAAATACAAATTTACTGCTAGAACTCCATTGATCAATAACACGTACTACCTAGTAAACTATCAATTGCACCTGCTGGTGCTATATATTTGTGAATAAGTAATGGAAGTTCTAATTAAGAAGACGTAACATATCTGAGTGTAAATCAACAAAAAACTTCGTCAATGGTGAAAAGTAACCCCTGCAGGCGCGATACGGTACGGTATTTAATCTTTTGTACATGGTCTTATATGTTTTACGCAAGATACGAATATAAATAAATAAACAAAAAGTATCCCACGCCTCTTTCCCCCCCAGATACCGCACGCGCTGGGGTCCATTTACACCGAGTATGACGGAAACTTCGATTGCAAGTCATATCGGAACTTATGCATTAAAATTTTTTAAGATGAAAAATGAAAAAAAAAAAAAAACTATTATTTTATGCTGAAGCCAGAATAACACAGCTTCCTTCCAATCGCGACGCGAGCATCAATGGGAAAAAAGTAGGGTCTGCTTAATTCAAGCAGTTAGAAAAAATAAAAAGAAAAAAGTAAAGCTAGGGAAAACTGAAAAATGGGATCAAGCGTAAGCAGATCAAAAATAAAATAGTCAGAAATATAAAAAATAAAAATAGTAAAATAATAAAATCTTAATTGTGAATTTAAAGAAAATAGCGTGCTAAGGCATTTGTTAGTTTAGTGGAGTTTGTAGTTTCAGTTTCTCTTTGTATTAAATATTTAAATATTCATTTCTATACTACATTATTTAGACTAGTTATAGGAGGAACCATAAAGAAGCCACTTCTATGTGATCTTGCTATGATTATAATCAAAAATATATGAGTTCGAATTTACTTCCCTTAACATTCTAGTAACTGGTTCATTTCTGCCGTAATCAGTTCTGTGAGGGGCTAGATGGAATTGGGGTACTGATCTAACAGAGTGTGAGTTGATGTTAATACTCATTACCTCAAGGAGGGCAGAAGAATCAGTTGCACCAGAAAGAATTTGGTGCACAAAAATTATATCAGCTACTTCACGACGTTTTTCAAGAGATTGTAAATTAATGAGACGTAGTCGATCTTGATACGGAGGTAAGTTGTAGTTGTCAACCCGTGGGAGTCCCCTAAGAGCGAAGTGGAGAAATCTACGCTGTATTGCTTCGATTCGTTTTATATGCACAAGGTGAAAGGGGGACCATACTTGGCTAGCATACTCAAGTAAAGGTCGAACAAAGGTTGTATAAAGAGACTTCTTAAAGTAGGGATCTGAGAACTCCTTGGACCAGCGTTTAACAAAACCAAGAGCGGAGTTAGCCCTAGAAATTATGTTGTCATAATGGGATCTGAAGTTGAGCTCACTATCACAAATAACACCTAAATCTCGAATGGTTGTTACTCTGGAAACAAGGACATTATTTATATTATAGTCCCGTGATGGTGAGCGTAAACGTTTACGGGAATATGTGATGGCTTGGCATTTACTGACATTTAGCTTTAAATTATTTTTTTGACACCAGACAAAAAAATTATTCAGGTCATTTTGAAGAGGTAAAACATCGCTAGATGAAGAAATTACTCTGAAAATTTTCATATCATCCGCGTACGTCAAAAGTTCCGAATGCTGAATCACAGATTCCACGTCATCGATTGTGAGGATAAACATAATTGGACCCAGATGGCTACCTTGTGGGACACCGGATTTTGCAATGAATGCAGACAGACCTAAACAAAACCCGATATTTGCGATCCAATAAGTATGATTCCATCCATTGAATGAAACCGTGAGGAAATCCTAGAGCCTTTAGCTTAAAAGATATAATTTTATGCGAAATTTTGTCAAATGCCTTGCTAAAGTCCGTAGCAATAACATCAACTTTATTTTCAATTGCTTTTAGTGTATAGGAAACAAATTCTGTTAAATTAGTGGTGGTAGATTTAGCTTTAAGGAACCCGTGCTGTTTGGTGGAAAATAATGATTTACAATGAAAGTAAATACAGTCGAATACAATACTTTCAAAAAGTTTAGGAATGCACGATAATTTTGCAATTGGTCTATAGTTAGCAACATCTGCCTTAGAACCTTTTTTGTGGATCGGAATGATGAAGGAATCCTTCCATATCGATGGAAAAATCCCTAGAGAAAGAGATTTTTGGAAAAGAGTAGCAAGAGGCTGGGCGAAATTTGCTGCACATTTCTTTAAAACAATTGCTGGCAAACCATCTGGGCCCGATGAGAAATCATCCTTGAGATTATTAATCTTAAGGACCACATCATCAACATTAATATTTATTGATTCTAATGAGGTTTTATTGCAATTATTTAAATAGTTAAAGTAGTTAGAATCTGGCACAAAATTACTATCGGAAAAAGCAAGGCTGAAGAAATTGGCAAATAAGTTAGTTATGATTTTAGAATCATTTGAAGAATGAGTTAAATAATTAAGAGTAGCAGGATAGCCATCAGACTTTTTCTTTGAGTTTATAAATTTCCAAAATAGTTTAGGATCTGTGATTATATCGAATTGCATTTTGTTGATATAGGCGTCGTATAGCAGTTTGGAAAGAGTTGAAAACTCATTATATATACGTATGTATGTATATCTATATATGCATTCATATCTATACACACTCAAAAATGGTAAATGTTTATGAAGAAAGAATTTTAACCCATTATAATAACTACTTTCTGGAAATAATGGATAGCTTCGTTAAACGTTTTGGGTTAGAGAAAAAAAATCGGTAATTTTTGTTTTGGCTCCACTGTAGAATAAAGATTTCGTCCATACGCCACTTCGCGTTTGGAGCGATAGTTTTGAGTAATCGTATGCATACGCCATAGTGTACATACAGTCCAGTCAAAATAGGAATTTAAATCGCATTTTTCGATGGACAAAATTTTTGTATGGAATCTGTTTGATTACGCCTCCTCATTATAAAAACAAGTTTTCGGTTTTTTCGGGCTTAGGGAAAAGAGCCGCCATATAAAAAAGAAATTATTTTCGTTTTTATTTAACAACTCTTTGATATTTCATTTTACAACAAAATATCCTGCTTAGAGGATACAATTATCTACAAAATAAGCTATTACCGACTTCTGTAAGTTGTTCCGTCTTAATGTTAAAAGGGTCAAAGTTCACCTATGAGTCATTTGTTAAGGGTGGTATGACGTTTCTTCTAATATCTCGCTTTCCTATTTCTCTTTTGGATAATGCTCAAAGAATAATTTGTAATAATTTTAATTACCTTTTAAATGATCCCTCGACCGGTTCTATTGGTGACGTTTTGTGAGACCAATCTAACACCAAAGTACAAACTTTTTTCAGAATCGAAAAATAGGTTGAGTTATTTTCAAATTTGTTTTCCGAATTGTTGTACTAAAGAACAGTTAATTACAATAATGTCCACAAAAACAATATGAATTAAACAAATATGGTCTGTTTTGGTGCATTTTTGACATAGGTCAACCGTGAAGCCCATGGTAACAACGTTACTTGTTTTTAAAAATTAAGTTATCTTTTTTCACTCCTTATCTAAGCCGATGCAACGCCGATCATATTGTAAATTTTTTTAAGGGTATTAAGAGGAATAAAACTGAACTAGCATTCCAAGAAAAGGTTGGTGAAATATTGAATAATATAGGTAGGTTGTATTTCACAATACGTGGTCTCTGATTCCTTGGTAGTCATCACAGGAGGACTCATTTTTTTATTCTTCTTTCAACCCCAACTTTTTAGATCTACTTTTCGAGCAGGAATTGAGTCCATGAGTAAGTCCTCCTGAACCTTTCATATCTTTTTCGGATACTATGCAATAACACAGTAACGGCTGCTTTTTTTTGCGTGGAGCATTTTACGGTCTTGGTGCGCCTGAAAGGTCTAAGTGAGCTGTGTTAAACCTCATTTAAGGTTTGTTCAAGTTGACTCGATTAAAAAAGTTATGGCCTTTTGTTGTTTTGGTGCAATTTTCTTGAAAATTGATAATTATTCCATATTTTGGAATTAAATTTAGTTTATATTGGTTTGGTTTAGTTGTCTACATATCTAACATCATTGGAAAAAATCCATTTTTAATAATTCATAGCTTTTTTGATGCAAAAAAAAAAAATACCCAAAATAGCATAAATCGGCTTTACAATGTATAGTCCAGAAAATTAGCTTTTTATGTCTACAAAAAATACTGTATTCAATTTTTCCCAGTTTTGTAAAAATTGCATCAGGTAGACTCTAAATCCACACAGTTTGGCCAAAAAACTTCATACATTGTCCGCCATTTTGAAAAAGGCATTGGAAAGAGTTAAACGTGATTTTCTCGTGACATATTGGACATAGAGTGATATAAAGTTTTTAGTTTTGTAGGTTTATGAAACTTTTGTCCAACAAATTTTTTGACACCTCTTTCCAATAAAAAGTTATTGTCGAAAAATTGTCAAAATTTCAGGTAAAAAATGGTTTCTTATGGTTTATCACACCTCTTGTTCATCTGAACTAAATGTGATTCCAATCAAAAATCAAGATGGTATTTTTTTTTTTCATTTTAAACCCTAAAAGAAGTTGTTTATGTTCATTGCCAGATGAGTTTGGTTGTCAAAATTGGAATTTTTTATAATACCTACTTTAAAAACTTTTTGCTCGAATAGCAAGCACCTTATCGAAAAACTCGCCTGGCACTATTTTTTGTACGTCCAAGAAGGTATAATTGATTAACACATGGTAAGAGCCGGGTTTGTAAGAAAAAGTTTATTCATTTAAATTTTGACAAATAAAAAATTAATGGCAGCCCTTAAACTGCGAAAAAAATTAAATGTCTCTATTATTTTTTACTTTAATGGTTAAGAATAAATCTTACACCCAGTTTGCGCGTTTCATATAACAAGTTTCTCAAAATAGCCACGGCTGTTCTGATATACGGTCGAAATGAATCCGTACGGATTGAAAACGGAAAACAAAAAGAAACCCCAATTAAAAACGTCATTCCGTTCGTTTTTCCGAACGTCTATGAATCATAGATGTTTGGCAAAACGAATGGATTCACAGTCCACCAGTTTTTTGCGTTTTGCAATTCCGGTATGTCTTTTTTAGCCGTTTTCATCGATCGAATATCAGAACAGCCGCCATAGTCTAGTGCATTTAATTTTCCAATTTTTTTTTTAAATATACGAAGGATAGTTCATTGAAAATGATAACCCTTAGTTGTTGCACTCGCAAGATTTTCCGTTTGACTGACATCTTTGATTTTGTTTCATTTTAGTTTTTATTATTTATCTCCTAAAAGTCCTACAAAAAATGTGGAGAATAAAATTGTCTATCTTTTATGTTTTCATACAATTTTGCGATATTTTTAATATTTAGAAAATTTATAGGCTAAAGAAGTAAGAAATTAAATTTTTTTAAGAACTTTTGAAAATTTAGTACATTTATCGACGGAAATGTAAAAAATGCTTAAAAGACATTTGTTGGTCATTAAATTTTCAACAATTTTGGTAAATAAATTTATTCAAATAAATAAAAAAGATAAGAATATTTTTATTAGAAACCAAACGTTTTTTTACCAAACAAACTTTTATTTAAAAAAAAAACGAGAAAATCTTGGGTCCGTCAGAGTTCGGCGTTTTTTTGCTTAACACACTTCTAAAGTTTAAAACTTTTGCCTGTTTTAGGGTAAATAGATGTACGAGTCAAGAGTCCTTTCTGTAAAAAAAAGGGTTTTTATTATCTGATCCAACAGTTATTATTTTTTCCAAGCGCCCGGCAAGTATTGAAAATTTTAAAGCCCCAAACTGTTTTCTGATATTATTTTTATTTCCAAGTCATACTGCACGTCACAGTTAAGTGAAATTTTGAGTTGTGATTTTATAGAATACAATTGTGAATAGTGAAGTAAATATTGAAGTGAATTTGGCACATTTATGCTAAATTTTCAAAAGTTCTCAAACAAATTAAATGTTTGTACTTCTTTGACTTATAACTTTTTAAATATTAAAAATATCGCAAAATTGTTGTTATTTTAAAAGATAGACAATTTTATTCTGCTTTTTTTCTGTCCGAACATTTTTTTTTGTAAGACTTTTAAGAACTGAGATATTTAATAAAAACTAAAATGAACCAAAATGCAAGATGGCGGCCAAGCGGTATAATTTCGTGAGTGCGAAAACTCGGGGTTATCATCTTCAATCAACTACCCTTCGAATTGTAAAAAGAAATTTGGGGTGTTACTAACTGCTGGCGGTCACCCACATAAAATTTTATAAATGCATTGGAATATAAAAATAACATATAAATATTTAACTTTTAAATCTTAAAGTTAGCTTAGTTTGAGCAACCGTTTCTCGGTCGATATTTATGCAAAACTTTTTCTGGGTATGCCATTTTGAAGAATTTTTTTTTTTTTTGTGGTTATTTTCCCGTGGGTAGGTGCAAAACCTGCTATTCAGGCTCTATGAGGACCGAAAAACGCGTGCTCATAGAAGTTTGAGATTCTTACTACACTAAAACCACCTCCACTTCTTCATTGCAACTAAGTTGAAACTTATCTAGTAATTTATTTTTAACGAAGTTAAGTAACGTATTGCAGGTTACTTTCCGGTGAAAGTTCCTGCTTAATCCACGATTTTAAAGCGGTTTTCTGTTCACCGCACCAAGTCGGAAGGTTTTGTTCTTCGCAGACGGCGTACTAAATTCGACTCGTCAAGAATGTCAATAATCGTTGAATTAGCGTGTTCAAATAGTCGATTTCTATGTTTTCGCGCGAAACTTTTTATTTCATCCCGCACCGTAGGAATCCCGAGATCCCTATGAAGATCTTCGTTTCTTATATACCACGGAGCATTTACAAATGACCTAAGCAATTTATTTTCAAATGTTTGTAAGTTATTTAAGTTTGTATCGCAGGTACAACCCCAAAGTTGTATACCATAAGTCCAAACAGGTTTAAGAACCTGTCGGTATAAAATCAATTTATTTTCAATACTAAGCTTTGAATATTTACCGAGTAACCAGTTCATATCTCTTAATTTACTTTTTAGTTCTTCGCATTTCTTTTTCACGTGCGGCTTCCATTTTAATTTCACGTCTAGAGTCATTCCCAGATACTTTGCCTCATTTGCAAATGGAACACGAGCGGTATTAAGAAAGACGGGTAATCTATTTATTTTTTTATACGTAAAGTCCACGTGGACTGACATTTGTTCATTGAGCTCTATTCGCCATGTTTTCGTCCACTCATTAACATATTAAGAGCATTTTGTAATTTAATTGTAGCTTCTCTAATCGTTTTGCCTACTGCTAGTATTGCAGTATCATCAGCAAACGTGGCTACAATAGTGTCATCTGTTTGAGGTATATCGCGTGTAAATAAAAGGTACAGAACTGGACCTAATACACTTCCTTGTGGTACCCCAGCCACTATTTCTTTGAAATCAGAATAGTCATTTCCGTGTCTTACACGAAAAGGTCTTTCATCTAGATATCCGTTTAGAATGTTGTAAAGTCCTTCAGGCAGAACTTGTCTTAATTTGAATTTGAGGCCATTTTGAAGAATATCAAATTATCGTTCTTTTATATGGAGCATGGCTTATAACTATCTCTGCAGATAAACAAGTTATAGACAAATAAGTTAAAAAATTGTGATTTTTTACATTTTACAGTGATTTTTTTTTAAATTAGGTACCTAAAAAATTATAACATTTTCTTGAATGATCCATTTTGATGGTAAATTTTAATGTCTTCAAAAACCGGTTTTCAACATTAACTCGAAATTTTGCTTGGTTTTTTTAATTTTGTGCACTTTTTTAAAAATTTTTTTTATAAAATCTTATCTTCGTGTTTTATTTGTAATAAAAGTGTGTTCAAATTTTTATATCTGTTGATGTAAGTATAAGGAGGGGATAAATGTAAGATGGAAAGTGTTGCCGTTAAGTACCTATATAAAAACTTCTTAGCTCCAACAAAAGTCTGAAGCACCTGCCGGTGTCAAACTCACAGTCACAGTTCTAAACAATATCCTAGGCCAGTTATTATAAAAAGAAATAAGTCAAAAGGTTCCAACAGAGATCAGTTTTAAAAGTAGTCGTCATCAACCAGAACAATCAACATCAAAAAGATGCTAAAAAGGATTGAGTTCACATATTTCGGCAATGTAAAATGTGCAAAGTTCAACTTTATTTGTGCTAAGGAGAGATCCAATAGTCACGATGGTGACCGTTGCTATAACCAACTTTTTTCATAAACGTAATGGTATACACAAAATGGCTTCAGGTGAGGATGGTGATAAGCCTCTTTTGAAAATAACATGTTATGTGTAGAGAGCAGATGAACGCCCACCCGAATGTCACATCGAAACATGATTGTTCTTGGTATATAATTATCATAGAAAATTTCAATCCTTTTGAATTAAAAAAAAACATTTTTGGATACGTCTACACGCAAAATCTTTTCCTTCATTTAACGTTGCACACCTGGCGTTGGGTTTTTTTTGCACGACTTGCATATTCCCAGTAACCTATTTCCTTCAAAAAATACTTGTTTCTTCTCTCTTATAATCCGATAAATAGATATTTTTTGCGACTAAAATTTCAATACCAAAGACAACAAAAATCTTAGGTCTTTAAATATAAATGCAAGCTTCAAATGCCTTTGCATTTTAATGACCACCTACAGCTATAGTAGGTAGGAACGTGATGCGAGATGCGGCATGCACATCAATGAGCATTGTTTTCAAACCGGATGGATGGTGCAAAAAATGTAGATGCATCTGCACTGCATCTTTCAAAGGTATTTATATGTTATTTAGGTACCTACTTTTGAAAATGTTCATTACAAAAGGTAACAAACCGAGCCATGATTTAACAAAAAAAGATAGAAAACCTGAATAGCGCATATCCTTTCAAATAACTTATTCTATATATAATCCAATAGATAAAGAGCTGGCAAATACAGATACGAAGGTCTTATACTTGTTTCTTGTCCTCCTCCCTTTACTTTGAACCTTCTTTTCATACTCAGATATATAAATATATATATTTTTTTAAACCAGACTTTTTAACCAATGTGCGGATCCTTTTATTGCTGATAGTTCATAGTTCATAGTTCCAAAATTCAACTAGGTGTAATTCCTGTTGTTATGCATCCATTTCAGGTACCTATCTATTCATTAGCCTTTATTGAATTAATAGAACACAGATACGAGTAGGTATACCTAGTTGTTCCCATCACAATGAGTTACAACTTGGATGTTACTTTAAAAATGTCCTGATCCTGAAGTTTTTTTTTGACAGGCGAAGAATCTTCATAAGCACTCATATTGTGAACACGGGGCGAGCTAAAAATCAGCGCGGCATCTTTTTCTTAACGCGACTAACTTGCCTAACTTTAAAGCGTGATTTTTTTAAACCCAAGGGAATTAGACGAAAAATAAAATCCATGATTAGGTCGCACACGTATTTGCTCTCATTGTTAAATTTGCTTGGAGTTTCAAAACTTTTGAAAAATATGCAAGTAATTATGCATAGGAAAATTAAAATATTTCTTTCAATTTTATAAACAAATCGTAAAACTACTAAAGCTTAAACTTAAATGGTCAACGTATTGACTGCTTGACGTCACCAAAAACATCATTTATATAAGCTGTATTTGTTAACGTGAAATTTCTTGGTCATTTTCACAAATTTTCACAAATTGTCACAACACAAATTCATGTTTGTTGACTTAAAAAAGTTGCATCTAGAGAGCGCAATGAGAGAGCAAATAATTTCCCCTTCGTTGGAAAACTTGCGAATTTTTGCTACACAAATTTTTGTGTACACGAAAGGTTTGTGCGTGTACTTTCTGGGTTAAATTTGACAGTCTGTCAAAATTTGAGGAGTGGAGATGCACACGAACGCACAGAACCAAAATTTCTACCACTTTTGTAATGTTGACGTTAAAAGTAAACAAATACCTCTAAAGAAATCCAGAAAACAGGGCAACAGCATTGGAATTTCAATTTTAACTTTATATTTTTAAAACAAAATATTTTTTTTTTGTATATTAATCTAGTAATCACAAACTTCGCTTTCCAGAAATAAACAAAATTAAAAACACTTAAAGCTAAATTTCTTTATTATTAAATAATAGCTTTTTTGCTATGGAATATCAGTTTTTTCGAAACAAAAAGGACTTCACAATAATCAAAAACACGAAATTCACTATAAAGTCAATTTTTCTGCCAAAAACGACACAATTTTTGCGTATGCGAACAGCTTTGGCTAAATTTGGTAGTTTAGTGTAGTACACGAACAGACTAGAAGTGTTACAGGTACTGTCAAAAATCCTGGTGGTCAGTTTCTGTCACAGCGCTGCCAGTTTTCACTAATCGGAACATTTTTCGAAATAGGTTTTCAAAACAAAAATGCAGTTTATTAAATTTTCCTACAGATGATCTACATATTCCAATTTTTACTTTTATTTTGAAAATAGAAGAACAAAGGAAATTATAAGCTTATAATTAATTATGCTGTCACGATTGTTATCAAAGCAAGCCAATATCCGGAAGCCGTAGGAACAGAATTGAAAAATTAGTGGACTGCGTTTCGATGAATGATAATTTTCTTTTCCGAAAAATAAAAGTGCAGTAGTCAGAAGACTCGATTTAAAAGCAGTAGATTTGTTTTACGAAAAAAGTGTATTAAATTATAGAAATCATGGCAAGGTGGTAACGCCTTTTATACACAAGAATGACGTAGTTCTTGGTTCAATGCGTTTGTTAACTTTTTTCAAATTTCCCCAACTCTGATAGAATTTTCGGCTGTTTTGAAAATTTGATAGGTTTTACACATTTGTTTGGAAAAAGATACCAAGCAAACCTATACACCCCTGTTCTGATTTTCGTTCGGAATTAAATCCGTATACGAAAGTGATTTCCGCACGAGTCCAAAAACCATGTTCTGAATTTAGTATAAATTGACTTCCGCAATAGTCGACATTGGTTTTTCTCTCGAAATCAGTAAAAAAAATAATCGAAATGTCAAATATATTTATGAGAAAAAAATATGTATAAATAAATTGAATTTAAAAACAACATAAAAAATGGAAGTGTTATCGTGGTCCGAGGCGTTTTAGTAACAATCTAGTGTTGTGTGTATTTGCAACAAAAAATAAGTTTTTTTTTTTAATTATGTCAATTTAAACTTCAAACCATTTCAAAATGTCAAGCCGATTTTCAATCCACACGAAAATCAAAACACACTTCGCCAGTTTATATTTCTGAGATCTCAGAGGACTCGAGCGCTCAGAAATATTAATAAGATTCCTCCCGAAAATTCCTCACTTTTTCCCTTAAAAACTGAGAATGAAATTTTTTTTTTATGGGTCACTTGTGAAATTGACGTTTCGGAAAGCTACTTTTCGGTCGGTTTTGACATAAGCTTCCGACAGCTACCGCCTATTCTAGTTCTACCTTTGTTGACAAGAAATAAAAAATACTAATTTTTCACGTTG
This sequence comes from Dasysyrphus albostriatus, assembly GCA_946251815.1. Taxonomy (NCBI): domain Eukaryota; kingdom Metazoa; phylum Arthropoda; class Insecta; order Diptera; family Syrphidae; genus Dasysyrphus; species Dasysyrphus albostriatus. The sequence goes on from OX276337.1 coordinate 57,646,760, forward strand.
ATTACCACACGACAAATATTGGCTGTAGTGTTATCGAACGATAGAAAATTTGGTATTTTCATTTCTTACTGTCAAAATATCAACTTTCAAGTCTTAAAAAAATGAAAATTTTTCGAGGTTAAGATGAATTTCAACGCAGGCTACGTTGACATGATATGGCAGAAAATGCTTCTGTGTGAACTTAAGGATACAGTCAGTGCGTTAAATGCCTTTTACATGAGTTGCGAACTGTGAATGAAACTGCGAATGCAAAGCAGGCGCAAATATCAACATATACATGCTTTAACACTCGAATAGATAACTTTGGGACCAAATTTGATGTCAGAGAGCCAGTGCGTTATTAATTTGCGTTGACGTCTAATCGCAGCGCAGAGCTTAAAAGCACTAATGTCAATCGATTACTTGAGGATTTATGTGTGGGTACATAGGCGCAGTCTTCTTAAATATTATTTATTATTACATACATATGAACATTAGGGTGGTCGTAAAAAAAGGTTTTCTTGGTTGGACTTAAATCGAATTTAAATAAAGTAAACAAAAATCCAGATTTTTATTTTCAGCCCATATAGACAGGAGGGGAAAATTTATTAAAAAAAAATTAATTGGAAAAGAGTGGCAACACTAACAGTATCATTTCTGGAAAGCCAGAAATCATTCTTATGATTTATTTTTGGGTTGGGGTCATAATTCTGTATTTGTCAAAATTCGGATTAAAAAATTCAGTTTCCAAAACTCTGTATTTTAAAATTCTGTAAATCTTAAATTCTGTATTTCAAAATTCTGTAAATGATAAAAGAAAAATTGTTTTGATAATGCGAACTTTTTTCATTATCAAAACAATTTACAGAATTTTGGAGTACAAAAAAAATGTCGGACGTTTGACCTAAAATAACTTTCAGCACAAGCTAAATTCGTCTGTAGACTTTTGTACGAGTATTGCCTTTAATAAAATAAAGATTATAGCGTTTAAAAATATTAACTTGGAATTTTACCCAAGTTAAAATGCATTTTTGCTCGGTACTAAATGAAAAAATCTAATAAGAAAAAAGTTTTCTAGTTTACAATTTTCTCGGAAACTAGATGACATAAAATCATCTGGTTTTCAGTGTCCAATTAAAAATTTACTGAAAGAGTGAATAAAGAAATAAAAAATACAATACCTAATTTCATAATTTTGAAAAAATAACAGCATATAGTTCTTTGTGTTTTTTTTTTCTTAAATTTTGAGTTTTAAATTTTTTTCGAAAGCTTTTGACAGGAATAACTTATTTTCAAAGAATATTAAAGAAAGAAAAAATAAAGCATTTTATTGTTAGTGTTGCCATTAGTTTTTAATTATATTTTTTTTTAATTTTTGTATTATTTTCAGGAAATTACTTCTTCTGCTTGAATGGAGGGAGATAGACTATCCCTTAGTGTTAAAAAATATTTGTACATGATCCTCGAAAGAAACCCTATCATTATTTTATGTCACGGTGATAATCATTTTGGACCCGAAAAACAAGCACTTTAAAAAATTGATCTTTTTTGAAATCTCAATATCTTCTTATTGGGGCCTCGTATTGAAAAAGTCCTCATAGGAGTTCCTATAGAAAATATTATTGTCTATAAGAAAAGCATAAATTATTTGTTAAGAAACAACAATTTAAGAGAAAAACGCAAAATACCGTTATTTTTTACTTTTGTCCATTTTATATAAAAAATAATATATTTTTAATGACTGCCAAATGAAAAAAATATATATTTTCTTATAGAAAGTTGAATAAACAACAAACAGTGTTAAAATAAATTTTCTAACATTTATTGTTTAAAAGTGGTTAGCGAAAAATGATTATTTTCGATACTTTACATTTTTGAAATAGCAATATCTTGTTACTGGTCACTCGTATGGAAAAAAGTGTGTTAATATTTTTTCTAGATTATATTATAATCTATTAACTGAGCATAAATTATTTAATAAAAACTTCGTTATTTAAGAGTTAAAAACTAATTTTTTTGGGTTTTTTGACGAAATTTTTCAAATAGTTATATCTTTAAAATTGTCACTATTAGAAAAAAAATATTTTTTATATAGAAGGTAACACAGTACACAAACTTCACTTACAAATGTTTTCAATAACACTCACCATTTCTGAATTATAAGTAAACAGGGGGTATTTTCGTCGATTTACATTTTTTCAAATGCCGATTTCTTCTTCGCCATCAGACGGAGAAAACAAAATCACAATATTTTTTGTATAATATCATGTTATCTACAAGTTTTTATACACTACTTTTTAATACCATGTTCCGTTAAAAATTTTTAAGCGAAAAACCAGTGCTTTTGACATTTAACCTTGAATAACTTCTTACGCAAGCCAGATGCATTTGTAGACTTTCGCATGCTTTTTCCTTGAGCACAAATAAAGATAATTGCATTTAAAAATCTTTACTTGGAATTTTTCCGCAGTGAAAGTACAATTTTCCTGGGCTATTAACGCTAAAATATAAGTTCAGGATGACCTTTTCCATTTCTTATGGTTGTGAGGGTGTTTTAGATTTTCCAGCTGGGGTATGCTCACGGTGTCCAGGGTTAGTTAAATAAAACACCGAAATTTAACATCAATAGGTCTTTGTCTTTATTTGTTATTTTCTTTTACAAGCTGGGGTTGAATTTATTTCATATAACTTGTTAAATTCTTCCTGTATAATTCCGGTTTTCGTAGTAGCTCTTCCCACCGAAATCTCGGCCTGCGTTACGGGTCCGGTGTAGTCTTCGCGATAGGTGTCGGCCAACTAATGGCGTGGGGCACGGTTGAAACACGTCTCTTCCGTCGATTCGGTCGTAACTGGCGCAATCGCCGTAAAACGGGTAAATTGCCACTTATCGTGGGTAAATCACGGTCGCAACTGGTAAACCGCCATTAAACGGGTAAACCGCCATTAAATGGGTAAACCGCCACTTATCATGGGTAAATCACAGTCGAAATTGGTAAATCACAGTCGAAACTGGTAAATCACCGTAAAACGGGTAAATCGCCACTTATCGTGGGTAAATCACAGTCGAAGCTCGTAAATCACTTTCGAAACTGGTAAATCACCGTAAAACGGGTAAATCGCCACTTGTCGTGGGTAAATCACAGTCGAAACTGATAAATCACAGTCGAGACTGGTAAATCACCGTAAAACGGGTAAATCGCCACTTGTCGTGGGTAAATCACAGTCGAAACTGGTAAATCACCATAAAACGGGTAAATCGCCACTTGTCATTGGTAAATCACAGTCGAAACTGGTAAAACACCGTAAAACGGGTAAATCGCCACTTAGCGTGGGTAAATCACAGTCGAAACTGGTACAATGCGATTAAACTTGTATACTTCACAAGAAGCCCCTTACCACTGGTGGGGGGAAGCCTCTGTTAATATCCAAATTACTTACCACTGATCCTTGCTTACCGACGATCGAAGTCCGACTGGCTCCTACTCCAAGAGTTTAGGCGTATTTTTATGCGCGGTCTAGTTCCCTGCTTCTGCTTGCTTCTGCTTCCTTCTGCTTGCTTCTGCTTCTTTCCTGCTTTTCTGCTTGCCTTTTGTTGGTCTTATTTGGTTCTACTAGGCAACCTTTTGGTAACAACCGAGTGTGAATTATATCCTCGCGAATGACGAAATAACCTTTGCAAATTAATGTCACCAGGTTTTGGCTATGTTGAACTGAGTGTGAACTCAATGCTCGGTGTAGTGAAAGAACGCATGTAATTTGTTCGTGTTTTCGTTGTTGTTGTGCAGATTTGTAATGCGTCATTACATGGTTTCGAGCATATTTGGTGAACCTACAAATTGTAAAAAAAATCAATTCAATTTGGAAAAGAATAGTTTTGACTGCAGATGATTTGATTTGTATGGAAATAGATGACTTTTGATTCAGAAGGGAAAAGGAAAAGAGCCGGTTTGAAAATATAGAATACTTAAAGAAAAATAAGACCTTTGTTGAAGAATTCAATTTTTGTAAGGGAATAGATAAGTTATGAATTGAACGACTGAGTGGGATAGTCTTAAGGTAGAACTAGAAGAGGCGGTAACTGTTGGAATCTGATGTCAAAACCCACCGAAAAGTAGCTTTCCGAACCGTCAATTTCACAAGTGACTCATAATGCACAAGTGGTGTGGAAAGTGAAAAAAAGTAAATAATTGTTTGTTCAATGTTAATTTTCTTTTACTTATTCAAGGCTTTTAATTATTCATTTTGCAAAACCACGAAAATTAATTTAAAAAAATTAAAGATTTTACTTCACTCATACATTAAACAGAAAATAAAACCGTTGAGAACTGTACATCAAGCGCCAAATTCTTTTCAGTTTGCTTCCACCATTCTCATTTTGTATACGTCAAACGACGACGGCAAAAGTTAACGAAAACTAAACGAAGAGTACCACTTCGCAATTATGTGTGCGTCATTCGGCATAATGAATTTCTTGTTTGCGCTCGGTTTCGTACGACCACGTTCGCTGGCTTCTGCCTATTCTAGTTCTACCTTTAGTTTAAAAAAACACCACTTTTCTTAAGTACAAAAAGTACAGGAAATAATGTGTTTTTTTTTATAAATGTTACTTAATTGCATAGATGACATTTACTCATATTTAACTCATTATTGAAAAAAAAAAACTAGAATAGGAGAGTTTTAAGACTATACCCATCATATGTAACACCATTATTGGGGACTATTCTTACTACCTTTTTACTTACCAGATTTAATGTAACTTAAATCCTAAACTTCAATTCAATTCCATATTATTCACTCGTTAAATTCATATTTAAATACAATCTCGATTAATCCAATTGGATTTTTCGTACTTAGTTTCGTTTTCATTGAAAGTAGGAACATTTTGATTTAAATAAATTAATTAATTAGTGACAAAAATCAAACTATTAAATTAAGGCTTGTTTATTAAATCCACTGAAAACTAAATTGGCACACGATAAAAAACTATTAAAAAGCCCTAATTATATTAAGTGAAAATTTTTGTATTTTACTGTTCATAGAAAAAATCTTCTTTAAGTAAAACTCTTCAAACTACATAAGAACATTAACATAAAGAACAAAACACTTCCCAACTAAATCCTTGAACACAGCTATTATGAGCAGCTACATATAGTTAGTAGAATACATAAATAACATTATACGTGTTATATATGTATCAACATTTTATGTACTACCCACATAAATTAAATGCACCATAAACGATACTGACAAGAGACTTGCAGCTCATGTCTCGTGTCCTTGTGTGATGTCGTGGTCCATAGCAAAAGCAACTATGAACTATGCAATGTTCGTAGGTAATATAAATTTAGCACACATTCAAAGTTCTCGCTGAGCCAGAGCCCACACTCTTTATTTAACAACGCACATAATTAAGTAACGTTACAAGGATTCTTTCCTGGAAAAGGATGCGGTATGTTGTTGTTTATAATCGAAAAGGGGAAGAAACAAAAAGAATAAAAATTAAAAAAAAAAAGATTAAATAGCTGTCCTCCCTCATCTGAGAAAGAGAAGTACTACATTTTTGAAATAATTTGAGCCTATCGGTAAGTTTGATCATTTTTAGGCTGATTTTTCCTTAATATCAGAATCAGTGTGACCAAAAACAGTGTATGTTAAAAGTGTGACATTCAAATGTATTAAAAAAAAAAAATAAAAACATAAACTAAATCCAATTGCCCGATTCTTTTTCCAGTAGTAGTAGTTTTGGGCTTGTTGCTCACGAGAGATTAAATCATTTTTCTTTCCTGACAAACTTTAAACTCAGCCCAAAATTTTTTGAACATCAGTAATTGTTTTGTCTGTCGATTGCCATGAAAGTGAGATGTCAGATAAAGAAAAAAAATAGGTGTGTTCAGGAAATTAAGAAACACGAGCCTGTTCTGGCAAGCCAGTTGGCTATATACATTGACTGTCAAATTCCTATTCGTGTATTTGCTGTGACGTAGGTGGCATGCTGTATTGGCTTCTATACTGGCCATCATTCGGATGTTACTCCAAGTTGAGTACATTTACTCCGAATTCAGGAAATGAAATATCACTACTAGTATATTTCACTTTTTCAAAATTAAATGTAAAAGCTCTCAAAAACCAACGCGAAACCATCAGAAAGAAAACGAAAATTTTACATGAGAATTATAGTTTACATGGCGTCAAATGAGAGCAACTACACTGACGTGTTGTGAATTCACTAGAATATTAATTCACTTTGGTTTGGGAAAGCTTTACTGCCTAATCAATTCACCCAACAACACACCACACGAGACGGACAGAATGACCTGACATTGAAAACCACGTTTGGACTTTTTAACTTATAGCTTATTTTAAACACTTCGAAAATTTCAATTTTGAAAACAAAACTTTGGCGAGACAAAAGCGAGATGATTGCAAAACACACTCGATGCAAAAAACCACGTGTAAACGTCATGGCGAGACCGAAGCGAGACCATAGCGAGAAAACCACGACATAGATTCCTGTGTAAATGGGCATGGTGAGACCACAGCGAGACCTTAATGACTACGATACTGGAAACGACGTTTGGACGACCATGGCAAGAGACATGTTGTAAGCCAACTCGATTTCCAAAGAACGCATGAAAATTATAACGAATTTTTGGTTGAACTCTGTTGAAAAATTTTCAGTTTGATATCACTACTTTAAATGAATAAAAGGAAAAAGAGTGAATAGTATGAAATTCAGATCAAAACAAAATAAAAGATCAAATCAAAATTTAATCTAGATTTAACAACTTCAACTGACCTCCGGAATGCAGTTCAAATCGAATTGGAATAATCGGATTAAACAAGTGAATACTTTGGGCATTTGCGAATTTATAAAACTCTGAGTACCTTAGGACTGGACATATTGGCTTTCCGATTCTTATTATATTAATATTTGGTGAAAGAAAATATGAGTAAGTTAAGTTAGGTTTTAGACCTATTTTTCCAAATCAGCTGAAAATCTGAAAAAGTACTGCCGAACCCTATTACTGGCTGCTCTACTGGCTTCCCAACTGGCTACAAAAAAGCAAGAAAGTTGACTGGCTAGCCAGTACTGGCTCGTGTGAACCTAGGGTAAGGAATCCTGTTCACGAGTCTTAGATATGTCTCTGAAAATTTATTTATCTGAACATGCCTAAATAATTTGGCAATTTGCTTCTCTCTGAGAGAATTTCATCAAAATTTGACAGACTGTCAATTTTTACCGAAAAGTCTCTGGAAAAAGCTAATGGTTTTCACAAACGAATGCCTTTGGCTTCTTATTTGTACCAATTTTCTGTTACGAAGTAGAAAATTAAACCTACATATATTGCTAATAGACCACCACCTTAAAATTTTCAGTTAATTATTCAGTTAAAAGTCTAAGTGTAGATTTTTTATTGTGTAACCTGTTTCAACACTCTTAACAACAACTGTTAGCAAACAGGTACGTAAAAAAGGACTCTATTTACGCGAATAACCATGCAGTTGTGTGTGTTCAAAATGGAACACACTGCCTTTGATTCGAAGGATTTTCCACTCACTAATAAAAAAATAAAAAACAAAGACATGGGTTAGATGTTTTGGGATTTTCCCAATTCTTCTCTGTACCAGTGGTAGGTACGGAAAAGGTACCTTTAAGCTATAAGGAAAATAAATTAGGTATGCCGTCGCATCGTCCGACTTTGATACTCAACGCTTATTGCATGTCTGCCTTCCTATATCCCTGTCTTCCTTACACTGTGTGCGTAGTAAATTTTCTATGCCAATGCCACACATATATTTTTATATTTTTGTTAATTTGAACTTTATATTTACGTTGCGGAATTTCACAGGGTTTGTTTCTTTGAAAACTAGATAAAATAAAGTGACAAATATTTTTTAGAATTAGAAATAAAATAGTCAACAAAATTAAAGAAACAAAAAATTTTCAGTTTATTTTAATATTTAAAAAAACTATTATTTGCAAACAAATCTAAAAACATAAGATCCATTAAACTTCAGTATGCTTTTCGTTTCATTTCAATACGACCACATATTACAGAGATATAGCCCTTCAAAAAAGTTGAAACTGGTAGATTCCAGCAGCCTTTATTTATAAGATTTTACTAATACTCGTTTCAACCTCGTAAACCGACCGAAGCACTTACTCCGTCTTTACGCCAAGTCAACATTTTTTTTTTTTGGTTATTTTCCCGTGGGTAGGTGCAAAACCTGCTATTCAGGTTCTATGAGGACCGAAAAACGCGTGCTCATAGAAGTGTGAGATTCTTACTACACTAAAACCACCTCCACTTCCCGATTGCAACTAAGTTGAAACTTATCTAGCAATTTATTTTTAACGAAGTAAAGTAACGTGTTGCAGGTTACTTTCCGGTGAAAGTTCCTGCTTAATCCGCGATTTTAAAGCGGTTTTCTGTTCACCGCACCAAGTCGGAAGGTTTTGTTCTTCGCAGACGGCGTACTAAATTCGATTCGTCAAGAATATCAATAATCGTTGAATTAGCGTGTTCTAATAGTCGATTTCTATGTTTTCGCGCGAAACTTTTTATTTCCTCCCGCACCGTAGTAATCCCGAGATCCATATGAAGATCTTCGTTTCTTATATACCACGGAGCATTTACAAATGACCTAAGCAATTTATTTTCAAACGTTTGTAAGTTATTTAAGTTTGTATCGCAAGTACAACCCCAAAGTTGTATACCATAAGTCCAAACAGGTTTAAGAACCTGTCGGTATAAAATCAATTTATTTTCAATACTAAGCTTTGAATATTTACCGAGTAACCAGTTCATATCTCTTAATTTACTTTTTAGTTCTTCGCATTTCTTTTTCACGTGCGGCTTCCATTTTAATTTCGCGTCTAGAGTCATTCCCAGATATTTTGCCTCATTTGCAAATGGAACATGAGCGGTATTAAGAAAGACGGGTAATCTATTTATTTTTTTATACGTAAAGTCCACGTGGACTGACTTTTGTTCATTGAGCGCTATTCGCCATGTTTTCGTCCACTCATTAACATTATTAAGAGCATTTTGTAATTTAATTGCAGCTTCGCCAATCGTTTTGCCTGCTGCTAGTATTGCAGTATCATCAGCAAACGTGGCTACAATAGTGTCATCTGTTTGAGGTATATCGCGTGTAAATAAAAGGTACAGAACTGGACCTAATACACTTCCTTGTGGTACCCCAGCCACTATTTCTTTGAAATCAGAATAGTCATTTCCGTGTCTTACACGAAAAAGTCTTTCAAGTCAAACTAATCCTTAGGTATTTATTAGTAAAAAGGGAATAGACATTGATTGCCTCTTAGAATACATTAATTTAGCCTTGTTTTCATTATCTACTTTGTTTTCACTTAAAGTGGTTTATTGAAAGTTAAGCATTTTTACAAATAAGTTTATTAATTTACGTTTCCAATTATTTTAATATTATTTAACATCTAGAACATGAGGGCCTCTTTTGTGTACGTGCTGTAAGTTTTCCTAAATTAGCCTGCGATCAATTTTTTATATAAAAATACAAATGGGTACATTTGGGTGATCCTTTAAAAGATCATTGTTTTATTTTAATTGATGCCCCCTTTGCCCAGTCAGAATGTACATTTGAAATGCAAAAAATTAGACAGGGGTATTTTTTTATTTAATTCGTTGGGGATTTCATAAAGAGTTTAAACAAAAGTTTTCGACCTCCTTGTGATATCCGCCATCTTGAATTTTGGAAAAATGAGTTTTTGTGAAATAACTCGCCTATTTTTAACTTTTGATTAAAAATTAATTCCATAAAAGTTGTTCAAAACTTAATTATCTACAACGTTGGTCATAATAACTTTTTCATTACGATCAATATTTTTTCTGCGCCATTGTATTTCATTCAACTCATTAATAAGTGTTTTTGAATTATACAAACAAAAAAACTAGTATTTTTTTCAATTCATTGAAAGAGGAGGGTATACACAGGTGTCTAAATTCAAGTTTTCGACGGCCATACTGTTTAAATTTGGCCACCATCTTGAATTTAATGAAAATGGCTTAAGCGCAGAGGGAGGATAACAAAAGCCTAGGCTGTTTAGGTTTAGTTGATAAAAGTAAAAATCTTACCTTAGAGGTACTATTCTCCCCGTTTAAGTGGAGCAATACTTGCAATGTCATACTTGTGAAAATCACAATAATGGAACATCTTGTTGATGTTTAACTTTAACTAACTAATAACTGTCACTAATTAAATAAATTTTCCACGAGTCTACTTCACGACTGCCAAATATGAACTGTCAAGGCTTATGTTTACCAAAATGGCGGCAAAACAAAGTAGTATACCTTCCCGGCGGACACCCTATATTTGTCATCTTCGCCAATTCTTTTGTCAGCATATACTCATTCCAACATCCAACACACAAAACCAGTGGCGGATCATGAGTATTTGGCGCCCTGTTCAGCCTTTTTTTGAAGATTTAAATTAAGACTTAATTTTAAAAAAAATTTAAACACGTCATTTATATCACGTATACGCCGGGTATACCCCTTTCCCAAAAATTCCTGACTTCTTGTGACTTAAGCAAATAAAAGGTTCTGTGTGCTTTTATTTTGCTATAACAATTAAAAGAGCATGGCAATCGCCTTTTGGCGACTGGTTTAGATCGATGGACCATCTTTTTTTTTAAACGAACAACTCGCCATTCCATTGAATGGTTCAAAAAAAAACCTTCAATTTATCACTGCATTAAATGTAATTTTGTTGTAGGCAAGAGAATAGATTCCTGTGGGTTGGGTTACAAGGGCGTACGCAAAGGGGGCAGGTAGGGGTGCTTGCCCTCCTGATCACAATATATTTCATACATTAGGCAATTTATCTTTTTTTAAAAGCATTTTAAAGCAAGATCTATGTACCAAAACTATTTTTTGAATGAGCGTACGCCCTTTGGATATGAAATCTCACAAATTTAAATCTTGCATTGGATATCTCACAATTAAATGTTTCGAGAAATCTTACCTTCTGCAAAATATGCACAAAAATCCAATGAAAATAGCTACTTTGAGACCACACTGTTATTTATCAATTGTTTCTGTGAATTGCATTTATCTTATTTGGCCTTGAACTAGAAAATATTTTTAGTTCTATAAATAATTTTTTGGAAGACTTAACATGTCAAAAATTGCGAAACGCATTTCGTTTGCTTAAAAATAAAATTTATTTAATTTACCAAAAATAAGAAAAAATATTTACTTATTTTTCCCTAAAAACATTTTTTAAATTAAAATTTTGTTTTTATAAATAAATAATTTTTTTAATTAAGTTTTTTAATTTTTTACAATAAAAGTTAAAAAAAAGAGTTTATGGTCCATATGGGGATATCGCATCCCTCCCGATTCCTGCTATACAAAATCGTGGAAATAGGGTAAACAGCCCAATTGTTGGTACCCCCAATGACTAGCATATAGAGTTTAAATAATGTGCGTAGATAACTATCTACGTCAAGTTTTTTTCAAAAATAATTTTTCAAGAATGATTCCTTAAGTTATTTATGCGTCATTTGGCATCATGTGCTTCTTAAGGTTCGCTCAAGTTCGCGCTACTTTTGAGGACATTCGTAGCAAGTAAACAAGAAAAGTGGTGCACTATTGGACAACAAGTCCAATAATATAAGAACAACCATTATAAAATTTGATATTTACAAATACAAAATAATAAAGAAAAGAAAAGTTCGATGAAATTGACACAGGTGATAATTTTAACATAGTTTTTAAAACACCCTGTTTTAAAATATTTTTTTCTTTTTGTTTTGAATCGGCTATGAAATTGCTCATGAAACAACGAAGCTCAGAAGCTTTTGAAACTTTGTCCTTCGATAGGTACTTGATCTGGCGTAATTTTGGCTTCTCAAAACTAATCGTTTCGTAAAATTCACCTGTGTTAGTTTCATTGTAATTTATCAAGAACAAAGAAGTTGCATAATGTTGACATTTTTTTGAAACACCCTTTTTTGAAAATATCTAAATGTCAACGAATTCCCCTTAAATTTCCTTTTTCTGGAAAAAACTAAAAATGCATCCACATCGGATGGCTAGGATGGCTAGTAAAAAAATAGTAAAATTTGACATTCAATGACTTGATAGATTATTATTGTTCCTCTCCTTATCGTGAGAGAACTATATTCTACACGAATTTGATTTTTCCAATCTTTCATAATTGAGAGAAATAAAAAAGTATCGTGAACTATATTTTTTATGGCTCGTGAGAAGATCGATAGGAATGATTCAGATCAGTATTTTATGATTCGCGAACTATATTTCACGCTATGGATCTCGACAAAAAAGACAAATATGTACCAATCAGGGTTGCCATGTCCTGAAGTTGTTCGATAGTCCAATTTGAGAAATTTTGTATCCCAAAATCGGAGCCAAAAAAGTAGCGCAAATAGTAGCCCAATACCAATACATTTTTCTTATAAAAGTGGGAATTCTGGGAACAAAATGTCAAAATCAATGAGTATGCTCACTTTTTCAGTATACTAAAAGTGGTACCAAATTGTGGAATGCTTTAAGAATATGCTAAGGGGGAGAAAATAGTTTTTGAGATTACATTTGGGCTATTTATACATACTGAAATTGTTTTCGGCAAATTTGGTAGATATCCCAATTTCCGATAAATAGCCCAATATGGCAAGCCTGGTACCAACTACCAGGGCATGGACATTTACACTCTGGAATGGTGGATGGAATATAGAAATAGTCTACTAGGAAGGATGTGTACCAAACCGAAGGCTTACAGTTACAGTAACGAGTACATAAATTTATTTACTTGCTTAAGGTGGCGCTACAGTCCGGGGTGGACCAGGGCCTCAACAAACAAGCTTCTTCCAACCGGCTCGGTTTCAAGCTAGCTGTTTCCAGTTTCACACGCCAAGTTGGTTTAGGTCCTCTTCCACTTGCGGGCGCCAACTGTTGCACTGTCTTTCTCTACTGCACTGTCCTACGGGGTTGCATACAAAGGCTTTCCGGGCCGGAGCATTGTTGTCCATCCACTCTAGGTGACCCAGCCATCTCAGTCGTTGGCTTTTCACTTTACTGGCTAGGTCGGTGTCGCTGTACACCCCCTACAATTCGGTTGAATCTTCTTCTCCATTCCCCATTTATCCAGATGGGACTAAAAATCACCTGCAGAAGCGTTCTCATCGTTAATAGTGTCCATATCTCTGCACCATACATCAAGACCGTAATGATAAGCGTCTTATACAGGGACACTTTAATTGCTCGAGAGAGGTCTTTGCTTCTCAATTGCATTCTTAGCCCAAAGAAATAGCGATTAGCAAGAGTAATTTTTCGTTTGATCTCAGCACTGGTTTCGTTCGCTGAGTTCATAGCGGAGCCTAGCTAGACAAAGTCTCTGACCAACTCAAAATTATATCGGGTTTTTCAATAAGAGCGCTACAAAAGTTTTTTTTTAAATAAAACAAAAACGGTTCTGGATATCAATGAAATTCTTTATTCCTGTGAAAGTACGTTTGATGCAATTATGTATGGAACTCGATTTCTTTTGCATGGCCACCACGGGCACGCTTGCAGAATTCCAGACGCTGAACCCAATTTTCGACGGTTTTCAAGCGTAAATCGGCCGATATTGCTGCAATTTCACGTTCGATATTCGTACGAAGTATATCAATCATCGCTGGCTTGTTGGCATAGACCATAGACTTGACGCAACACCACAGGAAATAGTCTAAAGGCGTCAAATCGCACGACCGAGGCGGCCAAGCGACTGGACCATTTCGTGAGATAACACGTTCTCCAAACTTGGTTTCCAATAAATTGATTGTGACATTCGCTGTGTGGCTTGTGGCGTCGTCCTGTTGGAACCAAATGTCCTCCAAGTCCATATCATCCAATTGGGGCCAAAAATATTCGGTTATCATTGAACGGTAGCGATCCCCTTTTACAGTAACGTGCCGGTCTTGATCATTACGGAAGAAGTACGGCCCAATGACGCCGCCGGCCCATAAACCACACCAAACCGTATTTTTTTCGGTATAAGATGACTCATGGAGTACGTGTGGATTGCTGCCTGACCAATACCGCATATTTTGTTTATTGACGAAGCCTTTTAGCCAGAAATGAGCCTCATCGCTGAAGATGATTTTTCGATGAAAATCCGAATCATTGTCAAGTTGTTGCTCAGCCCAATTCACGAACATACGAAACATACGACGCTTTTGGTGGCCAAGCGGCTTCAGTTCTTTTGTCAATTTAATCTTGTAAGGATGTAGGCCACAAGATCTTTTTGCAAAATTCGCCACAACGACGTCACAGAGATGCCCAACGCTTGAGAACGACATTTGAGAGACACATTTGGGCTTTCTGCAACTGAAGCCTCAGCGGCAGCAATATTCTTGACTCTACGGGCACTTCTTTGTCTCACTGGCACGGAAACATTTTGTACTGTGCCTGTGGATTCAAATTTGTCCACTAGACGCTCAATTGCTGATCTGCTAGGACGATTATGAAGACCATAAATTGGACGTAGCGCTCTTAACGTTGAGGCCACTGACTCCGAATTTCGGTAGTAAATTTTAATAATTTCGACTCATTGTTAGCTCGTATATCTTTCCATCATGAAATCCCAAACCTTACTGAAAAGAAATGTCAAAAGAGCGGCAAGAAATATGGCGTCGTTTGCCGGTCCTTTCGCTCTACTTTTGTAGCGTCCCTGTTGAAAAAGCTGTCTATAGTGCCGTTCTGACCGAGAGGTCGGTGTTGGGTGTCCTTTCTTATTGACAGCATATATTTGGTCTTGCTTTCATTCACCGTTAAATTCATCTTTTTGGCTTCCTCCTCAATACTCACGAAAACAGCATTGACATCACGCTTCGTTCATCCAATTATGTCAACAGCATCGGCCTATGCGAGTAGTTGGACGTACTTTTGAAAAATTGTGCCTCTGGTGTTGACGTTTTGCACAATTCTTTCAGGAGCGATGTTGAAGAAGTCTTTTTTGACATCAAAGGTATCGGTGAGGTCTTTGCCGACCTTGATGGAGTAGCGTGCATTCTCCATCGTCCTCCTGCACAAACGGACGAGCTTGGAAGGTATGCCAAAACAAGACATTGCTCTATACAGCTCGTCTCTGTAGATGCTGTCATACGTGGCCTTGAAATCGATGAAAAGGTGGTGGGTGTCGATGAAATCCTGGGTTTTTTCCAAGATCTGCCGTAGTGCAAATACTTGGTCGATGGTGGACTTCCCTGGTCTAAAGCCACACTGATATGAACCTATCAGGTTGTTGACGAATGGCTTCAGGCGCTCACAAAGTACAGCAGAGAAGATCTTGTACTCGATGTTAAGAAGACTGATTCATCTGTCGTTAGTGCAGTCCAGAGGATCACCTTATAAAACATGCAGTGTGCTTTAAAGAAAAAAATCTTTAATTTGTTTCTAATAATTTTCTCACGCCACATCTACACGAGTGATCATCGGGCATTATTATGGCCATTATCTATCCAAATACTGACAGTAGAATGAATAAACTCACTCTTTTGTTAAGCAAGGCTACAACAACAACCTAGTGATCCAAATTTTCTCCCTAAAAGTAGCTCTTTACTGTTCACAGTGAGTTATTCAAAGAGAACTTTTACTTTCAACTTAAATAATAATTGTGAGCGGAACTCAGACTTGGATAGGAACACACAGAATATCAACATTGAAACTTCTCTTAGTTTTATTAAGGCGAGTTTCCTAAATTTCCCATTCTAT
This sequence comes from Dasysyrphus albostriatus, assembly GCA_946251815.1. NCBI lineage: Eukaryota > Metazoa > Arthropoda > Insecta > Diptera > Syrphidae > Dasysyrphus > Dasysyrphus albostriatus. The sequence goes on from OX276337.1 coordinate 57,662,497, forward strand.
CTGTTTTCAATTTAATAAAAAGAAAAAAAAAAAAAACAAATACAGAAGATATCTACAGTCTACACTGACAAGACAACCTTCAACAACCATCTATACCACACATAAATTTAATTTTAAATTATTCAATCCGAATCCCAAGTCCCAACCACTAATTCTGGTAAAATTCCTCTTTATTGCGGGCGGTTATATTTGTTGTTGTTTCCCATGCTAACAACTGTGTGTGTTTTCATTTTTTCAAGGGATGATGGTGTGTTGTTTATATTTTCATTTGTATTTTCATTCTTTTTTTTCTTTCTTGGGACTTTGGGACTCGGATTTGGATTTCGGGAAATTCTAGGCTAAACTAGGGGAAACACATGAAAATCAATTCAGTGTCATGGCCAAAGTGCAGAAGAGAAGAAGTAGTGGAAGTGCCATTTTTATTGTGTAAATAAATATTATTAAAAAAAAACTGCATTTTATATTAAAAAAAAAGTAATTCTATCTCTTTCTTTATAAAAAAAATTAAAAAAAAATCTATGTACTTTTTGGGATTCAAAATACATTTTGCATTCGTAAATTTATGAAAAATATTTTCATAGGGCAGTTGCAATCTTATGGTCAAACAGAAAACATCAAAAAATAAACAATCTTCCGGTTTTTGTTTATGATAAAACAATTCACGCTCTTATCTTATCGCAACAAGGAACAATTTTCAAAACTAAAATGAGACTAAAAAACAATAATTAACGTGCATTGAGTGTTTTTTTTTCTGTTTTAATTTGTTTTATTTTAAAGTTTTATGATTTAGTCTAAATTTACTCGCCCTAAATGTGTTTTTTTTTTTTTTTATGAAAATCTCCATCGGGTCTTTTTAGTGCGTTGTTTTCGTCGGGTGCTTTCACTCTCGTTTTTCGTATACGCATGTTGAAAACGCAGTCTTTCGAGAGCAGGCGTTTATTTTAATTGGGTCACTGGATGAATATAAAACAAACGAAAACTGTGACGACAAACTGCGTTCTATTCTACGCATCATCATCATTATCATCATCATCATCATCCTCATTAACAACGAAGGAAAACCAAGAAGTGGAGGAGTTCCATCATAAACCTCAACTTCACCGTTCAATTTTTGGACTCTTAAATATTATACCTATGTAGTACGTACCTATACAACACAAAACAACAACAACAACAAAAAAAAAATCACTTTGAGTGAGTGCGATGTTTAGTGGAGTCAGAGTCGGTGGTGTGTCATGGTGTTTTAAAAATTCCTCAAATCAGTCTAAATGAACATTTCGAAAGTAAAAGTTAAACACACAATGATTTAGCACATAATTATTAAATAGTTCCGTTATTTTTGTTTAATTATGTGTTTTTATATTAACAACAACAAAAATATAATGAAATATATATTTAAAATCCGTTAACTAAATAAGACGCAAGTTCGATTAGTTCGTTTAAAGTGTCCCGTTTTTCTTTTTATCATTTTATATTGTTTGTGTTTTGTTTGTTTTCGGCGTAGAGATAAAAAATATCAATAAAATTGATATAAAATCAAAAAAAAAAAAAAAAATCCAAAGGAAAAAAAATTCAACACATGAGGGTTCGAATTTGTTTTACAGTTCTGATCGACGACGTTTTATAAATTTACAAATAATTCTTGTAAGTAAGAAAATTATAAATTTAAATAAGTTTTTATTAAAATAATTAAAATATATTTTACAAAAAAAAAAAAACAAGAAAAGGATTAGTAAAAATATTCTTTTTCTTTGAGTTAAAAAAAGCCCCACAGAGTGTTAAATTTTTGTGGTGTTCTATTGTTATTGTTGGTTTTTTGTTTTTTTCCTTCCGTCTTCTTTATTTTGTGTGTGTCTTGTTCAAAGAAGAAGGGTGTTGTTGATGGTCTTTATACTTCTTGTTCGGATAGTATCGTAGTTTCTACTTACTACCCTCCCAGGGTGCGTTTACGCAAGACGCACTTTTCCCCCTTGTTTTTGTTCATCGTGTTATATGTCGGGAGGGTGTTTTTTAAAAAAGTTTTTTTTCTTCATTTTTCTGTTGTTGTTGTTATTATTTTGATAGCTGTTAGGGATTTTGTCAACGAACAGTCAACACACCGTATCTGTTTTTTGCAAGGTTTTTCTTTGATGAAAATGGTCCAGCGTTTGAGTTCAATCTTACGGGGTGTGGTTTCGAGCCCTGTTCTTTTTGTATTCCCAGTTAAAATTAGACGATTGTCCATGGGATTTTATGAGATAATAACCGTATTAGGTACCAATTTAATTTGTCAACAAAAGCTTTTTTCAATCCCTCTTTTCGTTCTATAGCTGCCACATGTAATGCAGTTTGAATTGAAGGAGAGCACAAGCTTTACCGGCAAAAATAGCTAAAAAGTTATTAGCTAACTGCCGTAAAATGATTTAACCAAGATTGGTTGATTTGCGATTTTGATTGTTGACAACTCAAAACTTCATTTTCATTGAGACTTACCAATAATAATTGGTTAAATGTGATAACCTGTCAACCAACTGACACTTATGGCCTTTTATCTGAATAACCGATTCGATACGTGTGCATGTACTTAAATGCTTCTGTTCAGAACAAGAACCGTCATTTTTCCCCCAATCGAAAAGGCCACTATAATTTTAGCCACTTTATATTGTTTTGATAAATCTATTTTCTTCATTCTTTATTATAGGGATCTCTACCAAATTGTCAGAGATAAAGTGACAGTTAACAATTTGGCTCTTTGACAGTTGCAATTGCGAAGCAAACAAAATTTCAAATATTTACACTCCGCTTCAAAAGAATAGACTACGATTTTTAAAGGCATTTTGAGCATTTTTTCAAAACATTATTCATTAATGCATCATTTGATTATAATTATTGTTTGTTTCCTATGTTGGGAAAAGAATACATATTCACAAAGCGCTGCTTTTTTTCTTTGTTTCTCTTGAAATCTTTCCATTTCCAATCTCCGGAAAATGCAGTTTTTCGTCAACTCAATAAGAACAATTATTAAAACTGGTAATAAATAAAGTTAATGGAAGGAGTGAAACAAATTTTTAAAATTGTTTTATTATTTATAAAAACTTTAGGACAATGTACAATGTTTTAAAAAATGGACAAACCGCGTTAAAAATCTATGTGCTTATTCATTTGAAGTGGAGTGTATTTTCCTTCAAAATAAAAAAAAATGAGTGTTACATAAATGTCATCAGAGCCAAAGTTCTTGATTTTGACGTTTAGAAATAAAAAAAGACAGAGATGTATTGCTCTTTGTCAAAGAGACCCATTGAACACGTCTTAGGCTACGGTTACAGTGGATGCATATTTTGACGTATTCGTCAGAACTGTTCGTTAAAAGTAGTGGTTACAGTGGATGCGTAGCAATCGTTCTGACGTATTTGTCAGAAGTTTGTGGAAATTATTCGTACGTATTCTGACGAACAATAAATGTTCTGAAGTATTCATCAGAACAAACAAAACTCTATGTGAACCGGTTACAGTGCAAGCATTTTGTTCGCTCAAAGAAGCAAGAGTTCGTAAGAACGATCGATCGTTCAAATCAGTTTGATTTTTTCTGCAGCGCTCTGACGAACAGTTCTGATGAACAATTCAACCACACAGTTCTGACGAACAATTCAGACAAACAGTTCTGATGAATACGTCAGAGCAATCGTTCGTCTGAACTATCGTTACTTATGATACGCATCCACTGTAACCGTGGCCTTAAAGAGTGACAATTCGTACGAAAAAAAACAGAAGGTAAATGCATGTTCTAAAAAAATTATATTTTGGATATGTTTCAAGAATACCATCAAAAATTGCTCCCATAATTGGGTTCATTTTGATGTTTAGCTAAAGCTCTTTGGAGTGGTTTATGTTATTTGAATCACTCGTGAACTTTTTGGCATATTTATTTAGCTAAATGTTATTCCGTTTTGGTCAAAATAATTTTCGTTCATTTCGCAAAAGTTCTTTTTTTGTTATTTTCTTTCTTAGTTATTGGATCTACTATCCGAGACTTTATCTGTCGGATATCACTATCCGAGACATTTGAAACCAAAAGTTGAAGTTAATCTGTCAAAAAAGTTCCGGGTTGGCTATCCGAGACCTTATCCGTAGGTCTTGAAACTGGCCCTTATTCTTGCTTAATACTTCTCATTTTCCGGTCTATCCGGAACTATCATAGACAGATTTGATTCAACAAACTTTTGAAAAATAAACAGAAACATTCTTGCATCCAAACGTGGATAAATTTGATTTAAATTATGGTCACTGTTCTCAAGCTCCCCACGTATTGGGGCTCTTCAAAACAAACTCCAAGGTGTCGAATCAAGGGAATGGGCCACGCCAAATCGCACCTTATTGAGAAGAGGCGTTCCTCAAAGTATTCCATTGATACTCTTCAAGTGTGAGCTTTTACTCCTTGCTCTCAGGTGATTTGATGGAATAATGGCAAGTTTTTGCCAAGTTGAGTCAAGGCCCTGCAAAGTTTTATTTTCTGGTTGAAATTTAGCTGCGGTAAACTTGTCAAGTACTTATAAGGCCCTTGCTAGCAGTGACGGACGGAGTGGAGCCTGATTTGAAAAATCTTCAAGCTGAAATTAATCATACTCAAGAATGAAACACAAGAAATGAGTTAAAAAAATGTTCAATAGAATAAAACAGTTCAATTTATTATTAGTTTAGTTTAAAAAATCGAGATAATAATCAAATGGATAACTCTGTCCGTCTGTCTTTCTGTTTGCATCTTGACCTGCAGCCCAAACAACCGAAACGGTTTGTTTCAAATTTCGAACTTAAGTTTTTTTGGAGGATTCCCCAGAGGAGTCCAAACATTTAACACATTTAACAGTTCAGGTACGTCCAGCGCTCGAAACTCGAGAGCGAATAACATTATTTGTCGATAAAAGCTGTTTTTAGCGTAGAGAAAAATTGATACGTAGTTTACATGGAGAATTGAATTAGGATAATCAGATCCATATAGAACTTGATCGGATTGAATCCGGATTACTCGATCCATTTCAGATCAGCGAGCTGATCGATCCTATGATCCGCCCATGTTAACGTGGTATGAGCTACTTATTATTATTTTCTGCAGCACTGAACGCTGCCATCACACATTCCAGTAATCTTTCCAGTCTCTGCTGGAAGATTGATTGGTTTGTGGGTGGAAAAAATCGAAACGTCACATTTAGGCTACGACAAATAAAAACAAATAATTGCTCGGTCTCGCTCTTGCTCGCTCATATTACGCAATTTTATTTTATTGTTTTTTTAGTTTTTGTGGTGCAATTACTTAATAAATGTTTGCACTCTGCACTTCTGTGCAAAAAAAAACGTTGCAACGATATATAATTTTCATGCCTTCGGCTTTTGTAGACCGCGTAAATTGTATCGCAAAATTCGTGTTTGCCGTTTTATTATGTGATTTGCCCATACAACCGTTTAGGAAAACCTTATTTTTATTTATCTCAAAAATGGATCTAAGTATTTTTATAAAACACAAAACAGTAAATTATTGTACTTATAAGAATGGTGTACTTTTTGGTAAAAAGTTTTATGCAAAAACCTGTTATTAACGGGACTTACAATATAAAGGTTTAATTGGGTTTTAATTTTCTCACTAACGACTCCAAAAATTTAAATTGACATTTTTATTAAAAGCACTTTGAAAATGTTGATAATACTGCATATCAAAAATTTTGACAGTTATCTATAAACTTTGTCTAACTTTAGACAGCCGTCCAACTCCAAAAAGTTATCATTTAACTTTATTTACTGTTGTCTTAAAGTTGTCTAGCTTTAGACAACGGCATCGGTTATATATGTATGATTTCCTTACTTGACATTTTATTTCATTAAATAAAGCATATTTCCAACAAATAAAAAATCTGATAAATAAGGCAGTAAATGTGTATTTTTTAGTTCAATATTTCAAAAACAACTTCGTAATTTTTTTTACTTTGGATTCTAATATTTATTTTTTGTTGTTACAAAAACTGTATAGATATACAAAAAATAATTTTTTGGAAATGTCTTTTTTTTATATATTTATATTTTTTCAAGTAATAACATCCATGGCATTTTTTTTTTTTGAGCTCTAAGTTATTTTAAGGGTTGTTTATAAAGGGTTTTTCAAACGGGACGGTACAAAAGTAGAGCGACAGGGCCAGCAAACGACGCCATATTTCTTGCCGCTCTTTTGACATTTCTTTTCAGTAAGGTTTGGCATTTCATGATGGAAAGATATACGAGCCAATAATGAGTCGAAATTATTAAAATTTACTACCGAAATTTGGAGTCAGTGGCCTCAACGTTAAGAGCGCTACGTCCAATTTATGGTCTTCATAATCGTCCTAGCAGATCAGCAATTGAGCGTCTAGTGGAAAAATTTGAATCCACAGGCACAGTAAAAAATGTTCCCGTGCCAGTGAGACAAAGAAGTGCCTGTAGTGTCGAGAATATTGCTGCCGCTGAGCCTTCAGTTGCAGAAAGCCCAAATGTGTCTCTCACATGTCGTTCTCAAGCGTTGGGCATCTCTGTGACGTCGTTGTGGCAAATTTTGCGAAAAGATCTTGGCCTACATCCTGACAAGATTAAATTGACGCAGGAACTGAAGCCATTTGACCACCAGAAGCGTCGTATGTTCATGAATTGGGCTGAGCAACAACTTGAAAATGATTCGGATTTTCATCGAAAAATCATCTTCAGCGATCATTTCTGGCTGAGTGGCTTCGTCAATAAACAAAATATGCGGTATTGGTCAGGCAGCAATCCACACGTACTCCATGAGTCATCACTGCATCCCAAACAAATTACGGTTTGGTGTGGTTTATGGACCGGTGGCGTCATTGGGCCGTACTTCTTCCGTGATGATCAAGACCGGCACGTTACTGTGAATGGGATCGCTACCGTGCAATGATAACCGAATATTTTTGGCCCCAATTGGATGATATAGACTTGGAGGACATGTGGTTCCAACAGGACGGCACCACAAGCCACACAGCGAATGTCACAATCAATTTATTGAAAACCAAGTTTGGAGTACGTGTTATCTCACGAAATGGTCCAGTCGCTTGGCCGCCTCGGTCGTGCGATTTGACGCCGTTAGACTATTTCCTGTGGGGCTACGTCAAGTCTATGGTCTATGCCAACAAGCCAGCGATGATTGATGAACTTCGTACGAATATCGAATGTGAAATTGCAGCAATATCGGCCGATTTGTGCTTGAAAACCGTCGAAAATTGGGTTCAGCGTCTGGACTTCTGCAAGCGTGCCCGTGGTGGCCATGCAAAAGAAATCGAGTTCCATACATAATGGCATCACACGTACTTTCACAGGAATAAAGAATTTTATTGATATCCAAAACCGTTTTTGTTTTATTTAAAAAAAAACTTTTGTAGCGCTCTTATTGAAAAACCCGATATATCGCAAATAAAAAACAAATTGATAGTTACCATAAGCAAAAATAATATTAAAAAATAATGGCAAAATTATATAAAATATCATTTATTTCATAAGTATTTTTTTTTTCCTTTACTATTCAATGTTTAAAATGGTTCTAAGACTTTTAGATTTCTAGATATAAGGTGCCAGTTATAACTATCATTGAAACTCATCATTGAAAATTTTAATGATTGATTTTGAGGCATTAAGAAAGCAAAATCATGTTTTATTTTGATGAACAAATGAAGTTCAAGGCTAAGTTAATATTTCTAGTAAAAATTAAATTTCAAATAGGCCCAACTTTTCACATAAAATGACTTTTAAGATTTCAATGATCATTGGTAAGGTAGTTCAATCATTGAAACAAGAAAAGTTTTAATATGTGAAAAGTTGGGCCTATTGATTTTTTTTTAACTAGAGTTCGATATTAATTAGAGTTCTTGCTTTATTTTTTCATCAAAATAATTAATGATTTTGCTCTTTATATGTCTCAAAATCAATCATCAAAATTTTCAATGATGAGTTTCAATGATAGTTATAACTGGCACCTAACTGGCATGGCGCCTAAGAAAAGAACTCGACCAACGTACTCATTAGAACAGGTGAAGATAAATAAAACAAAAAAAATGGTACAACCATGAAATACGTAAGAACGTTTCGTGTACTATGAGAATCAAGAATCAAGAGTCTATACAAATATTGCACATGGAAGGGTGATTTTTGAGGGGGAGAGGGGGGAAGTTGTGGGTGCTAAACGAAAAAAATTATCTTGGTACAACCTAAGCATATGACACATGTTTTTAAGGTCGTTTTTAATGCTAAATCAAATGACATAAAAAGCAAATCGATACGGACTCCGTGAAGAAAGTTATTAACATTCTTATGTAAGGATAACTATATTTTCAGTATATAAAGTAGACATTACCGAGGCCCAATTAGAAATAATGGTCCCAATTAGAAATAATGGTCAATCAATGAAATTTGGCAGTCATAAAAGCAACAATAGGAAGAATCCATAAAAATATTTGTGGTGAAGAAGTGTTGTTTTCTGGGGTAAGGCTAGTGGTAGGATTGTTATCATAAAATGTGTGACAAAAATGGCACCTTCCTGAAACTTGGTAGAAATCTGAACTACCAGAATGAAGAATCAAAAGAGTATACGAAAATATCTTTAATAAAAGGGTGTTTTAATTAATAACTATTTATACAGTATTTCAGTATAAAGTAGAAATGAAAATGTCGGTATTGTACCATAATGAGAATAGAAAATGGTAGCTTGAAGATTTATTTTGGTAAAAACTGACACCAAAGTCCATTTCAGCGTGAAAAATCATACTTAAGAGATGCATCACAGGTCTGCTTTATAACGAAACACATTTTGTCATCTGCGATAGTTGATCATATTGGAAACGGCTAAATACCAATGTTCCCATGGCCTAATTTTGGCTAGTTTTGGATATGTCTTAAGTACAACTGTTCTGAGTCTATTTATATAAAATTTTCCTTTGTTACAATTTGTCTGGGGGGGTCAAACTAGAGATTTACTAAACTTTATTTGAAAACTCGAATGAAAAGATCGAGTAGACCTATAAACATAATACTTTATATCCACCGTTAATAGTATTTATAATAAATTAAAGTACATATCGTCAAATTTCTATCAAAAACTCGTAAGTCTTACTTACTTACTTTACTTTAGATGGCGCTCACAGTCCAGGATGGACTACGGCCTCAACCAACATTCCCCTCCAGCCAGCTCGGTCCCTAGCTAACTGCCTCCAGTTACGCACTCCAAGTTGGTTGAGGTCGCTCTCCACTTGTGTGCGCCACCTTAGGTGGGGTCTTCCTCTGCTGCGCAGACTATCAGGGGTGGATTCGAAGACTCGTCGGGCTGGTGCGTAGGTGTCCATACGCTCCACGTGGCCCAGCCATCTCAGTCGCTGGTATTTTCAGCTTTTTGAAGATCACCCGAAGAATTTTCCTTTCAAAGCACCCAAGCAGACTCTCATCCGATTTTGACAGAGTCCATGCTTCTGCCCCGTACAGCAGGACCGGGATGATAAGGGTCTTATATAAAGTCTCCTTGGTTCTTTGAGAGAGGGCTTTACTACTCAAATGCCTTCTTAGCCCGAAGAAACAGCGATTGGCCAGAGTAATTCTTCGTTTGATTTCTGTACTGATGTCATTTTGCGATATAATAGTGGAGCCCAGGTAGACAAAGTCCTTGTCAACTTCGAAGTTGTACCTATCCATCGTGACGTTTTGCCCAAGTCGCCGATGTTGAGATTCCTTTGTCGATGATAGCATATACTTCGTCTTGTCCTCATTAACAGCCAAACCCGTTTTCGCCGCCTCCGATTCAATACTTGCAAACGCGCCGGTAACAGCTCGCTTCGTTCTTCCCATGATGCCAATATCATCTGCATAAGCAAGTAGCTGAACGGACTTTTGAAAAATTGTACCTCGGTTGTTGACTTGCGAGTTGCGTACAATTGCTTCAAGTACGATGTTAAAGAGGTTGCATAATAATGCATCGCCTTGCCTCAAACCTTTCTCGACATCAAAGGGGTCGGTGGTGTTCTTACTGACTTTGACGGAGCAGCGAGATTTCTCCATTGTCATCCTGCATAGGCGTACGAGTTTAGCAGGGATGCCGACATGCGACATGGCTCTATACAGCTCGTCTCTGTTTACGGTAACATACGCGACTTTGAAATCGATAAAGAGATGGTGTGCATCGATTTGAAACTCCTGGGTTTTTTTCAAAATCTGTCGGAGTGTGAACATTTGGTCGACGGTTGATTTGCCGGGCCTAAAACCACACTGATAGGGGCCGATCAGATCGTTGACAAATGGTTTAAAGCGATCACACAGTAAAGATGACAGAATTTTGTATGCGACGTTAAGGAGACTTATACCTCTGTAGTTGGAACAATTCAGAGCATCTCCTTTCTTGTGGATGGGGCACACTATACCGAGGTTCCATTCATCGGGCATACTTTCTTCCGACCAAATTTTGAAGATAAGTTGGTGTATACTCCCTACCAAGTCATCTCCTCCTGCTTTGAATAGCTCAGCTGGCAGGCCATCTGCACCAGCAGCCTTGAACGCCTTAAGCTTAGCTATCGCTGACCGCACTTCATTTAGGTCGGGTGGACGGAAATTGAAATTTTGACCATCGTCGTCCAGGTTGAATGGATTATTCTGCCTCACAGCGGAATTTGGACTATCATCGCCATTTAGTAGTCTAGAAAAGTGTTGTTTCCAGATGCTCAGCACCAACTGTGTGTCTACCACCATATTCCCACTCTCGTCTCGGCAGGCTTCCGTTCTAGGCTTCCTTGTAACCCTGGGTAGATTGCCCCACCCTTCAGTAGAACTTTCAAACGTCCCCCCTGCCGCTACAGCTCTCAATAGACTCGACCGCCCGCTTCGAATGCTCTCTCTTTTTCCTTCTGAGAAGTCGGCATTCCTCCTTTCGTTTTTGCCCGTAGAGCTCACGGCAGCTCTGGTTCTAGTTTGCAGCATTGACTGGTAGGATGTTCGTTGATCTGGAGACCACCAGGTACCTTTGTGTATATTGAGATGTGGGAATCGAGTGCTAGCTATGATAGCATTCCGCCCCACCGCAAAGTCAATCAGCCTGAGTCCGTTACCGGAAGGGTTGTCGTGCAGGCTGTGTCCTCCAACTATCGAACCAAAGATGCCCTTCTTTCCGATTTTATCGTTGAAGTCGCCAAGAACGATCTTGACGTCGTACTTGTAAGTCAGATTTGAAAAATTGCTTAGGAGACAAAAATATCGATATAAAAAGTGATAAAATGGTCTTCTCCGATCGTAAAAGGTTTTAAAACAGGTTGATAGAACCAAAAGAAACCAAGACACAGTTACAAGACATTGATATTTGAATTCAGTGATTATTTTCATTCTGATGTTAAACAACGAATGTTATCTTAGAACTTACAAGGTTTTGACAGAAAGCCGATGAATAAAGATTTTCATTTTCTATATTGCAAAACAGTATTGTGAATAAGACCAGTATTGTGAGCGTGATGGATTCCAGGATTAAATTCTGGCTAAGATATTTATTTTCTAGTTTTTATCTTCTGAGCGGAAAGGTAACATAACTGGTGAGGCTCTAAAAATGTCGATAGTTACCTTTACTATGCCCTTCCTTAAATCAATGTTAAGCTTTCTACAGATTCGTCAAAAACTAGAAGGTTTTACCAGTCGCGTGAAAATTCAAAAAGAGAACCTCGAAATCTATTAACGAAAAAACTTTTCAAAACTCCTACAAAACCTTCCAGGCAACTAATTTTTCATATATTAACAACTAACACGCAAATACACAGCTTATATTACACTATATTTCAAACAATGCCTCGAGCCAGATTTTCGAACCAAGTCCATATGAATTCTATGCATGCTGGGCCATGTTTAGGGGTGGGACAAAGGGGAAGTTGGCCCAGGCACGTTGCGGTAAAATGCGCTGGACCGCGAAATGCACACTACGTTCCGTGAAAGCTGCCACGCCCACGTGCTGAAATCAGGTAGAAGAATTATGGCCTTATAAATATCGACTCCATCATAAGGTCAATTTCTATAATGTGGGAAAAAAATTCATCACGTTTTTTGGATTGAGTTTTCAAAAGTCAAAATTTTTAGATGTCAGCATTTTTCTCTATTTTTTGTCAAGTTCGCAACCCACTGAAATGTGTAGGGAGTGATTTGGTCTTTTTGTCGAGTGTGTACATTTGTGTGTACATTTGTGTCGAGTGTACATTTAAGTTTTTTTCATTCGAATTCTTTATTTTTAAAACCCTAAGATAAAACCTATACGAGGTTTCGACTGTTCAATGACGCTATACCGTACCGAGCTGTTGTCTTTGCAGCCTATGCTGCCTGCAATTCAGGACGAGTCGAGCATATAAATGTTTGTCCCATTAGAGGTAGTCGTAGTCGTAGTAGTAGTATAGTAGTATAGAGAGAGGTAAAAAAGGAATAATATTTAAGGGAGGAAGAATATATTGAAAGAATGGGCAAAAAGATGGTCTTTATAGAGAAGAAGGTTGATTCGTTTTGGTAAGTTGGGGGGTTGTCGTTGGTTTTCAACTTGAGTTTAGCTTCGCACAGTTTTACTTTTCTCGAAATATAAAGAGTGGAAGATCCTGATGTGAAACCAAGGTGATTGACCCCTTTTTATATTTCGTACACGCATTCTTTAGTAAATTTGGATGCGTTTTCTTCAGAAACATCATCACAGCATCCCCATAGCAACATTTATACAGAGCTGATGATAAAATTTGTCAAAATTTGTACCTACCTAACTTCTACCCTCCAACTATTTGATTTGGAATTATTAGGGTGTATAAATATGATAAAGTCAATGGGGAGTTACGTAGGTATATAAAGAATGTCAATTTGGAATCTATTGCAAACAACGCAGGCTCATATTAAATATAAAAAGAAAAAAGGCATTTCTTTGGTGGGATTTGGGATTTCCGGGTTGATATCTACATACCTGCATGTAGGTTTCAGAATAGTTGTCTCTCGATGTGCAGAAACTTAACTCCCCTTACTTTGATGAAGAATTTGAATACCTGATAAGAAAAATAATAAAATCTTGTTGATAAATTAGCGCACAATTTTGGATATCTTCCTTTTTGGCTCGGCAGCTGGGCTTTAATGTCCTGAAATGAAATCAAATAAAAAACTGTTCACTATTTTTCAATGTGCCCCAAACATAATGACTAAATTGTTAAAGGAAGTTCCTTCTCTTGGTATATAGTCTAGAAGTCTAGATCAGCATTTGAAAAGATTCTATTGATTCAAAAATTGAAATGAAATTTAACACTTGCAATGGAAATGCTCGTTCGTTCATCTCTTCCATTATGTATAGGAACTATAAGTTCTTCCTATGTCCTTACTCATCTTAACACACAAGATAAAAGGACTCCACTATGCACACATATACAAAGTGTCCTGTTTTCCTTTTTTTTTTGTTAATGACAAACATCTGCTTTATTTTTAAACCTTAGAAAATAAATTAGTTTCACCGAGCATCTGTTGAAATTGAAGCCATCACATTAAATGCATACGAAAAGGCTATATTGATGGCAGGTAGACAGGATGCAGGATTCATATAATTTATGTCTCCTAGATCATTGTCAGGATTTTTTGGGTACCTACTTCACTGAATTAAAAACGGTCGAAATAGTCACTCTAATTTAAAGACAAGAAAAGAAAAAAAACAATTTGGTTTTTCAAGTTTCTAGAAAAATGTGTTCTTAATGAACAAATCACATATCAAGGCATTTCTTTTCCAAGCAATAATAAATTAATGGTCGCATTTACTCGCACTTATAATAATTCAAGTATTTTTAAGATTAATGCATGCAATAAAATATTTATACTTACAAGCTAGAAAAAAATGTTAACAAATCGAATGTTGAAAGAATTTTTAGAAGTTTATATTTTTTTCATGTATGACTGTCCGTTTCTGAACTTTGATTATCGAAAGTACCTTTCTTTCCTAGAATTAGTCTTAATTATTCAAAGGTTTTTGATGCCCTCAATTTAAATCTGATCTCATAAGAGCTGTACCAGTTTTGAATTTTGAGATTTTTATCCTTAAAATCCAAAAATATAGGTTTTTTTTCGTTTTGTTGTAAGATTTGACTGAAAATTGCAAGTGCGATCATAGCCTTAGCGCGAGCAAATTGTGGGGTAGGTTTTAGTTTTTTTTTACTGATTTATGTTTTCGGTGGTGTTGATGTTGAATCTGAAGTATGTGTCTTAAATTTCTTGACGCAACATGAAAAAAGACAAATTTTTTTGCAAAAATGCATGTTTTTTTTTGTGTGTAGTTTTTCGCTTATATCTCGAAAATTATCAATTATTCGTAAGTTTTGTCAAAGAACTATTGAAAGTATACGGGCATACCATGCCAAATCACCGAGTTTTTGAACCAACCTTTTTTGATTGCACTCATTTTTTTAAATGTTGTAGTATGTGTTGAAAACAACTTGAACGCCAACTTTCAGCCTTAGGTTTATTACAAACCGGTATTGAATAATCGATTTTTAAATTTTTGAGGAAAGGAGAATGGGCAAACTGGCCCATATGCTCAACACAACCGTGTCATACATTTTTGAAAAGTTTATTGTTAGGAAATCATTTTATTGTATTACCATTAAGCTCTAAACTGGGTACCGGGCCTTGTTGGCATACCGGGAAATGAAGAAACAGACTCCCTAGCAAGAATAAAATCAGGGTCTACCCCTCTCACGGGACCAGAACCTTATTGCAGCTTAGGAGAAAGCTTGATTAAAGAAAAAATAAAAAAAGAAGAGGAAGTCAAAAGACTAAAAATCTTTAACGAACTCCCTAAGCTGAGATAGGCCAAACTTTTACTTGGGAGTTTCAACCAAGATAGAACGTTTCCTATCCTGTATAAGCTTAAGTAGGAATAAACTCAGAATAATAACGGTTCTCCTCACTAGACACTGCAAACTAAAAAGACATCTCAACATTCTTGGAATAGTGAATAGGTTCCACGAACAGATTTTGCGATGCAAATGAGGAGACACCGGACCATATATATTGGGCAAATGTGATGCAGTTATGCAGAAACAGGCATCAGGGAAATTACCAGAGAGAGAAATACTCCAGATACTCAAGTTGCTCAAAGAAACTAACCAGGAAAACGAGCTGTAGCATGAGCAAACTCATCCAGCTCCAAAACTGAGCACAATAGATCTTAAAGGTTGCAGAGCACTTAAACCCCAAAACATAATTCATTCTTTCAGTCATAGGCTGTTAACCCTTGGGATCGCTAGATATTCGGCTCCAAAGCACCGAAAAGAACAATACTGCAACTCCGTGTTTGGAAATTGTCTTCCTACTCAACATTAATGTGTCGTATATCGCTGGAAAGTTTAATACATGTATTTCATTTTGTTGTGTCACCGTGAAGCTGAAGACCGTGGGGTGCGAGAGATATTTGGCTTTTAAAAAGGCGGAGAGAACAATAATGCAATTTTGCTTTGAGCGCTGATCTGTCAACTCATCATCAATGTGTCATAATCCATTGAAAATGTTATTACAAGTACTTCATTTTCTTTTATGGATGTTAAGGTGCAGGTAGTGG
Organism: Dasysyrphus albostriatus; assembly: GCA_946251815.1. Classification (NCBI taxonomy): domain Eukaryota; kingdom Metazoa; phylum Arthropoda; class Insecta; order Diptera; family Syrphidae; genus Dasysyrphus; species Dasysyrphus albostriatus. The sequence goes on from OX276337.1 coordinate 57,678,083, forward strand.
GGTTCAAGAGATATTTGACAAAAACTGATGATAGAAAAATATTGCAACTCTGCAGCGGAAGCTGGTCTACCAAGTCAACACGAATGTGTTGTACATCGTTGGAAAGGTTATTGCATGTACCCACTTCATTTCGTTATACAGCCGTAACATTGTAAGCCAAGGGGCTTAAGAGATATTGGGAATTTAAAAAGGTGAAGAGGAAAATAATGCAATTCTGCATTAGGCACTCGTCCTCCAACTCAACATGTATGTGTTATACATTTTTGACGAGGCTATTGTGAGAAATTCGGCTTCAAAACACAAAAAAGAATAACAATGCAACTCCACATTTAGACATTGTATTCCTCCTCAACATCAATGTGCTGAACAAAGTTGCAAAGGTTATAACATGTACTTCATTTTTGTATACGATCTTTAAGCCTTAGGCCTTGGTGTTTCAGAGATATTTGATAAAAATGCATTTAAGAACAAAAATGCAACTCCGCACTAGGAGCTGGTCTACCAAGTCAACAGTAATGTGTTGTACATCGTTGAAAAAGTTATTGCATGTTCTTAATTTTGTTATATAGCCATAAAATTGTAAACCATAGGGCTCGAGAGATGTTTGGTATTAAAAAAAGGAAAATAGAAAAAATGTAATTCTGCATTGGGCGCTGGCCCACCTGCTCACCACGAATGTGTTATACACATTTTTGAAAGGGTTATTTTGATTACTTAATTTAACTGTAAAACCGTTTAACTCTAAAACATGGGGTTCGAGAGTTATTCAGCTTATAAACACCCAAAAGAACAATAATGCAATTTTCATTGGCTTAAGCTTCACCAGTGTAGTGACTTAATGGCCAGCGACCATACTGAACTATGCAGGTTTATGTTAAGAGGGAGGCCACCCTGGACCATCACACATTGAGCAGCTTAACGGTTATATAAAAAAAATGGTGTACTCAGAATAACCTTTCCACCGATGTATGATATATTAGTGTTGAGAAGTGGACCAGTTTCCATACATTTTTGCTCATTCTACTTTCTTTCAATTAATAAAAGACAAGTAATTAATATCGATATCTTAAAAAGTAGGGTATCATATTTTTCGCCTTTAAATGTAGTTTCAAGAAAAAAAAATACAAAATTTATTGGAAGTAATTATAACCCAGTTATTAACGTTTGAAAATTTAAATCGTTTTTTGCTGTTTTTTAGGTACGAAATTTTCGAGTGCAGTTAACCGTTATAACTCCAAACTGAGTGAAAAAATTTATTTTTGTAAATGACATTAGAAAAAGCATCCAATTTAAGAGAGAATAAGAAAACATATAATCATAAACCTACTGTCATTACACGTTTTAATATCATTTCTTTAAATTCATGTTGAAATCTTATAGAACTTTTTCGCTCATTTGAATAAGTAAACCGTCTGTATAATCGCTTTTTCTTTGAACGAGGTGAAAGTTAGACCTTTTCAAACTATTTTCCGGTGAAATATCATGGTTTCTTTGATATGACACAAACGAATTGAGAAAAAGTGGAGAATGGGAGGCAGAAAAGCTCTTGGCGTGGTTGAGTACGCGCGAATTTATAGTTTTTATGATAAAAGACCAACGGGACTTCAAATTTCGGAAAAAATAAACAGAATCTCTTCTTTTTGTTCTATTTTGGTATGAAGAACTATAAACTACACTCTGGGCTGCGAAAATTCTGCTACTGAACCTAGCTTATTCGTCTATCACTTACGAAAGGTAGCCAGTTTTTTTAATCCTTTCAGATTTAAATCATCTTTTTGTTTATGTCTTTTATAATTATAGATCAAAAAAGATATTCCACTTACTTTTTCTGAAATTTAATGTCTCGTTAATCCTTTATCATGAAAACTATAAATTTGGATGTACTCAACCACGCCAAGAGCTTTTCCTCCACCCATTCTCCACACTTTCTCAATTTTGTTTATGTCATATCAAAGAAACCATGAGCTTTAAAAGGTCTAACCTTCAACTAGTTCAAAAAAAAAAATCGCACTCGTAGATCTTGTACCTATTAAAATAAACGGGAGTGTATGTATAATTTCACTTTCTTCAATACGGTAATTCCTCTGTAATTTTTAATTTCAAAGTCAAAATTTATGAAAAATATTGTGAATTTTTTTCTTAAGGTTGATATTTTTTTACTATTTTGCGTTATAAAGTGTTATTTTTGTTTTTGTTTAATATTTAATTCCATTATCAGTATTGTATAAATGTAAAAATCTTTTCTAGTTTTAGAGAAATAAAATAAAAGCATTTAAAGTCAACGGTCGTATCCGTATGGATTCAAAAAAGTGATGGAAAACATGCTGACGCCATCGTTTAGGCATATTTTTGGTGCCTTTTATATACGAAATACATAATACAATTAAATTAATGCACTCTGTCACAAGTCCACCCGAGTGCAAAGATTTGTCAAAAACAGCATTGACCTTCTTCCACGACTCGGCTTAGGCAGTCTCAAAATCTGAACAATATCAAAATAAATGCTTACAAATATTTAAAACAGGAATAGTTTAAAAAAAAAAAAATAAGTTCAGTTGAGGGCTCTTGACAGGTTTGATCTATGCTTGAAAGGATATCAGCAGTCTTAAAAGTCAAAGATGGCAGCACTTAATACTAATTTGTTTGATAAATATATATTTCCAACGTGATTTCATGCCTATGTTAATCGTTTTTTGTTTATATTTGCTTGATATTTAAACCATGGACATTTTATTGGTGCCAAATGCTTCTGGCCAAGGCTTATTTAACCAAGTATTTAGGGTTCCCGGTGTATGGGGAAGGGCCAAATATCAGTCCTGATATTAAATCTCCCTATTTCATCGATCGATCACATCTCATGCTCCTTCTGTTTCGCCTCGTATAGAGCTTTAGAGCAGCTTTGGTCCTTCTTTGTAGGGCCACCTTGTATGTTTCTTCTTAAGCTTCAAATGTGTTTCCAAAAGTATTCATTGTAAATTGTGTTGTTGTAATAGAACTGGTCATTTTAAATCAAGCAAGACAGAGATGGGATTTCTTAGGAATTCTTGACAATGTTTCCGATTGGTTTTCAATACTTGGATGCTGGAATCATAGGACTTCTGAAGAGGTTATTTCAACAGCAAATTGCCTTGGTTATAAAGACAAACCTAGAACAATTTCGAAAAACTAGGAATGCCTTGTGTCGATTCTATATCTACTAAAATTGAGAATATTTTTTTAAACTTTGGACAAAAAAGTACTTAATTAATTTTGTGTTAGTGGTTTTGACTTTTTCTCAATGTTTTTTTGTATAAATAAACCAATACCCTAAAATCTCATTGCTTAAAAACCGAAAGCGCAATAGTAAACGTACCGATTAGTACCTTCCAGACGTTTATTTAAAATGCCAGTAGCTTCTGTGCTGTTTTGAGGTAGTAAGTCTATATAACGGGTGATTTTTTAAGAGGTTTAGAACTTAAAAAAAAAAAACACAAAAAATTCGAAAAAATGAATGAAATATTTATTTGAATCGATAGTTTGAACTTTGCAATTTAATGTTTAAAGATAATTTCATGCAAATGTTGACCGCGGCTGCGTCTCAGGTAGCCCATCCGCTGAGTCCAATTTTGGCATACTCTTTCACACATATCGGCCGGTATCTCACGAATGAATGCATGAATGTTGGCTTTCAGTGCGTCAATCGAAGCGGGCTTGTCCCTATAGACATTAGCCTTGACATACTCCCACAAAAAATAATCTAATGGTGTCAAATCGCACGATCTAGGCGGCCAATTGACCGGCCCGAAACGTGAAATTAACTGTTCACCAAACTCGCCTCGCAATTGCGCCATTGTTTCGCGTGCTGTGTGGCATGTGGCACCGTCTTGTTGAAACCACATATCATGCAAGTCAAGAACTTCCATTTCGGGCAAAAAAAAGTTTGTTATCATCGCTCGGTAGCGTTCACCATTGATAGTAACGCTGCGATTCGCATCATCTTTGAAGAAATAGCGTAAAGGGTACATTGGTTGGCACCCCTAAGCATTTTTTCACTTTAAACTGTGAATTGCTCTCGCATTTAAAGAGTTAGGAATATGTTTTAGCGTAAAGGGTACAATGGTTGGCACCCCCGATTTTTGTACTAATTATTGGCACCTTTCATGCAATAAGGAATTTTACAAGAACTACTAATCCCTGGAACAAAAAAACATGTTTTTTTCATAATATGTATGCTATTCTACACTATTCTGCATTTTGTTTAGGTTTATTTCATTATCAGTTCATTTTTGTCGGTTAAAGAGTAAAGACCTTCTGAATTCGTGAAAAAGTGCTAAAAATACAGTGTTCCGGCTAAGGAGACTAAATTTGGTAAGTGTTCGTTTTTGATTATTTTTTGAGTTTTTAGATGAAGATTTATGTTTTTTAATATAACAATTTAATAAATTAAATATTTCAACAATTTTTTTGTAAAAAAAAGTTGTTTAATTTGTTAAAAAAGGGGTGCCAATAATTGGTCCCATATAATGTAGTGGTTCAATTATTGGCAGGGGGGTGCCAATAATTCGTGCACTGGGATTAGAGCTATTGGCACTGCCAATAATTATACTTTAAAGACTGCCAATAATAGTACCCTGTATCCGTTATAAATTTCGGTTCAAAAAATGGGGAGAAAAAGGCAGAATTATGGAGAAGAAAACATACAGGAAGCTTTAATGGAAATAAGAAGAGGGTTGATATCCAAAAAGGCAGCTTCTTTAAGGTTCAACGTGCCCCGATCTAAGTTAAAATTTCGTTTAAGCTCTAAATTTTTGAAGACACGTCCCGGACCAGAACAGTTTTAACAGAAGCAGAGGAATTAATAATTGTTGATTGGTCAAAAGTATGTCAAGAAAAAGGGTTTTCGAAACGAAAAGAGGATCTCTTTTATGCTGTGCAGGAGTTTTTGAAATAAAATCAAAGAGAAACTCCATTCGGAAGCGATTCAATGCCTGGAAGAGGGTGGTTCAGATCCTTTCACCTTCAGGACAGTTGTTCCTGTTTCTGCACAAAATTTATGACAAAAACCATATGGATGGATAATTGTGGCATAAGATGCTCAAAGTGTAAGAGGAAATATCACATTAATGTCTTAATAAGCGTAACATCGTGTATCTACCATTATTTTGTTGCTCCGTTTGTTTAAATAAAGCCTAGTTATGCAATTTATTTAAAAACAATAAAATGTTTACTAATTTTTAACTTTGACAATAAGAGAATAATATTACCTATATTTTTTTATTTTTTTAGTTTTTATTATTAATAATCATTTTTTAATTACATTTAATCAGCTTTTTTTGCTATAGCTAATACTGTTTTTTTTTTATTATACAGACTGAAACATTTTTCAAAATGTCTTAAATTGAATTACATATTAAGCAATTTATAAAAAAAAAATGTGAGTTTATTTATTTATATTTAAATTATAAGAGCTTATAAATAATTTATTTTTTGTTAGTATTAATTTTTAATTACATAGAATAAACTGTTTCTTTTGTGATTAATTTTGTATTCTTTTCATTAAGTTTTAATATTTTTTTGCTCTGTTAAACAAGGAATTTAAATAAAAAATGTGATTATTTTTAATGTATTTAATTGAAAGAGATTTTAAAATGAATTATTAATTTATTTTTTATTTACTATTTTTATTATTTTTTTGAATGAAGTGTTTTTCTTATAATAAACTGTTTTTTTTTTTATTAAACTTTGATAAAAAATTACACGAAAAACAGTTGTATTTCTATCAATTTCAAGGGTGCCAATAATAGTACCCTTGGGTGCCAACAATTGTACCTGGATGCCAATGATTGTACCTTTCAGCTGGCTTTTCCTATTTTGGTGTTTTTATTAAATTCCTTGTTTTTAAAACATTTTTTTCTATTAACTTTCGTGTAAAAAATTCTTCAAATTTTAATTTGACATATAGCTATGGCCCAATAATGCCGCCGGCCCATAAACCGCACCAAACAGTGGCTTTTTCGGGATGCATTGGTAGCTGTTGCAATGCTTCTGGCTGATCTTCACTCCAAATGCGGCAATTATGCTTATTTACATACCCATTCAACCAAAAATGAGCCTCATCGCTGAACACAATTTTACGATAAAAAAGCGGATCCTCGGCCAGCACGAATTTTGATAGTAAAATTCAATAATTTGCAAGCGTTGTTCATTTGTAAGACGATCCATGGTTAAATTGCAAACCAAACTGAAGCTGTTTGACAGTGACACAAGGTACTAAACACACGTCAGCTGTCAAAACCAGTGTTGCCAAAACCAAACCAGCTAAAAAATCACCCGTTATTTCAAAAATGCTGTACCTAATCCAATAATTTTAATTACGTTTTACAGTCCTGTACACATTATTTCTTAATTTTGAATTTGATGTGCGCATCACAAAAACCCCTTAATCGAAAAAATGTCATCCATTAATCATGGAATTAATGCCAAAATACTTAATTTTGTTGTTTTCGAAATTCTGTCGTCCATTGAAAACTCACCCTTCGCCAGAATTCACAAAATCATATCGTTTCTATACCAACCTATAGCTATATGCGCTATGCCGATTAATTTTGCGAGACCCCAAAATTGCATATTACACACCAACTCACCCCACGTACACACATACATACATATACATATATTCATTCCTGTATTATTTAGTTTTCCAATAATGCTTCTTCATTTCTACACAAATTCCCTTTTGACGACAAACGTGCGTAAGTTTTTGAAAAAGGCCAGCCATAAATTTTCGAGCTATAAAAATAACAAAAGAAAAGGGAGCAGACCGCTTTCACCTTACATCCCAAAAAATGCCAGTTCCAGCCCTTTTGTATCAAGAGTGTGTTGCACAGAGAATATCACCCCTCTTAAAGAAGGGACAGATTTCCATTTCCCAATTATATATGTGTGTTATTTTTATTTTCGCATTTTGACTATTACAGTAAGTAGTATATGAAAAACAACAACAACAACAACAAAAATGCTTACTGCTCCCTGTCCTGGTTGTTGAAATCCCATTGGGAATATGGTACATGACGATGGGAGTGCTCAGCTATTATGTACTTTTTCAAACATTAAATAAAATAATACTCACTAAAGAATACCTCTGTACAATACAATATCTAATTTACTTCTAGAACAACTTTCTTCTTACCGCAAGAGTTTTCAAAGTTTCAAAGAAATCGTACTTTGTTGCCTTTATGTTGGGGTTGTTGATAAGGCTCTTAAAATGAGAGATTTTTTTCTATTCATATTGCTGAAGTACCTTTCAGGGAGATATCGAAGAAGGACTAATTAATACTAATACGACTTCTAAGTACATTCTTAAAAAAAAAGAAGAATTTTTTTTTTTTTTAATCTACTCCTATTTAGTTGTTGGTTCGGTTCGTTAGTTAACTGAAATTGAAATGTGGAAAAAAAGATAGGTAAGGCAAAAAATTTTGACAATTCTGCCATTTTTCAGTTGGATTAAAACTTTGATTACATTATAATCCCTAGATTAAATTATGACGTTTCCACTTATAGACTCACCTCATAAGTGTCAAAAATTAAAATTGGGATCAAATAGTACGATTTTAATAAAATTGACACGAATTTAAAGAGAAATTACAGTTTGAAATTTTCTATTTGCCTTTTTCTTTTTAAATCTACAGGGTGGGCGAAGAAACTGCCTCAACAGAATACTAGATGGAGCTGGCATAGATGTCAAAAATGCTGCAGCCGGAGCTGCCAAAGTTTTAAACAATTTTTAGCTTTTACTGTAGAAATTTTGACGTCTACTGCAGCATTTTTATAATCTATTGCAGCTCCATCTTGCATTACGTTCAGTAATTATTTTGTAAGATTTTTTTTTTTAAACGATGGAAATCTTCAAAAAGACACTCGGTAAGAATCGGTACCGAGTAAAGTGGGACTTTTACCGTAATAAAACCACTGGTGAATCAAGATCAATCTATGAAAGATCCACAAATGATTTTTCTTTGCTAATTTACAAATCACATTGTTGGAAGTTTAAAATTATAACACTTTCCCTCATAGATTTTAGACCATTAGCTTATGAGGCTTGGTTCTTCTTAATCTATGAACATTGTCTCGTACATTTAAGACGGTCTCCATTCCGGAGTTGGTATGACTTTGAAGTCGTTGATTGTGTGATACAACGTGATTTTTAACCACTTCTGTAACTATTTTAATTTGAAGGTCACGATGTAGATCGCTATTTCTTATGTACCAAGAGGCATTTATTATTCCACGAAGGACCTTGCTTTGTAATTTTTGGATGGGTTCAGCTTTTGTTTTCTTTGTACAGCCATAAGTCCAAACGGGTTTCAATACTGGCTTATATAACATTAGTTTGTTCTGGATAGATAGGTCAGAGTTCATCCCTAGTAACCAGTACATTTCTCAGTACTTAGAGTTTAGTTCCTGCTTTTGTGTTTTTTTTATTTTCATTTTAGCTTTGCATCCAAAGTCATTCCAAGGTATTTGGCAGTATTGGAGTAAGGTACTGCCGTACTGTTTATAAGAATTAGAACATTTTTTATTTTTTTGTTTGTAAAGATTATATACCACGATTTTGTTTCGACTAGTTTGATTCGCCATTTTTGCGTTCAATCACCAACTTTACTGACTGAATTTTGCAATTTTTGTGAAGCCTTCGTAATGGATTTATCTGGCACCAATATTGCAGTATCATCAGCAAAGGTGGCCATGATAGCGTTGATGTCAACTGGAAAATCCCTTGTATATAGCAGATATAGGGTGGTTGGTCCTAGGACACTTCCTTGTGGTACACCGGCTTTAATTTCCTTTAGTTTCGAGTAATTTTAGTCGTACCGTACTCTTAAGAGTCGGTTCGTAACGTAGGATTTAAGCATTTCGTAGTACTGTCTGAAAAGATCCCTAGGCAATTTGTACTCAAGTCCCAAGTGCCAAACCTTATCAAAGGCTTGAGCAACATCTAAGAATATAGCCGAGCATACTTGGTTTTCTTCAAGTGCCTTTTCCACAACATCTGTAATCCGATGCACTGGGTCTATCGTGGAATGTTTATTTCTAAATCCAAACTGATGGCTCGGAAATAGTCTTCTTTCCTCCATTATCTAAGTCTTTTCAGAAGCAGTTTTTTGAAAACTTTTGCCATGATTGGTATGAGCGATATAAGTCTGTTAGATGTTACTTCTGTTGGTGGCTTACCTTGTTTAGGTATAACAATGACTTCTTCAATTTTTCAATGATGTGCCACATATCTTAGTTTAATGCATGCATATATCATAAATTGGACACATGTGTTGACACATCTTACTTCTTTGAGCGTAACAAAAGGAATTTCACATTCGTCGTTTCTATCAACAAACTGTAATGGATTTGTAGATGTAATTACTGGGAATGGCTTAAAAACATTCGCGAGATGTTCAGCGAAAAGATCAGCCTGTTGTTTGGGGTGACCGATCGAGTTACCATCTTGAGATTTTACTGGCGGGTTTTGTGTCTGTGGTCGGACATGGAATATTCTGTAGAAGCATTCGCCGTCAGATTATTCCGGAATCTACTAAGTGAATCACTTTTGAACTCACAGATTCTTTCTTTAGTTCGTTGTAAAGACGGTTAAAAACTGCCTTATCACCAGGAAATCTCGAAGCTTGCCATTTTCTTCGAGCTCTTTTTTTCTCCAAGGTCAGCTCCTTTTTTTCGACCGGATATTTTATTTCTTTTTCTCTTGAGTTCGAAATTGTTGGAGTACTTTCTTCTGCAGCCTGTTGCACATCAGCAATAAATTGTTCTACTTCATGATTAATTTGTTCAATTTTTTGCATAGGTTTATAAAACTTCCAAGTTTATCTCTGAATTTGATCCAGTTTGTTATTTTATTCTCGAGCTGAGGATTACATTTTCTTTTATTTCTGCTTCGCTCAGTGATACTATTACTGGAGAATCTGGAGATCTGACGATAAATATTTGGCCAGCTTATATTTTTTGAGCGCTCAGTATTTTCCGTCAATTTTTTGACGGAGCAGGAGAGTTAAATATAAACAGTAATCCTCACATAGAAGTCAAAAAAACTCTCTTTTTCTTTTCTTCTAATGTAATTTGCTGTGAAAAAAATAATGAAGCAAGTGAATCCAAAAAATTGCAGTCTCAGATTTTAAGGGGAAAAGTGAGGAATTTTTGAGAGGAATCCCTTTTATATTTCTGAGCGCTCTGAGTCCTCTGAGATCTCAGAAATATAAACTTCTTAAGTAATTACTTTTGACATTTACATAAAGGATTTCGTTTAATACTTTTAACTACAAAAAAGTCTATAAGGTCTGGTATTTTGTTAGAATCAGATGGCCAATACGTTGGCGAGCCAGAAGAAAAAAATTCGCAATTGTATTTGCGGCCTGTTTGTTCCCATTGGGTGTGTTAAGTATTGAAGTCGCCACCAATAAGGAAGTTATGTCCTAACAAATTTAGGAGTTCTGCATTGTCTATATAGCAACTAAATAAAACTCTTTCTTTTTTATATCAATATTAATCGTAGCAAATATTAAAAAAATTTAAAATGGGTTTTCATTGACTGTGGTTGTGTTCTCTTTTTATCCTATCTCACGCACTACCATTTTCCCACTCTTCAGCTGTTGGAAATGCTGCTTGAATAAATATACTTTTCCCTGTGTTTTGGCGACAAGGTCACCTTCGCGGTTCCGAAGAGCCTGCGCCCAGGTTTTAAACCTAGCAGTTGCTAGATTTTTTTTTATAAAACTCCTGAGTGGCTAGGAAAGCTTTCTTCTTTCTACGTAGGTTCTTATATTCCTCTCTTCTATTTGCCCAATACTCCTTTCTCACTGCTCTTGTGTTCCCCAACAAGGAAATGGTCAAAGTCGAAGTTTGCACTTCGAAGAGTACTCACGTCTAAGATGGTAGAGGTGTGTCTTCCATCGATTAGCACATGGTCAATTAGGTTGGTGTATAAATCATTTGGGGAGCGCCAGGTTGATTTATGGATTCTTAGCCGTGGAAACCTAGTGCTTCTTAACACCGCCAGCTTCTGAAATGTCTAATGGTCAGATGTCTTTATCAATTGTCTCTTCGTGGAGGTTGTGCCTATCAACCGCTGAAAATGTTTCCCTTCCAATATGAGCACTAAGGTCCCCGAGTGAAATTTTTAAATCGTAGGTACTCCAGGCAGGCTCCGTAATTTCTGTAAGGAGGTCATAAAACTCATCGCTTAAAGAGTCTTCAACTCCATTGTGAAGAGCGTGTGTGAATAGCTTTGGTGCGGATCACAGGGTCACGGGAACAACATTATCGTCTTTTATATCACCTCTATAAATGGTTGTCTGTTTTGTGGTTTGTTCCGAGTTTAATAAGCTGCCTTTTACAAATGCTTACTTTATATTTATTTGTCTTTAGACTCAAATCAAACGATATTGTTAGCTTATTTAAAGATCACAAATATTTATTACTAAATCTAATCTTTTTTTTCATTAATTCACAGATTTACTATTTTTAAAATGGAGCTAGTAACGAATAATAACCTTCCTCATGGTACTAAAAATGTTCCCCCAGCTTGCAATAAAAATTCATCCACCGAAACGCTTTTGGCTGGAATCTTGGACTCTTTTCCTGCTTGGGAATTGAATACAGCTCTTCTTCAAAGTTCCCAGTTGTAAGTTCTGAAAAATCTTATCTTCTCATCTTATTAGGTTTTTTTTTTAAATTTTTAATAATGATGTCGTATTTTTTTTTCTAGATCTTCACCAGTTCACAATGACTTTCTTATGAATGGCATGTTTAGTTCACAACCATCAGCCCAACCACTTGTCCGCAATCCAAGACTATCACCGGGATCAAGCAACTCGAGCAATTCAAGCATTCATTGTGGCGCAGGATGTGATAGTAATGCATCCATTCGCTGTCTTGACTGCAACGAGTTCATGTGCAATAACTGCTTGCGTGATCATCGCAATAGTCCTTTATCTTCAAACCATTCAGTGATCTCATTGCCATCTCCGATTGGATCCACATCAACTGGGGGAATGCCAACTGTGATTCCAGGCCCGGCATTTATGTGTGATTTACACAACGAAGTCTATCGCTATGTGTGCGAATACTGCAAAAAGTTGGTATGCCAATGTTGCACTCTTCGCGAGCATAAGGACCACGATTACACTTCGATTCAAAGCTTTGTTGAGGAGGCCAAGGAAAAGATTGATCTGGCTATTGAAAGTAGTCGCATGGGCACCAAGTGTGTGAAGGGCAGCATTGATAAGGCCTTGGCATTTATTCGTCTCATCGAACGAAACTGTGCTGAGTTGTCAGACAACATCAGGAAGTCCTTCAGGCAGTTCATGATTGCAATTGAAGATCGTGAACGTTTTTTGCTGGACTTTGTCGAGAAGCTTCGCCAAAGACGTTTGGCCTTATTGCATGACCAAATGGCAGGCCTAAAATCGACACTGTCTGGTTTATCTGAAACATCTGACATGTTACTTAAGGTCTATGAAAATGCTCATCTCATGGAACAAATCGAAATAGCTCTCAAGATTACCAATGGCCAACGTCAGCTGGAGCAGTTTGCTGCCATCTTCAAAGACCTCCAGCCACGTCAGGAACTTTTTGCTTTTGTTCCTCCCGATTTCACTATCTTGGGTGACATCCGCAATCAAGGGGGTGTTGTCATTGTCGATGACAAGAATATACCCGTTGAGGCAGGGTCATTGATTCCAGTTCCTGCAACGTCATCAGGATTGGCTTCTGCTGCTGCACATTCAGCTATAACTGCTGCTTCCCGCCGTCCTATTCTTCGTGACGTGAGTTTCCGCGTACCAACACCATTGACACAACGCATGCCTAATCCAGGTCTCGACTGGGAAATAAGTCTTTTGCGCACTTCACCAGCTCTGCAATTTGGTGCTCCCAGAATTACTCAGTGCATAGCTGGCAGTTCAGATCACATCAAGGTTCGTAACTCAAATGTTCTGACGCTGTCATTTGCCACCGAAGGTCATGAAGATGGACAAGTCAGCCGCCCGTGGGGTCTTTGCGTTGACAAAATGGGAAATATTCTAATCTCCGATCGACGTAACAATCGCGTTCAAGTATTCAACCCGGATGGAACGTTCAAATTCAAGTTTGGTCGCAAAGGTGTCGGAAACGCTGAATTCGATCTACCAGCTGGAATTTGTACTGATTGCGACAATCGCATCATTGTCGTTGACAAAGACAATCATCGTGTTCAAATATTTTCGGCTAATGGAATTTTCCTCTCAAAATTCGGTACTTTCGGCAAAGAATACGGTCAATTCCAATATCCGTGGGATGTTGCTGTCAATTCAAGACGTCAAATTGCAGTCACCGATTCACGCAATCATCGGATTCAGCAATTTGACTCGGAGGGTCGTTTTATTCGTCAAATTGTCTTCGATAATAATGGACCAAGCAAGAGTATTGCCGCACCGAGAGGAATATGCTATACCCCGCAAGGAAACATCATTGTTTCCGATTTCGATAATCATTGCTTGTATCTGATTGACCCCGATGTAAATGAGGTAAGTCTTTAACATTTGCCATCTTTTTGGGACCGTGTGTCTAGTCGTGTCGTCGGTTACTCAAGCAATATACGGTCACTCCCAAAATTATTCGGGATAAAAAGTTTTTTAAGCATATTTTTTTTTTATTTATTATAACGATATGAAAGAAAACTTAAAATTAAATAAACTTGAGGTGTTTTTTTATATTTTGTAACAAAATTAACTTAAAAAATCTACAATAAAAAAAGCTCATGCTTGAAAAAACTGTTTTATTCCGAATAATTTTGTGAAAGACTGTATCTATAGCTAGTGTTCAAATATTTATGACTGTCAAGCTAGCACAGCAACTTTGACGAATCGCAAAATAATGAGTGGGATAATTTTCCGTTAATTAGTGGTTAATTAGTTGTGACAGTTTTGATTTTTTTGTTTAATGTTTTCTATGTTTTTTTTTGTATACTTTGCTTGAAAAAACTTCTTATATTAAATATGTTAATAATTTACCGTTAATTAATAATTAATTTGTTGTGAAAAATTGAATTCAATCGTTCAATTTTTTCTATGTTTTTCAATTTTTTTTTTAGCTTGATATCAAGTTAGCAAAGCACCATAAAGCTAATATCGAATAGTTTTTGGCTTTATAATTTGCCGTTAACTAGTTTGCAGTTAGTTGTGACAGTTTTGAATTTGTCATGCAATGTTTTCTATTTTTTGGGCTCTTTACTAATTTGACATTAAGCTGGAAAAATATCATATGAAAACTGGCTAGTTACTGTTTATACCAGATGATTGTTGGCTTTATAATTTACCTTTAACTAGCCGTTAATTAGTTGTGATCATATCTAATTTGTGTTTTCTATGTTTTTTTTCGAAAAGTTTTGACAGCTAATTAATGACTAACTAACGGCTAATTATAAGAAGTTTTTTCACGCTTTTCGAGGCTCGTCAAGTTATAAATGCACCCAAAAAAACATAGAAAACATTGAACGACATATTCGAAATTATGGCAACTAATTAATGGCAAATTATCCACCTACCAACGAGTAGAAAACAAATCATTAACAAAACAAATAGAAAACATCCCACGACAAAATGAATTTTTCACAACTACTTGACGACTAGTTAATGATAAACTATCAAACAGTAAAATATTGAGTTTTTGAAGTTCTTACCACTTTCCAAAAAAAAACATAGAACGAAATTTTTTGAAACTGACAACTAATAACGACAAATTATACACCTATCTATTTTACGATCCAAGACAGTTTCTTTGCTAACTTGATATCATGTAAGCACAGCGCCCAAAAAAAAACATAGAAAACATTGCACGGTCCGTTTTGCAATGACGGAAAAATAACGGGATTTTGAAATACAGGCTTCCGTTCCCACATGTAAGGAACTTCCAGTAAGGCAGTTTTTGGCATTTAAAGTAAAGTTACGAGTAGGAGGTCAGGATACAATTTTTTTAAATTAAAGACTTCAAAATTTGCACCTAGCCCAGAGGTAAATAGTCATTTGAACTTTTCGCTGATCCACCAAAGTCAAATATTTAAACGTTATGAACAAATGTTCGTTGCAACTTTAGCCTGGATCATTGTTTATTTCAGGCAAAGTGTATAGATCTGCAACCAGTGCGGTACTCTGCTCTTGGCTTTCAGTAGCTATTTCCGCTTTTTCATTTTCAATTTCGGTGGCAATTTTATCATATTCATTTTAAATTTTATTTCCAGCTAGGCACGAGTCAAGATCTTCCCATCATCTTCTTCTACGTCATCACCATCCTCTGTCAAAAAGCCATTTTCCAATTGCCTTAATCTTATGATATCACTATCTGAAATTATTCTTCGTGCCATTTTATAAACAAAAAATTAAACCTGCTCCAAATCTAACAAAAAGCACTTGTTTTTTTCATATGAAAAGTCAAATCAAAATAAAAAATAACACTACCATGTATTAACATAATCAAAAAACTAACCTTTATTGATTTTATTTTTGAATAAATTCTTTCCACACAATTAATTGATAGCAAAACCAGAAATGTTTTGATTTTATTCTTTTGTATAATTGCCGCCTACGAATCAATGATATCGCACATATTTTTTTTGTATTTTGTTTTCGTCAAGAAATAGTTGTTCTCTGTTATTAAAAATTCCATTTGTTGTCTGGTTAATAAAAAAACCAATTTAGGACGAGTACAAATTATTGTATCATTTTTGATACAAGATGTACATATTTAAGGGTTATAACAATTTTTTTTTGTATATGAACTTTTACAAGACTTCGGGCTGAATTTGTAGTAATTCGTAGTATAGTAGTTTTGGGAAGTACATACAAATAATCAGCCTTATCTTGCACTCCATCGTAGTCGGAAACTCTTACGAATTCTAAAAAAAGCTATCACCAAATCCGTTCGTAGTCACAATTTGTATGAAATTTTTCTCTACGATGTATTCTGTGATAGGTTTTTTCGGAATTCGTAACATTTTTCCGACTACGATGGAATTCGTGATAGGGCTGAATAATAATTTGAACTATATGCCTGTAAGTCCTACATTTTTTTTTAAATTTTTCTGATTGTTACCAGAAGTAATTTGTATTTTAAAGAATTTTGTTTGCAATTTTATTTTTAGATTATTTCAGCGAAAGGTCAAGAAGGCTGTGGTTTCCAGGAATTTAATCGACCATCAGGATTATGTTGCGATGATGAAGGACGGATTATTGTCGCCGATTCTAAGAATCAACGCGTCATTGTGTTTAGTCCTAATATGGATTATTTGTGGGATGTAAGTATTAAAATTGGTATTTATTGTTCATTTAATGATTTGTCAATTAAAACGTAATACTTATAAGGTTTGTTTTATTGCAATGCAAGTACCAATAAAACACTATAGGTACTCACTTTTAGATTCTTTCTGTTTTTTATCTCAAAGTTGGTAGGTACTGAATGTTTAAAGTATTCGACAACAAATCTTTACATAAAAGCGAAGGCTACTTAACCTTCTAGTAACGAATATTTTCCTACAACCTAGTTCAGCAACGTCTTAGTTTCAACTTACCGAACCTTTATCTCAACTTTGATATTCACTTTCATAGTGCCTTATTCATCGACAATTTTGGGTTTATTATGTTTGGTTCACCGAGAGAAATTTAACTGTGCTAGCCATAATTTTCCAATAAAACACGCCTATATTAATCAAGTAACTAAGTAATTAAGTAAGTGAAAAATGCACAACTTATCATTTAAATTCATTTAAATAAATAGAAGATGCCTTTTTGTCAAGACACAATGCGACACAGCTATGTTTTTTTTTATTCCCGTTGATAGGTGCAAAACCGGCAAAAAAGCTCTATGTAGCCCCAAAAACGCGTGCTCATAGGTGTATGAGATTCTAACTACACTAAAACCACCTCCACTTCTTGATTCCAACTAAGTTGAAACTTATTTTGCGATTTAATTTTAACGATGTTAAGTAACGTGCTGCAAATTACTTTCCAGTGAAAGTTCGTGCTTATTCCGCAATTTTAAAGCGGTTTTCCATTCACCGCACCATTCGACTCGTCAAGAATGTCAATAATCGTTGAATTAGCGTGTTCTAGTAGCCGATATCTATGTAGTAGTGGTAGTAGTGAATTTTATTAATTTCTTTGTTTTCGCGCAAAGCTTTTTTTTCTAATCCTAAACCGAAGTAATCCCTAGATCCCCAAACGTGACTGCGATAGTGTCTTCTGTTTGAGGTATATCGCGTGTAAATAAAAGATACAGAACTGGATCTAATACACTTCCTTGTGGTACCCCAGCCACTATTTCTTTGAAATCAGAAAAGTCATTTCCGAGTCTTACACGAAATAGTCTGTTATATAGATATATATACGTTTAGAATCGTATAAAGTTCTTCAGGCAGAACTAGTCTTAATTTTAATTTGACGTGTTACCTTCGTGCCACCCCTTGTCAAACGCTTGCGACACGTCCAAATAGACGTCCAATTAGCAGTAATTCTATGCATATGCACTTGATCAATTTTCGAATGCTTGCTTCTAAATCCGAACTGATGTGCAGGTATTAATTGTTTATCTTCTATTATCAGCTGTAGGCGCAGGACTAATATTCAAAAACTATTGATATTATCAAGAAATCGGTCTGTAAGACTTCTTTTCGTGAAATAGTTTGTTAGGTTTCAAAACCACTATGACTTCCGCAACTTTTCATTGGCTCAGAAAATATTTTTACCTAAGAGTGGAATTTATTATGTAAAGAAGGTTAATAAATCCTTTACGAAGGAGCATTTCTAAAAAGTCTGCCATGATTAAGTCATATTCTGGAGCTTTATTGGACCTAAGCTTCCTTGTTTTTCTTTTAATTCGGCAAGTGTAGCATTTCTTGTTATGTAGTTGTGTTCATTTGAGGTAAAATTCCTAAATGTTTCCTCCGAATAATCTTTGTCACTTTTAGACCATTTATTTAGGCCTTTCTTAATCGGAGGCGCTGGAAGCTTTCGTTTTTTTGTTACTTTACTTTTATTTTTGCTTACTTTAAGTCAGCTATGTTATGTCAGAACCCCAATCTCAAAATGTCTGGGTTTGGTTCTTAGGATTCTGTTTTCAACGTTTATTCAACCATTTAAATCGTTTTTTTTTACCCCACCCCTGTTAGATTTTATTTGGGCAGGACAGTTCTTTTTAAATCTACGAAACATTATTTCTACAAAAATGACTTGAGAAAAAAAAACATGAAGAATTTCGTTCTGCAGGAGAAGTCTATACTCTTATTTTTGCAACAGAATCAACCTGTTTCGATTCTCCTCCTGAGGCATTCCGACTCAACAAGTTTTCTTTCACATTCCTTTAATTTCTTTCTTAATTTTAAGTTGATTTTTCTAAAAAAAAAATTACTAAGTTGAACTGTTCAGATCATTTTTATATAAATTCTTACTTTTTCTTCTCAGATTGAAATCCGTCCATCTGTCAATCCACAAATGCCATGTACTCTAGATGAGAAAGATCGCACATGCGATGTTGCCCTCATGCCAGATGGAAGAGTTGTATTCTTAATTGAACTCTCACCAGACTCCAAAGAAGGATCTAATCCTCACAAACGGTTTGTCCACGTCTATTAGAAAATATAATTTGTCTCAATGAAAACTAATAAAAAAAAAAGATCGGGTGTTAACGAAGCTTCAACGAAAAATTAAAAGAAATTAAAAAAAAAAATAAAAACAAAAATAGTCTCTCAAAGAATAATAAAAAAGTTTAATAACTCATATATTCAATTCAATTGTACTAGATTAATTTTTCACATATAAATCAACGATCTACCTCAATTTGAATATCGCTTATTCAAAAGTAATAGAATCATTAAATTATTATTATTTAACTTACTCTTTTTAAGAGTATATAATAAATATTTTTAACTTTTAATTTTTTCGTATGGGCTTCATATTTTTTTTTATAAATACAAATCGATCGGTTGTTGTCGAATAAAACAAAAATTGTATAGACTTAAATTTTAAGACTGATTGTGGAAGACAGTTTAAAAAAAAAACAAAATTAAAAAACAAAAAGAAATTATTATGCAACAATCAAATCAGATTTGAAAGAAAAACAATTTACTAGCTCAAAAATTGAGATTAAGAGAAAGAGATATAATTATTACATACAAAATTAATACTTATATACTTAAAAAATATATGCTTGCATTTATTTAACAAAAACAAAGAAATAATAAATAATCTTTTTTAAAAAATTTACGGAAGAAATGAAAACATAAATTTTAGTACAATTTTACACTAAGCGGAATTGTGGAATTGATGTGTTCATTTACAGACAGTTTATATTATATATTATAAAGAAAATAATTATACTTATATTAATACTTGTGTACCTACATAAATAATAATAATAATAACTAACTATCATAAATTAGATGTATATTGTCCTCGAAAAAAAAACAAAAAAGCATAAAATATTAATGGACATAAGCAATTTATTTTTGTTTTATTTAGTAAAATATTTTTTGTTTTTATTTTGCAACGGTAGAATAGTTCCTGTAATTTAAGGGATTGCTAGGACTATATAGCACAAACAGTTCTTAAACAAAAAAAAAATTAAAAAATAATGCATTTATTCTTATGAGCACGTTATTTCTGCAGCAATAGATATAATTTACGTAGGTTTTTTTTTAATTTGTCTTCGTAGTTTATGATCACAAGTACACAATTAAATTACTAAATAATATTTAATGTTCTTTAATATCAATCAGTTATAACTTAATAAGCATTTTATTCATATCAATTTATCAAAAATAAGAGTTATTTAAGGTAAAAATATGGTATTGTATTACGAGTACCTACTTATTGTTTTTTTTTTGGTAGTACATTATCATAATGACAATATAATTTAAAACGTTCTGAAAATGTCTTGAAGTCTAAATCTTCAGCTACATTTAGATTTTTGATTTCATTTCCTGCGTAGGTCTTTTGTTGTTGAGCGTACGGCAAACAATGACAGCACTGACAATAACAGTAAACAAATTCAAAGCAGTTTTAGTTTTCAGTGCATCCAAAAACCGTATGAAGAACGATCATTTACATCTAACTTTAGTCCGACTTTCGACGGCAGTTAAACTAGCATAATTTTTCCTATAACAAAAATTGAATCAACTTAATAATGGCTTACATTTAAATTAACTTAAAAAGAGGCAATGATGGATTTTCATAATGGCCACGTTCCGATGTTTATTCTTAGTTATCGGGATGGCTTTATGTTGTTGTGGTCCCTTGTTAAAAAACTGCTGAGAACCGCTGACAGCCGACACATCAATAACTCAAATTATCTCAAAATTTCGAATAACTAGATAACATATCGAATAAACATCGGAACGCGACACATCAGTCATCGCCATTAGCTCTGTTCCCTAGCAAGTTTCAAACATTTTCTTACTGCCATATTTAGTAAATTTTTGTGTTAACCAATAAAATTTGTCACTTGTGGAACTGGTTTGCACTGGAATTTTTTTGAAACTAGGGAACAGGGCTATTCTTATTCCCGTTTATATACAAATAGTTTTCATTATTGTGGGAATAAAAGGCTAAATATGAGAGAACGTTCTTACCTATGAGATTGTACACCCTTTAGGCTCAGGATTTTAATATTAGTTCATCGTAAGGCGTTCTTCTTTTTTAGCTCCGAGCATAGCACTGAAGTTTAAAAAAAAAATTGTGTTTCTTTTTTAACTCAGAGCACTCAGTTCGCTCATTTTGTGTTTCTTTTTTAAATCGGAGCTAGCTCGGAGTATGCCCCATGAGTCCAGAATAAAAAGACCGAGCGAAACTTCACTCTTTTTTTCACTTGTTTCACATGGGTGCGATCAACACTTCAATTACAGTTTACATTTTTTAATATTTCGAGTTTTTGATTGGGTAGCTATCAGATGATAATTAAAAGTCTGTACTTAATTATGGTGCGTTGAACGCATCGCAATCGTATGACTGTTCAGTGTTTCAAAATTATATCGGAGAGCTCTGATCATACTTTGCTCAGAGCTTACTTTGCTCAGAGCTAAAAAGGAAAAACGCCTGTAGTTTCGGTTCATTGACTCCTATAATATGTTTTTCGGTTAATTTTTGAACTGGACAGATATTTATGACACATATGTGTGTGTCAAAAATTTAATTAAAATAGCTTTCAATGACAGCATGGCATTGACGTTTGAATGACATTCTCTAATGCGCCCTGGGACAGGGAACATCAAACAAACTTAATGAAGTGCAACATGATCGGTCTATGAACTTATTGATATTGGGAAGATTGAGTTCGGAATTGCGAGTATCATCGTATCTCAAGACTTCTCTGACCCCCCCCCCCACAGTGTTCCCAATCGAAGCATTATCCATGACAGTGTTCATGTCGGACTAAGACACTGTTTTTTTTTGACGTTTCAGTATTCAAACATTCATTCACTAGTGGGCGTGAGATGTGAATACTGACAAAAAAAAATTTCAGTCCAATAAGAACCATGTTGAAAAAGGGAATTTCTATAGTGTGCTATCTCAGTTTTGATAGGGAAAGGGTAACAAAAAAAGTGTCAAACATCGATTTAGGTACACATATTTTTGGCGACTGAAAGTTGACGTTAATTACACAGTTTGAGCTAGAAATACGTAAAAATAAATTAGCATACTTATTATTGTGTTGAAGTGTATAGCTCCACGCCGATATAAGAAACTCCGAGTAGCTTCATTGGCAATAGTTAAGACAATGGCAATGGTAATGATAATTTACTGCTTGGGCCTACATTTCATTACCAACAATTCCCGTTGTCAAATTAATTTCATTATCTCTTTACGTAATAGTTGGTATGTTTGAGTGTCATTCCGGAGGAATGGGGATTGAATTCCTACCTTTGCCTCCAAAAATGAAAACATGGTTTTCAGAGGTACTGCCTTTTGTTCATCTCTTGTCATGAAAACTAAAAAGTAAAAAGTATCTCTGATCAAAGTTATCATTTCAACTTCTATAAGCGTTTTTCTTTTAAGCTATGAGCAGATTCGATATCTGTAAATAAGTGCGTTCAATGCACCAACATTTAGAACTGAAAAATAAAAACGTCTTATGCCGGATTTACACGAGTGACAAATCGCGCCTTTTTGTTTGCTTGGCAATTCGTCTGTCTGGGTGCCAAAGTTTTATTAGTGACTTAAACTGAAAATAAATTTATGTTGTGATAGATTAGGTCTGTTCGATGTTTCCTGCCCCAAGGGGGCACTAGGGAATTTAGTTAAAATGTCAAAAAACTAGAAGCTACTCTAGTTTTGAATTTATATCGAGCCCCTCACTGCTAAAAAGTTATCAAGTTGCCTAGGAAGTATTTTTTGGAGCTGCTAAATTTTTGCAAGCACTGAATTTCCATCGATTTTAAAGTTTCATCGTATAGTGTGAAATATAAACTCAAATATTTCAGTAATCTCAGAAATATAAACACGATTTCTCCCAAAGACTCCTCACTTTTCTCTTAAAAACTGAGAATAATTTTTTGGTATCCGCATGCTCAATTATTTATTATCGCAGTTAAATTACATAACAAAAAAAAGAGAGTTGTTTTGACTTTTATGTGAGAGATTCTGTTTCTATTTTATTCTCCTGATCTGTCAAAAGACGGAAGAAAACTACTGAGCGCTCTATAAATATAAACTGGCTAACTAGCTTGTATGACATCTGTCACTTTTCTCGGGAACTGTCATTGAATTAGGTGATTGCAACTTTAATTTTCCAAGAAAATCCTCAATTTCCACGAAAATTAAGGGAACCGCATCAAAGTCAAATACCAATAGTTAATTAATGTTACGCTAATGCCCTTAAAATAGACTGTCTATAAAACCGCAACAAAATCTTTTGCTTTGACATTAACCTCTTGCTAACAGCTGATTTCACTTTTGCAGCTCTCATTTCTCTCCTCGACAAAAAATCTGTAATATGCGACACATCGAAAACAGTGAAAATAAACTAAGTCGCAAAATGAGTCACATAAAATTCCGCAGAGAGAGCTTAGGGCAACCCAGTACTGCCCAGTTCCAACATCGAACAAAACTTTTTATTATTCTGATGCTTGAATTCATATTCTTTAAAACTATCAAATTCACATTTTAGTGTACAAAATACCGAAAAAAGTACTCAACATTTTAGTACTAATGAATTATTGCTGTTTTTGATAAAATTTCATGAACTTATTTTAGGTATAAATTATTTGGGTTGATAATAATATTAATGAAATTTTAGTAATCGTATACACACTTCGATCTCAGTTTCATTAAAAAACTATAGCTGTACTTGTGACGCATACTGTGTAGTTTTTTTTTAATTAACTAACAGAATAGTTTTTCTTGTATAAGCATTATGAATGCAGTCCAATAAGGGTTAGTGTAGATCTCTAAGAGAATAATAAACATTTATAAATCAAGTCTTGTTTTATTAAAAAAAAAACAAAACTGTAGAACAATTTAATTTAATTTTATTTTTAAGTATAAATGTCTATTATACAAGCTAACGGTTTCAATAAAGTAAATACTCATAATAGTTAATTATACATTTAATTTTTATTAAATAACACGAATATTTGTTGTTATTTTTTATGTTATTGTTTTATTTTTGTGCAAAAGAATAAATGGTAGCGTATAAAGATAAATTTAAATTTAAATACAGAAAAAAAAAATAACAACATATTATTAGAAAATTACAGGCAATTAGTTAAATGTTGTGTGTGTTTGATAATATTATAATAATAATATATTTACTATATAAGTTAAAATGCCATATATTTATACATAAACAAAACATTAATATAAACAAAAAATAATCTATGCAATATTTTATATACAACAAAATAAAAAATATTTTGTGACTGAAAAATTTAAATATTATAATATATTTGCATGGTGTTATATTTTTGTGTGTGTTTAGCTTCCAAATTAATTAAAAAAAATAAACAATATATTGAACGGTAAAATATCAAAATACTGATATTATTTAGTATTTTGTTTGAATTTATGTAAATAGTAATGAAAGAGGAAAAGTCTTACAAAAGAAATCATATAAAGCTAGTCACAAAATATAAAAACAAATTTAAAAAATAATTTGTATAATCCTATGACACTAAGTTATCATAGAGTTAATTTTTTAATCATCACAATTAAAAATTCAGTTAACAGTCAGTCGTTTGAATATATTTTTAGCTATCTGATGTATAACTGACTATTGAAGAATTTGCTCTTAGGAAAAAGTTCTTTTTTAATAAAAAAAAACAAAAAAATATTATATTCGGTTGCTATACAGATATATCAATACGTAAAGTTGAAGAGGCTTATTGGAGGGAAGAGATTAAAACATTATTCGTTTAAAATTATTCAAAATACTTTTATATTAAAATATTTTGAAGTAAAAAAGTAAAAACCTATTAAGGTTTCGAAAAGATATATTTACGATGAACTTAAAAAGATTTTGTTTAAGTTGATCAAAAAAACCATAGGGTGGAGTTATAGACTCCTGATTATTCCGGTAAAAAAGTTGACAGATGTCATCCAAACTAATGCTAATGCTTTAATAATGTTTGACATCGAACATAATTTATGAAAACTTAAATTTGACCTAGTATTACACAAAAATTATTTCAATGTGAAATTAACTTCCTTTAAATTTTGTGAATTGAATTTTTCTGCCAGCAAAAATGTTTGCTAACTACAGCAGTCTAATTTTTGACTGATGAAATAAGTCAAATGATTTCAAAATGTCACATCAGAATGTCAAAATAAAATTGGGCGCGTTCGGCGTCTCGGATTTGTTGGTATTGTTGTAATCCTTTATTAAAAAAACAGCTGATGCAAAAACGGCTCAGGGTATCTGAACATTTTTTGGATTATGGATACCCTATCGCTCTACCGGCCGAACGCCACTAATTCTTCAGAATAGATTTGTCTGTTGTATTTGACATTGTGTGTTTACGTTTTTCACACAAAGTAATACAAAACTGGTTTAACGCGTTTGTTAACTTTGTAGCAAGTTTTCCCTTCTCAGAGATTATTTTTCCCTTCCTTCAAAAATTTGACAGTTTTTGAACTTAGTGCTACAAAAGTAATCAAACACACCTAATGCTTGCTAATCCATACATTCATAGCTACAAAAACCCCTTTCACACGATGAGATTTTTATCACTGTCAACTTTTATTTTGAAATGAGGAGGCCATTAAGCAAGATTAAACAAAATCACTGGATACAAAAAATTAAAAGAAAATTTCAACAAAACTCCAGCCCCAAGAGTAAGGGCTGTCAATTGTATTGCTGATATTAGAAATAAGCTAAATTTGTCTTAAATAAGTTCTTAGAAAATCTCAAACTTCCACGGGCCACAGTAAAAAAGCTAAATCTTCTTTAGGGCGAATTCAACCCAACCGACCCCTGTCTAAAAAACAACTCAGAATTTACTGGCTTTACTTCTGGTTCCAACAAAATGAACCTTTGATCTTCTGTCAGTCTATTAGCAATCTGACAGAAAAGAATAGCGAACTTCGTCCTTCGTTGTCACAGTATTGCAAATGACGTTTTTGATTAGATTTTCTGACTGTTTTACTCCATTTTGATTCCAATCAACGGTGTTCGCAACGAACTGACTCAAGGTATAGAACTATAATTACCGGAAGGTCAATGAAGCTTATCTTAAAAACCAACAAAAAGTAGCTTTTGATATCGTCAATACTGCACTTTATCATCTATCTGTTTTTGGTATTCCCATTTCACCAAATGTCAGTTTTACTTAAGCGAGGTAAGGAAAGTTTTCGTAAGGAAATTTGAACGAAACTTAACGAAACACTCCACTTCGTAATTATAGCCACGTCATATGCTTTCCATGTATTCGCTTGTTTTTTTTTTCGACGCCCAATGAAATGGGAGTTCTAGCTTTTTTTTGACACTCCTCCTCTATTGTTCGGACACAAACTAATGATGTTATTGAGACAAGCTTCAAGGGCATTTTGACGTCTCTCATTTCTCATATCTATCTCATTCTCATATCTTAGAAAAAAGAGAGAGCCAAGTGAGAAATAGGAGAAAATAAAGAGACGTCAAATCGAGTCGAATCACATGAAGCCGTGAATGTAAACACAAAAGACTCAATAGGTGTGTTTTTTTCCGTGCCTGAATGGGCATGGAAGAAAAAAACTACGTCGGGGCTAAGCAATTTACATGTTAAATGCAACAAGAAGTAAGCCCCTTTGGGCTTAGCTAATCCCAGCAGCTTGCTGAAGTCACATGATCGAAAACATTAGGTGTGTTCCACAACGAGTTTCAAACCATTTGAAACCGCCAGATTAAGTGCAAAAGGTTTTTACCTGCAGGGCAGCTGTGCAGTAAAAAATCGGGTTGACAACCAAAAACTTGAATGTCAGAGAGCATGTTCGTAAACGTCAAATACGTTTGCAAGTAAATTAATAGACGTTCATTGTGTTACCAGAACTATTGCATTTATACTAGCTCATAAAGTGAATAATAAATTATCAGTGGAAATGGAGGAAGTGATTTCTTCTGACATTTCTCGATGGTACATGCTTTGAGAACATTTGACGTTTGAAATCACAATGTCTAGTACAAAATAAATTTTTGTTGTTCATCAATTTATTAAAATTTGAAACAACACCACAATTATGGCTGCAAGTTCTGTTCACCAAAATTTGCTTGATACAATGACGTAAAATTAAACAAGAAACTGTAACTGGGCAAGACTTTTTTTCTTTTGAAAATTAACTGTCAAATCTTCACAAAAAATAAAGGAGTATTTGTACAATTCGTGCGAGAATTGCACTGCTTGTGACAAAAAATTGTTCATATAATTTTTCTAAACGGCTTCACAAGCACGAAATTCATGGCTAGACAAAAATGCAAATTGCATTGATTCACAACAAGATTTATGATTCACAAGTATCTTCATACCTTCATGTATGAACTATTCTTAAATATTTTCGTCAAAAAGACGGACTGTAGTAGTTATTCATTTTGAAGTTTGAACGTTCAATAAACTCCGCCCAATGATGTAAGAGAACATGTTTCGACACAACAACTCTTTGGTCAGAAATTTTAATTTTTTATTTAAAAATGCATGCAACAAAACATTCAAATTTCGTCTGACATTTGTATCAAAACCATAGTTAAACAAATAATTTCTTAAAAAAAAAGTTTTGTAAACTAAAAAAAAATAACAAAAAAAATTGGTGAAGGGAATTAATATAAAGGATATCATTTAGACCTAAGTCAAATATTTATATTTAATCATATTCGTTAAGGATATTTTAAAAATTTCTCAAGTCATATTATACCTACCTACACTTAAAAAAAAAAAATATTTAATTTTTCCATTTAATTATCCCCATTTAAGTAATTCACTTTTTTCTCCCATTCATCGTTTTTGTTTTTTGTTCTTTCTGTTTCGTATTTTATTATTTGCCATTCACATATGTTTAAATTATAATCAAATTTCTGCAAAGTAAAACAAAAAAAAACAAATATTAAAAAAATTTTGTGATTACTGGTGCCAACCAGATACAAATTTCATTAAAAATGATAAAAAAAAAATAAATAAATAAATAAATACACGATAGTATTTTGCCCTGCTATCTTGTCATTCTTTTCTTATGGCTGCCATTAAATTGTAAATTTAAATAAAACAAACGAAAAAAAACCCTTTTATTTTTATATTTTTTCTAAATGCCAAAGGCTTTTAATCAAAAATTTCCAGCATCGATGCTTATTATGTATTTTAAGTTTTAATAATTTTATTAATTTTAATTTAATGTTAAATCATTAAACATAAAATAAACATTATATTAACATATATACTCAACATCAGGGATCACAAGTTAGACTCTCAGGGAATTTTGATGTTGTAATTTTGTGTCCCCATTTTATTTCTTAAAAAGTTTTTGAGTTTATTTTATAAAATATTTATATATTTAATTACAAAATTTATAAAATATAAAATTACTAATGCGGGTATAAAACGTTGATTTGGTTCCCCTAGGTTTTTATATATTTTTTTTTACATACCACATAAAATTTTAATACTTAAAAAATAATATTTTAAAAATATATAAAACAAAAAAAAAATATAAATCATAATTATTCTGTGACTATTCGAAGAAAAAAATTGAAATTCTTTTATTGAAATTGTTTCAATGAAATAATTATACCATTAAAGCATTTTAAAATCCAAACAAAATTACCAATATATGAGTATTTTCTCGAAATAATATCAGAAGTGATTGTGTAAGTAATTATTCTATATAGTTTCAGATGTTCTTTTGAAGATGACATTGTTGAAACTATAAAAATAAATAAATTTATAAGATTGATCGAAATTTTCAAAATTTTGTATATTTAAAATTAAAAAAAAAAAAACACAAAAAATAATAGAAATTACATAAACAAGATATTTTGTATTCTACAAATTAAAATTAAACACATATTTCTTCATAAATCAGATTTAAGCAATTGAATTAAAAATAAATAAATCTTCCTTTTTGAAAAATGAAAAAAAAAAAAATAATAATATAAATACTATACACAAATATTATACTCATATATTTAGTTATTAAGTGATGGCTTATGTATTATATTACTACATTAAAATGATCCGCCATATTGTGTACAAAAAAAAAAACAACAATATGTGTGTAATACAGAGTACAATCGAAGAGTACAAATTTTTATTTAGATTAAGAGAAAGAGCTTGTGTTAGATTATAATAACTTAATACAAAAAAGGTTAAAATTGTACACAAACAACTAACACAGCTCTATAATTACATAAGTACAAAATAATAATAATTATAAAATATAAGTTTTTTTTTCTTAAAAAGGAATGAATATTCTTGAAACCAGACACTCATGACATGTATTGTAATTTCAATATTTTAATACTTTTGTATTTAAAATTAATTTGAATCTATATATGAAATTGCTTATAAGAGTTTCACAATTATAATAATAAAATAATTTTTTCAACTTTTTCACATAAATAAACGTTTGCATGAAAAAAAACTGTTATTGTTTTTCTATATTTTTTTTGTAAAAGGAAATTTCAGTACGTTATGTAGATTAGGTAGAGTTTGAATGGTATCTCTGTAAAAGAAAACATATTGTGCACTTTAAACAGAATTTTAAAAAACAGATGATGGCTCTGGACCTTTGGCACCTCATATATGGGAAATTTGATATTTGAGAATGGCATCTAATTGGTCAGAAAATGTTAACTAGTCCTTGAAATTAGTCAGCCCTATAGATAACTTGTTATAAAGGCTTTAAGTTTCTCAAGGTCACTCAAGGTCACGCGCGATCCTCACCTCATTTAAGGGAAATTTACAAAAAAAGGTATACCATCTGAAAGATCTCTAGATCGTGATAAAAGTTCAACTGCTTATGGTCAGCCATAATTTTTTTTTTAGTGAATTTTTAAAAGTTTTCAAGGTCATACCGATTTTTGGCACCTCACTTATGGGAAATTTGCAAAAATTGCAAATCATCTGAAGTAATTGGTCAGCCATAGTTTTTTTTTTTAAATTAATTTTTAAGTTTCAGTTCAAGGTCATTGCGATTTTTGACATCTCATTTATGGGAAATTTGCAAAAAACTAATACCACCTGAAAGGCCTTAAGATCAATATTAAAGGTCAGCTAGTTTCAGTAATTGGTCAGCTATAGATTCTTTTTAACGATTTTTTTAAAGTTTTACTTTCAAAGTCACGAACGTTTTTTGGCAAAAATCTATGGCTGACCAATAACTGAAACTAACTGACCATTTATAATGATCTTGTAACCTGTCAGAGAATATTTTTTATTGAAATTACCCAAATGAGGTGCCAAAAATCGTTCGTGACCTTCAAAAAAAACTTTAAGAAATCGTAAAAAAGAATCTATAGCTGACCAATTACTGAAACTAGCTGACCTTTGAAATAGATCTAGAGATCCTTCAGATGATATTCAGTTTTTGAAAATTTCCCATAAATGAGGTGCCAAAAATCGGTATGACTTTGAAAACTTTAAAAAATTCACTAAAAAAATCTATGGCTGACCAATTACTGTAAGTAGTTGACCTTTTATCACGATCTAGAGATCTTTCAGATGGTATACTTTTTTTTTTTAAACGAGGTGCCAAAAATCGCAATGACCTTGAATTTATTATTAAATTCATTAAAAAATATGTATGGTTGAACAATAAACTGAAAATAGCTGCCCTTTTATAGTTTTTGGGAATGATCCAAATGAGGTGCCAAACGAATTTTGAAAATTCACAGAAAAAAAAAATATGGCTGACGAATTACTGTTAGTGGTTGACCTTTTATCATGATTTAGAGATCCAGGTGGTATACTTTTTTTGCCCAAAATCTCGCATGACCTTGAGTTACCTTGAAACACTTGAAGCCTTTGTAACAAGTTATCTAGGGCTGACCGATTTCTAGGACTGGTTGACCTTTTCTCACCAATTAGATGGCCTTCTCAAATATCAAATCAAATTTCCCAAGTATGAGGTGCCAAGGTCCAGAGCCTCAGATGGATGAAAGTAAAATAAGAAAGTTTTCCCAAGAACACAAAACAGTGCGTTGAAACTTGGCATCTGGTTCTCCTCATTTCTTACTCTATGAACCTGCTCTTTAGCTTTATATAACCCCGCCATTTTTCTTCCAGCCATGCTTCTTAAACGGCGATGCAAGCTTAACAAAATTTATGTTTTTCAAATATGAGCAAATCTAATTCTCGGGACTCATACAAAAACGAATTTACTTGCTTAGTCATACTGCTTCTTTAAAAAGAATTGCAAAATATTAAGTTTTATTTTAAATTATTTGTTAATACTTTTATTTTGTTCATAATATTTGAATGGCCAATTTCGAAAAGGTCACATCTCTGAAAATTTTAAATGTTCAGGAAATGCAAAGAACTAATTGTTTTCAAAAGCCTAGTTTAAAAATAAAAAAAATACCTTTGAGCTACATGACAATGAGAGTAAATATACTAAAAATGTCCTTTTTTAGAGCATAATAAGTGCAGGGAACCATTATGATTACATTGATATAAGAAAATGTATTTGTGAAAAAAAATCGTAATGTGACCTTTTCGAAATTGGTGATTCATTTGTATTTAGCTAAAATTTGGAAAATTAGTTGAATTTGCTTAAATTTCTTTCCTTAATCTAGCGTACAATTTGTTTCTTAGAGTTTAGTAGGAACTTTTAATTACAAATAAATAAAAATAAATAAATAAATAAAATAATAAAGTCAATATTTGATATAATAGAAGAATTATTGAATGAATTATGATTTAGGTTACACAATTTCAACATTATTATTTATAGGTGAACTCCGCTTGTAGTTGGTACGATAGTGGGTTATACTAGTATACAAAAGGTCAAGAAAAAATCTCATATTACGTGTTGGAACATTAAAATTGGCTACAATGTGACCATCAATAAGTTTAAAAATAAAAACAAAATACAAATAAGAACTTCTTCTCTTAAGACTTAGTATGGATAGCTATGAGCCGAATACTATATGAAAGAAAATTTAAAGAGTTCTGCTGGCCTGGCCTAAGCTGTTCGGTTTAAATAGTAAAAATTAAATCATACAAAATTTATATGTAAATGGGAATTTTTCTATGACGGAATTTTGATTCTCATGAGCAGAATTTTTAAAAACAGAATTTTGACCAGACAGATTTGAAAAAAATGGGGATTTTGAAAACCAGAATTGCGACTTTTTTGAACAAATTGAGATAACTCGTGCTCTCGACCTCTGGGTCCGACCAAAATAGCCAAAGAAAAAAATTTTAAATTCTCAAATACCTACATTAGTCATTCCTCTGTTAGTTTTTTATCACATCAACGTCAAAAGCATCTAACCAGTAATAGATCATGAGTATTTGGCGCTTTTTTTTAGTGTATTATCGGGAAGTTTAAGATTTCTAACTTTAAATCAAGAAAATTCTTTATTTTATCACGTATACCCCCACACAAACACAGAACTACATAAATTACATGTATATTTTGCTACGATAAAGGTATCATAAAATTTGTTCAAAAATATAATTGCCAATAGAAATTGAAATATATGTAAAATAGATTCCTATTGAATAGGGGGATGTTATCTTTTCAGATTTCACAGAGTTTTATCACTTCACAAACACACCCAATTTGGTTCACGAACTTGCTATTAAAAAGAGCTGTCAGAGTAAGTACCTATTAGTACTTAAATGAAAAAATGATTTTACTCTACTCATATCAAAAGATGATTGTGAGACAACAGAAATAACAAGATAGCAGCTTGGGTGTATGTAAATTGCATGGGTTGGGCACGAAATCCCGTATCTCAAAATCCCGTTTCACAAAATCCCGTTTCACAAAATCCCGTTTCACAAAATCCCGTATCACGAAACCCCGCCGCACGAAATCCCGCCGCACAAAATCCCGAAGTTTCTACTACAATGCGATTTCAAATACATTATTTTCTTCCATATGAATTAGTGCCTTGATTAAATGAGAATCACCAGGAACGAAGTTTCCTACTATTTCTCTCATTTTTCAGTACGCAAACGACTTCACATTATTTTGAATTTGGTACTCTGTGTTTTGGTCCCTTGAAAAAATGAGAATCAAGAGGAACGAAGCAAACCAAGAAGTCGTCACAAAAAAGTATATAAGGAGGTGCGATTCCGAAATAAATCTCAGTTCTTATTAAAATAGAGGTAGAGGTTAGCTCACGCTCCTCGAGGTAAAAAGAAAAACCAAAAACTGAAAGGGATAAAAACCGAATTTTCAATTTTGGGTGGACCGTAGGTGGTCTGACTGGATCTGAAACGACGACGATTAATGTCTGGATCTGGACGGACGAATTTGATTTGGATATGGACGGACGATGACGCAGACGTCGCATCCAATGACGGTGACGTCACCTCTAACGGCGAAGATGGTAGGTTTGACGGGGTTTAGGATGGAGGTGGGTCTGGGATGGAAAAAAAGTTCTGGAGGTGGGTCTAGAACTGGGACAAGGGATAATTTTTTTTGACAAATTTA
Source organism: Dasysyrphus albostriatus (assembly GCA_946251815.1). Taxonomy (NCBI): domain Eukaryota; kingdom Metazoa; phylum Arthropoda; class Insecta; order Diptera; family Syrphidae; genus Dasysyrphus; species Dasysyrphus albostriatus. The sequence goes on from OX276337.1 coordinate 57,711,208, forward strand.
TTGAAATAATAACTTTCCATATTTGTTTCTTTCAATTTCATAAAAAAAAAACTTTTTTTACAAACTTGTTTTGATTTTAACGAACTGACACTTCCTAGATCACGAATATTCAATTTATAAGTCTCTTAGACGCTTAGTTAAGCCGCTTATCAAGTTTAATGGTGTAAATGTAGGGGAAGCATGCTGCCCCCCCTGCAACCCTGCTTGGGCTCACTGTTGGATTTGGGGTATGTAGAGTTTCTTTTGCATTTAAAGAATGAGTTGAGTTTAGCCGCAAATCCTGTTTAAAGATGTAAACTTTGATGCCTCTAGGACGCTTAGTTAAGCCGCATATCGCGTTTAAAGATAAAATTCGATTATCATATAATGCGATGTATCAACTGAAAGCTGGCACTTTCTTATTTTCTTCAGCAACAGTACCTTGAGTGGACCGCTTTGTGGGTTCTCTGGATTTTAACCCTCTTTTTTGCGTCCTCTGTTTCGCTCACGCAACTTCATTGCTCCGCTTCGGGTATTTAAAGTCGTGTGGTAGGCGCCAATGTCGACAGAACCTTGCGTAGAAAAATAACCTTATATTCATAGCTAGACTAATAAAATATACCTTTGCAATCTTTTATTTATTCAGCCCTGAAAAGTACTATTGAAGCTGAATTGTGCATACTTCAAAAGCGTTTTAAGCTGTATGACAGAGAAATTCCTGATCCATTTTCTTGGTTTTCACTGCTATCATCAACACTAAAATTGGCCTTGCATCGCCAAAGGCGCCAAAGTGAGCAATAGTACCTTGGGTGGCCCGCTTCGCGGGTTTTCAAGATTTTAACACTCTTTTTTAGGTCCTTTGTCCCGCCCAAGCAACTCCGTTGCTCTGCTTCAGGTATTTACGGTAGCCTGGCAGGCGCCAATATCAAGTTTTCTTGAGCAACAGTACTTATCATTTATATTTCGATGAACAATTAAAAGGAAAAAAAAAACAAAAGTTGAGAAAACTTTAATTTTTTATTGGAATTTTCTTCAAAAAAAGTTTAGGAAAAAAGTTGTTTTTGTCTAAATTTTTCAAAAAAAAGTTGAAGTTTATTTTTATATAATTTTTTTTCCAAAAAAATCCAAATCTGTGCAGGTCCATACTCACCTCTGTCCAGGCTTAGACCACCTCACCCAGTCATCCAAACCAAAAAAAAAATTCTCAACTCTGTCCAGAATCTAGACCCACCTCTGTCCAGATCCTGATCCAACTCTGTCCAGGTCAAGACCACCTCACCCTGTCACCAAAACCCAAAAAATGTAAGACCAATTTCGCGAGAATAAGGAAATCTCCCGCCAAAATTGAAAACCAATTTTAATCGGGAGAGCAATGAAATCTCCTGCCAAACTAAATTTCGGGTAAAATTCTGCTCTCTGAAAAATATATTTAATTCCAAAAAGTACTAAATTTTCAATTACCAACAATATTCTTCCAATTGTATTTTTAAGAGTATCGAAAATCCCGCTGAATAGTACTAGGGTACTAGCTGGGGAGATTTTTGTGTATTTGTAATCGGCGGGTTTTTGTGCGGCGGGATTCAGAGCGACGGGATTTCGTTATTCTCCCGTGTGAACAAATCATTGAGGAGAGGCAAAAATTTGAGAAAAAAGCCTCCCTGAATTCTTTTTACGGCATTCTGAATTCAAATGTTTATGCAAAATTTCAGAATATTGAAAAACTCAAAACGCATTTTTATTGTCCTCTCCTTCTTTAAATATATTTGATACAATTTTTACCATAAATCCTACATGAGAGGTGCTGAAATATTTTTAAATGATTGTTTCCAAAAAAATAGAATTTTATTAAAAAAAAAAAAACTATCAAAATGGCTTCAAATTACTCAAAAATTAGATGAGTGGTAGCACCATATATTCAAGAACACTCATAACTGCGCTTAAGTGTAAGCTTATGCTATAGCAATAACTTGATAAAAGAATGTTTTTCGAAATTTTGAAATTATATTTCAAAGTTTGCATTTTAAAAACTGAAAATTGGGAAGTTTACAGCAATTTTTTACTTTAGCTTTAAGTCTAGTACGCTCCTGATGCTCAACAAAAAATCCCACACCAAAATGACATAAAGAAATCATTATAATCGAAATTAATTATTGGAGCAGATTATTTGGAGAAGTCGACACTCATTTTTCGCATACAATTAACTATAACTATATCCAAACCATTTTTTAGCCGTTTTCCTTTGGAGGTGGCAAAGTACTTGTGAGTAGATGAAAACCCTTATCCCTTGATATTACTATCAACTGCACACATGCTATCATGTGCAAGTAAAGGGGTTTTCAAACGGGACGCTATAAAAGTAGAGCGACAGGGACAGCAAACGACGCCATATTTCTTGCCGCTCTTTTGACATTTCTCCTCAGTAAGGTTTGCCATTTCATGATGAAAAGATATACGAGCCAACAACGAGTCGAAATTATTAAAATTTACTACCGAAATTCGGAGTCAGTGGCCTCAACGTTAAGAGCGCTACGTCCAATTTATGGTCTTCATAATCGTCCTAGCAGATCAACAATTGAGCGTCTTGTGGAAAAATTTGAATCCACAGGCACAGTACAAAATGTTCCCGTGCCAGTGAGACAAAGAAGTGCCCGTAGTGTCGAGAATAAATTGACGGAAGAACTGAAGCCGCTTGACCACCAGAAGCGTCGTATGTTCGTGAATTGGGCTGAGGAACAACTTGAAAATGATTCGGATTTTCATCGAAAAATCATCTTCAGCGATGAGGCTCATTTCTGGCTGAATGGCTTCGTCAATAAACAAAATATTTGGTATTGGTCAGGCAGCAATCCACACGTACTCCATGACTCATCATTGCATCCCGAAAAAATTACGGTTTGGTGTAGTTTATGGGCCGGTGGCGTCATTGGGCCGTACTTCTTCCGTGATGATCAAGACCGGCATGTTACTGTGAATGGGGATCGCTACCGTTCAATGATAACCGAATATTTTTGGCCCCAATTGGATGATATGGACTTGGAGGACATTTGGTTCCAACAGGACGGCGCCACAAGCCACACAGCGAATGTCACAATCAATTTATTGAAAACCAAGTTTGGAGTACGTGTTATCTCACGAAATGGTCCAGTCGCTTGGCCGCCTCGGTCATGTGATTTGACGCCGTTAGACTATTTCCTGTGGGGCTACGTCAAGTCTATGGTCTATGCCAACAAGCCAGCGACGATTGATGAACTTCGTACGAATATCGAACGTGAAATTGCAGCATTATCGGCCGATTTATGCTTGAAAACCGTCGAAAATTGAGTTCAGGGTCTGGTCTTCTGCAAGCGTGCCCGTGGTGGCCATGCAAAAGAAATCGAGTTCCATACATAATGACATCAAACGTACTTTCACAGGAATAAAGAATTTTATTGATATCCAAAATCGTTTTTGTTTTAAAAAAAAAAAAAACTTTTGTAGCGCTCTTATTGAAAAACCCGATAGATACATTTTACATGGGAAAGTAGTTTGATGTATTCCATTAAAAAAAGCTGGCAAAGTACTTGCAAGTACTTCGCCACCTCCAAAGAAAAACGCCTATTGTGTGTGGCAAAATGACATTTTGTTATTTTTCGTCTTTATTTTTGTTGTTTCTTTCTTTTGCACAGCATGGCTCCCTTTGATGTTTGTTGCATATTCATTTGTTTTATTTTTTTTTATTTGTGCAACGGTTAATTAATATTTGTCTGTTTTTTTTCGTTGATGAGCACTTCGTTGTGATGTTGGAGACTACCAAAAATTTTGTTTCGTATCAGCAGCGAACTAAAGGCCTAGACACTTAACACTAAACACTTTAATTAATAAGAATAACGTACAAGTTAACAAATGTAAATATGAGTCCTCCTATGTAACTCCTTATTCTTCCAGAATAAAATATTCACTTCTCCGCCAATGCAATCAAATTAATAACTTAATCTCCACACCAAAATTGCTTGCATGTATTCTTTAGAATAAAACTAGTTTTTAACAATCATATCATAAATACATATTTAATTTATGAATGAACCTTGCCGCATTATGAAAATTCAAGCCTTTAAGCGTCAATCAATCAGTTATTGATCATCTTGAAATATCTTGCCCATATCATGCTTTTCCAACTGATCTATATTGGTCGCAAATTATCTGTTGCAGCATAAGAATTATTGCATTGTTTAAAGCAAAATGAGAACTAAGCTACGCTTATGAATAATAAACTACATGCATCAAGTTTATTTATTTGTCCCAATTTTAAAGTCAACAATATACAAATCACAAATGCAAATTCCCAGTTAATTCACTTCAATTCGATACGAGTATATAAAAAGAAAATTAAACAAATGTGTAGACAAATAATGATTTGTTATTGTTATATTTGTAAACAATTGGCAGAGTTGAATCTTGACTTATTGGCTTTAGGCTATGTATGTTGCATCTTTGAATATGGTTAAGTAACATCTACGATGAGTAAGCTTAGATCTCATATCGATTCGAATAGAGGTTCAATAACATTTAAATTAATATTGCAAAACAATAAATAGGTAGTATGTTTTAACCAATGCGATAGGTTAAACAAGTTTAATTTAATATTTTTAATAATAATAAATATAAAATTTAGAAAACATTGCTTAAACCGGGTCTAATCAACTTATTTTAATTTTTCAAGGACATGGAATTTGTTTTAGAATTTCAAGTTATAAGGCATGAATTAATTTAATTGGATTCCTGCTTATAAATATAAATTGTATGAATGGGTGATGCACCTATGGTTCAAGGCAAAGAAATAGTGGTACAGTATTGAATGTTGTTTTGTTGTTATATATGACAAAGTAAAAGCGAAAGTATGCACATAAAAGTCCATAATACTTAATACTAGAAAATTGTTTTTTGTGTCAAATTTTAGTGCGTAATATTTACTGATGTTAGCTTAAGAAGACTGCCATAGCCGCGGCCATTCTCAGGTGGGTGGAAGTTCCAAGCAGATATTATCAAATAAAGATGGCAATCCTCAAATGTCAATTTGATTAGTATACAAGCTGAAACGAACAGCTGGATTGATTAGATTTGCAAAGTATTAGTGAAAAAAAACACGCACACATTCAATCAACTCGTCATTCAGCACATCATTCAGCACAGGTCTTTTTGTTGTTGAAATTCACATACAATCATTGAGACCAAGTGAAATTACAAATAAAACAATGTAAACAAATTTGTTTTGGAGGGTACAACGTACGAAAGTTGGCTTCTTGAAAATTGATATTCTCTGGTTCCAAGACAATGTGTTCATTGGACCCCTCTCTTTCTCTCTCCTTGGGAAGCTTATCTCTTAATTTCTTAAATCAGTTATTGATCTTTTTCCGATTCTTCTTTCATCCGTCCCCGATCTATTCATTTACGATACGTCTTTGGTACTTTTTCAAACAATGTTTGGCCTCTCCGAATCAAAGGCCATCTTCAATTGATCTCGAGTGCGTTCCTAGCCTTAGATCCATCCCCAATCTATGTTTGATGCGTCTTCGAAGTTCGAACTGCTAACGATCTATCTTCAATAAGTTTCCAAGGTGAAATTACATATATTCGAAAAATGTTCATTATTTTAGAATTAACACTTCAAATTCTTCGAATGTCTAAAATGTCTAAATAACTTTAACTCTTCATTCCTTAAATCCCACTTTTTGGTCATTTCATTATGCATACAAATCGTAGTAAAACACTAAAATAAAAATTAATAGCCCTGGAAATGTTTAAGCCATTGTATACTAATTGTTTTTTAATAGACATATGTTTAAAGCAAAAGATAATAACAAATACAAATGTCAAATACTATATAATTCGTTAATGTGATAATACGAGTATTATAGTGTTAATGAGATGTGATGAGATGCGAAATCACACGCTCATCTTTCCATTCAAGCGTTTCTTTTTCTTACTTAACAATTAGTTTTATTTTCTTTAAATATAAAGGTGTTTTTATAGCTTAAGTACATAATACATATGCTGGTGTTATTTTTATTTGAAAACAAAATAAAATAAAGTATACGACTGGGTCGCTTATAAGTTACTTATGTTTATAACAGGTACATTTCTTTAAAATAAAAGACGAACATTTTTTTTGTTTGCCAAAAATATACACATTGAAAATTTTGATATAATTTCTGTTTGTTCTGTATTATTTAAAATATTTCCTGGCAACCCTATAATTCCCTTTGCAACCTGAAATTAGATTAAAATAAGAAACTGGGAATTGCTGCAACAATTTCATTTAAAGTTAGAATAACAAAAATGTTCTTTACCATTCTACGTTAAGATCTTATCAGGCAGCCGTCAACAACGGTCTTACATCATTTTTAACAGGCGGCTGTCTTACAACAGACTAACACCATTTATACTGGTGGCCACGCTACAACAGACTTACACCATTTGTCGATGTTAACTTAGTCTTACGCCACTCAGGTGGCCGTCTACAATGAAATTACGCTTTACGTGACTCAGGCGGCCGTCAACAATGGACTCACACCATTTACTGCTATTAAACAACAGACTTACTCCAGTCTAGGCGGCCGTCAACAACGGATTTTCATCATTTGCCGCTGTTAAACAACAACAAGGAGAACTCACGTCCATGTAAAGCTATATAGTTTGTCTCAGATACGAATGTTTTTACTGTTGATGAGCCTGGCAAACGAAATAAGGACAACGAACGTTGGATATGCACTTGGAAAGTTCTATCTTTCGTTAAACCAAGTGCAACCGAACATTTAGCGGGGGCCTTAGACTGCTACAAAGCAAATATCATAACCATCATCCAAGAAGTGCGATGGAATGTGCCGGGTAGAAGACGGTGACTGTTACAGAAAGCAAAGGCATTGACGTTTTATGTGCGGATTTGTCGTTAGCGACAGACTCTAGACAAGAAGTCTTGAGTTTCAGCAATGCGAAGAAGAAAGATGGTGACATCAAGAACGAGTTCTACGAGTTCCTGGACAAGGAACTGAGGAATTTCCTCAGAAGATATGACATTAAGATTGTCTTGACAGATTTCAATGCTAAACTGGGAAGAGAAGACGTCTTTGATGACACAATCGGAAGATATAACCTGTTCAACTTTGCTGCGGGGAAAAATGTTGGAGAAGCTTGTACGTAGTTCCTACATCTTGATATTCACAAGTGAACATGGCAATTTCTTGGTCAGCCAACCGCCAACCAGATTGACCACATTGGGATCGACACCACGCAAGGTACTCGTCCAGTATCAAGAATGCAAAAACGTTCCGAGGAGCCAACGTTGACTCGGACCACCACCTCGTTTAGCCAAGTGAATGCTATGGATATCCAGTCACGGCCAAAACAGAGAAATACTGTTGGGAAGTTTAACAGTCCTATGTCACCATTTTCAAATATCAAAAAACAGTGAACAAATTGAAAGGAAGTCATCTGAGAACTTTTGGCGTGCTTGGTCTTACACGAGCACCACAGTTAAGCCACTGGTTCGATAAAGAATGCTGGCAAGTACATGCCACTAAATAAAAGCCATTCAAAGCGGTGCTTCACAGAAGAAACAGAGCTGCTTGCAAGCTCTACGAGCAGAAGTGGAGAAAGGAACACCAAGTTTTCACAAGGAGAAAGAAAGAGCATGAGAAGCAAGCGAGGACATAGAGAGATGTCATCGCAGGAATTGAATTCAAAAGTTTTACCAAAAAGTAAAAAGAATCTCCCAAGAATACAAGGCTAGGACCAAGGCTTGAAAGGACGATAAGGGTTTATACCCTTCAACCTGGATGACGAGAGAAAAAAATTCTGTCCACCCGATCTCAACGAAATAAAAATAGTTGTCTAAACATAAGTCTTATAAAGCTACCGGAGCTGATGGCTTTGCGACTGAGCTATTCAAAGCCGCTGGCAATGAATTGGGTAGGAGTATGCATCAGCTCATCTGCAAAATTTGGTCAGAGGAAAGCATGCCCAATTATTGGAATCTCAGTTTTGTTTGCTAGATCCTCAAGAAAGGCGATCACCTGGACTGCACAAACTACAGAGATATCAGCCTACTAAATATCGCATACAAGATCTTTTCTGCCGTACTTGGTGAACGGCTGAAGTCATTCATCAACAATGTGATAGTTCCATATTAGTGTGGCCTTGGGCCAGGAAAGCACAACATCAACCAAATATTTACATCACATCAGATCTTGTAAGAACCCAGGAATTTAAATCGATACCCATCACCATTTCATAGATTTCAAGGCCACGTATGAAAGCATCCATATAGAGAGGAACTATATAGACCAATGTCTAGTTTTGACATTTCAAACAACCTCAATTGGTTTGTGCAGGATGACGATGGAAATGTAAGCTACTCCATTAAGGCCAGCATGCCTCACCGATATCTTTGATGCCGAGAAAGGTTTAAGGCAAGGCAACGTGCAAACATGCAACTTCATGATCATCGAAATAGTGTTAAGCTCTCACATCAATACTAGAGGAACAATCTTTAAAAAGTCCGACCCATTACTCACTGACGCTGACGCTGATGATATTGACATAATTGGAAATACAAAGCGTGATGTCAATGGTGCTTTTGTGAGTATTGAAAAGGAAGGGCTTAACGGTAAATGAAGATGAGACGAAAATAATACCAGTGCTGAGATCAAACGAAGAATTACTCTAGCCAATCGCTGCTTCTTTAGGGTAAGAAAGCAATTGAGGAGCAAAGCCCTCTCTAGAGCAATTAAAGTATCCCTGTACAGGTAGCTTATCGGGTCTGATGGTAAGTTGCAGAGGCATATGCACTACTAACGGTGAGTGAAAATGCTTTGGCTGTTTTGATAGCAAAATTCTCCGGATGATTTTTGGTCCCGTCTGCATAGATGGAGAAGACAGAGGAAGATTTAAGAATGAACTGTACGGTCTTTATCAAAGTAAAAAGCCAACGACTGAGGTGGCTATGGGTCACATGGACATCAATGCTCCGGAAAGTCTTTGAATCCAACCTCGTGGGACGGTGGCACAGTAGAAGAGGACAGCTTAACAGAGGACCTCACCCAACTTGGTGTGCAAACCTGGAGAAAGCTACCTAGATACCGAGCGGAATTATAGAAGCTTATAGAAGCTTGTTGGTTGAGACTCTGGTCCACCCCAGATTATAGTACCACCTTAAGTAAGTAAGGAAGTAGATAGATACCTTTTGTTTATATTGTAACGGCTTTCACATTTGTACTATAACGACTCTGGAATGAACTATAATGACTCTCGAATAAAAGAAGCACCGAATTGCGGATAAGACATGCCACAAACCTACCTACGCAGAGCTTTGGTGAGCTTTGGAACTTCCAATACTAAACGTCAGAATGAAAGCTTTAGAAAGGAAAATTTATGGGAAATTTCCCCTTTGGAAAGCTCTGGAAGCAAATACTAGAATCTTCCAGCTATTTCGGGAACCTTGTGAAAAGTATAGAGCACATGTCTGACCGGCAGAGGACGCAGTTTATCGTGAATGAATAAAGTTGGTTGTAAGAAAAGTCAAGTTAGTGAATTTCAATGGTGAACAATAAATTGTTTTGTAGTAAGAAAAGTTAAGTGTTTTATTTGGTGAAGTAAATAAGTGGAGATTTAAAATAAAGTGAATAAGTTTTATTAAAGAACCTGAGAAAATTTAACAATATTATATTACATGACTTTCACAGTTGTACTTTATCGACTCTCTAATAAGCTATAATGACTCTCGAATGAAGAAACGCCATCTTCAGGATTTTACACCATACAAACCAACCCACGGAGAGAGCTTTCATGAGCTTTAGAACTTTAGTACAAAATTCCAAAATGAAAGCTCGGAAAGGAGACAATTAGGGAAATTTCGCCTACGGAAAGCTATACAAGCAGATACCAGAACATTCAACCAACATCCAGTGCTTGTCAAATAAGTATAAAAGGACAAGTTCCACCAGCAGTTGGTTGGTGAACTGTAAATTGCTTTGTAGTAGGAAAAGTAAAGTGTTTTATTTTGTGATGTCTAGAATTTAAATAAATTGAATAAGTTGTGTTTACGAAACTGAGAAAACATTACATTTATTACTTTAAACACAAAAAGCATAGTTCCAAAAGGCTTTAATACTATTGGGAAAAGGGCAACAAATTAAAATGCTATCTTTTATTAGAAGTAAACATTTTTTAGAAGTATAACATTTTTTACGAAAATTACCCCCCACCTCTGAGCTTGAACCTGAACCTTGCCTGGTTGACTAATGACAATTGAGGTCATGACGACGAAAGTGTACTAGAAAGCTTTTTCTAATTTAATAATAAATTTAAGCTGTAAACAAAATTCTTAAAATTGGGTTTCAATAATTTTCTTTAAACATTTTAATTTTTTGACTGGTTAAGATCTGACGGTGTGAGTCATAGCTGTTTAATAATGCCAAAGCAACTTAAACAAAAAGTTTATAACTTATTAAAACTATAAAAACTTACCTTCTTATCATAATCTTATTAATCTCCAACAGTTTTCAGTTCTAAACTAAACCTATTTTATTGCCAATAGCCTTGAGGCCTATACCGCCTGAGAACAAGTTCATGCTAAGCTATATGCGTCTTATGTGGCTAAGCATTGTAATGTCTGACTAAAATCCCAAATTCAATGTTTTATTATTTTACGAATGCTTACATTGCCCTTAAAGTACCTTTTCACAGCTAATATTGTAATCAACAAACATTTTGGTTGTTAGTTTACAATTTAATGATAAATTGATTAATTATAATTCCTTTCAGCTTAATGTGCCAAAGGTCATCAGTGTGGCGGACAGTGATGGCACCCGCCCTGTCCCCCATAGGGTTGTTCTGATTTATACATAGAGGTACCCCCCACCCTGCTTGGGGAATTAAATTCTTCAGTTGGAGTTATTCAGCTTGGACTTGTATATTATTGTATTTAGAGCTATCGAAGTGACTAGACGTCCATCCATTGTCGTTATACACATTCGTCGTTGTATTTCAGTGAGTGGCGCAAAGCTCGGATTCTGATATGACTATAGTTGCGTATCTAAAGCATTATGCGTGTTTAAATCACCTTAACGAATATTAACTAAACGTTTTTGAATATTGACCTCCCCATTTTTATTATTATTTTTTTTTTTTTTTGTAATCGTGGATCTGGTTGCAGTGCAGTTAGTATTATTGAGATAGTATTACAACAATATTGTTGGAGTCACCCCTGATGCAGACCGTGCGTTTTTGTAGCCTCTTCGGACATGTATCGTGCATTGTGATTGATAGACAGCTGCTGTGATTAACGTCTTGTGGTGCATGCTAATAAAAACGTGCTGTTTGTTTGTTTTTGGATTTTGGGAATAAAATTTGCAGTGTGTCAGACTTGAATTGCATTTTTTTGTTTGTTTTGGTTTCGATTACCTAATCTGGATGACAAAACAAACTTACTTCGCTGCATCTTAAATGTGATTGTTTATAAAAAAAAAAAACGAAACTAATTATAAACCAGTGCAAACAGACCTTAATGCCCTTTGAGAGTGTAATTAAAAAAAAAGTAATAGTTTTTCGTTAATTAAGTTGTTAAAGGTGTTAATTTGAAAGCAAAAATAAAAGTTACTGTCAGCCTGATCATCAACAGAAAGTGAGTTCAAATTAAATAATAAAAAAAAGAAGCAGTAACTGGAAAAAAACAAGCATTTCATTTACTTCAACAATAAAGGAATATTCTATAATACTCGTACACCCTGCCGCCATTCGAATCAACAAAGGTTTTTTTTTACTTTTTAGAATATTTATTTATAAATAGCCATAGAATGTCTACATATTTACACATATATAAATATTTAATTAGCTAAAACGAGTATTGTACTTGCTATTCGTTGAAATTATTTGCATTGCTTGATTAACCCTGAGGCATTAATTTCTTTTTTATTTTTACAAAAAAGGTAAAATAAATAAAAATATTATATGTAATAGGCTTAGGCATGTTGGTTTAAGCTTGAAGAAAATAAGTTCGTAACATTGGATAGTCATTTTTATGAGAAGGTTTTATGATCTTGGTCATTATCATAGTAATTATGATTTTGCTCTTAAGAGCATTTTCCTGTGTATACCTAGTACTTAGACTGAAATAACAGGTAGTTTACTATATTTAGTTCGTCTACTAACCAATTATTTTTAATTAAACATGTGTGTTATTGTTTTATTATACAATGGCCGGTTATAAATATTACAACTGGCATGGGCTTTTAAGTTGTAGTTTAATTGTTGCTTCATAGATTCAATTAAAAATTAAATAAACTTTTATAAAGTGTAAATTCTCTGAAGAGCTAAAATGAAGGCAAACATTTTCTATTTACAATGTTCAAAAAGGTAGTTAAAATGTTTGTTTGGTAATTCAAAAAAAAAGAAAAAACCTTTAATATTTTTTTAATTAACATCTTTGGTTCCAACACTCTAAGACAAAACCATGATCAGCTCTCAAGAAAAAAAAATGAATATACTGGCAACAGAGTTTGCTGATTATGGTTCAATAAATTATTATTTATTTTATTTGCTAACAATTTTCGATGAAAAAATGAATATATCTCTGTACTTTTTTTTGAGGTTCAAGTAAACTCGTGGAAGTTCAAGGTAATCCAAACGAACGAAAGTAAAATTCAAGCTAAGAACTCTGATTTACCAGTTTTAATGTACTAATTTAAATTTCTGTCATTTCTGGTCGAATGAAATGGGGGATTTGGTTTAAGCTTTTGTTTCTATTTAGGCCTATATAAACAAAATCAAATAGATTTGACAAATATTAAGCTTTTAAAAGGTCAATAAACTTAAATTTGTGTTATTTTGTTAAAATGGAAAAAAAAGTGAGTTTCGTATTTTGATAACGCACTATAGACTATACTTTTCAGGTTTTAAAACCAATAAAGAGCTTGAAGAATGACTTTAAAAAGTGGTTTACTAAACTTCGTTGTGTATTGTGCTATTGATTATGTCCTTAAAAACTAGTCAATAAGTCTAAGACGTTCATGGGTCTTTACTGTAAAAATCGTTTAATTTGATCATTGAAAAGTGCTATTAAATTAGTGAATTTGAAGGATAAAATGCACCCTTTTTAACAGAGAGACATACTATTTTAGGTTGATTTGCGATATATATGGAGTTGCGTATTAGTGATTAGCGCGTGTCTGTCATTTCTCACCACAGTGCCAGAAACCCTCCTAATGAAATCTTTTACAAAAAATTTGTCCTGGGTTATTAACCCGTGCTTCTTAAGATCAGGTGCGGATCCAGGGTTTCGTTCAGGCAATTTAAGTGTAATTTTGGTCACACTAATGTGAAATTGTTTCCAGAGTTTCCATAATCTTGATAAGATCAGACAATTGGAGTACTTTTTATACTACTCAAAATTTGAAGAACGCAATTACCTCATTTATATCTGTAAATTGCATCGAAATATCCTGAAATGAAGTTATGCAGTTTGTGGCAGTAACAGGGTGCTTTAACAATGTTTTCGAATTTCCTCTAGATCTTCAAAGCACCACCTACAATTTTGGAAAGAATAACAGCACACCGGTATGTTCCTATTCCCACATATAACTTTAAAGTTCGAGCAAAACTTTCAGTCATTGCTGGGATAAGATTCTGTGGCCAAAGACAAGTTAAAGACCGTTATCTGAGTCAGAAATGCATTTGCAGAATATTCCCTAAAAAAGTTTCTCAAGTTTATTCAAAAAAGCAAATAAAAGTTTTGCTGCAATAGCTCTGAGTTTGATAATGCAGTTTGCTAAAGTCACATGTTTGAAAATATTATCTACAGTGCAATTTTACCGCACCGTAAGAAAATCGAGTTGATGGAACAAATAAGTATTCAGAAGACAGAGAATGTGTGCGTTAACGTCAAATATGCTTGCAAGCAAAATTGACTGGCACCGTGTCGTTAACAATCAAACAGAGGCAACAAGTAATTGAACATGAAACCAAGTAAATGGGCGAAAACCTGTAGTTTCTAAAATCTTCGATGAAGTAAATTTTGTTTGATTTGCGGATGAATAGTACGAAAGTTCCTAAAACTCATCCATGAAAGTGAAAAAAATATTCACGAACACAGTAGACGCTCGATTTAGTAAGCTAAAAACAGTTAACTATCCACAATCGACAAGCCCTCAACTCGATCAGCATCGATCCGTTACTGATAAACTGGATTGACTCCATGCTTCAAACAAGACTCATAAATGTAGAAATGGGTGATGCGAAGTTAAAAGTTAGAACATGCCAAGGGACTCCGCAAGATGGAGTTCTATCTCCTCTGCTTTGGCTCCTTGTAGTCAACCAGATATTGGTTAAGCTTAATATGAATGGCATCAAGGTCGTTGCATACGCCGATAACATTGTGTTAATGGCCTCGGGAAAATTTGCTCCAACCTTATGCGACCTCCTACAATTAGCCCTCAACAAGCTCAGTAATTGAGCCAGCAGTTGTGGACTTAGCGTTAACCCTCAAAAGACAGAATTGGTGTTGTTTCCAAGGAAAAACAAAATTCCCAACATAAACCCGCCAACCATCAACGGAACTCCACTTCAAGTTTCGAATACCGCCAAATACATTGGTGTTGTACTTGACCGTAAATTGAACTGGAAAAGGAATATTAAAGAAAGAGAGAAAAAAGCCTCAGTAGCATTCTATACGTGCAGTCGAATTTTTGGTAGAAGATGGGGTCCCAGCCCTAGAACCATTCATTGGATGTACACAGCCATTATAAGGCCAATCCTAACGTACGCATGTATGGTCTGGTGGCCAGCCTTAGATAAGGAGACCAATCTAAAAAACCATGACTAAAATTCAAAGACTAGCGTGTATCGGCACAACCAGTGCTATAAGAACCACACCAAGCCCTAGAAACTTTCCTTTAACTTGCCCCACTCGATCTGTTTACGAAAGAGTTGGCGGCAAAAATTGCTTTACGGCTGCAACAATGTAATAAAAAAAAGGGGCCTCTTCGGTCACAGAACTATAATGAACTTTACAGACATTGACATTCAAACAGACTATGTTTCGCCGCACATTGATTTCAACCCAGTAACCATGACAGGAAACTCTGGAACAAAAACAGGGTCATAAATGCAAATCATGTTTCGGTCTTCACCGGTGGCTCCAAAACCTTGGAGGGTGTTGGGTCAGGCATCTATTCAGATAACCCACCCATATATAGATCAATGAAGCTTCCAAACTTTTGCAGTGTATTCCAAGCGGAAGTGCTGGCAGTTTGTGAAGCCGCGAAGCATCTTGCCTCACGCGAATTAGTCAACAATAATATTGATATTTTCATAGATAGCCAGGTAGCAATTAAAGCCATTTCCTCAATCACCATAAAGTCCAAACTGATCGATCGTTGCCGAAATGAGTTAAGAGTACTCAACGCAATGAACACAGTTACCCTAAAATGGGTCCCAGGACATAGGGATATTTACGGAAATGAAATGGCAGATGAACTGGCCAAAAGCGGATCATCTCTTGATCCGAGCCAAATCGTAGCCTCGGTGCTCATGCCACTGGAGGAAGAAAAAAGTAGAATACACCAGGGTTCTTGGAAGCTGCAAATGTCAGATGGTCATCTATCGACCCCTGTCGGGTTTCAAGGAACCTTTGGCCGAATATTTCGAAGAAAAAGACTGAATACCTACTCAAGCTAAGCAGGCCTCAATTATCACTCATAGTTGGCGTCCTAACGGGCCACAACTCTATGGGAACCCACATGAAAAGAATGGGCATCAGCTCATCGGACTTATGTAGAGGGTGTCATGATGAAGAGGTGGAAGAGGGCTCCCTTCACTTCTTATGTGCAGCCCTAGGAGAATATTTCTTCGAGAAACTGGGCGACATCTCTGTCTTGCCACTAAAAAAACCTTCTAAAATTCATTCAAAACTCAGGATGGTTCAGGGAGGCCCCCTACAACTAATACTTCTCCTCAAACCCCTCCCTATCCCTCTTTATTACCCAGCTTTCACTCTGGGGAGCGCAACGGATCCACTGAGATCCGAGTGATATGATGCGGCTCGCCGTATCATCACCCCTTCTAACCTAACCTAACCTAACAATAGTAAACACACGAAATTTTCTATAAAATTGTATTTTTTATAAAAATAACTCGCAAGCATTAAACATTATTTGAGAACACTGGGGAATTGTTTCGATTTTTCTTAACTTATAAATATAAAAGCATTTACATCGAACAAAATTTGCATTATGGATCAAATTCATCTTTAGAACGCCTTTAAAAACTTCCGCTTGCAAAAGTGAACAATCTCGAAAGAATGAACACTGAACAGGCCTGGTTTTTATTACTTCACTATTTCTAATGTCTACTGTAATACCATCAGAAACGTATGTTATGGCTAAAAAACATGTGCAACATAGTTTCATACTGAACCGCACTCGAAATACATAAGGGAGTTAAAAGATGGGGACAACCTCTAGAGTGTTAAACTCGCAAGTGGACACATTCATAAAATTAGTTCACCAGAGGGGAAGACATCCGAAAGTTATTCTCAAAGGTTTTCTAGTGAAATTGCACCCATTGCCCTCCCCCTGTATCCGCGCCTCCTTAAGATATGTATAGACGGTTGTCAGATCTTGAAAATTGACACAAAAGTCTAATATCCGTGGCAGTTTATAATTAGGTGTGTTTAATGAATCTGTTCCGAACAGAAAATTACAAAAAAAAACAGAAAAGTACTGGATTGTGTGTTCCATGAGTAAAAACCTTGTCCTAAACTGTTCTACATTCTGTAACTTTGTATTCCATGAAGTTTTTTAAAACAGTTTAGAACATTATTTCCTGAACCTACTTTTGAGGAGGAGCAAGTGAGTGAGAAATGTCAAAGTAACAGTAATTTGTCTGTTTAGGATAATAGGTCTGTTCGTGTACTTCCCATAACTACGAATATCTTTGACAGAACTCTGGGCTAAATTCGTAGAAATTCGTAATATTGGGAGGTACGCGAACAGACATAATAATTGGTTAAAATTTATTACAGAAGTCATTTTCCTAATATTTTTAACTAAACATGAAGAAAAAAACATAAAAGAATATAAAAAGTGTGAATTGATACTAAATTCGAATTCAAAGTTAATGGAAACAAAATAAAGTATATTTTTAAATTTAAATGTTTCACAGTGGATAGGCAAAGGCCAATCCCGCCAAAACAAAGCTGTACTTTTCTGTTCTTTCTTGTTTTGACAGCTTTCACACACTTGTGTTGTTCTGTTCTGTTCTGATCTAGTTTTTTCTCACTAAACACAGCTAAAGCAATTTAACCATAGTCAGTAATTAAGAACATTTTCGTTAGGATTTTCAGATGTGCCATTGCTGTTTAATGAAATCTGACATTTTTTCATTTCCAGACATTTTATGTACCTACCCATCTTCTGTTTGATGTAGAAAACAAGTTGTCAGGCCTATACTGAACACATTTGGTGACTTAAGCTTTTGAATGGTACTTCTATTATTTTAATTTAATAGAATTTCAACAATTTTTTTCAACTTAAAGCCTAGTTTATGCTTTAACGCGAAGTAAAATCAAATTTGAAATGCCACATCAACAATTTATGCACCAAAGGGTTTTCAAAAAAATTGTTTTCGTCATAAAATTTGGTTAGGAAAAGCCCATTGAGTTGCATTTGTTTCGAGACAAATTTGCTTCTCCTAGCCAAATTTGCTTCTCCTAGTCGCCAAAATAATTGCATTTAGTTTTTGACAGTTTTTCACGTCTAGGAAAAAAAGAATTGTTTATATGAAAACTACACTTCGCATGGATAAGTCGCTTACTCACTGAATTGCTCTTACTCATATTTGTTTTTTGCTTTTGGATGCGTCGAGTTACCGATTCAACGAGCAATTTTGCATAAAATCCATCTTGCCGATGACTTGTCGATCTGAGAACGTTGTCAGGCAAAGCATTTACGGGCAAACCATCTGACAATGTAATTGTAAGACTTTAGGACAAATCCTGCCAACCGTGTGAACTGACAATTTAGCACTAGGCATGTGCCTAGTATAACATAGCTGTTCTTGTGATTGCTTCTAATAATCTTGACTTTTTTAAAAACATACAAAAATACATACATACATATGATACAATATTATAATTGAAATTAATTTCTTTTTTAATTTGACTTGTGTACAAAGCAAATAATAGATACTCACGTGAACCTTCTTATTAAAATTTACCGCTTCAGCAATTCACTTAACAAATACTATACTCAAAATTGTACTTTTAATATTATTATTGTTTGGAAACTATTAATTTCTAATTTACAGAGATATTAACATTGCTGTAGTGTAAATACTGCAACTTTGCACTGTAAATAAATATTTAAAATTAAAAGATGTCATACCACGTACAAAAATTGGGAGTGACTTTTCAAACAGTTTTTGTTTGTGTGCAGTTTCATCCACTGAAGCGTGTGGTTTCTGACAAATGACTCAAAGTAAGAATTCAATTCCCAAATGACTTTAAAAATATTCAAAATATTCAAAATAGATGAAAAAACGATAATCTTCCTATCTACAAAAAAATTTACATCCGTTTTTCCCATAAGGGGGTGTGTAAAAAAAAGTAGGTCTTTCCAAACCTTTCAAAACAAACTGTTACAACTGCATTCAAACCGTTGTGGTAAGTTTTATTTTTCATTACTCCTCACAGTAGTTTTCATTTTTAATTGTATAATGCACTAAAAATAATGCGCATACGCCACAGTGAACGCAAATAACATTTATTAAAACTTTAAATATTCATTGATTATTTTGTGCAATATTTGCGTTAGATATGCGGTTAGAGATGTGGTTAAATAAAATATTAAAATAAACAAATAAATGGCATTACTATATGAGTGACGGATATGCTTTCAAATAATAAGGGAGAAATATAATAGTAAATTTTTTCTCTTCAGACTTTGTTTGTTTTTTTTTTTATTTTAAAGTGTCTACGGTAATTGTGAATCAAACACGTGCTACGTATCAACTATAAAATTCAAAATTGAAAAAAAAAAGAAACACATTGAAATACATATTTAAATGCTTTTGCTAAAATATGGCAGATATTTAACGCCTTGACAATTAAACACAATCTAAATTTTACTTATTCATGGAAAATTGCCTTACCATAACCTAGATATACGACTATGTTTTTCCTTATTCGTGGCAAAATACCATTTTCATTGATTGCTTTTTGATTATATTTACTGATTGTGTAGGTATATTTATAGTGGCATGTATGTTATTAAAGAAATTGTATTTTTTTGTTTAATATTTCATTGTGAATAATGTGCGAACTTACAGATGGAAAAACTAGATATGTTCTAATCTAAATATTTGCAAATCGATTGTTTTGAATGAATTGACCCCGTCACATGGTTCAGAGGTTCTTAAACTACTACTTTTTGTGTCATCTTATCTCACACAAGACACTGCTAACTATCTTAGCTCCAAAGTATTTATTTAATAAAGGACAAGTTCAGATGCAACTGCCAGCCATTTCTGTGTGTTTGTTATTTCTTATACATAGTTAAAAAAAAAACGAATAGACCTTGGAGATAAGACAGTTTACATAATCAATATTAAAGTAACACGATCGATTTGTACTCCATTTTCACTCCTTCTAATCCTAAAACCTCGGATTGGCTATTCTAGTAATTTTTTCTTTAGAGCTATTTCTGTTCCCGATTTCAAAAAGGAGTAGATACTTGAAGAAGCTATTTTTAATACAATATATTTGTAGTTTTGGATGAAGCATTTCATAAGAATAACTTCAGAGGCATGATAATAACCAGTCAAAGACGGTGTCTAGACAGGACTCACATGAGGGAACTCACTTTGACTTCTCTCTTCTTTGCTTTACCTCACCATCTCTTTTTAAACTATAAATAGGAGTGAGATAAAAAAGAGAGACGTCAAAATAAATCGACTCACTTGAAACGTGTTTGAACTGTGAACACCGTCAAATTTACTGATTTACTGCCAGTAACATTGCTAGTGAAGTTAGATGTAGATGAATTGGTATTTTTGGAAAAACTATACCTGGGATACCTCAGCAATCTCAGTACTCAGTCTCGTGTGCACGATTTCTCAGTTTTGTTGTCATATTACTGAGGGAATCGAATTTTGAATTCTCTTGTTCATTTTTCTAAAAACGCCAAAGACGACAGAACTTAATGCTTAGACCCCTATTACATGATGATTCTTTACGTCTGATTCTTTTCAAAATTCAATGGGTGTGAGGGTGAAATCAGATGTTTTTTTTTGAAAATTCAATATTTCAAAAACGTGTCGATCAATTTTTTTGAAACTAGGTTTATAAATGTATTTTAATACATACTCAAAATTTGCACACCAAAACTTCTTTTAAAAAATGTTATTAAAGTTTTATATATAAAAAAATAACTTTTAAGAAAACCACTCCAGCGATTTTAAAATTTTGCTTGCACATAATTTTATTTTTTCAAGCAATCAAATGGCATACTTGTTTTTGAGCTCTAAGTTTTTCAATTAGTTGCTTATATAAAAAAAAACAACTTAAATGCTCTTTTACGTTTTTATATTTTTTTTATAATTACTTTCATATTTTAAAGGTTTTTAATTCCGAGCAACTTGAACATGTAAATTAATTTTGATAGCCAAAATAAGTATAGTTGTTTTTCTGAATGTTCCGCTTTGGTTGGAGAAAAACGCGCAAGTGTGATTAATAATCTCATGCTTAAAACCAAAAATGTTACTTTTTGCATTTCTGAGAGAATAATCGCACTGGCCACTATTCAATTAATTTGTTTTAGTTTAAGAAACTTAGTCAAATTTACAATTTAATATTTAAAATTTTCTAAGCCTGAAAAGTTAACAATAACCAATTAAAAAAAAATAGAAAAATCAAAGGCTTTTAAATTTTAAACCTTATTATGCATAGCCTTAATTTGGAGCAAGGAAAGGCTCAAGATATCGGGTTGTTCAATAAGAGCGCTATAAAAGTTTCTTTAAATAAAACAAAAACGGTTTTGGATATCAATAAAATTCTTTATTCCTGTGAAAGTACGTTCGATGCCATTATGTATGGAACTCGATTTCTTTTGCATGGCCACCACGGGCATGCTTGCAGAAGTCCAGACGCTGAACCCAATTTTCGACGGTTCTCAAGAATAAATCGCCCGATACTGCTGTAATTTCACGTTCGATATTCGTACGAAGTTCATCAATCGTCGTTGGGTTGTTGGCATAGACCATAGACTTGACGTAGCCCCACAGGAAATAGTCTAACGGCGTCAAATAGCACGACCCAATGACGCCGCCGGCCTATAAACCACACCAAACCGTAATTTTTTCGGGATGCAATGATGTCTTATGGAGTACGTGTGGATTGTTACCTGACCAATACCGAATATTTTTGTTTATTGACGAAGCCATTCAGCCAGAAATGAGCCTCATCGCTGAAGATGATTTTTCGATGAAAATCCGAACCATTTTCAAGTTGTTGCTCAGCCCAATTCACGAACATACGACGCTTCTGGTGGTAAAGCGGCTTCAGTTCTGAGAACGACGTGTGAGAGACACATTTGGGCTTTTTGCAACTGAAGCTTCAGCGGCAGCAATATTCTCGACACTACGGGCACTTCTTTGTCTCACTGGCACGGGAACATTTTGTAATGTGTCTGTGGATTCAAATTTTTCCACTAGACGCTCTATGGTTGATCTGCAAGGACGATTATGACGACCATAAATTGGACGTAGCGCTCTTAACGTTGAGGCCACTGACTCCGAATTTCGGTAGTAAATTTTAATAATTTCGACTCATTGTTGGCTCGTATATTTTTCCATCATGAAATGGCAAACCATACTGAGGAGAAATGTCAAAAGAGCGGCAAGAAATATGGCGTCGTTTGTTGTCCCTGTCGCTCTACTTTTATAGTGGCCAGTTTGAAACCCCCTTTATTTATATTAAAATGAAATATGTAAATAAAAAGCATAAGGCTCGGATACAAAATTTTCAAAAAATAGTTTTTATTCAAAACAGGCAGAGATAAAGACTTTCAAACTTTATCATTCCTTGTAATTGTTTACGGTTTTTGCCTAAAAGCCTCTTGTTTGGTATTAAAAAAGTTAATTTATTTAGCGCTCTAAAGATTATCATTTAATTTTTATTATTTTATTTTTTTAGGAAACAAGATGCCGACTAGAAATTCAAATGAAAACAAAGAAATGGAAATCTTTGGAGAAGTGCAGCATACAACCATTGATATCACACCAGAAATAAATATGCTTCAAAGCCATGTGATAGAAGTGTTACCAGCATTTAATGGAAACGGTTCGCATTTTTTATTATATTTGTTTGGTTTATTTTTCTTAATTTTTTCTTATTTCAAGGTGGTACTCGAAAAATATTATCTTCCAAAGATAATATAGCTGTTATTGAAATTGGTAAGTAGAACATATAAAAATATATAACTAATTTTTATCCTAAGAAGTATAAATGTTCAATTTGCGAATTTACCTTACCTTACTTATGTACCTTTGTTAGAAATTGCAAAGACTTTTTACCAGATAGAGTAAACAATGGTATACGATGTACCCTACAACATAATCGCACCAACAAAAATTCAATAAACAAGAAATTTACAATTTAGTCAATATTTACTTTCTTTTCTTTTTTTTCTTTTCAAGGAAATTATTTAATAAAAAAGACAAAATATAGGAAATAAAATAACTTTTACAAGAACAAAATGAAAAACTAAAATTAAATAATAGCCATTTTGTTTTTCTGCTGATATTTTATACTGACAGAGCATAAAACTAACAAACTTCTGCCCAAGTAAATTTCTTAGGCAGAATTTTTCAAAAATTGTCAGGAAGGGGAACTTTTTATTCTCTCCTGAGCTTTCTCTTTTTTTGAAAAAATATACATTTACTTTTACGTCTTTGGACTAACTTTGGCAGAATTGGTTGGTTAGAATTTGGCTGTTTTACGTGAGTATAAGAACTGAGTTATGAGTATTATCTGTTAAACTCTCAAACCTATAGCCGTAAGGCCTAATCCATTATTTGTATTTTGTATATTGGGGCATATTCATATAGATGCTATTCAAAAGCTGTTGTTAGGAAATATGGAGTTTATCATATGGAATTTTCATCATCAGGAAAACTCAAGAATCGTGTAGAAACAGCTTAAACAACATCTTTAAGCACTGGCGGACTAAGGGAAGCGGGCGGGGGAGGTGGTTCACCCCGGGTGGCAGACTGATACGGGAGGCCATCAGCAACAACGTGATAAAAAAATTCACACTACAGTTCAGTACAGTTCCCATGCGAAAAAAAGAAATTAAAATTATGAAAACAATTTTCCACCTATTCTGTGCACTTAAGTTTATAATATTCAAGCTAAGGACTTTTACCTTGGGCTAATCCCCTCATTAAGCCATTCATTTACCCTTAATTAATAAACTACAGGCCTTAAAATGGGAAACAATTATTTTTGCATGTATATAATGCCTTGAGGTGAATATATTTTTCTAAAGTTTAAACCGAACATCCAAAAAATATATATTACTCACCACAATTTTTTTTCGCATGCAAAACAATTGCCGGTCCATTGTTTTGCACGTCAGTCCATGACAGCAATGGTTTATTTGTTTTGCATGAAATTGTAAACCAATATGCAAAAACCTTTCATATTTCACCTCAATAATTTTTGATTTGCGAACATATTTGCATAGATTTTTTTTTTGCGAACGGGAACTGTAAACTAGGCTTTAAATAAAATAAAACAATAAATTTTTCTCCTAAATACCTACCTATATATTTATGTGCACATGAATTTTGTTTCTGACCTATTCCCTAAAGATAGGTTTCTAATATGGAAATAAGAAAATCACTATTCGCCTTCACTAATCTGTTCTTTTTGCATCGATTTATTTCTTTAAAGTTATGAGTATTTTTCTTCGTTTCATTTTCAAACAACGGTACGTGGTATAGCATATAGCTGTATCCGAGCTCAGGAATATGATAGTGCTGCGACTATGGTGGGTATTCATGAAGAAGTTCAAAAATTTATTCGGAAAATTAATCCCAAAACTTTGTCTAAGCCATGTAAAAACCATTCTTTAAACCTTTGTGCAGTTCACTCTTTGAGAAGCACTCCTTAAAGTTGAAATGTTCTCATTTAATATGTAAGTGCGAATCAATCAAGGGACTTGTAAACACTGGATAAAGCGTTCATCACGAGCCTGTTAAGCCATTGAAGAAAAAATTGCCAAAATCCGGACTCGCTCTAGAAAAAAATGTAATAAAACTAAAGACACTCGCGAGTTTTATTCATGAATATCGGGATGACACCATAAAAAGGGCCATAATATTCGCAAGGGAACAATGTACTGAGTTAGAAATTTCAACTGAAAGGCGGGGAAAAACAAAAACATGCTTCGGCCGAATTACCGCCTCAGCTATCGAGCAATACGTGATTGAATTATGTGAGTTTGGCATAACCGATCACGTTTGTACCAAACTAGTATACCAAAATTTTTAGTGGTCAGTCTTTCATTCGAACACTAATGGCGCTAACTCATTCAATTACTGACGTGGTAACTCAGCCTCTGGCTTGACGTTGAAAGAGGTGTTAGGATAGGATACATTTTACACTGAACTTATTAATCGGTTCAGGCCATAGTTCTAAGGCCAGGGAAAATTTCTTCAATGGCGTGCAACTATATGTCAATTAGCTTACTGAGTTCAATAAGCAAATGTTTTGAAAAAGTTATTAAAAAAAAACTTCTCAATCATTTAGATTTGCATAATATCTTGCCTGTAGAACAATTTGAATTTCGATGTCACCACAGTACAGTACATCAGATACACAGGATAACTAAAGACATTAAAAGCAACTTTGCTTTAGGGAAAAGCACTTATTTAGTTTAACTTGATGTAGTGAAGGCCTTAGACACAGAATATTGCACAAGGATCTGATTCATAAATTAAATATTTTGAATTTTCCTCGGTGCCTTAATAAAATAATTTTTTCCTTTTTGACTGGACTCACATTTAAAGTCTTTATTAATGCTGAATATTCTAATTCAAAAGAAATTTTAGCTGGTGTTCCACAAGAATCTGTTTTGGTGCCATTATTGTATAACATATATACATACGATTTTCTAAAGTTTAGTGGCTGCGAAACCGCTATCTTTGCCGACGATACTTGCATCTATTCAGCAGATTCAAATGGTTTATTGATTGAAACTAATTGGCAATCTGCCTTAGATAGCGCCCAAAACTATTTTAATAAGTGGAAAATCAAATTAAATGCTGGAAAGACTCAAACCGTCTTTTTCACCAGAAAAAGGAAAGCTTCTTTTCTTCTCAGTAGAAGCTTAACAATTAATGGCTAACAAACAGAATGGAAATCCGAAGCCAAATATTTAGGAGTACATCTTGATTAAACATTAACTTTTGGATTACATATCCAGAAAACAATAAATAAGATTAATATTACAATAAAAATGCTGTATCCGTTTATCAATAGAAAATCAATGCTTAGTGATGAAAATAAGCTTATTTTATATAAAGCCATTTTCCAAACCTGTGTGGGGAAAATGTGTGAATATATATATATATATGCATATATCGGGTTGTTCAATAAGAGCGCTATAAAAGTTTTTTTTAAATAAAACAAAAATGGTTTTGGATATCAATGAAATTCTTTATTATTGTGAAAGTGAAAATTTTCGACGGTTTTCAAGCATAAATCCGCCGACACTGCTGCAATTTCACGTTCAATATTCGTACGAAGTTCATCAATAGTCACTGGCCCCACAGGAAATAGTTTAACGGCGTCAAATCGCACGACCGAGGTGGCCAAGCGACTGGACCATTTCGTAAGATAACACGTTCTCCAAACTTGGTTTCCAATAAATTGATTGTGACATTCGCTGTGTGGCTTGTGGCGGCATCCTGTTGGAACCAAATGTCCTCCAAGTCCATTTCATCCAATTGGGGCCAAAAATATTCGGTTTTCATTGAACGGTAGCGATCCCCATTCACATTAACGTGCCGGTCTTGATCATCACGGAAGAAGTACGGCCCAATGACGCCGCCGGCCCATAAACCACACCAAACCGTAATTTTTTCGAGATGCAATGATGACTCATTGAGTACGTGTGAATTGTTGCCTGACCAATACCGCATATTTTGTTTATTGACGAAGCCATTCAGCCAGAAATGAGCCTCATCGCTGAAGATGATTTTTCGATGAAAATCCGAATCATTTTCGAGTTGTTGCTCAGCCCAATTCACGAACATACGACGCTTCTGGTGGTCAAGCGGCTTCAGTTCTTCCGTCAATTTAGTCTTGTTAGGATGTAGGCCAAGGTCTTTACGCAAAATTCGCCCCAACGACGTCACAGAGATGCCCAACGCTTGAGAAGGACGTGTGAGAGACACATTTAGGCTTTCTGCAACTGAGGCCTCAGTGGCAGCAATATTCTCGACACTACGAGCACTTCTTTGTCTCACTGGCACGGGAACATTTTATACTGTGCCTGTGGATTCCAATTTTTTCACTAGACGCTCAATTGTTGATCTGCTAGGACGATTATGACGACCATAAATTGGACGTAGCGCTCTGAACGTTGAGGCCACTGACTCCGAATTTCGGTAGTAAATTTTAATAATTTTGACTCGTTGTTGGCTCGTATATTTTTCCATCGTGAAATGGAAAACTTTACTGAGGAGAAATGTCAAATGAGCGGCAAGAAATATGGCGTCCTTTGCTGTCCCTGTCGCTCTACTTTTGTAGCGTCCCGTTTGAAAAACCCTTTACTTAGGTTGCAAAGAATTCAAAACAAAATTTTGAAGATGATGCTTAATCTGCCATGGCATTATTCGACAGAAGAATTACATAGAATAACAAAGATGGAAAAATTCTATCTAGAATACTTAAATAAGGAAACAACTATGACTTATCCTGTAGTTCATCTGATAACTATCTCATTTCAAATCTGGCTTTATGAACATTATTTAACTAATTATTAATTTACTTATTTATTTATTTGTTTATTATTTATTTATTATTAATCTATGCAATTATTTACTAACTAATTTTTGTTTGTATTTTCTTATTATTTTATAACTACTCGTATTTAAATTTCTGATATCCGCATTATTTTTGTAAAAAGTCATGATTTGAGGTGTTTGTCAGTAATTCCCTCCCCTTCTCTCCATCTCATCTATGTAAAAGATGGTTTTTTCTGTAGCTTTTCCTTCTACCAATTGTATTTAGGTCTGTGATATTTAAAAACATTGTAATTAATTTTTCAGTAGTAAGGTAGCTTTATACCAAGTCTCTGTAAATTGTGCAAAATAGGTTTAATAAAAAAATGTATTATAATTCTGCGACAATAAATGATCTAATATAATAAATGATCTAAACAGACAACAGTATCATATTGGAAATCGGGTGACTACGGTGTCATATGCTGAAAAAAATAAATTTCAAAGGTACAAACATTTTGGACAGCCTTTGAATTTTAAAGCTTCATTGCTAAGTAGGACTTTTTAGACTCATTACTAAGTCTGTTGTTATCTGTCTGAGTGGCATCGTTCTGAATGAAGCTTTTTAAAATTAAAACTAATTAAGACCTAACCAAAATTAACAATAAGCCAAAATAAGTCGAATAATCTGGCTACTTATGCTTTCAATGGAAATAGAGCACACAAAAAATATAGATTCTTATGATTTAATTGAAACATTCAGTATAATAAAACTAGAAAACACCTTTAAATAAAATCATTGTTCTTGTTTTTTTTCTGTGAATTTTAAAGGGATGTAACATTGTTTTACTGCCTCGGGTGCCACTGCCTCTTAGTCCGCCCCTGCCTTTAAGTTTTTCTTTGCGTTCAATAAAGTTCATTTTATCTAAGAGTTATTTCACAAAAAAAAAATACCTAAAGGAAAATGTTTACAAAAGTTTTTTTTTTAACTTTTGAAGATGTTTGACTTTATAATAAGAAAAACATATTAAATGAGGACGAATTCAATGAAGCCATGTTCAATTTTGCAATATTGTAGCGATGAACTCACATGCACTGAACCTACAACTCAACGAAACAGCAGCAATTCCTATATGGGGAAATATTTTTTCGAAATCAAATATTTAGATTTGTGCTCCTTTTAGAATTAAAAATGAAGTCAATTAATATCTAAGCAATCAAATTCCAAATTTATATGGCACTAAAGGGGTTGCTTTTTAAAAACTATTTTGGGAAGCATTTTGCTTCGATTTCCGAAAATAGGTCTTGTAGAGTAAATGCGATCTAATTTTGATAAAGGGTTTAGGTTTAAAGGGTAAAAAAATAGTTCCAAACATGATACCACAACGGAAATCATGTAAAGCTTTAAATTTACCACCATGGTTTGATCAACATCTGAAAAACTTAAAGAACAGAAAAAGCAAAGCTAGGGTACAATTCAACAAAACGAAAAATGATGAAGCTTATTATAAAACCTTTACAGATCTCAAACTTCAGTTTACAAGCAATTCTAACAATTTATATGAACACAATTTTCGGAAAATAAAAGTTAATATAAGATTAACCTAATTTTTTTTGGAATTTTGTAAGAAGCAAAAAGAAGATTTACCTAGTTTTATGTCTTATTTAAACTTATAGGGTTCTAGTATTTATAAAACGATTCTCGCGTGACTTTCAAGATCCTAATGTATCGAAGCTTGTTTTTGTATCATTTTTGAAACCAAACCTCGAGTATGGATGTGTTGTATGGGCCCCTTACTACTCTGTTCATATATTAAGACTAGAAGCAGTATAGAGAAGATTTATGTGTTTCTGCCTTCGATTTCTTCTCCTCTTAAAGTTAAAGGACCTTCATTTTTTTCACAACATATGTTTTTCTTTATTTCCGATATATTTTAAAGGGTGTTTTTTTTTTGTAAACGCGTGGTTTTTAATCTGGCAATAGTTTTTTCGGAGTTGGTCTTTTTGAAAGCTTTCACTTGATTTATGCTTAGTTTGGTTTGCCATTTCATAATTAATAGACTTACTCCTGAACAAACGTTCGCAAATCGTGCAAGTTTATTACCAAATAATGGTTCGGTTTGCGCGACGCATCGTGAAACAATCCAATTTATTGAAGGAAACTTTGGGTGAGGTGCCGAATATTCTCTTCAAAGGCGTCAATCGTCCCGGTTTATCTGCTTAGACAAGTGACTTCACAAAACCCCACACACAATTACTCTTCGACGAGAGATATTGCGCTCACCAAAAGATTCCTTCAATAAACAACGCTCGTGTCATTAAGGGGATGTGTATACTACCGTATACTACAAAAAAAAACCAAGTTTTGATACTATGCTAAACCATTTTGTTCTCGTGGTTTTAGCATGGTATAACTTGACACACTTGTGGTATAAGCGTCCGTATAAGAACATAGAAGATCAGATCGAGAAGGTGGAAGTAGAAGTTCGCAAACAGAGGTTCGTTAAAAAAAAAAAACTTGTCGACGCTTGTGTCCTTCTCAATATTCAATATATGTATGTACGTTTCTTCCCTCCCAAATCTCATATAAGGCGTTTTTCTTTTTAAGTTCAGAGTAGAGTCCGAACTGTCAAACAAATAATTGTGTTTCTTTTTTAGCTCTGAGCGTTCAGAGCTTAAAATTCGTGTTTCTTTTTTGTCGTTCTGAGTGTGTTCTGAGTTTGTTCAGAGTGCGTTCTATAAGCTCAGAATAAAATGACTGAGCAAACAGATTAGATGCTGAACACAAGCATTTGACAGCTAGAGTTCTGTTCAGGTGTGTTTCCAAAATAATTCAGAGCGCTCAGAGCATTGGCGGATAGAAGGGGTGGGGGGGGTCATGGTATTCGAATTCAGTAATTCTTGTTGACCAAAAGTACATTAAAATGTCATTTAAGGACTTGCTAGGTTTTGACAGAAAGCCGACAATATGTACATACATCGTTCGTGAAAAGTCGTAAAAATAATTCTTTAGCCAGAAAAACAAGAACCGTTTTCATTTCAAGAATAATAAAGAATTTACCTTTTCGTTTACTATAGATTTACCGTAAAAATAATTTTGAAATTGATTTGATGATTTTGTGAATATTTCTGACACCATAAAACGAATCAGATTATAAATTCCATGGCATCTCATATATATTCTTCAAAAAGATTACTAAGTAGTCACAAAAGGTCAGGTAGTAATAGTTGATAATTTGGCAGACATAAGATTTTCAAAAATGTATACTGAATCATGAAAAAACTAAAAAATGTATGTCACCAATGAATCTATAAGGTCGAGGTCAAAGTTTTTTCATGATTCAGTATAAATTTTTTTAAATTTTATGTCTGTCAAATTATCTACTTTTATGACTACATAGTAACCTTTCGAAAAGCACACATATGGTCTGCCATATAAATAATAACAATTCAGTGACCTTGAAATAGCATATTTGTTTCATAAGATTACCTTAAGGTACCTTAAAATTTTGTTCACTGACCTGACTTTAAAAAAAAAACTCATTAAAAGAAATCCACAACCAATTACTGTAGTTTACTGACATTTAATAAGCGGCCTTTCGAATTGGGTACAACTTACAAAACCATGCAAATGAAAACTCACATTCGAGATTTCGCCAATAAAAACCCCGCTACTAATGTGGCCACTCAATTTAGAGTAGGTAATGGAGATTTTGATATTCGAGATTTTAATTTTCGAGATTTTGGTTGACATTTGCAAAATTGTAAGGTGAAATTTTGAAATAACGATGTTATATTATTACTTATTTGTGAGATATCATTTTTTAAGATCTAAAAAATAATGCAGTTTTGATATTTTAGATTTGGGTTTCTTGCTAATTTCCCAGAGATGAAATGCCAAAAATCGGGTGGTACTTGGAAAAACTTTTACAATTGATTTAAAATTTTCTTAATCCAACTCAACAAATTTATAAAATTACATTTTTTGGACTTATTACCCCGCCTGTAAAAATGTCAAGTTTTTGTCAATCTAGACAAGGAAAACTTGTCAAATACTAGTGAGGCCCTCGCTAGACAAAAACTTGTTGGATAAGTCCTTTTATCCCTTCACAAATATTTAATATATAACAAAAAAAATATTTTATACCAATCATACATAGTAAGAAAAATAAGTACCTATATACCTCTAAATTTTCAACAACACACAACAGTATTGCGAAATAGCTCATTAGTTACAGTTTTGGACTGGTAACCAGAATATTGTACGCTGGAATCCCAACAAATTGTCTGTCTAGGCAAAAGGATACTTAGCGGGTGAGGCCCGATACTTACCCGATATTTGCAATGGAAACTAAATGCACGACTATATTGCATTTACTTGCTCTGATGTTCAAGTTGCTTAGAATTAAGAACTTTTAAAATATGTCAGTATAAAATATATAAAAATATAAAAATGTACATATAAAACAAAGGCATTTAATTTGTTTTTTTTTTATTGTTTAATCAACTTATAAAATAGCTTAAGGCTTATAACCAAGTATGCCATTATAGCTTTTCCTTAACGGTTGTATAGCAATTACTGTTATTTATGGAGCTAAAAAAATATTGATTTCTCCTCTGAAGAATTAAGAAAAATTTGAAGAAAATCGCTTCAGTGGTTTAGGCTGTTGATCGAGGAATATCAGAGAAAGACAGGCAGACAACCAGACAGAATTGTTTGATTGTTACATCGAAAACTTGTATCTGGACGGATACAAAACTTGCCTTATATCGTAAGTAAAAATTTATTTGGGATGCAATACTTTATGGAAATTTAAAAAAAACGGGACCCCCCAGGGGCAAAGTCTGGATCCGCCCTTCAGAGCACGCTTGGTTCAGACCAGAGGATGTTCAGAACATGCTCGACATGCTCGGACTCTGTTCAAAGCTCTATTCTGAATTAAAAAAGAAAAACGCCAATTGTAGGCACATTTGAAATTTTAATTTATAACTTGTCTTTTATATCGTAATAGAAATCAATTCAGTTTAAGTACCTATTACTAATTACCAAACTATTATAATTAATTATAATAGCTAATCTTTCGTGTAATCTATATCTACATACATACATACATATATCTGATTAATTTTTATTTGAAGTTTGAATATTCAAATTCAAACTACAAAAATATGAAAATCTATTTAAATCAAAGTTTTAAAATCTAACAACCACTAATTATACACATTATGTTCACTTACCTCCATAATAATTTTTATTTTTTTAACTGATCCGTAATTTCTTAATCAGCCCACAGTTAAATGTTGCATTAAAGTGCTTTTATGTACATATGTAGGTGATTAAGTTTATTTATAACTTTTCGATTGAATATAAATTCTTATCAGTTAATTTGTTTTCATGTACTAATACACACATAATCTAGTTTAACTGATAATGCTCGAATTGTTTTGTTCCACTTTAAGGCATTCCCTCCTCAAGAAAGCCGGTATGTGAAGTGGAAATTGCTCATTTATGTACATACCTACTACATTCATATAAATATGTAGGATGTCATAAAATTGCATATAGTACATTTGTACACCCCTCTGTCTCTCTTTTTCCTCTTCAATATAGCCCTGCTAAAATACAATATCTTATCTTATAGATGTTGTTCCTTTGAGTTAATTTCTGTTTCTGTCGATATACATATTTGTATTATTTAAAGTATTTTCTTGCGAACAAATAAATAATTTTTACATTATTTTAGTTGAATTTGAACTCTAAGTTCATTCAGACGTGACTTATTTCTAACTGGTACTTTGACTTAGTGCATCAGTTGTATCAATATCAGTGCATATAGTGCTTACTCACAGTTTAAGGTATTTATCTCCTAAAAGATATTTTTGGAAATCAAAATTCATTAAAAGTGTTTTTGTTTAATTTTTAAGTGTTCATTGTGTACGTATGTATGTATGTGTGTATGTATGTAGGAATATATTGCTATAATTTATTATTTAAAAATATGAATTCAAATCAACTGCTAAAGAACATTATTATAATGTAATTGCTTGGGTTTTTTTTACATCGCTCGTTTATATCAATTAAATAATAAAAAATGATGGAAAGTTAAAAAAAAAAAGTAATAACGTAAATCACAAAGTAAATTCGAGCAGTAATTGAAATTGTTGTTTATCTTGAAGCTAAAACCGGCTAATATATATAATTTGTTAAGTTTATCATCTATACCTGCCAATTAACTTTGAGCTTGAAGTGTAAGTAGCAATTAATATGAGCACATATAGGTAAATTATACATATCTACACTTCAATGTCATGATCGAAGTGCAGTTATTATTATAAGTTATTCAATTATCGCTAATATTAACTCGTTGATAAAATAATCCTACCTACTACATGCAAATAATTGCCCTTTTTATAAACCTATTACAAAACCAAGATTTTTGCCTTCGATAGTGAAGAAAAAAGTTTATACGTTTGTGTTGATACTATGACTGCATTTATTTCATTTGAAATGGAAATGATCAACAATGTTGTTTTCCTTGGCAATGAAACCTTCGGTCAATAACTAGTTTGTTTGAAAACTAAGCAATGCATTGAAAAGCAGTGTCTGTTTCCTTCCTTCTCATAGAATAGATACAAGTAACTAGCTAGGCAGGGTAGGGTGAGGCAGATTCACGTCCCTTATTTTGGTAGAATCAAGTAATTTTGGTATCTAAATGTGTAGCTAATACAATGCCAATTTGTTGTCCAAGCCACGATTTTGTAGCTTCAATGTTATCTTAAAATATTCAAGTATCTGCCATAGGCGCTTTAAGAGTTGGTAGCAAGAGGAAGTATTTGCCCCTTTCCCTTCCTGGGCTGTGGAAAATACCACGCTATCACCTTTTTAACTATGCACTTTCGACCAATACTTGTTTTTTTTTTGTGGCCTATCGTTTACGATAAAATTGTAGTTTTTTTAATGCTAATTTATTAAGTAGATGGAAATATTTTTTATTTGCAGTTAAAGCCTTGTTTACAGCTCACATGCGAAAAAAAAATTCTATAATATTCAAGGCAAAAATTGTTTGTCTTGGCCTAAACCAGCCATTGAGTCATTAATCTACCCAAAATTAATAAACGGTGCAGAAGACCGATAGCAATAACAGAAAAAACAACAACGGGTTTATTTTCCATTTTGGAATCACAATAAGACCCACGAAAAAAAGAAGTAAGAACCGCGGGTGTTATGGCTTTTTGGTTTTCACATTTAAGCCCACGATTAAAGTATGATCCATACCCTGCTTGAATACCCTTCTATTTAAAGATCACAAAATGTATAGTTACAATTATTGTTGGAGTTTCTTCAAATCTAGATTCTTAAAATGCAAAAGAAAGTTTGCATGCACCCAACCTAGCACATACCCGACGCAAATCCTATAGTGAGCCCAAGCAAGGTGTTGCAGGGGCCCAGGTTGCCCATGCGTACCTTACTGTTTATTCGTGTGAGCTATTAAATTTCACAAACCAAATAATTCCTCTTCGAAGAGGTGAGGTATGTATGGGAGGTAATGCTCTCCCCCTGCAACCCCCCTGCTTGGGAACATTATAGAATTTAGGGTAGGTGCGAGGTTGGATGTATGCGATGTTTTTTTACGCTTAAAGAATCTGGATTTAAAGAAAATTTGAATTTAAAATTTTTATTTGTTTTATTTTGTGGAATGGGTCTTCTTTCCATTCATATAACTCATAAGAAAAGAAACAGCTTTTGTTTCCTTTTCAAAACAAAAAAAAGTCCGTGAGTGTTTCCTCCTTTTATTTGGTGAATTAATCCCCACGAGGTACTACTACTACTACTTTGTAGTACCTCGTGGCATGATGGTTAGTGCGTAGGGCTGTCATGCCAAAGGTCTGGGTTAGATTCCCAGCCGCTGCCACCTAAAAACAGAAATGTTTTTTTTCCGAGGTACTGCCTCTTGCGAGGAACTGACAAATCCTCCAAGAGTATTACTTGTCACGAATAAGTGCTTTCTCATTAGCCGTTCGGACTCGGCAAAAAATTGTAGGTCCCCTCCATTCCTGCCAAAAATACGCATACAGGAATGGTTGAGAGTTGTTAGTCACTAGGCCTTGGTTCTCCACGAGCTGTTGTGCAACCAAATTTATTTTTTTTTTAATCCCCACGAGCTTTTTTGCCGCGGGTCTTCTAGCACTACACGTTAATAAACTATAGGTCTAAAAATGAAAAATAATTATTTTTGGATGCAAAAACCATTTGCATGCAAAAAATGCCTTCGTTGAATATATTTTTTTTTTAAGCGTAAACCTACCATCAAAAAAAACAAAATTTATTCACCACACTTTTTTCGCATGAAAAACAATTTGCTGGTCCACTGTTTTGCATGCCATTTCATGATAGCAATGTTTTTTTTTGCACGCAACCGTAAACCAATCATGCAAGCAATTAGTTTCGTATTTCACTTATTTTTGACATGTGAGAATATTTGCATAGATTTTTTTCGCACATGGGAACTGTAATCTGGGCTTTGAGTTTCAGAAAGTTCATTTCCGGTCTTTTTTTCGGGTTTTTTTTTTGCTTGCTTCTGAAACTGTTTGAAGTTCTACCGGTTTTTTGATATTTAAGTTTTCGCTACCAAAAGATAGGTCAAAATTAAGCCTCTAAAATCTGAAAAAAACTAAAAAAAATTGTTTGCAAGAATTTGAGACCTTCTCTTACTACATAACTATGCTTAGTTTTCTTTGCATCAAATTCTTGCTAAAAATAAGACGTAATCCACATATAAAGGTGACGGACTCAATATTTTTCAAATAAAATAAATAATACTATATGTAATATACAGCAAAATAATTTGGATACGTGGTGTTGTAGGTTGAAGGCAGGAATAGAGTTTATAGTAATCGGAAGGCAACGCAAATGGTCGTAAGAAACCAAGTGAATACAAGGAATTCATATGATTCACCCGTAATTGCAATTTGGTACCTTTCACCTTCGGCCATATTATTACATTTTTTTTGACATTTCAATTTTGAGATGATTGTTTGTGCACTCCCAGAAACTTTCCTACATAGGGATATAAACTAATTTCAGTAGAAAAGTTATAATTTAAGAAAAGCTAGAACTAAAATGCCACGGAAGTGCGTGGTCAGAAGAAAACAAGCGAAAATGCACGAAAAGCATATGACGCAGCTATGATTGCAAAGTGGAGCGTTTCGTCAAGTTTCGTTCAACTTTCTTAATGGAAGAGAGGTTCGCTAAGGATGGCATCCCACTTAAGTAAAACTGACATTTGGTAAAATAGGAATGCCAAAAAGAGATTAATGATAAGTACAGTATGGGTGCGTTCCCATTTTGACGATACGATTCGTTAGTTTTTGACATAAGCTTCAGTGCCCTTCCGCAAATTACAGTTCTACCTTAATTACGGATTCCACTAACATGCCATTAAAGTAATCGGTATCAGAGTTTTCTATCAGCTGGATCAATGAGAGCTTAAAGAAAATCTCATACAGTACGAAATGCATCAAAATATAATTTAAGAATTTATATAAATAACGGGTGATTTTTTAGCTGGTTTGGTTTTGGCAACCCTGGTTTTGACAGCTGACGTGTGTTTAGTACCTTGTGTCACTGTCAAACAGCTTCAGTTTGGTTTGCAATTTAACCATGGATCGTCTTACAAATGAACAACGCTTGCAAATTATTGAATTTTACTATCAAAATTCGTGCTCGGTTCGATCCGCTTTTTTATCGAAAAATTGTGTTCAGCGATGAGGCTCATTTTTGGTTGAATGGGTACGTAAATAATCATAATTGCCGCATTTGGAGTGAAGATCAGCCAGAAGCATTGCAACAGCTACCAATGCATCCCTAAAAAGCCACTGTTTGGTGCGGTTTATGGGCCGGCGGCATTATTGGGCCATATTTCTTCAAAGATGATGTGAATCGCAGCGTTACTGTCAATGGTGAACGCTAGCGAGCGATGATAACAAACTTTTTTTGCCCGAAATGGAAGTTCTTGACTTGCATGATATGTGGTTTCAACAAGACGGTGCCACATGCCACACAGCACGCGAAACAATGGCGCAATTGCGAGGCGAGTTTGGTGAACAGTTAATTTCACGTTTCGGGCCGGTCAATTGGCCGCCTAGATCGTGCGATTTGACACCATTAGAGTATGTCAAGGCTAATGTCTATAGGGACAAGCCCGCTTCGATTGACGCACTGGAAGCCAACATCCATGCATTCATTCGTGAGATACCGGCCGATATGTGTGAAAGAGTATGCCAAAATTGGACTCAGCGGATGGGCTACCTGAGACGCAGCCGCGGTCAACATTTGCATGAAATTATCGTTAAACATTAAATTGCAAGATTCAAACTATCGATTCAAATAAATATTTCATTCATTTTTTCGAATTTTTTGTGTTTTTTTTTTAAAGTTCTAAACCTCTTAAAAAATCACCCGTTAGTTTTCACCTCGAAAGAAAAAAAAAAAACCTTAATCACTAGCCTAAATAACTGTTACGGGAGAAGTTTGGCATTTCGCAAATTTGATATTTGTATTAAAAGATTTTATATTACGTTTTCATTAGGGCAAATGAGATAATTCGAATTTCCAAATTCGATACGAAATAATCTCATTTCCCATACAAATTTGCATTTCGAAATGAGATGATTTCAACCAAATTTGCACGAAAGGTTAAAAATTAATTCAAAACGTATTGAACACACCCAATTGGCCACAGTTTGAAGAGCTCTGAAAACTTTTTGTATGAAAATGTCAAAGCACAATGGAAGTAAAAAGAAAAAAAACAACAAAAGGCAATTAACTGCCAGGTGAAATTCAAATATAAAAAGCACCAAATTACAAATGAAAACACTTTTACTGTGATTTGCGAAATTACCTCATTTTGGCTGTAAGGAAAACGTAGTATAATGCAAACGTAGTATAATGAACACAACCAATTAGCCACAGTTTGAAAAGCTCTGAAGAGGCTTTGTATGAATATGCCAAAGCTCAATGGAAATAGAAAGAAAAAACAACAATAACAATGCTACTAACAGCCAGTTTAAATTCAAAAACGAAGTGATCTATCAAACAAAATTACCAAATTACAAATGAAAACCCTTTTTCGTGATTTGCGAAACTACCTCATTTCGGCTCTAGTGAAAACGTAGTAGTATTACATCTGGGTTTAAAAACATTTTACGTCTAGGCTTAAGGGCATTTCAAATCCATTGAATGTAAGGCATGGTATAGAGTAAATAATATGGATATGGATTTAAATTTTCTGATTTGATAAATCCGGATTTAGTTGTTGGAATTAAAATACACTTAAATCCAGAGTGAATAATATGGCCGCGAGCATTCGCTAAATATTGCCGTCGAAAGTAGCCCAGACGCCAGTGGCTCTATTGACAATATTTTAAGAAATATATTTCCTGACTTTTTAGCTACTGCCTTTTTAGCTACTAAATGCAGACGGCAATATTGCCCAATTGATGAGAAGCAATTATTTATTTCCATCTTTGATTAAATAAACTGGGGCAAATAGGGTTCCACTTGATTTTGAATTGCTTCTTCATCAAATTTTTCAGTCAATAGCGAAGAATATGTGAATTCACATGATTAAAATTACATATTATCGAAAACAGATGATTTAAAAAGACGAACATTATTTGCTGTATTGGCACAATGAAAATGCTCACCAAAACGCGTACGGGCAAACAAACAACGTACACGGATGCTGACACCGAACCGAAGGTTTAAATGCGGCCTTAACAACACCACTTTTTTCATTTTCAACCTCATCTTTTGAAATATGCCTAGCTTATTGAAAATTTGATTTAAAAAAAATCTACACCCTGTTTGTAACTATAGTAAAAGCTCATTCAATTAATTCGAGTATCGAATTAACACTAGCTCTCAAAACAAAAACAACCTTTCTTCTCATTTTCTTATCTCCTTACAAACTATATATCTGAGCGAGATAAAAATATTAACTTTCTAATCTAACCACCCAACTGCTGCCAACACAAATACTGGAAGCAATATTTTTGACATCTCTACGGAAAAGCTCTTCCAGTTAATTTTGACATCACTTTTTTAACCAGCTGAGATGATGAATGAATAAAGTTCATTCATTTTCAAGAAATTTTTCTTGCTGTTCGGTCGCATGTCGCTTTTCGCATCGCAAGATTAAATATTTTTATTTTTTTTAAATGAGATAAATAAATTGAATAACTACGAGTTGAAAAAAGCAAACACAGAAAGTGAAATTCATTAAATTGTTATCTATTTCTCCTTCTCAATAACTACTTAAAAAGAATTAAATTCCTGACTTCCCATTTGAAGGTATTTCTAAGCTTCTGATAACGCCTTCTCGCTTAACCAACTTGACTAGTTTTCCAGTTTTTTTTTCTTGTATTGTTGTTGTTGTGCCCAATAGAGCTACGAAGAAACCAAGTGCTCTACTGACCATTAAGTGACCAACCAATCTCTGTTTTTGATCAGAAAAAAAAATATTAATTGTACGGGTTTTCTAGTTTGACGTGCGTGTGCATGATTTGATTTTGATTCAATTCAGATTTTTATTCAGTGATAATTCCTCCGGTTGTAATTTAACGTTAAATTCCATTGCAGATAGTAATCATCTTCATCAACAGACGGATATAATGGCCAATTACGACGATGTGAGTAATTAATACCTAAATCAATTAAAATATAAATTGCATTCTATTTCAACATTATGTTGCTTAATCCATTTTCAATTTTTATTTCACTTTTCTTTTGGATAAACACAGGTTATGCAAAGAGCCAGAACGGCATTTGCAAGTGGAAAAACCAGAAGTTATGAATTTCGGTAAGTTACATATACGAGTTTTATTTTATTTATTTTTTTTTGTATTTTTAAAAATGTTACTTTCTGTAAACCTCGATAGGTAAAAGTAAAATATATAAACCTAATAGTTTTCGTCACATAATAAGTAAACTTACCTTTCCTATTATAAAAAAAAACAATAAACTTTCGAAAGAAATTGCTTCGGTAAATTACACTTAATTATTGTGTGAAGAATAAATAAAACGTACCTACAGACCGCCAGGCTGATAGATACCGAAGATAGGTACTTTACTTCTTAACATTAAACTTTCTGCAAACCTTGTCGTTGGGTTATTTCTTTTTTCTTTTCTTTTTTACTTTTTTACTTATTTGTTTTATTGTCTTTTTGTATACACAACACAACCATCTGGTCTGGAACCGGCTTTGTAGTTTTGTCATCATTCCTTGCCTTTTGCTTGCTCGCTAATTGTGTCTTTTATGTTTTTTTTTTCAAAAATATGCTAGAAAAAAGATAGAGTTTATTTTACTTCAAGCATATAAATTTGTTTTACTTTCAGAACACTGAAAGTGAAATAGGTGTTGCAAATATGAACTAAAGATTTAAAAGTTCACCAAAATGTTTTTCTCCTCTCCAAACCATAAAGCCTACGTGAAATTATTGGTAGGTAGTATTTTGGTAAAAGGTCATTGGTTTACTAGTTTCTTTTTTGAAGTTGTTTAACTATGTTCAGTACATTGATCCAAACGTCCATGGTCTCAATGTAGTTGTTAGTCAGTTATTTTCTGGTCAAAAATAAATTATGGTTGCGTGATTTTTCATTAAAAATATATATGAAATTTTGTTTTAGAAATTTAAAATAATAATAACAGCTACTTATCACAAGGTTAAGAAAGTTATTTCGCGCTTAACTTGTGTTTAAATAATAAACAAAAAAAATTAATAGTTTTTGCACCGTTGGCAATGTTACGACTTTAGTTACAGTTTTCCATTTATTTTATTTTCCCAAAGCTAGGTGCGTCGAGACTATTTAAATGACCATAATTTCCATATTTTAAGGCACAGTTCCGCATCAGACACATTGAGGCACTAAATACAGCTGACCCATATCATCAAATGTCCCGCATATACAGAATGTCCATTCTAAAATTTGATAGGTAAAATTTAAACAGGCATATTCATACGTATGCGTACCTAACCTACTCTAGTAGCATTGCTGGGCACATTTTTCTTCCCGCGAAACAAATTAAGTTTCAGTTTCTATATGGGCGCGCCGACTCAAGGGACTAGATAAGCGATGGCGAACCAATGACACACCTACCATAGGCGGTGGCATTTGACGAAAAATTACGGGCACGTCATAAATTGAGGAATCCATCTGTACCTTTAAGTGGCAGCAACGGGTGTCTACACCGAGATTAGGGGGAGAGTACGATAACTTTGGCGCCAAAAATTGATAACGGTTTTTTGTAGAGTAGTCAAAAATAAGCATTTTTTACTCTAGAAGAGGGTTTATCTCGACCTGTTTAGGAGGTAGGGGCAATTAAAAAAAAAAAAAAACAATTAAAATGAAAATTTAAATGAAAAAAAAGTATTATAAAACAACGGCAATACTTACAATAAAGTGCTATATACCTATTTTGAAAGCCAACAATTCTTTAATCCTTAATTTAACTTTAATTATTTATGTCAGTGGTTTTCGAAAAATTCGCGTACAAACTCAAAATTCTGATTAAAAAAATAAAAAAAAGCTGTTTAGGCCAATTTTTTGTTTTAAATTGTAAAATAAAATGCTAAATTAGTTTTTTGTGGTCAATGCTTATATCAATTCTGAATCGAACACAAAGAACCCAATGTATAATGTCTTCTAGTTTTTGAGAGAATTGAAAATTACTAAAACCACTTTTATAAGATAATTGTTTTTTGGTATCTCACTTTGAGGATTAATGTTGATGATAGGTTGATTTTTGTAAGTAAAGTACAGCAATTCATCTAGCGTAACCCAGAATGCACCACAAGGAGGTAGGATTGCATTGCACTCCGCGTCCCAGTCAAAAATAAATAACGGTACAAAATATGAGTGCTTGTTCGTTCTTTTTTTTTATCTAAGTAGGTATGCATACTTTGAACATTACAGTTGCATTATATAGGTATGTAAGATACAAACGTACCTACCTACCTCTTAAACGGGGCGAGAGAGACCCCCTGGTATAGTAAAAAATGCTTATTTTAGTTCTTTATACAAAAAACCGTTATCAATTTTGGGCGCCAAAAATATCGTACTCGTGCCTAGATTAGTTTTCTTCTTATGGCTATTTGAAAAAGTCATTTAAGATCCAAATTTTGAATTACTTATTTAAAAAAAAAATGAATAAATTAATTTTTCGTTGTAAACTTCACTGTGAAGTTAGCAGAACAGTCCTTTTTTCAGTAATGGAGTTAGATAAATATATGCAACAAGGCTCCAATTTTGCAGTTTTTTTTTACTTGAAGAAAAACATCTGTTCAAATTTTGAAGTCCAAGTTTGACAAAAAAATCGAAAAATTACTTTTGCACTATTAACTTTACTGTAAAGTTAGAAGAAAAGTCCATTTCTCAGTAACAGAGCTAGCTAGAAAATTACAGTTAAAAACTCAGCTCAAAAACTGCAAATCTGGAATAGAAATGAATACAAAATGCAAAAAAACTGCTTATGCATGCCATGGCTTAAACTATTATACTAACTTGATAGACGTGTTTTTTTTTGTTACTTTTATTTTAATGAATTAAATACTGTAAATTTAAAATATAAATTAATATTTATAGGTTTACCAATAAAGTGCTATGCACTGGGAAATATTTTTTTTTTTTGCTATTAGGAACTAGAGAACCAGATCAAGGCTGTGGTCCTTTTTGAAAACGTCATCTGCGTCAAAAATGTATTTGCTGAACGATCTTAAACGCAAACTTTAAAAGTGTTCGCAAACGCAAATACAGATTTTAATACATTTGCAATGTGTTTGATAAAGCAGCTTGCTAAAGTCACATGATTGAAAACACCGCCTGCGGTGCAGCTGTACAGTAAAAAAAAATGGAGTTGATGAACAAAACATTAAAAATCCGAACCGAAACGATGCTCCTTAACATCAAATGCGTCTGCAAGGAATTTGACTTAAAGCCTTTTCACACCGAATGAAAAACTAGATTTCGAGTTACTAGAAAATAATCTTATCAAAATCAAGGAGAATTCCAATACATTTTAAATCTAAATCTTCTTAAAATCTAATTGGCCTATTCGCAACCACGCTTAATAAAATAACTAATTTTTTCTCTCCTAGAAGAAAGAGATTTTATATTAATGAGTACAGTGTAAACAGATTGTGGTCCTTTTTATGTTGTATTCAAAGAAAAAGTGAAATATGTGCAATATGTCCTGGGGCTTTGGCTGATTGCAATGGTTATCGGGTTTGATTGTATTTCTGCTTTTGGTTGTTGCATTTGACTATGAAACATTAACAGCTGTTTCTCTGAACATTGATATTCCTCACAACCTTGGGATTTTACTTTGAGTAAAGTCCTTACCTAAGCAAAAATTCGACACCATGGTGTGAAGGTAATTATAATGGAGAGGATTAAATGTTTGGCCTATCCATTTTTTTTAACAATTATTACGTTTCAACTCCAAATTTTAGTATAATGCACTGTCGCAATTACAAAGTTAAATAACAAAAAAATTACTTTCGACGATTTTGACGTTTCAATTGGGTGCATGTGTGCGTGCCTCTAGTTTTGATTCTTCTTCAAATCCAGAATCGTTCTTCTAAGCTCCATCAGTATTTATCCGATGCAAGTAAACAATTAAAAAGTTCACCTTGAAGCTGCAGACGTCATATAGTCATCAACCGATATTTTTGTCGGGTTTTAAGGAAGTTATGACCAAATAATTCAAGGAAAAAAACAGAACATCTGTTTCTTCACATTAAAGAACATCCTTAATTGAAAATTCAGGATGATAATATGTATAACTCGAATTCCTCTCAATCACCTAGTTCCTCTTTATCACATCTAGCTTTCCTACTATAAATCAACTAAATGTAAGATCGTGTGGCTTTCTTAACAAAAATAGTTTATCTTAAAAAGAATACTTTAATTTTAACATAATGTTTGTGTTCTTCTTAAATTCGAATTTTTCAGTCTGAATATTTGTATAGATGTATTATGTATGTAGTTCCTAAATGCTGTCTTTTATCTCATATCGAAAATTCATAAAGCCTGTTGACCTTTCATACGAATATCCGTCCATGCGATATTGAATAAGAAAAACATGTGCTTTAACATAACAGGAACTGACAAAAAAAAATAAATATTTGTTTATCGAGAACGTCAATAATAATAAGATACAACAATAAATATATTCGAATATGCCTTGCTTTAAAGTATTAAGTTGCGCAATCGCTTATAACTATAAAGAGATAGGCAGTCGGAGATAAACGACACCAAACAAAAAAAACAATAGCAAAAGTATGCAAATAGTACCCCTTTGTATTTAAAGTTTAAACCGAAAGTACTTCAATGATGATTTACTGTGCAGCGCATCTGTAAAGTAGACAATTCTTTGCAATATTTATCAATCAAGAATAATAATAGTATATGAACTAATGATGCTAGAGTGTGTGATAGTGTGATCAATCTTTTTTGCTCCAGCTTCTTCCTGATAACTTAGGTGCTACTAACCTTGTTTTCTTAAAATTTTAGACAGTTCTGTTTCCAAATTTAAAAAAAATCCATTTTTTCTCATTGTGTTGCTTTCATTGCCCAAGGTCAGCTTTGCCGGTATGAAGGCATATTAATGTTTTTGT
The DNA here is from genome assembly GCA_946251815.1 of Dasysyrphus albostriatus. Lineage (NCBI taxonomy): Eukaryota > Metazoa > Arthropoda > Insecta > Diptera > Syrphidae > Dasysyrphus > Dasysyrphus albostriatus. The sequence goes on from OX276337.1 coordinate 57,755,896, forward strand.
CATGAGCGTTAATGAAAATTTTAAAGGTCGAACAATTATTGCTTAGCAAACTCAACAAAATGTCGTTCTTTCATTCGTTTTATGATTTTCTTTTTTTTTTTTTTTGAATATGTCGTTCAAATATCTTTATGGAGAACACCAACTGCATCTTATTGCAAATATAGTACTGTAACAACAGTTAACTGATGACATAATAAATATAATTGTTTAACCAACACGTGCCATCAATGATAGCCTTGTAATTCAAATAATAGATATAATTAATTCAACTTCGTTCTAATAATCACTGAACATTTAAGTTCTTGTTTCAAATTAAAATAGCGAAAATACATATCCCGTAATAAAATAATGGACATTCTTAAACAAGTTCTAAACAAGCAAATTCTGACAGTAAATTTGCAAACATCAAGGGCAGTAGAGAAGTCAACAGCCTGTTATTATTTTAGTTTTTTTTTTTAACAAAATAAACATGTGCTACAACATTAGCATCGCTCGCATGTTCTCTAGTATTTAATTCAATATACAACTCGTAGATGAGTGAGGAGTTTTTATTTATGACTCACCAAGTATATTGATTGATCTAGCTTCTAGCTGTATTACGTTTTTTTTTAAAGCTATCTAGCTATAAATTTGTTTTGTATCGCGAATAAAAATTATTATTCACATTTCGCGTAGCATAGTGAAGGTAAGCGGGAGATATCGTTGTTTAATGACACCCAGATCATTAAACACCTAATGTTTCTAAACGTCATTCGTTTGATAATGAAAATGTGAAAGGCTAATTGAAATATGGTTCAAAAAGTAAACGGATAAACATATAGCTGTCGGGGTATAAAATGTGAAATTGGTTAATTCTATGGTTCAAGGGCGGACAGCAGTCATTTTATTGAATATTAAATATTCAGGTTTTTGACACTGCAGCTTTATAGAGCTATTCAATTTTGTTTTCTTAAATAAACAACTGAAAACGAATCTTCAATGATTTAACAAAAAATGTGCATAGTTCAAATATACTATTGGATAGACCGGAAAATAATAAGGGGTATAAAGAAACAATTGCGGAGACTTTATCATCTTGTCTTTAAACTGGCCCTAAAACTTGTTTATTTCTCTGTTCAATTCAGTGAGCTTAGCATTTCTTATTTGTAGCTTTTACTTGAGCTAAAACACATCGATATTTTCATTGAGTGCTTGCTCATCGAAAGGTTTGGGTAACTGTTTCCTACTAGACGAGTTAATATAAGATTTTTAGTGGGACAAATTCCAACAAAAGGATTTTTGATAGTTTTTGGTTCTTATGGATGCTGTATGCATGTAAAAAAAAGTTTACCAAAATAGGACCATTGGAAGTCACATTTTTCAAAATGGCGACCCAGGTAATCAGAAAAAATTGTAACTTTGGTAATTTTTGTCGTAGAATATGTTTTGATCATAAATCGATTCTATGAGTTAGAAAATAATTTGAGTTTTACTTGTGAAACTCAAACAATAGCAGAATATTTTGGAAACACGAATTTTGGGATTATGTTTATGCGGAAAAGGACCCACCTACTTCGTTTGCTATTTTTGTCTCAATATTGCAAAAACATATAGAGTCATGCACTTCTGTACATTACAAAATTCTAAGAAAAATAAATTTTGAAAGCCATGGATGAATGTGAATCTCCTAAAGCAGATTAAACAGAAGAGAAAAATTAGTATAAAGCTTAAAAAACATCCCAACAATGGAAAACTAAAGAAGTATCACCTTACACTTTGCAAAGCTGTTAGCACAGATGTTGAATTGGCTCGTGAAAGTACTACAAAACTCCCTTGCACTTCTTGCACTTCAGATGGTATTTCGAGTAACCTACTTAAAAAAATTGCGCTTTATGGTTGTTTTGATGTGGATGTTTTGAGTAATATATTTAAGTTAAGTGTTAAACAGGGTTGTTTTCCAGAACAATTTAAGTGTGCTGAGGCTATTTCCCTCTTTAAAAAGGGAGATCCCTCTTTAAAAAGGGAGATAGAAAAAATAGGCTTAACTACCGACCTATCTCTATTCTTCCTACTTTTTCAAAAATATTTAAGAAACTTATGATCAAGCGAATTACTTCTTTCCTAAATAAAAAAAGATTTTTTAGCGAAAATCCAATCAACTGAAGATGCAATTCTTAGGCTATGTAGTCAAATATATGGCAGCTTAAATAATAATAAAGCTACAATGGCTCTTTTCATTGATATGATAAAAGCATTTGTTATGGTTGACCATGATTTACTATTAGGTAAGTTGTATAATGCAGGATTTAGAGGAGTAATTTATCAATGGTTTAAATCATACTTAAACGGAAGAGTTCAAAAAGTCATTGTAAATAGTACACATAGTGGAGCTTGATTAAAAAAAAAAATGGAGTACCACAGGGATCTATACTCGGCCCTTAATTTGTCCTTGTCTATATAAACTCAATTTTTAAGCTCCGTTTGAATGCCCTTTCGACAGCATTTGCAGATGATATATCATTTACCTACCAGCTAAACTCCGATCTAAATTGTGTCTTGCTATTTGAAGATGACCTTGAAGCTCTAAGGACTTGGTTTCTCACCACAAGTTAGTAATAAGTGAAAAACTAAATCCATGACTTTCATCTGGTCATCGAGTTTGTAATTATAGTTTATTTTTTCATTCTTCGAGTTTTTGGCAATTCTGCTTTCCAATACACAATTGTGGTAAACCTAATTTCCAACACAACTATTCTGTTTCAAAATTGATTCAGTGAATAATTTTGTGGGCGTTACAATTGATTCTAACCTAAATTGGAAAGACCAAACTTACAACACCAATTCTGCTCTAAAATGGTTCTAACTCTAATATATTATGGTCCTGCGCACTCTTAAAAATAATAATAACTATAAAAGGGGTGGTTCCTATGCAAATACTTTAAGACCTTTATTGATTGCTCAAAAACATCTAATTCGAATTATTTGCAAAATCGTTGTACTGAAAGTTGGCTTTTATAGAAGGAATTGCGAATTCTACCTATGAGACATCTTTATATCTGTAAAGTACTTAAAAAAATTTTCATTCAAAGTGCTAATACTCCTAGTCGAAACTCGCAGTTATATAATCTAAGAATAAACTACATGCACCTTGTTAATGAACTCACTGCCCACAAAACTCATTTCTCTAACTTTTATACTGCCGCAGCACCAAAGTCATTTAATAAATTAGCTTTGTCTATCAGAACAACTCTAAACTTAAACTCTTTCTTAAAAAAAGTAAAAGGCTTTTCACAATTGACTTATGGGGTTTTCTTTTGGTAACAAAAATTGATTTTTTTCCTCTTCCGATTTGTCAAAACACAGATTTTGAAAATAAAAGCCTTCCAATGGTGAACAAAATCAATTTATTTTTTGATCGAAAATCAAATTTGCAGATCTGGATTTTTCGGCAAATTTTCCCCTCTTTAACCATTACACACCAGAACAGTTCACAGCCATCAGTTTGACAAGACTGGATCGCTACAACTTCACAGACACAAATTATACACCAATACAATAAAAACGAAAAATCAATCTGCAGTCGTATACTATTCGCGACGAAAAAAATCAATTTTTAAATCAAAATCTGAATTTACCAAAAGAAAACCCCATTAAATTCTATTGAAAACGATTGTTGAAACATTTGTATCATAATTTAAAAATCATAAAAATGTATCATTTTACTGTTATTTTTTTCTAAATTTTTTGATGAATTAGTATTTCTTTTATATATCAGTTAAATTATCTCTGAAATATTCATTATTTTGCTTAACTTAATGAATCATTGTTTATTATTAAATTGCTGATTTTTACCCCACAACAGTTTCTAATTATTGTAAATTCAATTCACAAATGTATCATTTAACACTAACTTACAAGTTAAAGAATGATAACTATTATTTATTCCTTTGAACACTTCTTATGATTGTACCTACAAGTTTAAAACTTATGATGAAAAAAAGAATGAATACAATTTTTTCTAATTCTAATTCTAATTCCGCGTGGTTTTTGTCTAAAAAACTCTGTTCCAAATAGTAAAATCTGAAAACAAAAGCAGGAAACCAAATATTATGAGAAATGTGTAGAAATAAGAACGCATTTCTTACAATACCTGCTTGGTTTTCTGCTTTGTTCTCAGTTTTAACTGTTTGTAGCACCGTTAGACAAAAACCACACAAATAAGGATATGTTCAAAAATATGCCACTTCTTAGACCCATAGACAAAATATATTTTTTTTTAATTAATTTTTCGATCATAAAAACCCTCGTTTGGGTACAAAAATCATTTTTCTACGATAAAAATTACCGAAGTTACATGTGTCACAAGTTACAATCATATGCGCCGATCACGATTGTCAGTTAAGTAGATCTGTTTCTTTACTCGACCGCGAGTTCCCAAAGTAACCCAAATCTACCCAAAACGTGTTTCTTTACTTTTTTCTGATACAAAAATGCCAGAGCTTTTGACTTTTTTTCATTTACCTGTAGCAAGAATCTACCCGAACATTTTAGTTCCTGCACTTTCTTGCTTGTCAAACAAGAAATCAGCTGATCAAAAAATTTTAAATTAAATTTGTCAAGTAGCGTATATAAAATGGTTTAATTTCATTAAATTATATGAAAATGATACAATGGAGATAAATACAAATTAAAATATTTCTTCTGGTATCTTTTAATAGAGCCCAAAATGATAAGTGCAAATGTTAATAGAATTGAAATTGCATAATTTTGTTAGCGTTGAGCCAACAAGCAATGAAGTCCAATGGATAATTTACACCGCAACAAATCAGAAACATCCCAAATGCGTTCCTTTTCTTTTCATTTCTGGTTAAACATTACAACAACAGCATCAAAAAGCTCATCCCCAAACTTTTTCCCGAACTTTTTCCCAAACTTTATCCCAAAAGTAAAGAAACAGACCTAGTAATTGAATCGACATTTATTGATTTCATGGATTATTTTTCGTCGGTGAGGAACCTGTTGCTTTTTTCTTTTTGACACCCACAAGTTTTTTCTTTATATTAATTTATTATTTTCCCGTAGGTAAGTGCAAAACCTGCATAAGGCTATATGAGGACCGAGAAATGCGTGCTCAACTGCCCTAAAACCAGCTCCAATTCCCGATTGCTACTAATTTGAAACTTATCTAGCATTAAATTTTTAAAGAAGTTAAGGTAACTTTTCGGTGAAAGTTCCTGCTTATTCCGCGATTTTAAAGTGGGTTTCCCAAAAGTTAAAGGAAATGTTATAGCATTATCTTTTATTGAAATCGTTTTCTCATAAGCTTCTAAAACATTATAGTTTCTACAACGAATTTTTTAATAGCTTGTGCCTTTTCGACCTCAGTAATTTTGGAGTAGTCAAATAGTTGATATGGACCTTTCAGCTGATGCTGGTTCAAGTCATTCCACGATTTTACTAGCATTTGCTACTTCTTCACAACCAAATACTTCAAATTACTTCATTGAAAAAAGTTAACTTTGGAACATTTGAACCGAAAACGTTGCTCAACTTAACTATTTGTGTTAAGAAACTCATCCCAATCACGATTTAAAAATATATAAAAACTATGTTCAGAAATATCAAAATACAAAAATTTGAAACATAAAATACTCGTACATAAAATATACAGAAATTTTTCAAACCTTTTTCTTAAAGACCTTTTAAGGTTAAATGAATAATAAAAGCTGGACTCTGTTTTGGACATAACATGCACAATTATTTCATATTGCAGATGTAATAATTGTCACAACTTTTTTGTTTTCATCATTCTATCCATCGTCTTAGTCTGATTCCACGTGAGAACAACCTCAAGGGTTTCAGTAGCTTCTGGGATGTAAATTGTTCTCACGTTTCTTACTGTTGACGGTTTGTTCTTTTTGTCATTCGAGGATAAGAATTCTTTGAAGCTGAAACCGATCAGTGATTTCCCCCTTAATACAACCCCAGATTGTAAACATTACATTCGTTTACTATGTGATTATAATCCTGTTTGATTTTTACCTAATTTGATGTTTACTCTAAAAATCTACTCCACTGAGAGAAAATTCAAATAAAGTCATCCCAGACGTGAAGCTTGCTATCAAACTCTTAAACAAGATTAACTAAATTATATAAATCGATAAATCGAAAGCTAAGCTGATTCATTTGCTTTTTTGCAAAATAAGACGAAAAAAGAAGAATAATAAAAAAAAAACTAAATACTTTTCCGCTAAGCTTTAGAATGAGAAAAAGTTTTTTATTTGGTATATTTGCGTCTTGGAATCTCGGCGGCTTATGTTAATGATGATAGCATAGGCAAAATGTAGTATTTTATGAATGTTATTATACTGTGCAAATTTAAAAATAAAATAATCGATAACCTTGAATTGAATAGACGTGTTAGGTTCCCTTCTGTATTGACGCTAATGATGAGGATTATGTAATGTGTATATATGAAATTTTGTTTTGACTGCAAATTGCCATAACAAAATGTACATTTCGTCCATTTGCTAAAAGACCTGCATAACTCAAAAAATGTATAATGTTTTTCTCTTTCTTCTTTAAGTATACATGCATCGATATTTCTCCTCAATTTCAAGTAAATCGCATTATTTACTGCCCTGCGTTTCAATCGCATTTATCTCGAAACTACAAATTTTAAGTTATAATGGTTAGTTTACAAGCCAAGCCCACGTGGTTGGTTGAGTGCATGATCAAAATGACTATGCAGTAAAACAAATTTTGGGCCATTTGAACCTTCCATCTAACATCCGAATTATAAATAACATCACTCAATTTAAAACTCAAATAAGTATATATGCGAAGTCTTATATTAATTAAGTTTCTAGGACATTATTTGAATATTATATATATAAATAACTGGAAATGTAATTATTTTAATATTTTAATAATGGCCATTGGGCCAAATAAATTCATAAATTCAAAAATTCAAATTCTTAGCAGGGCTCTTATCGACATGGACTTTTTTTCAGTTTCTTCAGGACATCGAAAGAAAGCTTTACATTTAAATTCGACTTCGTCTCAAATTTGTCCGTAGTCAATGTCTTAAGTGACTAAGACCCCTATTATGACTTGTGATTCGACGAGTCTAACGTTCGAGTCAACTCGAACGTTCGACTTTTCAAAACTAAAATCTGCAATTTTGTTCAAAATCACCAAGAATTACATATCGACTTCGAAGATATAGGCGAATGTATTTCCCAAGGTATTGAGTGACATTCAAGTTTTACAAATTTTAGTCATTTAAGGCGAACTTAATTCAGGCGAGTCGCAAATGGTAATTCCAAATAGTCACATTTCGTGACGTTCGACTTGGCGAATTGCAAGTCATAAAAGGTGCCTAAACTTTTATACCTATATCTATTTTGGATTCCGGATAACTGGTCGCAAAATAATGATAAACACAAAAATAGCAAAATTTAAACCATAAAAACGAAATTTGACACATTACTCCTGCTGTGGCGTTCCCCCTTTTTGCTTCTTTTTATCTTTTAAAAAATAAAATAATTTTTCAAACATGAACACAACACGTTCTAAATACATACATATATATCGAAAGTATCTTTATATTTAACTTTCAGAGTATTATGAATCTCCCCAAGTATTAACAACATAAACTAACGAAACTCATAAAATACTATATTAGGTTAAGTCTGCCAAAAATATCCCACATACGCCAGAGTGTACATAATTTAAAACTTAATAACTTATTAAGACCTTATTAACTTTTATTTTCCTTATAGCAAAAAACAACTGGAACAACTTCTCAAAATGTACGAAGAGCATGAGTCTGATATGGTAAGCGCGTTGGAAGCTGATTTGCGCCGTCACAAACAAGAAAGCATTATTGTTGAAACAGAACTGATGAAAAACGATGTCATTCACATATTGTATAATCTTAAAGATTGGATGAAACCAGAAAAGGTAAGCAAAAATATTAATTCATTTTTTTTTTTTAAATATGTGACTAAATTTTTTGTTATTATTATATTACAGCCTTCAAAATCATTTGTCAATCTGCTAGATGACGTAATCATTTACAATGATCCCTTTGGGGTTGTATTAGTCCTTGGTGCGTGGAATTATCCATTACAATTATTGTTAGTACCTGTAGCAGCTGCAATAGCAGCTGGTAATTGTGTTGTAATCAAACCCAGTGAGATCTCTGCTAACTGTGCTAAATTCCTCGCCGAAACGATACCTAAATATTTGGATAATGTAAGTTTTGAAAAAATGTCCTTCTAAATTATACATATACATTAATTGCTACATTATTTTTTTTTATGGAAATAGGACTGTTATCCAATTGTAACTGCGGGTCCAGCTGATACTGGAGAACTTTTAAAACAGCGTTTCGATTATATTTTCTACACAGGTTCAACGAGAGTCGGAAAAATTGTTCATGCTGCTGCCAATAAATACCTCACTCCTGTCACACTAGAATTAGGCGGAAAGAGGTAAACATTTTACTTAATATTTCGAAATCAGTAACTTTTTAATTGTTTCTAATTTAATATAAATTGCCAGTCCCTGTTACATCGACCAAAGCGCAGACCTACGAGTCACCACAAAACGAATTCTTTGGGGAAAACTAATTAATGTTGGACAGACCTGCATTGCTCCAGATTATATATTGTGCTCAAAGGAGATCCAGGAGAAATTCATTGCTGAAGCCAAAGATATATTAAAAGAATGGTATGGAGAAAACCCAAAAGAGAGCCCCGATTTATGTAGGATAATAAATGCCAATAATTTCCAGTAAGTATAGTTGATATAAATCAAAAGTATTTTATGTGTTTCCTTAAAGAAATCTGCTGAAATAATTTTGTATATAATCTTCTTTATAGACGCCTACTTGGACTGATGAAATCTGGAAAAATTGCCGTTGGTGGAAATTATGATGCTGCCGAACGATTTATCGAACCAACAATTCTGACTGATGTAAGCCCGGATGATGCCATCATGCAGGAGGAAATCTTTGGTCCCATCTTGCCCATATACAATGTAGAAAATGCATATGATGCAATCAATTTCATAAATTCCAGGTAACATCATATTCACACTCTTTGTGTGCCTTTTAAACAAAACAAAAAAAATCATTCATTTGTGCCGTCGTCGTACCGCATCTTTTCATTGAACACAGCACAAATACTTTGATTTGAAATTTTAATCTTTCGTTTTTTATTTTCAAAATTTAATTTAAATGGAAAAATAATTTATTTAAAAAAACAACAACACAAAACAAAAATCAAAAAAAAAAAACTTAAAAACCTTACGAATGCTAGAGAGGTACCTTTGGTTTCGTATATATTCTCTACGGATAGCCAAGTACAAGAACTTTTTGTTCATGGAACACAATCGGGAGGAATTTGCTTGAATGAAACAATCATGCATTATACTGGTAAGAATTCGGAATATAATGGTAATTGGCTATTAGACAATGGAACAACAATATTGTATTCCTTAATACCTACTACAACAATATTCCAAACACAAACATACATTTTTCTTTTTTCTCTATAACATTACGTACCTACATTTAAATTTTCTTAACATAATTATCTTCTGCTATCGAATATGAATACTACCTACCTTCTTTGGTGATTTGGGCTTGAATACGAATATTTTAAATACAAAACAAAAACACTCCTGCTGTAAATAGTGTATTTATTTGAATAAATTAAATTCAATTTTGTTTATTTAAGAGGCTAGGTTTGGTTGTGGTAAATCAATAAATTTTTGTATATATTGTACAATTAATTTGTGTGGAATTCATATAGGTTTTTTGAGTTAATTTTAGATTGAGAGCAATATGAACTTCTAGTTAAATGTTGGTATATGTGCTAGATGTTTTTGATTAGCTTGTATTCAGGTTGCTTTAGAAGAAAATTAAGTTGAATTGAGTCAAAAAGATGCACTTTAAACAAATGTTCATCAAATTTATTTAACATAAAAAGTTAGAAACAAGAAGCTCCAAAATATAATTTTAATCATAGCAGCATATGTATATGGTTTCGAGTCCCTATGTAGTATATATGTTTTATCTTCTTAAATAAATTATAGCGCAAAGAGATATTGATTTTATTTTCTCCGAGGTGCTTTTGCTGTGATGATTGTATCGCCAAAAGAAAGTTAAATATAAAATGATAAATAAATATACCTAATACAAAATGTATAAATTTTAAAACTTTTTAGTTACTATGAGAATATTTTTAAATAAATAATTATATACATTCTTGATTTGAAATATTAAATACATAATTATAAGCAAAGACACCTGAGGATAGGTTCAAGCAGCAAATGTCGTACAAAAACTGATTCGATCTTGAATAAAATGTTCATTAATTTTGCAACTTAAAAATAAATAATTACTCACCCTGATCTTTTTCTACTTGGAATATAAGGATACTAAGGGTTTTCATGCAAAGAGAAAAACCATCGTAAGCATCGGAAAGAAAAGCTTTCCAATACAAATTTTGAAACTTCCTACGTTTAAGATAATTACAATGATTTTCCTACGGTTCCGTGGACACCTTTATTATGTAAGTAATAAATGTTGTACTCGTAGAAAAGTTGAACTCGAAGTTACGTTGGAAAAGAAACCAAAAAAGTTAGTCTTACAATAATTCTATTAGTTAGTTAAAATTTTCAGCGTCCAATATATCACTTATTGATGGTTTAGATATCAATCAAGATGCGATTGAATACACAGCACAACAAATAAAATTTTCATAATCAGTTCATAAATATCTCATACATTGTACATAAATCATTTTTCTGTTAAATATTTAATCAAAATTAATAATGTTAACTTAAGAATAAAACATTTTTAATAATGACCGCACAAATAGGGAGAAGCCATTGGTTGTGTATGTCTTTGATAATTCAAAGTCAAACATTAAGAATTTCCTTAAAAATACGTCGAGTGGTGGATTTAGCATCAATGATACATTAATGCACGCTGCAGGTACATAATTTATTTATTTTTTTTTATGATAAAAACTAAATTGTATATATTTTTTCATCCAATCATTTTGATGTTTGAATTTTGCATTTTGTGAATGTTTTCCAGCACTTTTTTTATATATAAATTTGTTTTTTTTTTTGGTTTTTTTTGTATTGGAAAAAAACAAAATTTTCAGCGCATATTTAGGCAAATTGATATGAAATGTTTAATGCGCTGATTAAAAATGTCTTTATCATTTTTTTCGACAAAAATTGTAAAGTGCCGTATAATTGAAATTGTAATTTTTTTTTCATACATTCATTAAGTATTGTAAATATTTTTTTTTTAACTTTTATTTATGTATTTATTTTAAGTGGAACACTCCACTTTCCAATAGGGATGGGTAGATGTTAAATTGAATGAAACAAGATGAATGTAAGATATCATCGTTTTTTTTTTTTTATTTGAAAGCCATATCAATGATAGTAGTTTTTGTTTAACTCCTAATTGGATTGCAAGTGGTCGTGAATTTTGACATTTCTTTTACATGAGTAATTCGTTAAATCGCCAACAGACGAACATTTTCATAAGGAATAAACCAGTAATATAAATACTGTAAAATGTTAGGTTAAATTCGAACAAATTTTTCATTCGCTGTCCTGTGACCTTGTGGAATTTTTCATTTGCTAGAAAATATCTTGTTGGCTGATGCCTCAATGGACATCATTCCATCCTACCACATGCCGATCACATCCATATCATCCAATTTGATCGGTAACGTGCGAAACAGATTAAACCAGTACCTTCAACAAGCTGCCGCTGGCTGACTAACAAATATTTTTCAAATATTGCCACCAGCGCACTGGCATTTCATACGTTTGTCATTTTGCATAGAAACGAAAGTAAAAAAAAATAACAAGTTCTATGACCAAAGTTTTCTACAATTCTTGGCTTAACTAGAACTAGAAAAAAAAACTGGTGCCCGGCACAAATTTCATACTTATTGTATAAGTACTTGAAACTGCATTTTTTTGTGACGGCGTCGCTAAGTTTTGATATCGTCGTTTTTTCGTTCAATTTCTCTAGCTTCCAAAAAAAGACACACCTAGTGTCACAAATTAAAAACAGCCGTTTAAGTGGCGTTTAAATAACACGTAAACACAAGAACAAATGTTGACATTTGTCAAGTGAAGGGCCACTGGATGCGCCATTTTGCACCACGGATCCGCCATTTCATAGCCGTTACTACGTTAATCTGAATTTATCATATTGGCACTCCATGAGGTAAACTCCAGATTTGCATAGCAACATCTAAAACATCATACAGTGACCGAAAAAAAGTCTACGTACGACAACCATTTTTTTCTCAACATGGGTAGATTGAAACCAATATATTGTATTGTATATAGGAAAAGTTATTGATATAGTTTTGTTTTAAATGTCTTTTTATTAACATAACATGGCAAAACAGTGGTCCTATGTAGACTTTTGTCGGCTGCTATATATGCAATTTTTTTCAAAATTTTACGCAGTTAGGTACTATTTTTGTTTTCAAAATTCAATGCTCTTACCTATTCTTAGTCAAATACTGAAAACCGGATGGTTTAAACCGAAGGATTTAAAAAGTTTTCAGAATATTTCAATTATACGTTAATACTCGTTCCTATTGGAAAACCTTAACAAAAAAAACATACATTCATATGTAAATAAAAAAAAAAATTATACTTCGTCAGGTGCCGGAATTTATTGATTCCCTAATAGTTTTTTAACTAATGTTCATATATAATTTAAAGGTGTTTTTCTTTAACAATTCAACATTTATAATAATTTCTTTTTAATGCTGCACGATTTTAACTTTTACTTTTAATATAAGATATCCTATGTATAATATGCACTCAAAGGCAAAACATTAAGCCCTGTTAACATTTCTGTTTACAAAATTCGAATAAAAGATTGACATTTGATATAAAATTTAACAATTTTTCTTTTATGGTAAGTTACTGTAGATAACGCTTTTAAGAAACTCGTATTAAATGGTTTTTCATTTTTAATAATACCTAGTGCAACATTTAATCGTGTAATTTATTATTATATGTAATTTAAAACTTGGATTATAATAAAAATTACTAAATTTTGCTCCCAATCAGTCGCTTGTTCCTGGACTATATGTAGAGATACATCCAACAAGAAATGTCATTATAAATACAAAATAATATATTTCTAATTACATATATGTAATTAAAAATGTCAATTACTTGTAATTCAATTACATTATTGTGATTAAAAACAAAGAAAGTTGATCAACAACAAATCTGTAAGGATTACTTTTTTTCACAAAATATAATTAATTTATTGTTTTTGTCAATTACATTTGTAGTAAGACTTTTTTTACTTTTATTATTAGTATTATGAATGAATTACAATCCAAAAAAACAATAACCTTAAGGCACACATGCAACTTTCACCTTCGAAACAAGCTTGACAGATTGCGTTATTTATCGGAAAGTAGGCAATCTTTTTCCAAAAAATTGCCAACAATACAAAAATGACAGCTCAACCGTAATTGAGCTATCAATAGCCCAGAACTATAATGTTGGGCGATATTTTTTTTAGTATAAATAAATAATATTAAAAATAAAAAAACACTTTTCTCTCCCTTAACATATCCTAAAGGCGCTGTTAAGATTGGGAAGATTGAGACGGTCTCATAGTAGTTTCTGGAAAAGAGAAGTGATGGTCAGGGATGTCTTGAGGTATGAACAAAATATAAACACCTACCTCATGGGACTCATTTCTTAGTGTTTCAATGTGCATAGCATTGACGTTTTTTTTGTTTCTATGTGTTTTAAGGCTGCTCAGATGTTCGAATGTAGACACAATGGAACTCACGAGACCGGACTCAAATTTCCCAATCTTAACAGGCTATATGTTGTAAAAAAGTACAAAATAGGCTTAAAAAAGACAATATATTAGAACTTTTTCACTCAAGTAATAGACAGAAAAATTATTGAGCAAATTATGACGGTGAAACGCGTCACGTTTGTTCAAAAGAATATAAAAAAAAGAATAATTTGTTGGTTTGATCCAGTAACTTGAACAATCCAATAACTTTAAAAGATGTATGTCGTTTTCCATTGGTTTCACTCAAAAAGACACTCATTCTGAATGCAATGGAACAGTGCTTGTTACTTCTTCTCAATTCTGAAGTTTTGTCTTTATATTGGTGAATCATTAAATAGAAACTTTTTGTTGGCACACAAAAAGAGAAAATGTAAACAACTACAAATAATAATTTTTCTTTTTGCTTTTCATATTTTGTTTATTAAATTATATTAATAATCTCGTGAACCCCATTGCCTAAAACTTAACGGCCATATAATGAAATGATGTACTTACTATAACCTATTCAACAATGTATGACACATTCGTGTTGAGAAATGCACCAGCTCCCACAAATGTTTGCCCATTCTTCCTTACATTGTATTTATATCATAAATAAAAGGCTTTCAACTAACTGAGGATTATTAACATATTTTAAAAGAAGAAAACTAGTTCTTTTAGAAACCATTAAAAATTTTCTTGAAACAATTTACCTCGCGTTACAATACAATTTTGAAAACAGCAAAAAAACGTCTTGTTTGATTTTATAACGGAAATATCTCAAATACGTAGCCCGATGAAATTTTTCTGACTTCAGATTCGAGCTCAGCACACCAATATATGATTTTAAAGCTACAGAAAAGTAGTATTTGGTTTCTATAACAAAAACCCTGTTGACCAGTGTTATTACGAATGGAATGTTGAAAAAATATGAAGTTGTACGGCATGCAATTTGTTTTGACGTTTGTGTTTAAATGTATTAGTGCTTCTCGAGTGAATTCTGATTTTAAATCGAGAAGATAAATTATTTTCTCAGAATTATGAGAAGAGGTTTTTTGTGCCAATGGAATGATTTCAGAATACTTCCAGGTGCTTCGGAAGGCCTCTGAATATCCAATGAAAAACGACATTAGTTTCGTATGTATTCAAGTTAATGAGATTTCACTGTAATCATATTGTGAAAAATACAATGCTGTTTAAAAAAAATAAATAGATTGTGATTTCAATTAGGAGAAAATAAAAA
Organism: Dasysyrphus albostriatus; assembly: GCA_946251815.1. Taxonomy (NCBI): domain Eukaryota; kingdom Metazoa; phylum Arthropoda; class Insecta; order Diptera; family Syrphidae; genus Dasysyrphus; species Dasysyrphus albostriatus. Next base: position 57,770,985 of record OX276337.1, read on the forward strand.
AAAAAAATTGGTAGTGATGGGCTAAAATTTGGACTACTTTTTCGGCTCCGATTTTGGGCTACACAATTTTTTTAACTGGGCTATCGAGCTAGTTCAAGACATAGCAACCCTATTTTGGAACTGTTTGGTTGCAAAAATGAGTTCTATGGACTCATATGACACTCCGCGCACATGCAGAAACTAAAATTACTTTACGTCTTTATGAGAGATTTAAAAGAAAGAATTTGAAACTCACTTCAATCCAAATTTTAACACTCGGTTGCGCTCGCAATTTTGAATCGTCAAAAAAACTGCAATTAAAAGTTGCGTTGTGTTCGAATGAACGAATTTGTGTGTATTGAAATATTTGACAGCTATTCCAACTGCAGCTCCTTCTCCATTCTATTCAGACAGATCTTTCCAAATGGTTCTCTGTGTGTAAGAGAACAAATGCTTTTTCTTTTATTTGCTGAGCAAATCCATAGGACAAAGGCGATAATATTTGTGACTTAACTATTTTATTGCGGTAGCATTTGTATGTGCGTGACTAGTCTAAATGTTGTTAACACATGCTTTTTTTAAATTACTTTCAAAAACCCATTACTATTTTGCATTTGAAAGTGAATTTTTTCAATTACAATTACAAGTAATAGAAGTAATTACGTGCAATTGAATTGAAAGATGAAAAAATAAAAAAAATCCTTAACGAAAAAAACATAGCCCGCCCGCCAGCCTAAAGGGCGCACCAAACAGGGCGCAATCGGGTGCCTACCCAAAACTATTGAGATAGGTTTGTGTTGTTTAAATCTCTTGTGACATCAAGCTTAGTCAGGGTCCTGACAGGGCTTCGGTAGGGTCAATCTAGACAAGAAAAAGTTGTCAAAAACTAGTGAGGCACTCGCTAGGAAAAACGAGGCAAAATGTTACTTAACGGATGAGACCCGAGACAAAATCGAGAGTTAACCTCACTAGCCCCTTTTTATTTTATTCTAGCGCTATGTAAAAAACTAGATTGGTTTTTCAGGTGGGTGTGTGTCCATTTTAGTTAAGTTCCATTTTATACTGAAGATTACTGTGCACATTCAGAAAATATAAGTTTTTTAAAAACAAAAATTGTTTTTTGTTTCAAATTTTCAAATATTAGGGTCTTTAACATAGGTCTAATATAGGTCTTTAAAAAATAGCAATATATGACCCTCTCTTTCATTTTCAAACGTCAAAATCAGCACTGTGGCGAATTATCATATTGAAATGTGGTACTGAAATGTTTTTTGTTCGCTTTGCACCTTGGAATTTGACACTTCTGCCACAATGAAAGCTATCACTTCTTGAAATTGAAAGTTCCCTATTCGGAAGAACTCTCCGATCCGGAACACTAATGAAACAAACAGGTACATGCAGCTGTAGTTTTCGTATCCCTGTATTTGTGCAACTTCACTTCAGTTAAATGTGTGAAATTGACTTATTTTTAGTTAAAAATTTACTTTTTGTAATATTTGACAATACTTTGACAATTATGTGTTTGAATGTGTGAGTAGTTCTAGTTTTTATTCTGTAATAAAATCCAGAATCGTTTTTTGTTCTTTTCAGGAGAAGAACAGTCAGTCTAATTGCCAATAGAACACTTTCAGAGGTTTACACGCATTCCGAACGCTTCTGGATGCCAATTGAAAAAGCCATTACACTTTGTTAAATTTCATGTAGGAACGATGAAATGATATTTTTCAGAGAGACAGACTAACGTCAGTCTGACATTTGATAAATCAAACAATTTCTACCAAAGAATTTTTTTGTAGAATTTGTCAGGAAGTAGAAATATGAATATGTGCTCTCTTCCGCCTAAAACTATCCAATTTATGAAGTGTGGTACAGAAATTGGGCAAAAATTGGTGATAAATAATCACTATTAGTAGTTTTGGTCAATTTTTGGAACAAAGCTAATGTCTGTGTGCTTGGTAACTTTATCCCAAGAATCGCTTGACCATGACATAAACTGATATTTTTCTTCTGCCTGTTTGGTAACTTAATCCCAAGAATCGCTTGACTATGAAATAAACTATTTTCCTTTTAACATAAAATTGTGAACATTTGAAGTTTTACGTTACCAAACACACTTAATAAAGAAGTCGGCATTTAAATTGCCCGATTTTTCCAATGACTATCTTTTTGTTTTTTTTTTTTGTAATACTTTGACTTTTCACTCATTTTGAATTACCTTCTAGTCTCGCCACCAACAAAAAACAAAAATTTCACTGGAAAAATCGGGCAATGCAAATACTGATTAACCATCCTAGATTCTACCTATCAAAAGACCATTATGTCCGTTTGCTAGCTTGCTACATCGTACGAATTTGTACTATGTACCTTGTGAAAGCTGTTGGAAAAAAAAGGAATTCTAAGCTATCATAAAAATATTCGGATGGGAAGATATCCTATGAATAATAACAATAGCTGACTAAATATATGATTTTAAAGCTAAATGAGAGAGTCGTCAGCAATCCAAAGAATAAGTAACCACCTCAAATTATGGTATAAAAGATTGCTCGAAACGGGAGCGGAAATGATTCAGTCACATATTACTCGAAAGCTGATGCGGTAATTTGACCCCTGATTTTGGTCGGTCAGAAAAAAAACCTATCCTATCCAGTGAAATGAACGCAGCCAAAGGGAGCTGAATTTTCACTGATCAAAAACAGTATTAAATTTAAAATGACAACTCTGTTGGATGATCCTATCTACATATCTATATAAATCTTTTAGTTTTATTTTATATTTATACTCTTGTTTAATGACCGTTTGCTTTAAAACTTAAAAAAAAAACTGCTTTTCTAAAACTACCTGCATGTTATTTTCCCTTCATTTATTATTATTTTGTTTAGCTTTTTTATGTTATTTTTTTTTTAGTTAAAAAAAACTCAATTTCATAAATTTCCCCAAAATCCATTTAAAAATTATTAATGTGTCTTCTAGTTGATACACTTCCATTCGGAGGTGTTGGATATAGTGGAATGGGATCTTATCACGGCAAATATGGATTCGATACATTTACACACAAAAAATCATGCCTAGGGAAGAATTTCAATCCCCTTGGAGAGTTTGTGGCATCGTAAGAAAATTAAACATAAAAAACTTCGTCTAAAATTACTATATATTTTTTTTTTTGCATTTTAAAAATTTCAGTGGCCGTTATCCTCCCTACTCTGACCGCAAAGCCTCAATTCTTTCAATGATCCTCAAAAAACGAAGACCATTACCCAACATTTACTTCACACATCTTGTCGCGCTTGGTCTGGGAGTTGGATTGACTTTATTAGTGAATCATTATTACCTGCAGGTAAGATGCACATTTTTTACTTTCATTTTTAACACCTAACCGGTTTTATAGCACAAATTTAAAATGTTTTTCAAGGGAAAATTATTGTCACGCTAAGAATCCATTTTGGTGTTATGCATATCTGCATCAGCATTTATGTAGTTGTTCAGCTACATTGTACACTTAAAAAAAATCTTTCTATTGTAATCATCATCATCTGATTCAGTGTACTTTTAAAAAGTGAAAACATGGAGCTATAATTATGTTTTTTATTCAAATATTTAAATTTCAGTAATTTGTTTAGAGTATTTTGTAAAACAGTAGTATTTTTTTTATATTACTCTTGATATAAGTTTTTTTTAATTTATTAATCAACTACAGTATTTGCCATGGAAATAAATGTATTATAAAAATGATTATATTTTACTAACAGCATTATCGTAAGGTTAAAAGGGCAACTCACTGTAAAATTGTATTTTTTTTAAGCTGAAATAAATATGTATGTATGTATATATATAAATTTTTAAATTTCATTAAACTTAATTTGGTTTTTAAATGGTGGTATTTATTTGTCTCAATAATTGTCTTAAGATAAATATTTTTAATTTTGAATTTTCTTTCTATATTTCAGGAGAGCGACAAAAATTAAAATTGTGATGTTATTGTGAGATTTATAAATATGTAGATGTGCATCTTTGAGAAAGAAAGATAAAGTGTTGTTTAAGTAAAATATGAAATTGTTATGTTTTTGTACATTGGTGATTTTTTTTATAAATGGATTTTTTTGTAATTGTTAATTGTAAATAAAGAAATTAAATAATACGTATGTAATCAAATATCTTTTTTTTTGTGAATTCATGTTTTTTTTTGGCTTTTTGATAGATAAAAAGTAATGTAAATTGTGAAAATAGATTTTTATATAAAATGTAAGTATAGTTATAAATTTAGAGTGGTAGATGCTAGTTACACCCAGCGACAAATAATGCGCGCAGTAGATCTACTCTATAAAATATGGCCTGAGATATATTTCACCGTTTATGTTTTAATGTTATATATTTTAGATAAAATAAGGGTCTCTATGTTTTTAAATTGTATTTTTTTTAAGTAATACAAAAAAGCAATAAATGGTATTATTTAAAAAAAAAAAAAAAACATTAATACTTAAACATAAATCATTTAAAAGAAAAAAAACATGTTTTTTCATGTTTCATGTTCTTTGCTTAATAGAACCATCGGACTGGTAATTCTTGAGAACATTGCGAACATTTAACTCATTGATACCAACCCGACGTGCTTTTTCCCGCTTGGAAACATTTTCCTTATGTACCAACAATTTGAGCCTTTGCGACTAAAGAAACATGCACTTCATTCATTTGTCTGCACAAAATGATAAAATAAAAAGAAAAAATAGGATTTACCTGTAAATAACGAAAACATGTATAAAGAAATCGCACTATTATTAAAACTACAAAAGTAACTTTAAGAGCTCATTTCAAATAACCTTGTAAAAAAATTTAAGGATAGTATTTTCACACAAAAATACACTGAAACAATTTTTTTGACGTAGTGATTTGAAATGAGCTCTTATAGTAACTATTGTAGTTCATGAAAATACCTTTTCAACGATATATGCTTCGTCATTATTGGTCTTGAAGATTGGTGTTTCCAATTCCCCTTTATATGGAAAAAGAAATGGCCTAAGAGGCACCGATTTATCACCTTGGTGAGATTTTTTTTGGTGGAAAACTTAATTTTAGGGCATACAATTTTGGTCTGATATAAAAAAAAAGTTTTGAGAATTAATAGATATCCTAATATAAATTTATATGACTTTATTTGAAAAAAAAATTGAAATTGCCTTCGTTCACTTACAATTTTAAGATCAAGGGCCGAGAGCAATTTTTTTGAGTGGATGTATAACTAAAATCTGAGCATGAGGGTTTACAGGTTAATGTATCGTGATGTGAAATACCAAAGTCTGGCAGGATTCTTTTTCAGCCTGTGGGAGGTCTTGCTCGCTTGGTTTTTTATATTCGCGTTAGGGTCATTAACACTTCAATTTACTTTTAAAAAATAGGAAATGATGCCCTGTCACTTTTCCGGAGTTTTAAGACTTTTATCTTGATGATACGATCAATAGAAGCCATGATTTTAGCTTTTTTAGCAAACCTTATCGGACTTTTTTTTGAGACTTTACTCTGTAAATTTTTATTTAGTCAAATCACCAAAAAAGGGATGATAAGGTTCGTAAAAAATGGCTATATCTTGAGTTCTCTTAATTGTACGATCAAAAAAAAAAAAAAAAAATGACAGAGCATCAAATACCTACAATATTTATTAAATAAATTAAAGTGGTTATAACCCCGACAATTTAATTAGACTTAGGGAATACTATATCAATTTTTGAGAAAGATGACTAATTCAAAAGATGAATGTTTGTCTGCAGGGTATGAAAACTGAAGAATTAAGGAATGATCCGACAGACAAATACATACAATGCGCTAGTTCATAATTGTCTTAATTCAACTAATTTTATTTTTGATCAATACGAAAATAAATTATTGAAAAATAGTAACCCATCAATTCCGATTTTATACGGCTTGCCAAAACTTCACAAGGAAAACATACGTATGCGTCCTGTCTCCTCATCATGCAATGCCCCCTCTCAGAAATTAGGAAAAAAAAACTACAACAATGCTACAACAAATACCTATTAAATTTCATACCCAAATATTCAATAAAAAATTCTGTGGAGCTGATCAATAAAGTAAACAATTTAGGCTGGGCATTCACGTTGAGACAGTCGTAGGGACGGTCGCAAGGCTAGTAAGGTTGTGGTCTATTCACAATAGAACATCAATTTTCCATACAAAATCTCTGCGATTCTTGCGACAGTCCTTACGACAGTTTCAACGTGAATGGCCGGCTTTAGATTTACCTCCGAATGCTAAATTGGTTTCATTTGATGTCAAAAATTTGTTTCCATCTGTCCCAACTAATAACTTAAAAAAGCTACTCTTTAACTAAATTAATCTTTCTTTCAAGGATAATGTTAAATTTATCGATTATTTATTTTATTTTACTAACAAAATTAATTTATGTATAAAAATATACTGTGGTTCTTCTAATAACAAGTGTTCTTTTTATTTATTAATATGACATCAAGGTACCACCAAATGGCATCCATAGTCTTTCAAAAACGCTGATATTCACAAATTAATCGTGTTCTACCGAAGATTGCTTGTGCACTTAAAATTTTCGTGTAACCACATTTCTGTCAGTTCAACTCTTCTTGTAAGAAATTAAAAATCTTTCCTAATTATATCAATATACAAAGCCGATCTACATCCAAAGTGAGTAGAAAAGCTATTTATTAATCAAAATATATATGGCTCACGGAAGAAATTAGAACCGTTAACCGAATAAAGAACGAACGTATAAATCCAGCTTTAAATCTTCGTTCTTTATTCTGTGAACCTTGTTCCACCAACAGCAAACAACGAGAAAAGTCCATCCAAAAATTCGAAACAGCTTTGAATTTCTTCGTTGTTCATGTTCGGTGTTATCATTTACAACTTCGTTGTTCCACGTACGGGTAAACGAACAACGTGCTCGCACGATAACACCAAAGGTCTAAATGCGGCTTAACATCCAAATATTAGACAAGGAATAGAGGAAAAATACGAGGTAGGTATACGATAGAAAGAAAGATTGAGAATACAAGAAAGACTGACGAAGGCTATGAATACGAAAGAAGAAAAAGACAACATTAAGGCAAACTAAAGTCTGACAATAAAGAATCTTCTGTGATATAAGCATTTAAGTTCTTGTCTGTTTTATTGTAGTGTTCAACGTACATATTTATTTTTTTTTATTTTCGTTGTTATTTATTTATTAGTGCCCTATTACACGGCGACTTAAGAGTCATGACTTTTTTTGAAATAAAATGAGTGCAAAGGGAAGATCAGATGTTTTTTCTCGTTCGCACTCTTTGAATTTTGAAAAAAGTCATGACTCTAGAGTCGTCGTGTAATAGGGCACTTAATGTTCAACGTACTAATGATATTTAAACATAAATTGTTACCATCATTGTAAAAATTAAGCTAAAAATGTTTAAACAGAAAAAGTAGTTGAGTAATGTAGTTTTTTTACAGGTTATAAAGAACCCTTGAAAAGTTGGAAAAGGCCAACGAAACGTCGGGAAGGAATTAAATAGTTTTATTTGCATTCGGGAAACACTGATCTGTAATCCTGTCCTACTACAAAAATTAATTTATTATAATCTAAATACCACATCACCAATTTCAATGAAATGAATGTAGTTAGGCCTTAAGAAATAATCCGGACCATGATTACCAGCTCAGGCCACATTATAACGAAGTTTCCTCAAAATACAAACTTATCCTTTTCACACCGAACCGAAATCTCGATTTCGAGCAATAAGATTTCAGAATCATCTTGAATCACATTACACATTAGTGCCCTATTACACGACGACTTAAGAGTCATGACTTTTTTCGAAATTAAATTGGCCAGTTTATATTTCTTGAGCGCTCAGTATTTTTCCTCAATTTTTTGACAGAGCAGGAGAATAAAATATAAACAACATTCCTCACATAGAAGTCAAAACAACTCCCTTTTTCTTTTCTTCTTATGTAATTTACCGCGACAAAAAATAATTGAGCAAGCGAATCCAAAAAATTTCTGTCTCAGTTTTTAAGGGGAAAAATGAGGAATTTTTGAGAGGAATCCTGTTTATATTTCTGAGCGCTCTGAGTCCTCTGAGATCTCAGAAATATAAACTGGCTAAATGAGTACGAAGGGGAGATCAGATGTTTCTTCTCGTTCGCACTCATTGAATTTCGAAAAATGTCATGACTCTAAAGTCGTCGTGTAATAGGGCACTTACACATAATCTAGATTTTGTTTGACATTTTAAAAAAAATTTAAAATGAACATAAAATGGACCACAACCTTTATAGACTGTATGGTCATAAATATAAAATCTCTTGTTGATTTTGAAGAGATTTTGGGGTTTTGGCTCTAAATCTAGATTTTGATTCGGTGTGAAGAGGCTTTAAAACGCTCAGACTATTGTCAGTTTATGTAAGCTTGTGTGCAGGTGTGTGTAATAGCCGAAACAGATGTGCAGCTTCTTCCATGCAATGAATTGAATTACACGGGTTATTATGGGAGCTCATAGCTTCACAATGTCACTATTTCTAAATTCGACGTGCAGAGCCATTGCAGCCACAACCAAAAGAAAAAATCTGTAATAAATGGTATCTGGCATTACTAATAGCTGCGTTTTATTATTGATCAAGATCCATATGGATCTTCCCGTGATAATAAAACGATACAGATCATGAAAAAATTTAACTTTTGAACTGTGGTAACCTGAGTTCTTTTTTGACGTCTCCATTTTAAACATGTAAGCAAAAAACTTAAATGGAAGACACAATTACAATTGAAGTCAGTAAATGTTCTTTTATTAAATTGCAATTGCTTAAATCTATCTGTAATTTTTTTGTTTACTTATTAAAGTGAAGGTAGTGGCTGTGTTCTACTGAAACGTTTATTGATTACAGCTTCAAAAACATTATTCACCAATCCCAGTATAAAGAAGGATCTATTAAATAAGTGAACAAAAATTGAAGCGAAAAATATATAAGATTTGGATGCCTTTTGCAAAAATAAAAAGAAGAAACCATTCACTTCTCGAAATAGAACCACAAGAAACCCTCGGCTTGGATTTCTCAAAAACTACAAGAAGAAAGTAAAGAGGAGGGACGGTTGACGAACTCGACGCATTAGTTGCTGCAAACAAAAAAGAAGAAAGAGTGACGTATGCCGATAGAAGTAACTCATTGTAGGTTTGATGCTATCGTGGTTATGCATGCCCAGATATGACTGGTGTACGAAAGCCCAAATTTGTTATGAAACCACCTCACGCACTTCATACACAAAACAACTTAATTTTCAAACATAAGCAAAACCCTGCACAAAAAGCCCTGACAATCAAAACATTACCTTAACTTAAAAAGCTGAAATGGGTACCTATTTAGTAGTTTTCTGGATGGTTATAATCAGGGTCGTTTCAGTTCAATGTTAAAATTTTGTTGTTCCGAGATACAAACAAAAGATATGAAAATATGACTGTAGTGCAAAAAATAGTGCGCTATCCTTTTAAATTAAGTAAAGATGTTGATGAAATGTTCTACAATAGAAAGAACAAAAAACTAATTTCGTTATTTCGAAAATAAATGTATAATATGACGGTAAGATTAAAAAATTTCAATATAATATTCCCTTGTTAATTTCCATTTATTATGTTTTTTAAAGGCCCTGCAATTAAACAAAAAAAGCTCCATATTCTAAAATGCGGAATCCATGCGGAATCCATGCGGTTCCATGGGAACATGTGGCCATACAAACCTTATGGAACTTTTACGGTGTTTTATCATGTGGCTCTTACCCACCAAATCAACTATATGCGCAGTGGTCTACCATCAATATCATGCCAAATGGACAAGGTTTGTGTGAAGGACATTTAGGCATACGGACTTTGTGTGCCCTATAAATGGCCCAGCAGGTCAATGCGGTCCATTTAAGCCTTTGGCACCATGTCGGCATTATAATGATGTACCATACTCAGAACCTCAATATAGAATAAAATATACCAATATCGTGTTTTGACATATTGTACAATAATGCTTTAAATTAAATGCGAAAATCATAGATTTGGAGAAATCAATAAAAAAAGAGAGTTTTATTCAGTAGTCAGCTTGTTTTTTTTTCATAATATATATAGTACAGGTGAAATGGTACAGAAAGGCCTTCGAATAAAGAAAAAATTGGTACCAATATGAAACTTGGTAAAAACGTTTCATGTACCATAAGAATGAAGAATCAATAGTCTATACAAATATTTCACATGGAAGGGTGATTTTGAGGGGGAGAGGAGCGGAAGCTGTGGTGTATTAAACGCAAAAATTTACCTTGGTACAACCTAGGCAAATGAAATGAAATGAAAAATCACCGAAACCCAATTGGAAACAATAGCTGCGTTTTATTATCGACCAAGATCCATATAGATCTTCATTTGAAAATAAAACGATCCGGATCCCAAAAAATTTTAATTTTCAACTGTGGTATGCCTGACTAGCTCAGAAGCTATTGAACAATTGGAGCCGACTACTTCCATCTAACAGTGATGGAAGTGTATTTGAAATAAAATCAAAGTTAGGATCACTAAGATCCTTTAAAGTATAGAAAAATTATTGATTCTTAATCACAGAAATTCAAATCAAGGGAACACACATTTTATGTAAACAAAAACATATCTTTATTCTTTTCTTAAATGGCATTTCACTTTTTTTGTTTTTTTTTTTTGCACAGTGCTAACAACATTTATGAAATAAAATTGTCACCTGGTGTTCAGAATAAAAACTTATTCTTGGATCTTGAAATAGATCCCGATAAAAAGCAAGATCCTAAATTGTTTTTGTATTGCGTGTAAAAGTAAATCCAGATCCAGATCCGGATCCCTATAAAAGATAATAAAACGCAGCTAATGGTCCAATGGCAAAACCTGAGAAATTTACAAAAATATCAGGGGTTAAAGAAGAAACATGTGTTTTATTTGCATTCGGGAAACACTGATCTGTAATCCTGTCCTACTACAAAAATTAATTTATTATAATCTAAATACCACATCACCAATTTCAATGAAATGAATGTAGTTAGGCCTTAAGAAATAATCCGGACCATGATTACCAGCTCAGGCCACATTATAACGAAGTTTCCTCAAAATACAAACTTATCCTTTTCACACCGAACCGAAATCTCGATTTCGAGCAATAAGATTTCAGAATCATCTTGAATCACATTACACATTAGTGCCCTATTACACGACGACTTAAGAGTCATGACTTTTTTCGAAATTAAATTGGCCAGTTTATATTTCTTGAGCGCTCAGTATTTTTCCTCAATTTTTTGACAGAGCAGGAGAATAAAATATAAACAACATTCCTCACATAGAAGTCAAAACAACTCCCTTTTTCTTTTCTTCTTATGTAATTTACCGCGACAAAAAATAATTGAGCAAGCGAATCCAAAAAATTTCTGTCTCAGTTTTTAAGGGGAAAAATGAGGAATTTTTGAGAGGAATCCTGTTTATATTTCTGAGCGCTCTGAGTCCTCTGAGATCTCAGAAATATAAACTGGCTAAATGAGTACGAAGGGGAGATCAGATGTTTCTTCTCGTTCGCACTCATTGAATTTCGAAAAATGTCATGACTCTAAAGTCGTCGTGTAATAGGGCACTTACACATAATCTAGATTTTGTTTGACATTTTAAAAAAAATTTAAAATGAACATAAAATGGACCACAACCTTTATAGACTGTATGGTCATAAATATAAAATCTCTTGTTGATTTTGAAGAGATTTTGGGGTTTTGGCTCTAAATCTAGATTTTGATTCGGTGTGAAGAGGCTTTAAAACGCTCAGACTATTGTCAGTTTATGTAAGCTTGTGTGCAGGTGTGTGTAATAGCCGAAACAGATGTGCAGCTTCTTCCATGCAATGAATTGAATTACACGGGTTATTATGGGAGCTCATAGCTTCACAATGTCACTATTTCTAAATTCGACGTGCAGAGCCATTGCAGCCACAACCAAAAGAAAAAATCTGTAATAAATGGTATCTGGCATTACTAATAGCTGCGTTTTATTATTGATCAAGATCCATATGGATCTTCCCGTGATAATAAAACGATACAGATCATGAAAAAATTTAACTTTTGAACTGTGGTAACCTGAGTTCTTTTTTGACGTCTCCATTTTAAACATGTAAGCAAAAAACTTAAATGGAAGACACAATTACAATTGAAGTCAGTAAATGTTCTTTTATTAAATTGCAATTGCTTAAATCTATCTGTAATTTTTTTGTTTACTTATTAAAGTGAAGGTAGTGGCTGTGTTCTACTGAAACGTTTATTGATTACAGCTTCAAAAACATTATTCACCAATCCCAGTATAAAGAAGGATCTATTAAATAAGTGAACAAAAATTGAAGCGAAAAATATATAAGATTTGGATGCCTTTTGCAAAAATAAAAAGAAGAAACCATTCACTTCTCGAAATAGAACCACAAGAAACCCTCGGCTTGGATTTCTCAAAAACTACAAAAAGAAAGTAAAGAGGAGGGACGGTTGACGAACTCGACGCATTAGTTGCTGCAAACAAAAAAGAAGAAAGAGTGACGTATGCCGATAGAAGTAACTCATTGTAGGTTTGATGCTATCGTGGTTATGCATGCCCAGATATGACTGGTGTACGAAAGCCCAAATTTGTTATGAAACCACCTCACGCACTTCATACACAAAACAACTTAATTTTCAAACATAAGCAAAACCCTGCACAAAAAGCCCTGACAATCAAAACATTACCTTAACTTAAAAAGCTGAAATGGGTACCTATTTAGTAGTTTTCTGGATGGTTATAATCAGGGTCGTTTCAGTTCAATGTTAAAATTTTGTTGTTCCGAGATACAAACAAAAGATATGAAAATATGACTGTAGTGCAAAAAATAGTGCGCTATCCTTTTAAATTAAGTAAAGATGTTGATGAAATGTTCTACAATAGAAAGAACAAAAAACTAATTTCGTTATTTCGAAAATAAATGTATAATATGACGGTAAGATTAAAAAATTTCAATATAATATTCCCTTGTTAATTTCCATTTATTATGTTTTTTAAAGGCCCTGCAATTAAACAAAAAAAGCTCCATATTCTAAAATGCGGAATCCATGCGGAATCCATGCGGTTCCATGGGAACATGTGGCCATACAAACCTTATGGAACTTTTACGGTGTTTTATCATGTGGCTCTTACCCACCAAATCAACTATATGCGCAGTGGTCTACCATCAATATCATGCCAAATGGACAAGGTTTGTGTGAAGGACATTTAGGCATACGGACTTTGTGTGCCCTATAAATGGCCCAGCAGGTCAATGCGGTCCATTTAAGCCTTTGGCACCATGTCGGCATTATAATGATGTACCATACTCAGAACCTCAATATAGAATAAAATATACCAATATCGTGTTTTGACATATTGTACAATAATGCTTTAAATTAAATGCGAAAATCATAGATTTGGAGAAATCAATAAAAAAAGAGAGTTTTATTCAGTAGTCAGCTTGTTTTTTTTTCATAATATATATAGTACAGGTGAAATGGTACAGAAAGGCCTTCGAATAAAGAAAAAATTGGTACCAATATGAAACTTGGTAAAAACGTTTCATGTACCATAAGAATGAAGAATCAATAGTCTATACAAATATTTCACATGGAAGGGTGATTTTGAGGGGGAGAGGAGCGGAAGCTGTGGTGTATTAAACGCAAAAATTTACCTTGGTACAACCTAGGCAAATGAAATGAAATGAAAAATCACCGAAACCCAATTGGAAACAATAGCTGCGTTTTATTATCGACCAAGATCCATATAGATCTTCATTTGAAAATAAAACGATCCGGATCCCAAAAAATTTTAATTTTCAACTGTGGTATGCCTGACTAGCTCAGAAGCTATTGAACAATTGGAGCCGACTACTTCCATCTAACAGTGATGGAAGTGTATTTGAAATAAAATCAAAGTTAGGATCACTAAGATCCTTTAAAGTATAGAAAAATTATTGATTCTTAATCACAGAAATTCAAATCAAGGGAACACACATTTTATGTAAACAAAAACATATCTTTATTCTTTTCTTAAATGGCATTTCACTTTTTTTGTTTTTTTTTTTTGCACAGTGCTAACAACATTTATGAAATAAAATTGTCACCTGGTGTTCAGAATAAAAACTTATTCTTGGATCTTGAAATAGATCCCGATAAAAAGCAAGATCCTAAATTGTTTTTGTATTGCGTGTAAAAGTAAATCCAGATCCAGATCCGGATCCCTATAAAAGATAATAAAACGCAGCTAATGGTCCAATGGCAAAACCTGAGAAATTTACAAAAATATCAGGGGTTAAAGAAGAAACATGTGTCACATGCTTAGGTTGTAACAAGGTTAATTTTTCAACTTAAAAAACAACCTTCCATATGAAAAATTTTTATAGACTCTTTTGATTCTTCATTTTCATGGTTGTTTACCTGTACTAATGAAAAAAGGCTTAAGAGCGGCCAGCAAATTTTGTGGGTGAAGGCATAACCAAAAAATGAGTATGAGTGTCTGTAGGTGCATGCATCTTGATATAGAATACAAAAGTCTACCAGGATTTTTTTAACAACCGTGGTGATGATGAGGCTTTATAGCAGTTTCCCGAATAGTTTGTCTGAGGTACACCCAATTCAATTAATTATTTAGTCCACGATCCAAATAATAAATCTCAAAATATGAGCTTTTCAAATGAACCTTTTGATTTAATCTTTAAATATCTCTCTAAAAAGTTAACATTTTGGCTATGCGTTCACCCGCAAAATTTGCTCCATACTTTATTATATTATTTTGCCTATTAAGATGGTTAAGAAACATTGGTATGCCAAGGATCTATTGGTAGTGATGATGTACCCGACCAACAATCAGATAAGATTGACAAAAAAACAGTAAATATATAATGTAGAAACGCATTTAAAAGTGGCCAGCTAACTTAGTTGACTTGCAGATCTTTCTGGAGTTCCTCATTGATTAGAGCCACTAACAGTGGTGGTTGGACCGATATACTTGTTGTGCTCAGCAACAGCGCATCATCACTACGACGTTTCAGCTGCTCTTGTTTTACGTCTTCCCTTGAAAACGCCATGGCCGGTTGCAATTGGACTTTTCCTCACCAGCTGTCTGTGGACGCGTATACAAGCTCCAAGCTAGATCTAGGCTTTGATTAATGGTCCATCGACATATCCATCACTGGTTATGAAAACCATTTTAAATTTACCCAAAAAATCACAAAATTGGCTATATATCTGAAATTATTTTACTATTTTGTGTTGTTATTTTTTGACATTTCACTTTCTTTGTCCAGTACTGACAACATTAACGAAACAAAATTGTCACCTGGTGTTCAGAATAAAAACTTATTCTTGGATCTTGAAATAGATCCCGATAAAAAGCAAGATCCTAAATTGTTTTTGTATTGCGTGTAAAAGTAAATCCAGATCCAGATCCGGATCCCGATAAAAGATAATAAAACGCAGCTAATATTGACTGTTCCTGTATTTCTCAAAAAGAATCGTTTTTGTTTCCATTGATGTTTATAAACACGTATAAAAAATTAAATTAATTGGTGAGAAAAAATTGTTTCTTGTACAATAAAACCAGTTCTTTATATAAAAACATACTCCTACGAGACGATAAACTTTATTAGATTGATTAATTCTAGTTTTATCATCACACATTCTTTAAAAAAAATATTTGATAAATGTTTTTTCAACTTTGAGGGAACCTTGCAGCACAAATATTATAGCATAGAGTAACTATATTATTTAGAGTCGCGACTCGTACCCCTCTTGCCTAAAACACCCGCAAATTTTATTTGTGCACATTAAGAGAAAACACTCTTAAATTCCCTGTCCGTGAATACGTGTGATAGCTCTAAATGTGACGTTTTCAATTTTTCGATTCAATTTTTTGTTGTTTTCAGTCTAATGAGCCAAAATCCATTAAGTTATAATTGTATTGGTGAGGTTCCATTTAAAATGCATTGGGCAGCTAACACATGCTCAGCCATGTGGAGGAAATACTCACAGTGAAGTTTGTAGGGTGAAAGATAAAAAGCCCTGAAGTCGGTTCTCTAGATAATATAGGTACTCTATGTATTATAGTATGCACATTTGTTTTGAGTACAGCAATTCTTGCAGCGCTGCGTGCAGACGTTCTGCACATCTGTTTTAGCCATAAAACTTTGCTGCAAAATTCGAATACAAAATTGACTTTTTTGGTTGAAAGGAAAGCAAAAGTTTGTCTCAATCTCAGGTCGAAAAATCAAAATAAATCGATTTTTGGTTGAAAGGAAACCACATAAGAATCTAGTTTTCTATCAAGTTCGAGTTCAGTAACAGCTGTACACTATTTTTTCTAGTTCTTCTTTTTTCGTTTGATTCTGATGAAGGTAAAATCTCCGAATTGGGAAAATTTACAAGAAATTTCACGTTACCAAACACACCTTATAAAGTAACGAGAAATAAAAATTGAAGCGTAATCGTCCCTTTACTTATGTCAGCTGTCATTTTCCTGACATTCCCACTGACATTTGATTTTTTGTGTCCTCTGGAAAAACTATTCGTATTTCGTAGAAATTTGTTTTGCACAAAACAACAAAGGAAGACTTGTGAGAAAAAATTATACAAATACAAATAAAAATGTCCAACAACGATGAACTTATTGCACAATTTACGGAAATAACCGGTGCAACAACCGAATCTGCAAAATTTTACTTAGAAAGCAGCAATTGGGCATTACAGGTATAATAAAAAAAATGAAACACTTTAAGGTTATGTTTGGGCTTATAGAAAAAACTGCAATGTAATTAAAATGCAATTCTGAGAAATAAAAATTTGTTTTGTATATTATTGCATTTAGGATGCTTTGTCAAATTATTTGACCAATGCCGCCGACGGAGACGATGTAAATGAGGAGTTAGGAGCCAACGACGATGATGATTCTATGCCGCCAACAAATTCCAACCGAACCGGGTCTTCGCAGCAAACTGACGAAACGACAAGTGCTAAATCGAACAAAAAAACTGGAAGTTCTCGTACTACCAGACCAAAGTATATAATTGTCGTATGGTAAGACGATTAGGATCAACAATTATCTTTTTTATATTCTAGAATTGCAACACTTCATAACATGTCGCAGAATTCGTCCAGTGACGAAGAAGGACAGGCTTTCTATGCTGGTGGTTCGGAGAGATCGGGCCAGCAAGTTCTTGGGCCACCTAAACGTAAGAATTTCCGCGAAAAACTCACTGATATGTTCCGTCAGGCTCATGAACAAGCTCACGAGCATCCAGCACCGTCTACTTCATCGTCTGGTGCAAGCTGGGGAGTCGGATTGCGTTTAGGACAGACAGAAGATGATCATGCAGTGGTTAATGCCGGTGCAAAGAATGATGGCCGAAAAGCACAATCGGTCGTTTTGAAGCTTTGGAGCCAAGGTTTCTCGATAAACGACGGTGAACTGAGGCTTTACGATGATCCTGAAAACAAGGAGTTTTTGGAAACTGTTATGAGGGGGTAAGCCAATTTGATTTTTGGTACATCTCAAACTTTCTTCAAATTATTGCTGACTTGCTCTTGTGCCTTGTGAAACTATTTTTTCTCGTCTGAAATTAATGTGTTTAATTCAAGTTAAAAGTTCAAATGAGCTCAACTCTAATGCTGTGATTTTTATATCGATAACCCACCAAACTTTTTTTATATATTTAAATTTGCAGTGAAATCCCCTCTGAACTAATTGAAATGGGTAGTATGGTAAGCGTTGATGTTGAAGACCACCGACAGGAAGACTTCAAAAGGAAAGTAAAGAAAGTTCAGACATTCAAGGGATCAGGACACACGCTAGGAAGGTATTTACCATATAATATTTCCCATGCCAACAGATAATAAGACTTAATTTTATAATTTATACAGTCCAGTCCCAAATGTAGTAGAAACAAACGTTGTCGACAATCCAGAAGACGGTTCTACTAATGAAGATAATGAAAGTAAGGCTAAAGAACAACTTAAAGTCAAGCCCGGTGAACCTGTTACCCAGTTGCAGATTCGTTTAGCTGACGGTTCAAAGATTACATCTCAATTTAATCTCACACACACCGTAGGTGATATTCGTCAGTTTATAGAAACGTAAGTAGTTTTAGAAGCACAATTTATTTCTTGAAAATTAATATTAAATTTATTGATTTTGATATTTTTAGTGCACGTCCGCAATATGCCCATCGAACTTTTATTTTAGTATCATCATTTCCGACCCGTGAAATCGATGATGATACCGCAACCATTGAGAAGGCTGGTCTAAAAAATGCTGCTATTATGCAGCGTTTTAAATAAAGATAGGCGATTAGTGTGCAGGCCGCAAATAAAACATTCAAAAATTTTCTTATTTAATAACTTCACACAGTTGAACATTATAATAATTTATTAATGTTGAAAAATGTTTATTTTTAGTTTAGTTCCATTATTTTTCTTTTCTAATGATATTTAAATCAGCTAGCGCTTTTTTTTATATACATACACATAAAATTACGGTACATTTGATACAAATGGTGGAATTGGAGTATGAAAACCCATGAATAGAACAGAAAATAACTACGCAAAAGATAAATATAACTATATTCAAAATAAATAAAGATTATGTGAAGGTTAAACAAATATTTCTATTTCGATAAATATATGTATAACAAATCTATTTACACGAAATCTGTAACAGAAATTCGTTATCAAAATCCAGTTTCATAACTGAAAAGTCAAGGAACCAAAAATTTGATAAAAAGACTAATTCCTTTTTTTAAGAAATCTTAGGAGTGGATGTATAATCTGGATCCGGATAAAATATCCAGTGGCCGTCTGGATTTGTGAGTGGCTTTGAGTATATAATAATATACATACTCAAAGGTACGTGGCTATACTTAAGGGGTCTAACATTAATATGTTCTCTATAGTTCTAATTGATATGAAAGTGGTTATATCGACATGCTAAAAAAATAAAAATGAAAAATCACAGTTTTTAACTCCCCTTTCTCCAGCCCTGCCAACAACAAAAAATACTGTCAGATGAGGACTGGATTAGATATGAAAACTACCCAACATGAGCGTTCGTGAAATCCTTCAACCATAAAATATAAAAACATATGAAATGAGGAAAGGAAAGAGGATGTACAAAGATAGAGAGAAAGGCGAAAACCTAAAAAGAACTGAGGGGTTATTATGAAAAACGATACTCGTTCAAAATAAGGCGTATTCGTTAAATTGCGATTAGGAAAAACGATTAAAGTAGCACTTAATCGTAAAATTGCGATTAAGAGAAAAGAGAATCGTAAAAATGATGATACTAGTATTATTATTTACGAGTGCCTTCAGCTTTCGTTTTGGGGGTAGTTTAAAAATGTCATTTATTTTTTGCTGGTTTGGTTGGTTTTTGTTTTGTTAAGTGAGCGAAAAAAAGTAAGTAAATAATAAATACAATTGTGAAAACATAAAACATTTGTTAAGTGAAGTAAGTTGCGCTTTTAAAAAATTAACATTTTTCGTTTTTGTCTGGCAACTTTTTCTGCTTTCTATTTTCGTATCTTATAATCGCTCTTCGCCATGACTTTTGTTTCTCCGAGTTTCGTTTATTCTTCCGTTCGTTTCGTAATTCATAATAAGGGCCCTGGGTAGGAGTCAGGAAATAAGGATTTTAGAAAAGAACATAAGGGGTTATTACAGATGGGACATGAGTCTGAAACTAAAAAAAAAAACACCTGAAAATGAAGAGAAAACGCAGGGTGCTGGCTTTGTAGGGAATGGTAATGGACAGAATATCCGCTACATAAGCTGTGGCATACCCGCTTTGCGAGACTAAGCTTTTCGAAAAGTGGGTCTTGTCCACACAGCAGGATCTCACCTCATTTCAAAATTACATACAAAAATACACCAAAAACAAAACGATATCGTTACCACCACTTTACCTACCACACCTTGGGGTGCTGTTGATGACGTCACCGTTAGTTTTGGATTCTCCAAAGTCAAGAATTGTTCGTTCATATTTTTCCTGATGTCGGGCCTTAGCCGACCCAATGAAATAATTTCAACAAGCCATCGAGCTTATTGCAAGTTCACATTATTACAATTAACTTTATTCATATAAAGCTTCCATACGAAACCATCGAGATTCTTTAATAAAAAAATGACTTTTTTAACCTAAAGTGGAAATTATTTTAATAGAAAAATTAATATATTTATATTTAATACTATATAGACGAAATATAAAACAATAATTAATACTAATCGAACATAAACGAAAGCAAGCTCATTTATATGCAATTTGATAAATTTCAGTAGATTCTATAATAGGCTAAGAGCTGGCAACATATTTTTGGTTTGAACACAGCCAAAAAATGAGTATAATGATTTGTAGGTGCATGGATCTTCTAACAGAATTTTTTTGGCGCCCGTGGTAAGGACTAGGGGTTGAAAACAGCGGTTTTCAGACTTTTGTGTCAGGGCCACATGCACTTCACTTCAATTTTTAAAAATGGGAAATAGTGCTCTGACATATTTTTAATTCTAGAGAGTTTAGTTTTTACGATCCGATTAATAGAACTCAAGATATAAACCTCTTAGGTGCACCATATCGAGAGATATTTAGAGAATTAAAAAAAATTAAAATCTCTTTAAAATAAAGCCGATAAGGTTCGGTTCAAAAGCTTATATCTTGAGTTTATTTTTTTAAATCTTTGAAATTAAAGTCTGTAGACTTAAAGGAAATGACAGAGCTTCTTTTCCCATTTTTAATAAATTAATGGAAGTGCAGGTGGCCATTGTTCAATTTTCAACCCCTCGTCCTAACCACGGGCGCCAAAAAAAATCCTGTCAGACTTTTGAATTTTATGTCAAGATGCATGTACCTAAAAACCCTCATACTCATTTTTTGGTTATGTGTTCCACCCAAAAATATGCTGTCCGCTCTTAGACTATAATCAAAAGGATACTAATGATGTCATTATCTCGAGACGCTAATACGCGCGTATTAACAGAAACTACAAGAATAATTTTTGAATATTTTGGAACAAGTTGGACTTCGAATATTTATAAATTCGAATATCAAATTTTGAATATGAATTAATTTACATACATCCAACAGATTCACCTACAGTTAGGGCGGCTTAGCGTTCCAGTTCACGCCGAAAAACCAAAACTAGGTAACTGGATCCGTACCTACAAAGAGCTCTGTGTGGGTAGTGTATACAGTCGAATGTAAAATATTTCTGAAAAAAAATTGATTTTTTGTTTGCATTGTACTATTTTAAGCTTTTACGAAATTTCGAGCCCTTCAACCAAATTACTTGACTCTGCCCGGGTCTCCCACGTACTCTCCAGATATATGTAGGTGGCCGAGATCCAGAATTTTCAGAGTTTCAATTTTATTTCAACATTAACAATTTTTTTTTAAAAGAGTTTTTTTTAAATACAAATTTATTTAGCAAAATAAATCAACAAAAAAAAATTGTCGTAGGTACTTAAAGAATAAAAATCATTATTAGTTGGCTATTCCTCTAAAACAGGAATCCAATTTCAGTCCTAACGCTTTCCAGATATTGCATGAAATCCTGTCGCAAAGAATTTCTCCAATCGTAGAAACCATCCTTCGTACTAAAGCAATCCACATAGCGATGAGTAAGCGCAAGCGACAGAGGCAGTGTAACACTCTTATTACTCTCAGTTTGCATAGTCGGCTTGTATACATATAATTTGTGACTAAATTTCATTTCAGGGTCGTATAGTGTGTTGTCGATGAGGAGTTTATTTTTGTGGTCCAAACACACTCCAAAAGAAGCTAATTCGAAGCGTTTAATATCACGATCGTAGTGGTCTAGCGATCGCAGCACAGAGCCAGTATCTTGAATTTTTTTATTTGGATAAACAAATTCGTTGATGTTCAAGAGGAAGGTGAATTTGGCTCCATTGGTGTTGCGCATCAGGCAATCGGTTTCGATTAGTTTTCGTATTTTCTTCGAGTTGTTCTGGGCGAATGGGAAGTTAAAGGGGAAGTAGTTCAGATTTACACTCGTCTTACGGAGAACCTTCCGGATATGATATGGCACTGCGTCACCGTTGTAAATGAAGAAGTGATCGATTCCGATGGTTTGATGATAGAAGAAGAACTGCAGTAGGTTGTTCTTTGTAGCAAAGCTCATGGTTTTATTGAAGTCTGCCATGTTAAGGCAGATAGTGGCGATTTGGAGGCCATGGGAAACTTGAGGTTTTACATGACGTAATAGCAGCTTATAGCTGACTTTGCTAGCAACCTCTGTGAAGATGAGTTTTTCTGGAACTCCAAAATCTCGACTGAGTTTGCATAGGAATTTGTAAGAGAAAAAATCTATTTTGTCCGTGGGTGCTTCATTTTCATCCAGGTGATAAAATTTGAACTTGCCAGTGATTATTCTGTCGTTGCTGTACTGCAAAGCACACTTGAAATTAATTATCGCCGACTTCTTGCCCGTGACCAGAACAACAGCCTCCCCGCCAGCCATAAGTTCATTTCTCTGCCAAAACGAGGAATACGCATGAAAGGCATCACCAATTCTTTGCCACACAGGCAATGGATATGCAAAGTCATTGAATTCATCATCTTTGGTGGCGTTTTCTAGGCGCATCATAAGCGCAGCATCTTTGCGACCAAAGAAATTTACTACATGCAGGATGTACTTCAAACGATTGTTTTCGCTCTTATAACTAAGGAGGACTATCACACTGATGGCAGATATCACAAGGAGTAGTAGCTGCTGGTATTTTCTCATAGTTTATTAGTATGTATTTTTGTTCTTGGAGAAATTTTAATTGATTTTAATTAAATGTTTACATTTATAAATATTTAACTTTTTTTTGTATGGATTTTTAATAAATGTCAAAAGTCAGTTGAATTTTTGTGAAGGCGTTTCAGAGTTGAGCAATCTGCTGAAAGAGTGAATTCAACAAATAAGCCATGTACACCCTTTTGCGGAGAACAGAATGGGATCACTTAGTGCCTCCACATGAGCTTCGAACTAGCGATTTTCAAATAGAGATGGCAATCCAGTTTATTCAATTTCAAAATGAAAACATGACCTGAAATATTTTAATTGTTTAATTTAGCATTTTTATATTTTCTACATGACCAATGACATATTAGCTGCGTCTTATTTCTGCGTATCTGGATCTAGGTTATCTTTCTGGTACGTGTTACGAAAACAACATGGGATCCAGGTTTCATCAAGGTTTATTTCAATAACCCGGATATAAGTTTTCACTTTGACTGGCAGACGGCTATCTACCATATTGTGAATCATGTCAGCGTTTTGTTAGCAGTGGTCATCAGTGTTAAGGCCTAACTACATTCATTTCACCTTTGTACAAAAGTGAACAAATGTTTTGTCTTCTTTCAAACAACTACTCAATCCTATCACAAATTTTTCAAAACTAATAATAGTATGTTCCCACCAAAATGAAATCCGAGATTTCAGCTGAAAACTTTCGAGATTTCAAATTGGTGTTCACACAACCAAAATCAAGATTTCGTCTCATATAAACACAAGCAACTACCATTGTGTGCTTATGTGTTTGTATTTCTCTGCGTTCAAATGTCAATACAATATCATACTTTATTTTTACCTGCTTGGCGTTGGAGTGAAAGATCTTAATTTTTTTTAAATGCTTTTTACCTTTCTGTGGTGAAAGCTGAAAATGGGTCTGTTCATAAAGAAGAGCTCGAATCGTTACTAGATTTTATTGAGATTGCAACGTAATCCCGAATTTTGAAATCCCAAAACTGTATGGGGAAATGTGAAGATTTGGACTGAAATCTCTGAAATCCGAGATTTCACTTTGGTGGGAACATAGTATAACAGTTAAAGTGTCCCTAGCACAACTACCTCTAAATAAACAGTTAAAAAGCTGATTCATAGATGTCACTGACATCGATAATAGTTGTTGAACTAGCCTTTTCCGTGTTTGAATGCTCTCATCTCTACCCAAATTTCGTATTATTTTTCTCAGAATATCCAACATAAGGTACGTATTTACCCTTTTTTGGTATACAACCGGTATTTACCCAATAATAAAAAAATAACGTGCCTATCACTGATAGTGAGCGTTCGCAGTCTGAACAGGGTCCAAGACAAAATATATGTAATCATCTAATTAACTCGTTGTTTTTTAACTTTTCCGTCAAATTACTCGTTATAAAAAATAATTAGCCATGCGCCCTGAGCCGGCATCTTTCAATGACGATGGCGGTGGCTTTGGCTTCTGTTCACTCATGTTCATTTGCTTCATTTGTGAAACTTGAATATATTTTCGGCCGAAGAAAGTCACAAGCATCTGCGGAGATTTAAAATTGTGGATATCTTATTTAAATTACATATTGAAATATATTAAAATTATTTATTTTTGTTGAAATATTTATTAAAACTTATTAAATGGTGAGTGTGGTTTACAATTTTATAGTAAAATTGGTATTTTTCTTATGGAATACTGTGCACTGTGTACGCTAGATGAGATTGAGACGCCATTTTAAGTTCTATTGGAATTTTTTGGCTTTGATTAAAAAATAATTTTTATCTCAAATAAATGACCGTTTTCACATAATATTGTTAGTAAAATAAGAAATATATTTATATATTGTGAAATAGTGTCAATTGTTATAAATTATGTTTCATTTTTATTATTTGAGTGATAGTTTTTTGTGAGTATTTAATTAGAATATTAAAATTGTGAAAAAATCAGTGCCTGAAATGTTGAATGTGTATGTATCCCTTAAATTAAAACTTTTTTAATATTTGCCGTCTATACCCATCTAGGTATATGGACTTAAATAAGTTTTTTTTATATAGATAGATAGTCATATATAAATGTACATATGTAGCTAAGTACAAGTTTTACTATCCACCGGCCTAACAAAAATGGACTCCCATTAAATTTGTTTATCAGGAAATACGTTTGTTTTCTAGGTAGTTGGAAAAGTATTTTTCATGATTGTTTTGGTTCTATAGGAAAAGAACCTGATAAGATTGGGAATTCCTTAGAAATGCATACCTAGTTATAAACTTTAATAGTCCAAAAAGTAGTAAACCACCTTTCGAAAAAACTTAAAATATGACTTAGAATGATAAAAAAAACACCCTTACACCAAGAGTTATTAAGGGTATTCATGCAACTTCGTAAAACCGTAGATAAGTTTACAAATTCGTTAAGTTTATCTTTTGGTTAATGAACTGTCAAATTTTGTATGGGAAATGATTTACACAAATTGGTTAAACTTATCAAAGGATTTTGCTGCGTAAAATTAACCAAACTGGTTAAACTTATCCAAACGTCATTGTGACTCTTACACTGATTGAATTAGCTAGCATTTAATCAAATGTATAAAAAAGGTCGTTCATGCAAATTTTGCGTAAACTTATCATTTTACACAATTTATAAACTTACGACGTTGCATGAATACCCTTAGTATCTATAGTAATTTATTTTATCGTCCTTTATTTCGCAGATAGAACCACCTAGTAGAATACGGCTCATAAAGTACTTTTTCGTTGGCAGAAACTATAAACCATTTTTCAATAATAAACTATTTCTCATTTTGAAAACTGGTGCCTATTTTTCGTTATCATAACCAGAGAAGAAACCATTAGTAAACACAAACTAATTTTTTGAGCAGCTGATTCATAGAGTGGTTTGGGTCACTCCCGTAACAAAAATAATCAAAATGTTTCATTACTATAAGAACAAATCTCGAAAATTTGGGCAAAAAAGAAGAATATTATGATCACCTTCAGAAGAAATTTTAAGCATTCAAAATAATTGCTTAGCCCTTAGTCAAAAATTGAAGTCTAGGTATATCACACCCGTAACAGTGATACGTTCATTTATGTTACTCTAGTTCACTATCGTTAAGGTGTCAAAAAGAAGAGTTGCAACATCATAGTTTTGAATTGAAATGAATTTATTGAGACTAAGAAATCAGTTACATAGTTTTTCTTAATTCTAACGATAGTAAAGTTGTACAAAAGTGCCTGTAGTGTATGGCCTTCTTTTTCGATTGATTTTAATGAATAGCTTCATGGCAAACAAATGACATATAGGTTAACTATATTGTTAGACTGCCTTAGCTCAAAAGCATTGAATATATGTACAAATACTACTTATACTAACTTAAAACTAAAATATACGAAAATGCGCCAGTGCATTGTGGGAAAAAAAGTTTCTTACAACGACATAGTTAAAAGACGTTACTTTGAGTTATGTTGAATTCCTTACAACAACAAAAAAATCGATTCTGTTTAGAAAAAAAAAATCTATTTTTTTAGAAGAAAAGATTAATTTTTTAGATTTAGATGTAAAACGAATATATTTATAAAAAGTTTTTAACGCATCAATAAGCAGTGAACAATTCATTAGAAGTGATAAAAATATCAATGAACTTTGATTCCAAGTGCCCAAAGTCGATTGAATATAATGAAGCTCGCGCTCGCCGATATGTTTCTCGATTGATGTGTTTTTTGGTCGATTTTGGACTGTATTTTTTTATTTTAACGAACGCTTAACTAATTTTGTTTATTTTTGCAACTTTTATCGGAAATATATTCATTTTTAATTGTATTAAACAATGTCTAAATTGAATGCACCTATCAATATTTGTTATGAATTTGTGTGTGCAACAATTTGTTTACATTTTTGTTTAAAAACTTATATCAAATGACACACACACGAGCACATAAAAAATCAATTTTTTTACAGATTCCTTGCAACCGAAAATAGAAATTGATTCCAAAAGGTTGAAGGGAATTTGACATTACTTTTCATTTAGGAAAGACCAAAGGTAGTTGATCTGTTAAACAAAATGGATGAGAAAAATCTAAATGCATTTGGAATTAAATATCAATACTAATTGTGAATTTATTAGATTTATTGAAAACAACTTTTATCAACAAAACAAAATATCATTAAACTTCATTCTAGCACAACATTGAATGTTTTAGCAAAAAAGGTATTTGGAATTTTTTTTTCATTCAGAAATGCACAAATTTCTTTATTTCAAATCAATTATATCGGATAAAAAATTTCGTAAAACAAAGAAAATAATTTCGAAACTCTCGACGATAAAATCAATTCAATAAAATATATGTAACTAGAATAATGAAATCAATTCCAAACCGAACGATCGAAAAGCAAACAAAAGATAACCCAAATGAAAACATTTTGATTTGAGCTGCTTTTGAGAGATTAACACCAGTGATTCCCAACATGGGGCCCACGCTCCACACGGGGCAATAGGATTTAAAAAGGGGGTAATTTTACATTCTGATGCCTTACAACAGTTTTAGGCCCCTATTATCACCTGAGAATGTTTGCTTAAGGTCATTTAAGGCAAACTTAATTCAGGCGAGTCGCAAACGGTAGTTCCACATAGTCACATTTCAACGTTCGACTTGGCCAATCGCAAGTCATAATAGGTTATATTCCAAAATTAAATAAGCGCAAAGGAGATAAAACATCTAACTTTCCCCATGATTTATTTTCGAAAAGAGCCCGGACTCAAACTTGGCTCGTTCAAAATGTTGCTTGTGTCAAATTGCGAATTCTTTTCAAGCTATTTTGTAAAGAACAAAATGAGGCCATAAGGAACTTATACTTCACACTAAAGTAAGGTGATTCGTGAAAATGTTTTAAATTATTTGTGGAACGTTTCGATTCTCTTAAGCAACATACGCTGAAAATTAAAATTTGAGAAAGGTCAATAATAAAGCGTCTGTAAGATATTAAGTCGATATTTTTGAAAACTAAATGCATTTAATAAGCAACTTCAAAGAATAATAAAATTCTTCTGGGAGCAAAGACGAAGAAATTTTGTTTCCCTACTCCTTTTGATTTGTCAAGTTTTGACAGGTTTCATGTAGCCAGTCTATATATCTGAGATCTCAGAGGACTCAGAGCGTTCAGAAATATAAACAGGATTCCTCTCAAAAATTCAATCAAAAATGTTGTCTATATTTCTAATTCTTCCAAGTCCTTTGAGATCTAAGAAATATAAACTGGCCTACTGATACCAGTACTTATTAGATGTGATTTCTTCCTTATGTTTAACCATTCAAGTTTTTAGTGAACATTTCAAGATTTTGAATGCTAAAAAATTAATACTATGTTGGGAGGACAATCAAATTTTGGAAAAGTCTTGGTGGGGAATAGCATAAAAAGGTTGGGAAACACTAACCCTTTCAACTCATATCAAGGATATGAGTTGAAAAGTTACTTTTTGACACTAACTATGAGTTTAGGAACAACTCTGTGACGTCATAAAGTTAATTAGAGAATTAAAGTTACTTTTTTGAATTAAAGGAACGATGAAAGTTAGCTATAGTTAACTTTGGTTAGAAAAAGAATACACTTCAGGTTGGCTTTCAAAACTCATTCTTTCTGTTTTTTTACTCATTTTTAGTTTTGTTGCTTCTTGATATGGTTTTCACGACGTAGAGATATTATTTTGAAAAAAACCTACTTTAAATGAGAACTTAATCGGTTTTAAGTGAAAGTTTTCCCTGCTTTAAAAGAAAATGGAAAAAATATCATTGAGTTTAAAAATCTATTTTCCTAGAAATAGTGTCTTCCACATCATGTGGGAAATAATTATACATCTATGACAACAATTTCCCGTTAAAATATCAAAGCAAAAGATAATCAAAAAATGAAAACATTGCAAATTTCAAGTGATTTGACAAAGGTTAACACTTTCAATTGTCGAGGAGATGGGTTGGAAACTTTTACAAAGTGTAACATTCTGGCACTTCAGTATTGAGCTTAGGAACGATTTTATGACGTCATAATGTTACTCTCTTTAACAATTTTAGAATTTAGGAACGCTCAGTGTTAACAATTGAATATGAAAAAAATTTGAAAAGAGGAGTTGAGTGAGCTCATTTGAACTTTTAACTAGAATTAACAATTGTTAACATTATGGAGAAAAGGAACAGATCACAGGCATTGCGTTATTCTTAATGGAATGAAAACTTTTATCCTTAACAGGACTTAAAGAATAACTTTAAACGAAAATTGTAGGTACGAATATGGCTGTAGAAAGGTTATCAGGATTAAAATAGTAAGCTTCCTAAGTTTCAAAACTACTCCTACAGAGGAATCTTATTAAAGTACAGTCAAGCCCGAAAGCGTCTTGGCACCTCTTGAATGGAATTTCGAATTTCAAAGAGTCTTTTTTAAGGCAGCCCAAAATTTTTGATTGCTTGTCGGTTTTACAAGAAAACAGCTTTGACATCAAATTAGATTGAGTTCTTGTGACTGCGCTGGTCACTCCATGTTTGTTTTTGCTGGAACACCCATATTATCAAGAATATCAACGTAGACGTGTGGATTAGAATTCCTGACGGTTACGAAAAACAAACCACGCGTGCATAACCGTTTTGGGAGTTTATTCCGCTGTCCGAGAAAAAACAAGAACCTTAGCTGCTTCAAATATCGTTAAACTATGTTCCTTACGCTTTGTTGCATGCTTAGCAGTAAAAAATGTTACTTATTTTGGGCTTTACGCTCTTAAATTGAGTTCTCTAAGTCGGCTGCAAACTATTTAAATTATACAGCATTCAGTAGTTCCGTTGCTGTTTTACGCGGCTGTACTAAATGTCTGACTTCTGCATACATTTTGAGCTCTGCAATCATTCTTTTAAACATTTCACACACTTGTTATATACTGTACCGTTCTTTTTGGCGTGATATATTCGTTAATGCAATCAAGTTTTTGTTTTAATTCTCTATTGTGTACATAATTTAAATAAAAAACTTAAACCTTACTTAAAGTCAAAAAAAAAAAAAAATTATACAAAAATCATCCTCAAAAATCTCGTGTATTTTTCTCGTTGCAGGAATACAAATTGGTTTCTGTACGCAGTGTTGTTGTTAACGATATCAATTAAAAATTCAATTATCATAGCATAGTTGCCAATTCAGCTCATGAGTAATCGGGAGGCTGAACTTGATAGAATCACTGTTAAAATTCATAATATGAAACGTAGCGCATCGCGCGATTCACCAAGAAACAAACGTAGAGGAAGTATGGGTCGTTACGATAATGGAGGAAGTTCTGACGAGCGCATGTCACCTGATCGCTTGCGCCGTCGCATGGCTCGTTCGCCAAGTCCGCGAGCACGTTATATGTCGCCGCATCGTGAAGATTATGTTCGAGTACAAGCTGATAGGCCAACCTATAAAGTTTTGTGTGTGAGTGCACTGCATCCGAAAGCTTCGGATGAATTCATCAAGGAAACTCTGTATAGAGATTATAAGAAGTTTGGCGACTTCAGTATAAGGATATCTCATGATTTGGACGAACGCGTGGCGTATGTGTGCTTCCGCACACCAGAGGATGCTCGCGAAGCAAAGCATCATAAGCCAAGGGTCATACTTTATGATAAAATTGCATTAGTAGAGCCAGTTTATGAGTCATCATCGCGCAATGAATACCGGGGTCGTCCCAGGTCTATTACTCCTCCGCCGGAGTATGATCGTCATTATTATCCACGCTCACCGGTAGCACCCCCTGGGCCACCAGAAAGACGTCGCCCTCCACTTGATCATTATGATCGTTATGGGCCACCACCTCCCGGTCCGATGCATCATCCTAGAGAGTTCCGCCCTGTCGTGCACCACGACTATCTTCCTCCACGAGGACCGCCAATGCATCACGTACCACCCCACATGCATCCACCACCGCACCACTATATGCCACGGCACATGGTGCCAAGGCCACATATTCCATATGAGAAGCCCGAGAGTAAGAAAGACAAGTTCCCCAACTACTTGCATCATGTTCAGCCCGAAGATGATCCGCTTGCTACCCGAACTCTTTTCGCTGGTAATCTGGAGGTCAATATCTCCGACGAGGAATTGCGTCGTATCTTTGGAAAGTATGGCATAGTTGAAGATATAGACATCAAGCGCCCACCACCCGGCACAGGTAATGCCTTTGCTTTTGTGAGATATCAAAATCTTGATATGGCCCATAGGGCAAAGCTCGAACTATCTGGACAGTATATTGGAAAATTCCAATGTAAAATTGGTTATGGCAAGGCTACACCAGCAACTCGTATTTGGGTTGGAGGCTTGGGTGCGTGGACTTCTGTGACTCAATTGGAGCGAGAGTTTGATCGTTTTGGAGCCATTAAGAAAATTGAATATCAAAAGGGTGACACCTGTGCTTACATTCAGTATGAATCCGTCGAGGCTGCAACAACGGCAATGAAGGAGATGCGTGGCTTCCCACTTGGTGGTCCAGGAAAGCGTTTGAGAACTGATTTCTCAGAACTTGCAGGTGCCGTATCGGCTTCGTTTAAATCTAAATCATCCACTCCAGCTCCATATGAAGAAGATGGTGAGTTCAGACGCGGAGAATATGACTACCATGATCCGCATTACGGTGAAATGGCACCTTATCATCATCCAGCAGCCCACTATCATCATCCGTACCCACCACGTGGGGGACACCGCGGTCGTGGAATTTATCGCGGACGAGGCCAATATCGTGGTGGCTATCATAATGATGTACACAGGCCACCACCAGCCGGCGCAACGGAGGAGGAATGGCGTCGTCCACCACCTGGAGAATTTGACAGAGCTCGTTCAGGATCACGCGAACCCGGTGTTGACAGATCGAGATCGCGTTCTCCCAGACGTCGCAGTCCCGATTCGGATTCAGATTCATCTTCACGACGCAATGGCGCTTTAAGCGCTGCTCGCACTCTCACAGACATTTCACGGAAATGCAGCACTTTGTGGGAAGGCTCTTTGATTCTTAAAAGTTCTCTCTTTCCTGCCAAATTCCATCTCACTGATGGCGACTCTGACATTGTTGATTCTCTGATGCGTGACGAGGATGGCAAACATAATTTACGTATAACACAACGTCTGCGCTTAGATCCACCTAAGCTGGAAGACGTACAAAAAAGAATTACTTCATCATCTTCACATGCTATCTTCCTCGGTTTGGCCGCTCCAACGGCTGCTGTTCCAGCTGATGATGCAGCCGGAGGTGTTCAGACACGCCCGCTTCGGAATTTGGTGTCATATTTAAAGCAAAAGGAAGCAGCTGGAGTAATATCACTTCTCAATAAAGAGACAGAAGCAACAGGCGTTTTGTATGCATTCCCACCATGTGATTTTTCAACAGAACTTTTAAAGAGAACATGTCACAGTGTTACCGAGGATGGCCTGAAGGAAGATCATTTAGTGATTGTGGTAGTGCGCGGAGGAACTGCTTAATTTATTTTTTAGAGGTAACTTAAATTATAAAATTTATATTTAAAAAATAATTCTATTGCTTATTTTTTTAAGTAGATTTTTTTTCCTTACAAAAATACTATATTATTTTATTTTATTAGAAAATTAAGTGTACATGATTCTGTATTGTGATGTAGGGCTTTTATTGTATAAATCTTAACAAATATATGTATATATACCAAATGTAGTAAGCCGGAAGTCCAAGGATCGAACCTAAACAGAAAAATCTTTGTTCAGGGATATTTTGCCACTTGTGTCTTCTGATTGGAAAGGAAAATCGGCGAATTAAGGTCTACACACATGTGTAAAATCAACAATCAGATACATATTCCCTCCACCACAAAGAGTATACCATGAGGGTTGCTTTCTTGAATATAGAAGACGCTTTTAACAATGTCGACTCATTTGCAATCGCATCTGCTCTGACATCTCTGAAAGTAGGTTGTCCGCATGTCCGTTTCTTTTCTCTATAATACTAACAAAAATTGTTAACACTGATCGTTAAAGAAATTTTGTGTCATTGTTAGTTAAAGTTAAATTATATATATTTTTTTTCAATTCATTGCAATTCCTATGTTTTCTTGATTATTCATCGAATGCATTTCGATTTTTTGTCAACCTTGCCGTTTGACAAATCAACATTATTTTCAACATTGATCGTTCCTAAATAAAATGCTTCAAAGTGTAACATTCCTAACAATCACATTTCAATATTTTTTCTGACACATCAACAATTGTTAAAATTTTAAAGAAAAGGAACGGACCAATAGTGAATTGATTAATCAAATTGCTGACCTGCATGTCTTTCAGTTTAAAGCAATGCTGCTTTTTTGCTAGAAGATTACTTTAGGTGAGCTGGAAGGCGATGTTCTATCTTCTTTTCTCTAAAACTTGGTATCAAACGAAATATTGACAAAGACGAAGACTCCATATTAGAGATTTCTAATTCAATGATACTATACTCTGTCTAATTTATATTTGCAGTACAGGCCTTATGGGAGAGCTTTTTCAAAACCACTGGAGCCTGTTGCTCTTTGCACTTGTTATAAAAAACTGAAATAAGAAACAGATTACTAAAATACCATGTACCCATATACATCCCACCACGACATATCTGCTCCTCAGCTGAAAGCAAAGGTGACTGATCGCCAATTTGCCATAAACCCTTATTGACGTTTATTAAAAAAAAAAAAAACATTTAGAATCAGAGTTATCATTGCCCAGTTTATGGAAATTCTTAAGGATTTTTTTTTTGGTTTTTGCTATGGATCTTCTAGGGTATAAGCTTTTTATGAGCTTTTTTAATGAAAAATTTCAAATTTAGAGAAATAGTGTTGACGATGTTGTTTTAATTTTTTAATTTTTAACGCTTTCGTTTTTTTTTTTGTATGGATTGAAATCAACAATTAAGAAGAGCAAATAGTTTTTTGGTTTATGAAGATATAGATGCATGATATAAAAATACATTAAAAGAAGAAAGTTAACGTGTGTGCAATCTTACTATTATTTTTGTACTGGTAAATTTACATTAAAAATGGCTTCAAATTCTTCGAAGGTGCAAAGAAAAATCTGAAGAAATTTAACAAACTTGTTAAAAACAGGACAGTTGTTCAAAATACAGTGCATACAGACAAACAAAAGTAAAAGCCACAAGGCATCCGCAAAAAAGAAAACAACTGGTATTAGAAGGTAACCTTAAATAGGTTAAGGCCCTTAAACAACTCGCCTATTATCTTACTTTTGGTGGTGTGGAAAAAGATAGATTCAATATATTGCGCTCATCGTCATTTTTTACCATAAATATTAATATACAGTTGGTAATCCTATCTATATTTTTGTGAGATTTGTCGCCATTTATAATGCTCACTACGTCAACCCTGGAAGAGTTTTAAATACAGATAGCTTATTGAAATCCATAATAAATTGTCCGAGTGAATGGCAAATATCCTAACTTCCCTGTATTGCAAATATAAATTGGACAGGGTATAGTGATAGACATAGGCAGTCTGTTCTGCTTCATAGGGAGTACCAGGTCTATCAATGGGTAGGGAAAATGTCTCCTAGCTTTATGTAGTTGTGGTTTTATAATGGACCAACTTATGGTTTGATTGTGTCATTTCCTGCTGACATTCACTTTAACAACCCAACCTTATGTATCAAACTGCAATTTCCAGGAAAACTTTACTTAAACGACTCTTAAATCATGAACATAGAACATGTTTATAGTTGGTATATGCTTATTTTCTTTATTGTATATTTTATTTTTCCTAGCCAATGTATTTTTATTTCAATATTATTTGTGTATTCATTCATATTCTCAAATAAACAATTGTAATAACTCATTATTAATTTTAAATAACTGTTATCGTTTCAGATCGCTTCCGCTTTTGTGAGGTGGGACAAATATTTAAAGAACAAAAATCTCTAATTTGTAGAGAAATATAAGTAGGTGGTAGAGAACGCGTTCATATATTCAACGGTATTTTTTCATTTATTTTATAAATTTATATAAACTATAGCAATGATGGCTATAAAACGAAAAATAGTACTATAATATTATACTTCATCAATAACAAGTGAATGTTTGTGAGAAAAAAATTACAATACTTGTATAAAACAAAAAGTTCTTAATTTTAAATTACAAAACAAATATACTCGTAATAATGATTGTGCAGTTTAGTGAGTAGACTTCAAATATTGACCGACGATTCCTGTTTGAAATTGTTTCCATAAAATCACGAACAAAATTTACTAATATTTTTCTTTCTCTAAAATTATTGTGTTAAACTTACTATTTTTTTCTAAATTTCGTTCAGAAAACAAACAAAAAAAATTCAAGAAAAATCTGTGCTCGTTTTAATAAAAGTAACAAAAGTATACTTAGGTGATAATGATGATGAATGGTTATCGTGGTGAAAAAAAAATACAAGTATTGAAAATTTGAAGAAAAAAAGATTAATGTTCTTGTGATTTTGATGATGTGCTTAATTTTCGTTAAATAATTGACGTAGTTTTCCTCTCAAACAAAAATAAAAAACGTGATGTGCTTCTGTTTCTGGGTGGAAGATATTCCTCAAACCAAAACCATTGTTGATACGAGTAGTTTTCTCACAGTTTTGATTCTGATAGAAAAAGTGATGATTAAATTGCATGCAAAAATTTGCAATCCAAAATATTTAATTTAAATCTTTTTGTTTTAACAATAATAAGTTGTGAAAGTTTCAGAAGTGGGATCTCCGGAGAAATTAAAATTTTCTTCTCCAAACGATTCAGAAGTCTAGTTGTGAGAGATTGTGAATTTAATGCCGCCAAAAATTAATTTCTGTTTGAATTTAAAATTCAAAATCAAAATTAGTTGTTATTTTTTTTTTGTATTCGTTTCTTGTTGATAAACGGTGTGCAGTGCAAATAAATAGTGTAGAATGTCCAGTGTATGACATTCCAATTCCTTCAATTCAATTCAATTTTCCCGACTTGGGCAATATCAGAACGCCATGTAGCATTTGTTACAAAATTGTTTTACTTGAAAAGGTTTTGCAAATGTTACATTGTTTTCTTAATAATTGCCATACATACAAGAGCACATGACAAAGATTACAAGTTTCAGTTTAATAAATAAATGACCACATCTGCATGAAGAGATGTAAGAACAAGAACATAAACAATTAAGCTTTTCTTATATAAAAAAAAAAACATTTTTGCAATAGTTTTTTTGTCCAAATCATATTAGTTTGTTCTTTGCTAATGATAAAAAGAACTTTAGTTTTATTGTGTTTAGTTTTATTGTGCATTAAACAGAGAGAATATTTTTCAAAATAATGTGCTTCTTTCTAAGAATAAAATATATCGGATATAAAATTTATGAATAAAGTTAAAAATATAACAAGTTTTTGATTGTTCTTTCTCTGTTATTCTCTCTGAGAGTTTTTCTGTTGTGTTGATTCGAAATTCAAATATTGTATTATTTTTTATTTTGGTGATTTGTGTGTGCGCGGAGTGGCAGAGACATTCTGGGTGCATAAAATAAGGCGGCAGTAGCAGCAACAAAGTGAAGTTAATTGGTGGAGAAGTAAAGAGCAAAACAAGTGTTTTTCCTGGGGTTTCCATTATTAGTGCCTAGTTGAAACTGTTTTAAATTTAAACCCTAGCTAGAGTGTTTTGCAAGTGTTTTACATCCAAGACTAGACGAATAAAACAAAATGGTAAGATCATGTTGTGAATAAATGTGCCACGCTTAAGAAGAAGCTTAAATTATTTTATTTTAAAGACATTAAATGCTTCAAAGAATTACCATTTTGAGAAATTTGTAATATGATACGCTCAAACTGGGTGTATGATTCATTCTTGACCATTAAAGTAAAAAATAAGTTTAAGGGTTTCCATCTTATTTTTTTCCAAATTTAAAATAAGTGCCAAAATCAACAGACTCGCTCTTACAAATTCCCCGGTTATTGAACATATGTTTTAATAAATAATTTAAAAAAATATTTGGCAACTCTTAAACTGCGAAAAAAATTGAAATTTCTCTATCATTTTTGAACTTTAATTATCAAGAATGAATCATACACCCAGTTTGAGCGCATCATCTTACAAATTTCTCAAAATAGCTATAAATGCCATGTATTTTTCTTTTAAATCCTAAATTCAGCTTAGTTTGAGTGGCCGTTTCTTGGTCGATTTTTATCCAAAACTTTTTCTGAATATGTCATTTTAAAGAAAATTAAATCATCTTTCTTTTATAGCAATGCCTATACCTATCTTTTCAGGTAAAAAAGTTATATGCAAATAAGGAAACAAAAAATTGATTCTTCAATTTTTTTGCAATGATTTTTTTTTTTTAATTTAAATGATCCATTAATTAAAAAAATAAGTAAATTTTTAATTTTATTGTCTACAAAAAGATTTTCAACATTATTTCGAAGTTTTGCTTCGTTTACGAGTTATATGCAAAAATCTGAAAAGGATATTTTTGCACCCCCACCCCCCTCAAAATTCACCCTCTAATTTAATAGCACCGCGCGGTTTTCTCATGTTCAATAACCTAATTATTGATATGTACAATAAAAACCTATGAACGTCTTAGTTCCTTATTGGCCTGTTTTTTAGGACTTAATCAAAAACTGTTATCAACGGTTTTGATTTACAATATTCTCGACTCAACTGATTTAAATTAATTTTCTTAGGCAAAACTTCCTTTAAAAAGTTATAAATAGCTGGGTTTTTATCGCGCTTAAAAAGAGGAGGACGATAAGGAACTTTACGAAATTGTTCTATTTTGCATGCTACTTTTTTTAAGCGGAGATAAAAATGCATTAAAAAAAACAGCTAATATTGCTCATCAAAATACAAACAAAAAATTAATGGTATTTAAACTCTAGGTTACTTTCGTCG
Source organism: Dasysyrphus albostriatus (assembly GCA_946251815.1). NCBI lineage: Eukaryota > Metazoa > Arthropoda > Insecta > Diptera > Syrphidae > Dasysyrphus > Dasysyrphus albostriatus. The sequence continues at coordinate 57,808,696 of OX276337.1, forward strand.
ATTCGACGAACACTAATTTTAGTTTGTTTTTTTAAATATATCTTTATTATAACTTCTAGTCAAGCCTTAGATCTTTAATTCTTATTTGCTGATATGAAACGTAAATATTCAGGTAGAACATAAGCGCTTATGTGACAGTTTTTGCAGAGGAAAAAGTAGAACATAAGCTTTTTAATTAGAACGTAAAGGCTTAAGTTTCGTTTGAGCAAACGGGCCTAAATGTGAAAATTTTCACTGACGTATCTACTTGGTAAGGTATAGTTTTAATCGATAAATTAATCAAATGTTCGTGGAAACGACGAAGGTTACCTGCAGGTATAAATTTTAAATTCATCACAAGCAAATATTATAATTTCGATAACAGAGGACATCGTAATTGCAATAAACATGAACAAAGGAAAAAAACATAAATTGTATATTCAAAGCGACATACATATGTATGTTTGTATGAACATATGAGATGACCAAGTAAACATGTCATAAATGCAAGGAGAGCATATATGCCAGAAACGTAAAGTTCAGATTTGCACCTAATGTTCAAAAAATTAGTTTTTTTGTTTGACTTTTATTTTTAATGTTATTATGTTTATAAGGATATTCATGCAACGTCATAAGTTTATAATTTGTGTAAAATGATAAGCTTACGCAAAGTTTGTATGTACACTTGATTAAATGCCAGGTAATTCAATTGGAGTAAGAGTCACAATGACGTTTATATAAGTTTAACCAGTTTGGTTAATTTTACGCAACAAAATCCTTTGATAAGTTTAACCAAATTGTGTGAATCATTTCCCATACAAAATTTGACAGTTCATTGCCCAAAAGATAAACTTAAACAATTTGTAAACTTATCTATGGTTTTACGGAGTTGCTGAATACCCTTAATATTTGTTTTTTTCCTTTTTAGTGAAATACTTGAAAGTTTTTTTTTATATTACGTTGGTATACATATTATTTTTTTTAATGGTCGCAAAAAACTATGCCCCGATTGCGGTTGTCGATTTTCTGATCGATGAATGACTTTTTTTGATTATCGATCGTTGTTGATATTGTGACTGTCGATTACAATCGAAAGTTGTCGTCACAATCGAAGTTTGTCGATGGTTATTTTCTGATCGATTGCACCTCGAGCCCTCGCAAGGGGGACAGGTAGGAGTGCTTATCCCCCTAATCCCAATATATTTCATACCAAATGTATGAATGCAATTTTAAAGCAAGATTTCTGTACCAAAACTATTTTTTGATTGAGGCTGTGACCTCCCTAATTAAAATCCGGATTGAGTTTGCCCCCTAACCGAAATCCTGAGTACGCCCTTGAGTCCACAGGAGATAATTCTATCAGAATGCCCATCTTGACATAAAATAATCAATGGAGTCACTTCGTTTCATCCTTTTGGATGTCGGAGAAATCTTCGCGATTATATTTTAACACAGATATCTGGCAAGTATTTAAACAGATGAAGGTTTTTTTGCTTTTTGTTTAGAAATGTCTTTTTTTTTTGTCTCATAATTTCGTACCCTCATGCCAGTGTTGATGTTAATCCCTGCATCCGCGGTTGACATTTTAATTTGTGTATGTTATTTAGTGTAATTATCCGTTTCGTGATGTGAAATGTCATAACATGATTTGCCCAGCGCAGAGAGAAGACAATGTTAGATAAAAATATCTGATATTTAGTTGGAGAGAAACTATCTCCTGTGGAGTCAGGGTGCTAGGAACACAATTTATGTTTGAAATTTAAAACGCTGATACAATTTAATCATCAAATTGGAAATATTCTATTGGATTATTCACAATAGAGCATTTTTAATTCGAATATGTTACACAATACCAAACATGGAAACCAATCGATACAATCGACAAAATTTCGATCCGATTGCCAATCGACAACCGCAATCGCAGCTTATAGTTTCAAATTTAAATTCGTTAAGACTTATTTATATAAAAAATTAAAACTAAATTGGATTTTAATTTGAGAAAAAGATCTAGAAATATAAATTATTTAAAGTTAAAAAATGTACATAACTTTTTTTTTATAAATCGTTCAATTCATAGTTCAATATTATTTCGTCGATTCAACGAATGGTTGACTTTACCAATAAAATATAAAACTAACAGTTTGTGTTCTTATAAATGTATGTATGTATATGATGGTATCCGGTTTAAGTTTCTTTTTTTTTTTGTCGGGTTAACGTACTAAACATTGTATTTTTGTTTTTTTTAATTCAATATTTCAAAACGAGTTGATTATTTTTTGAAAATATGTTTTTAAAATATAAATAATAACCAACAATTTTTTTTAACATTTACAAAAATTTAAATATGTACAAATTATGTACAGGTCAAATAGTAGTAAGAAGTCACACCTAAATTATTCAATAAAATAAATACAAAGCACTTGTTTATCGTTTTTAACTATACAAATTTATAAGGACATATTAATTATAAATCCATCAAATGACGAGAAATTGTTTAGTTTTATTAAATAAGTAAACAAAATTTTATTAGAAAATTCTTTTAAAATATTAAAAAAAAAAAACAAGCTAACCGCAGTAGTGTTTAATAAACAACATTATTTATCAAAAATAAAAATCAGATTTGTTAAATTTCAACAAACATTAAATAATTTAACAATACAAAAACAAAAAAGGAGATCTAAATATCTTCACAAAATGAATGGTAGTGACGGGTGGCCGCCGCAGCCACTCATTGACCCTAATAAAACAGGTTATAAGTACAAATATTTTAATTTTGAAGATATTTTTCAGTAATTCAAAAATTTTACCTCAATATTTGGAAAATATCGGATTTTGGATTTTCTGAAAAACTATGAAAACAAATTTTTCGAAAAAAATCCAAAGACAGGTTGATTAGATAACTAAACTTATTTTCAAAATCACTATATAGTTCATTCAAATTTATCATAAGAGAGGTTCTAAACATCCAAACGTATGACGTTGCGTTTTCGCAACGTTAGGCGGAAATGGGTTAAGATAAAAAATATAGATAGATAAAGAAAGGTCTATAACTTTTATTTCGACTTTTTTTTTAGGACAAAAAAAAAAGATATGATATGATGAATGATGAATTTACAAAAATCGACCCCTACTTTTTTCAATATAACTTTTTAAAAAAGCATTTTTCGTTAAAAGTTGTTTAACATATTTTGTAGAAAATTACATTTTCTACAAGTTTGTCCGACAACTTTTTTTCTAGCGTCACTAATGCGTGAGTTACGTCTGAAAACAAAAAAAGCCGTTAAAAACAAAATGGCGGCCAAATTAATGAACAACATTCCACCTGAAAAACTGACATTTCACTTTTCGCCTACTGTGATTTTGACCCGAAAAATTTAAATTCCTTTTTTTTGTGAGTACTCATTTCGGGTTAATTGTATCATAACTAAGAACAATAACTGTCACTTAAGGTGTTTTTTTAGTTCAGAGCAGAGCCTAAATTGTCAAACAGAAAATCATGTTTCTTTTTAAGCTCTGAGCATTCAGAGCTTAAAATTTGGGTTTCGTTTTTTTTGTTCTGAGATTGTTCAGAGCTCGCTCTATGAGCTCAGAATAAATAATTGAGCAGATAGAGTTAAATGTTGAACACAAGCATTTGACAGCTAGTGTTCAGGTGTGTTTCTAAAATAATTCAGAGCGCTCCTAACACGCTTGGTTTAGATGATGTTCAAACTTCAGAACATGCTTGCTTGACATGCTCAGATCCTGGTCAGAACTCCATTCTAAATTAAAAAAGAACGCCTATATGAATGAAAGAAAAACATAGGGTGAAATATTTTCCGAGTGAAACTCAGAATAAAGCCTAGTACCTACTCACTTCGAATGAAAATGAAAAAAAATACAAAAATCCACAGTGATGGAATTCGCAACGAGGGGTGAGTACCCAAATTCGAAAGTTAAATATGAACCGGTTCCATATATATTTCACGAAATGATGTTCATTTCCCAATGTACAACCACTAGGGAAAAATAAGAAGATGTGGAAAAGTCTGACATTAATTTATTTTTATTGCTATCGAAAATACAAAAATAACACAATACACGAAATTGCAACCAAATGTGAAATAAAAATAAATATTCTTCAAAAAATCAATTTATTGTTGGCACTCAAAGTGAGAAATTAAAATTCCATAATGATAATTCACGTGTATTTTGAACCGGTTTAAAGTGTTCATTTCACAAGAGGTGAGTACTAGGCTTTACAAACAAATAATTTAAGTTGAACAAAAAATCCGGAATGTTTTTATCAGCACTGTATGTAATAAATATCTTATCAAAAGTTTTAAACTATCGGACGGCGGTATGGGTCAAAATAATTTTGCTTTCAAAATTCTGCATGTCAAAATTTGTACAAAACTCTGGTTGCACAAAATTCTGCATAACCAAAATTATGTATGAAAAAAATCTGTATTTCCAATTTCGGTATTTTAAAATTCTGTTTTTCGTTATACTGTTCTTAAAAATACTGTTTTCAAAATTCAGTTTTTCATAATTATGTATTTAAAAATTCAGTCAAACCGTTGTTGCATTATCAAAACGATTTCTCTTTTACAACAGTTTTACAGAATTATGAAAAACAGAATTTTGTAAAACAGCTCACCTGGAAAAATAATCTGGGGGGTCATTCCGTAATTTTCGAAATGATAATCGTCAAAACGATAATCGTTAACGTGATCGTCAATGATTTGCTTCATTTAACTCCATCACTATCGTCTCGTCTATCGTTATTTAAAAAAATGCAATTTGAGAGCATTTGGTATTCCCAAACTGTGGATAAAATGTCATTGGCTGTCATAAATAACAATTTGCGTTGTTTTTGTGTCTTTGGTGCAACAAAAAAGAAGACAAAAGACATGATGCCAAATTATTGTGGCTACTGAGTCATTCAATTACAGTCATCTACAAACTTTCAGTCACAAAAAAAGTATAAAGTGAGCTTTAAAATCTATGCAAACGATACCTATTTAGCTATCGTCTCAAACCTATCGTTTTGACGATAGCGTTTTGACGATTATCGTCTTACGTGAAGCAAATATTTTATTTTCAAAACGATATCGCCCAAACGATAGTCATTTTCAGTTTTACGGAATGCAAACTATCGTCAAAACGCTATCGTCGAGTGATAATCGTTTTACGGAATGAGTGCCCTGGTTTCAAAATTCTGCTTTAAAAAAATCTGTTTTTAAAAATTGTATTTTTTCCAGTTCTGTTCGTCAAAATTCTGCTTTTCAAAATTGTGTTTTTCAAAATTCTGTCACATAACATTTTTAAAAATAAAATTCTGCTTTTTCTCAAAAAGGTTGTATTTTTAACGAAAATAAACAAAAAAAAAGTACAACTTTTCATAAACCATTTGTCTTATTTCTGGTTTGCAACTTTTATCCAATTATAATATTATCATTGACTTTTTTTTCAAAATAAAACAAATGACCACCCATGCACATCTTATCTTTTCATTTATTTTTATACTTTTACTGGTTATTGAGGCTTTAACTTTCAGTGCTAAATGGTGTAACCCACTTAAAAAAAAATTACCATATTGATGTTTAATAATACTGTGCTTACACTTAACCAAAATCTGATTTTCCAGCAAGTTTTTTTTTTAAATTTTGGACCAGGATTTCATTAAGATTTCGTTGAAATCTGGAGTTTTAATTGAAATTTCGATGAAATTTTCATATAATCTTTTCCATCAATTAAAGATATCAGAAATCGAATTTCGTTTTGGTTGGAACAAAGCATAATATTACTTAATTTGAAATTGAAGTTGGTAATTTAAAAAAAAAAAAAAATTAGATATTAAGAACTTACAATGGTATCTTAGACGGATTTTGACGAATTAATGTAAGTAAAACACTGGAGAATCTAAAAAAAATCAGCTACACCACTTTTTCACCAAATAAAAGAAAATTTTCCTATAAAAAAAATTGATTTACGAAATTCTGCCAATAATAAAAAGAAGGAAAAACTGAATTTTGCAAAAAGCAGGGTCTGCCAGGATTTCGACCCCAACCCAAAATAATCTAGTTTTTAACGAGGCCCTAAAAATTTTAACATTGATGCTTGCAAGGATCTAGCAAGAGTAACTATAGATTTTCTCTAGGGCCTTGTCCGTTAGGTAAGCTTTTGTCTAGAGAGAATAACGAGAATAAAAGTTGTCTCAACTGGGATTCGATCCTGCGATCTTCTGATTACCAGTCCGACCTCCTTTTTTTTAATTCATTTTTATTTTTCTATTTTCTTAAAACTATCTTAAAGCTAGACAAAAATTATCAATATCTTAAAACTAACTTACTGGCCCCAATCGGGCGCTCTAAGTTAAACTATAATAACTTAATGGTAATGACTTTTGGCCTAAGAACTATCTTAATACTAAAACTCCAAATCGGTTTTTAAGTCCAACACTCTAGCTATTTCGCAATACAGTTATGTAGTGTTGAAAGTGAAAAAGTATATACCTAGGTTAATTTTTCTTACTATTGTATGATGGACATAAAATAATTTTTTTTTTTTTTTATGTATAGGGTATTTGTGATGGGATAAAAAGACTCATCCACCAAGTTTTTCCTAGCGAGGGCCTCACTAGTATTTGAAAAGTTTTCACTGTCTAAATTGCCCCTGCCGAAGCCTTTTCAGTGCCTTGACCTTTTTTTTAGGCGGGAGATAATGAAAAGCCAAACAAGGAAGTTTTCCTAAAAACACAAAACAGTGTTAAAGTTTGGTATAGCTGTCTTAAAAGCTTGATTGGAAGAGGAATAACGGGTTTATATAAAATCATTATTTGATGATTGGTTGTTTATTAATACTTTTTAAATTCCAGGTCAACGATGTAACTAATACTGAATTGAGTTTTGCATTTCTTAGAGACTTTTCTAGACAAAAAATGTCACTCATCTACTTCCCATTCTGCAAATCAAAATCCCATAACAGTAATCGAATATACTTAACGAATTTAAGGCATGACAAGGTCAATACAAAATCAACATTCTCTTGCATTTCACATTCCGAAGAATGCATAGCATTAATTTCTAAATAAAGTGGTAAATTGTGTTCTAATTCCAATGGTACGAATATGCCTACACTGATACTCCGTCCATCACATAATTTTTATTTAGGAAATACGAGTATGTATTAAAGAAAAATTTCATATTTTATAAATAGAGTAAAAAAAAGCACCCATATATGCAAAGTAAATCAGAAACTATTTTCACATTTGTTCTGTCACATAATCACAACGATTTAATTACTCACACATGGCAACCATTGCATCGACCAGAGCGGCTGCGTGATGCCGCAACAAAATTAACAGCTTTTTAAATATTAAATCATTTCCAATAAAGAAGTCATTTTGTGCGTTTCTGTTGGAGAACTTTCTTTTACGCTTACAGAATTAGCAATAAGAATTTATTACCACATTTTGGCTGGCTTGCCTTCGCCTATCTATGGCACAATTTATTAGATACATCTGTTAATAAGTGGAAACCGTTACATAATGCTATGCGAACGTGTTTTTTTATTGAACAAGTTCGCCGCACCAACTCTAGACATTGACTTTGATCTTATTTTCTAAAATTGATATGCGGTCATGTATGTGCATATGTGACCAGTCCATGCCCAAACCATGTCCATTAACCCATTGCATTGGGTGTGAATACGAGAATAGAAAAACAGAAACATTGTGCGCAGAATTTTCACCGATTGCAAAAAAAAGAATGACGAATAATTGGAAAACGAATTAGAGAAAACGTGTGGTGCGACGGCGCTGGCGCTGCTGGTGCGTTTAAAACACATGTTCCATCTAAGTCGACCCCCAATACTTTTCCCGACGACGACACGCAGCGCAGGAAGACGTTTTCGTGGTGAAATGATCTATTTTTTATATTTCATTTCTCGGAGGAAGGTATCTCTGCCATCTGCATTACATTGACTATGAACTACTAATAGCAATGGGAATATGCATAGCTTCATTCTATAGGTTTAGCTTTCACAGTGAACTGTGCTGTCCGTCCGCGTCCATCGATCGTCGTCATCGTCTTCGTCGAAAGGAAAACGAAAAGAAAGGAAGAAAACAAGAAACTAAAGCAGAATACGAGTATGTACCTACATCGAAAACGAAGAACATTCTTGAGCTCTTTCTTTTCACTATACGAAGAAATGGCAAGAGAGGGGTGTGGGCTGGCTGATCACTTGGACTTGGAATTGGAAGTTGGAACGCAGAAAAGGAAGAAATAGTTTAAAAGAGTTGAATACTTGGTGATGGTGGCGACTAATGCAGAGGCGATGATCTTAAAATGATGATGAAGTTGTCTTTTCGCCAATAAGCAGCAGTGTGGTTGTGGCAGCAGCGAAGCTCCAATGTTGGGATCATTGTCTTTTGATTTTTAGTTCACATCGAAGTGTTGAAGCAAAGCGTTCTTATTGCGGTGCGTGTGCGGATCGAGTTAATAATTTCTGTGGAATTTATTTTGAAAATAGAATTATCTCGGTGTGTGATTGAAGTGTGATTAAAGTAAAATTATCTCATCAAAAAGAAAAATCTTGTGACAAACAAACAAACAAAAATAAACGATGGATTACATATTTGTTTTGGTAAGTTTAATGAAAATTTGTATTTTCAAGTTCGTGCATCAGCTCTTTCGTTTTGCTGAAAAAAAACAGTTTACATTATTAGAACAAACTCATTTAAATGGTTCAAAGTATTCCGTTACACTCGTCTAATTGCACCTACCAGTTCTTCAAGTTCTAGAAGTCGCTATGTGAATTCTTTTCTAATTGCTACCAGCCATCAGCTTGTAGTAATTTTGTCTTAAAAAAAAATAAAAAAGAAAACTTCAACTAAAAGAGTGAAAATTTGGGTGCGCAATTTAATGAAAAGAAATTGGAATAAACAGCAGATAGTACACTTGCTGGGATTGGCTTTATTCGCCGTCACACATAAGAATTTAATTTTTTTCAAATGAATAAACAAACAGACCTCATTAAATCTGACCTCAAATACATTGACCCATATTTGCGTTTGTTGTTTTTATGGTAATTTCCTATTTATAACGAATGAGTATATGAGTAGAATTTATTATAATTCACCCACAGCTATTATGTATGTTGGTCAAAAGTTTAGGCTTAAGTTAAAGAGAATTTCTTTTTAGCGTAATTCTAACAGTTTTTCTTATAAAATCAATGTTTGTAGAGGTAGTAGCGCCTCCAGGTAGTTGAAAATTGGAAACATTAAAATAATTGAAATTGTGTTAGTTTCGATCAAAATACTTACGAGTAAGATACAGTTAGTCGAAAATTGGAAACATTAAAATAATTGAAATTGTGTTAGTTTCGATCAGAATACTTACGAATAAGATACAAATTGTTAAGTGGTTGAAATACTTTCATTTTATTTATTATTTAGAGATTGAAAGAGAAATTTGAATTGGGGAGTAATTAGTTTTGTTTATTTTTTTTTTAACACATATTGATGGTCAGCAAAACAAAGATTTTACTAATAATCATAAATATATCATGAAACATGTCTTCTCATCGATAGTGAAGAGAAATGAACACAAAGCACAGACCTTAAAGGATGGCGTGGACTTCTCCTCAATCTTAATCGTGAATGACAATTTTTTACAGGATAAAGTTGCTTGTTTTACGCTTTTTTCACATATAAAATGCTTTGCATAACACCAAACAAGTCGACGTAATATACACAAATTTTTTGAGGGTATATGACATGATTTATCAATATATCCCATATAGAAGTTTTGAATAACTGCTTATCCTTTTCCTTTCTGTTCCTTCCTTTATCGAGACTAGGTACCGCAAGGCTCTGTTTTGGGTCCTCTTATTTTTATTATTAAGTAATATGTAACGTGTTGAATTCTATGAAAAAAAGCAAAAGCTCAATCAAATACCTGTACTCGAAGCAGTAGAACAGCTTGTCTTCTTTCTGGTAGTGACCTTCGTTTGATAGTGATGCGTTTTGGCAGATCCCGCTGGAGAGAAACTCGAGAGAAAAAGCCGCTTTTACGGTGTCCGGCAGGCCTCTAATGCAGTTCAAGGTAATGCCGTTTCGCCTAAGCGATGCTACTCAGCGTATGTGCAAACTAATGGACAAGGCGGTACCCCACGAACTTAGAGAAAATATCTTTCCCTGTGAAGACGATCTGCTGGTGGTTTCTCGCACGTTTGACGAGCACAAACGACTTTTGAAAATTCTAGCTGCAAGGTTGAGAGGGACAGCACTTACAATAAATATAAAAAAAGTTGAAGTTCTGTGTTAAGGAGCTGAGATATCTAGGCTATGTCGTAGGGCAGGAAGTTCTTTAGACAGATTCAGGATCCAGGATATCTGGAAAAGCAGATTTTCCTGTTCCCAATTTGACAAAACATTTTGACAACTCTATGTTTGAATGTATGAGTAGTTCTGGTTCGGATTCTGAAATAAAATTCGAATCGTTTTCTCTTCTTTTCAGAAGAAGAACTGTCATTCTGAATGGCAATAGAATACTTTCGGAAATGTTTACATGCATTCCGAACGCTTCTGGATTGCCAATCGAAAAGGCTATTTGACATTTCTAGTATACAATTGTCAAAATATTTGAGTTAGCGGGATTGACCATTGGCTCAGCTATGAAACTTTTTTGTATTCTATAATATCTTTTTTTCTTCTTTTTTTGCCACACACTTTTTTGGCGTTCTCTGTCATCGTTATTTCATGTTTGATTGTTAAGCCTAGTAACTCACCTCTTGTGAAATGAAAACTTTAAACCGGTTTAAAATACACGTGAACTATCATTCTGAAAATATAATTGCTTTTTCTCGTGAATTTTTGATATTCGGTTTGGAATTTTAATACTCACTTTGTAGAAAAAATGATTTTTATGAAAGTTATTTGACTGAATCTTGAAATGTTTTTTTGAAGAATATTAATTTTTATCTCGTATTTTGTTGTATTTTCGTGTCTTGTGCTATTTTTTGTATTGTCGGTAGCAATAGAAATTAATTAATTGACAAAAGTCGGACTTTTCCACATCTCGTTATTTTTTCCTAGTGGTTGTACATTGGGAAATGAAAATAATTTCGTGAAATATATATCGAACCAGTTCATATTTCACTCTTGAGTTTGGGTACTCACCTCTCGTTGCGAATTCCATCTGTTAATTAACCGGCATTTTTGTATGGAAATTTCATTTTCACTCGAACTTAGTACTAGGCTTTAGTCATAAAATATTTTTTCCTTTGATGGTGTCGCTTACCCCCGAAAAGTATGAACCAGGAACAGAAATTGTGGTGATCTGTTGAGAGTGAACTTAAAAAATTAATTTAATTTAATTTCAATTAATAATGATTATATTTTATTTATATCTTCACGGTCATCGGAATATGAGAATATAAAAGATTCATTGTCAAGTGAAATCATTTCTTTTCTTTCATTAAACAAATTCATTTTATCATTTCTTGTATTCTTGATTTCACTGCTCTATCTCGATTGCAATAATGTGAATAAAGAAAGTAAAAATAAGAAAATGCAAAATCTTCTTAAAAAGATCAATAGAAAATTCAATGCGCATCATTATTTACGAACACAATAAACCATTGAGAGCTATAATAATCTTTTCACCTGATGAACACATAGCAATGGATGGAGGTTTTGTTGAATTGGAATGTGGCGGAGGAATTTACAAAACAAAACGTTAATCACCCTTGAAATTTACAGTGCCTTCGTGCAGCACGTTCAAGCATACATACCTAGACTAAAAAGACTATACATACGTATACGAGTGCAGTTCAGAGTTCAAGCTTTTGATGAATAAGGATTTAAATACCTTGTTCACACTTTCACTACTTCACAGTTGATGGTCGTTTTTTTTAGAAGAGATAACATTTGAAGTAAAAGGAGTTTCGATGGGGTTTAATTTGTTAAGGCTCCTAAAGGCCACAAAGAATAAACAAATTGGGAAGTATTAATATTCGTTTGGTTAAGCTATGTTTAGAATAGGTACTATTTAAGTAAAAATGAGGATTTATACATACAGGCGCAATACATAAATACATCTGCCGTCAAAATGTCTCCGCAAGTAGCAGAAGGATCTGCAATGAGCGATATTTTGTTAGCTCTCGATCCTCGATTAGTGGATTTTCACAATACCTACTTTTTGTGTAAGACAATGTTGTTTTACAATAATTATTAAATTATTTGTAAAAAATAAAAAGATCCCAAATAGTTTGTCAAAATAAAATGAAATTAAGCTCCAAAATTAATGTTGGGGTCATATTTCATCGAGAGGCCATATTTCATGATGAAATTAGGTCCTAAAAAAGTAAAGTACTCGTAACACCCCTAAAATTCAGAATATTCGTTGTTGTTGTCACGTGTGGGCCTTATTTCATTTTTTCCTTTGAGGACCTACATATTTCTTGGTGCCTAATTTCAGGGAGCCTTCATATTATTTGCATATGTGAAGCTGCAATGATCAAAACTTGTCAAATTGATGGCTGACAATTGTTTTGATGTACAATAGTGTTAATAAAAAGACGCGTATCTTAAGTTATCTATATTTGTTTGTGTTGTTGTAATCCCTTTTGAAAAATTAGCTGATGTTAGCAGATACAAAAACATCTCAAGTTATCTTAAAGTTTTTTTTTATTTTGGGTAGCGTAGTAGATAGATGACCGAACGCACGGAAAATTTCGATGTGTCGATCGTTAAAAATTGGAATGTATAAATCCCAACTATTTAATTAAGGATCTAAAAAAGAATTATGATAGCCTAGAAGACCGACCGTTTTTCTAACCATAACTTCAAAACTGCTGCTATACAGGACCATGGTCCTGCCAGTACTCATGTATGGATCCGAGACTTGGGTGCTTAGCAAAAGGCACTGTGACCTCTTAGCCGCGTTCGAGAGAAAAGTCTTACGGAGAATTGTTGGCCCCATATGTGAGGAAGGACGATTCCGGAGACGGTACAACCATGAGTTGTACGCAATCTACCTTAAAGCAGACATAGCGACAAAAATTAAGCTCGGTAGACTCCGGTGGGCAAGGCACCTAGCTCGAATGAGCGAAGAGGAACCTGCTCGGAAAGTCTTTTGTGGTACATTCTATGGTAGACGGCAGCGTGGTAGACCATGCTTGCGCTGGAGAGATGGCGTAGACCAGGACGCCCGAAGCCTTGGGGTGCGCAACTGGATGGCGTCGGCTCAAGACCGGGATAGGTGGAGAGACTTGTTGAAAGAGGCCAGGACCGGACCCCGGTTGTCGAGCCGATGATGATGATGATGGTTTTAGTGCTGGTTGTACAAACGTGCTTAGAAATTTGATCCTTGGTTAAGCAATTTTTAATCATCCATTTCAGTGAAGTTTTTTTGCATTTCAACGATAGGCTAGGCTCAAAATTTGAAGTCCTCAATATGAAAAATTTGCCAAAATTGACATCAATATGATGTAAGTAGGTCACATCGCGTATCTCAGGAACCAAGCATGATAGAAACTTGCAGTAAAGCTCCAAATTTGCAATTCAAGAATAGGCTAGGTCAAAATTTTGAAGTTTTTTTTTTGGAAAAAAATTCATACTGACCTGCTGCTAACTTCACAGTGAAGTAAGTAGGTCAGTATGAAATTTTTCACTTGATTTCACCCTTTTTTGACGAGCTACAACATCGGGAATAAATATGCAAAAAAAAATTTAAATGCAAATTCCTGTCAAAGTCCCATTTTTGTTGGTGAAAGTTGACCTGCTAACTTCTGAGACGTCTGAAGCAATTGGTTCGTTGTACATATCAATAAACTGTACACTCAATCACAACCTTTCACGATTCAAAACAGTGTCCAAATGATTGCTGGAATAGAGCCGATTTTCCACTGGAATGAAGTATATGAAAGTTATGTTATATTTTTTGTCCGAGGATTAGGTTATTACACACCTGAATGGGACTGATGTGACTTTATAAGTACTGCAAAATTTATAAAATTTATTTATAAAATAAAGATATTTGATATATAATTTCCACATTTTCAAATATTTAAACATTATATTATTATTAACAATTGTAGAAACAAATAAAAAACGAAAATCTAAAAATTAAGGAAAAGCTTCTTACAAATTATTTTTTATGTTATTAGTGTCAATCTGACAGATGCCATTTTGCCATGCTACAAAGATTTTTGTATAAATAATATATGTATGTGCTCCTTTACTTTGAATTTCTGTGATTTTTGGCCCAAACTTATGTGAAAAATTGTTTTTATATGAATTTTAGTATTTCAGAAAATTACAGATATTCAAAGTAAAGAAACAGACCTGTTGTATGATCAAAAGAAAAATCAATCTTATCTTAAAAAATCAAAAATCTATATCATGATAGAAAACTTACTATCATGATAGAAAACTATTACGATGGCAAAATATCACGATAGAAACTTACTATCATGATAGAAAACTATCACGATGGCAAAATATCACGATAAAAACTGTCATGATAGCAAACTATGATGATAGAAAACTATCATGATAGAAATATATCATGGAAGACAGCTATTAGGATACAAAACTATCGTAATAGATAAACTATTATGAAAAAAAATTATCATGATATAAATAAATATTATGACAAAAATATATCATGATAGAAGGCTATAGTGATAGAAAACTATCATGATAGAAAACTATCATGACAGAAAACTATCATGATAGAAAATTATCATAATAGAAAACTTTCATGATAGAAAACTTTCATGACAGAAAGCTATCACAATGGAGAAATATCAAGATAGAAATATATTGTGATAGAAAGGTATCACGACAAAAATCTATTATGATAGAAAACTATTAGGATAGAAAAATATCATGTATCATAAATAATAAAAAACTATCACGACAGAATTTCCTTAACTACCGTTCAAAACTCCTCACGCCTAACTACGTTTTCATTAAGCCAAATGAGGTAAATTCACTGAAAATTTCCAAATTCGATACGAAATTATCTCCTTTCCTAAACAAATTCACACTTCGAAATGAGATAATCAGAGAATATCAATTATCAAGAAGCCAATCTTTCGTACGTTTAACCCTCTAAAACCCATTTGTTTACATAGTTGTATTTGTAATTTCACTTCGTGTCGATGATTAGATGTGAATTGCAACAACAACAAGACCTGTGCTGAATGACGAGTTGATTCTATGTAAGCGGCTTTCACTGCTTTTCACTAATACTTTGCAAATCTAATCATCACAGCTATTCGCTTCAGCTTATAGGCAAATCAAACTGACAGCTGAGGATTGCCATCTTTATATTGTTTATCTATGCAGATAATTTCCACCAAATTTGCACGAAATAAGGTTGGAAATCAAGTCAAAACCTATTGAACACACCCAATTGGCCACAGTTTGAAGAGCTCTGAAAAGGTTTTGTATGAAAATGTCAAAGCTCAATGCCCCTGATAACACGTGAAGAAATTCAAGCATTTTCTGCGATTTGTGACGGTAAGCGGGGTAACTTGCAGAATAGGGAAGGGGAGGAAATATTTTTAAATATTTGAAAACATTCGGTGAAGAAAATTGACGTTCTCTTTTGTGTTCCTTCTCTTGCCCAATCCAACCAATCAAATCGTGTCATTCTTTATGAAATTACGAAAAACATAAAAAGGGAAAAAAAAATCTGTAGAATAATTTTCTTTACGTCTGAACACTTTCGTCCTTCACGTATAAACAAGCACAACGGAAGCAGAAAGAAGAAAACAACAACAAAAAGCGTTAAACAGAGCCAGTTAAAATTCAAAAATCAAATGAGCTGTCAAACGAAATTACCAAATTGAAAATGAAAACACTTTTTCTGTGATTTGCGAAATTACCTCATTTTGGCTCTAATGAAAACGTAGTATACGAAGTGCACACTCTACATAATCTTCATATTACTGTTTGTCAAGATCTTAAGCTGTTTTTTACAAAAATTTGGTATCATGTGCAAAAAGAGCGAATAAAGGAGAAGATGTAGATGTAGTTCAAAAATTCAAAACACCTTGACTATATGTACTGGCTAGACCTCACGTTGCAAATACACTTAAATGCTCCTGCAAAGAGAATCTTCGAATCCTAAGCCATTTTCGAATAGTTTCAAAGTCAATCAAATGATCGTAATTTTTTGACGCAGATTTCAATCTTCATTTGTCACGAGTTACAAGTTTCACGTAAGGCGACTCATTTTGACGCGTCTTATTTGTATCTCATCTCATGAAAAGAAAGTGAGGCGTTTTTTATTTTTTTTTGAAAATTTCTGCTTCACTTCGCCATCTCTTTCTTTTCTAGAAGTATAAATGAGATGAAAAAGATAGACGTCAAAATGAGTCGCCTCACGTGAAGGTTATATGAACACCGTCCGTAAAATTATATTTTATAATGACGAACACGCTCTTGTCTGGCTTTTTAAATACTATTTTCGTCAACTCGATTTTTTACCTGAATAGCTGAACCGCAAGCGATTATTTCGAACATGTGGCTTTAGCAGCTTGCGTTAAAGAACATTCTGCAAGTGCATTTTTGACGCAGATAAGGTTTTCAAAAACGGCCCTTTCCACGTTTCAAGAAGACACAGGAAAAACTGAACCCCCGATTTGTAAATCAAGCCACCGCGGATGCAACAGCACTTGGTCTGGATGACTGGGAGAAGCGAGCTCTGTATCTAAGAGGATGTATATAAACCACCCTTTATCTGTTCTGGAAGTTGTTTAGCCAAGTCAACTAAAAATGAGATTAATTGATTTCGAAACATCAACAATTAATTCGACATTTGTAATCTTTTGGGCGATGCCACTTACTACATAATGTTGCTTACTGAATATTTTGATCAGGACATAGCCAATTGGCTAAATCGGAATTGTGCATGAAAATTTTGCTAAGAGAATGAAAAATAAATATAATCGTTTCATATTATTGCAACAAAAGTCTTAACCGTTATCAAAAAGTAATGATATTTTTCCAGAAGCTTTGAAAAAAAATTAAATATGCGGTACGAGCATTTCTACCAACCATTTTACACCAGTTATTTTAAGACACACAGCTCAGAAAAAATCACCCTTTATTGGAAAGCTGTAACTTGTTTCAGCGATTTTTTTTGGTTTTAAATATCTTAATGTGGGGGTGGTTGTACCGATCTACAATGGAGAAACCGAAAGTTTATCATTAATCACAACACCATCTTAGATCTCAGTTAATTCTGAAATCTTTTTTCTTTATTTATTCCATCACTAAAATATTTAAGACTAGTCTGCCAATAAATGGATTTGTCAGATTTAAGACATCTACATAACTAGACTTTTTACTATTTTGTATTCTTATGGACATACATACATTATATATTACATACAGCGTCTACATAAATGTTTATATAAACTGTATAAATATGTAAACATTTCGCACCTTCGACAGCAAAATTTATTGATAAACAAATAAAACAATCCAATTAATTTAAAAAATGCGTGAAAACGAAATGAACAACTTGAATAACATTCTTTAAGTTCGTAAGAAATAAAAATGCGGCTATTAAGTCAAAGAGAAATTGAGTTGGTAGGTAGGTATCGAAGAAAGTATCTCATTGTGTTCAATTAGGTCACCTTCAACATACCGATCGATGGAATGTGAATAATATTATTTAAATAGTTTAATAATTTTTAAATAAAGTTTTTATTGGAAAAAATATAAGCAACGACTTGGTTGCATCAAATTGCTCTAGGAGTTCAAGTAGGTTAGAATTTAACATTTTATACACTAATCGGACAAATTAAAGGAACTAGATTTTTGTAAGTGTTTTCTGAAAAGCATTACCTATACAGCTTTATGTTTCTTTTGTTTCGAAATTCGTTTGCAAATAATTGTTCTTGCGATATTGCTAGAAATAACAAGAGACAAACATTTTTTTTTGAAGGTCGTACATTTTGTTTATCATTATTATTATTTTTTTTTTTTTTGATCAATTGTTTTTCCTCCGTACAATTTTATTCTGCACTTACTAATATCTTAGTGTCTTATCAAATAATGAACGGAATTTTATTTAAAAAATGTTTTGGTAAGATGTTTCTACTTCTTATTTGATTTCAAGTCAAAATAAAATGCACGAACGAATCGCACGTACTTGCTGTTATGTTCAAGTTGCTTGAAACTTAAGAAATTTTGGGGTTGGCGTCGAAATTCTGCAAGGGTCAAAACTCTTTTTGCAAAATTCTGCTTTCAAAATTCTGCTTTTCAAAATTTTGTTTCAAAGAATTCTGCCAACAATAAAAAGAAGGTCAAAATCCGTCGAGGATACCACTGTAAATTCTTAATATCTAAGTTTTTCAAAAATATGACCTGCTTCAATTTCAAATTAAGTAATATTATGCTATGTTCCCACCAAAACAAAATTCGATTTTTGATATTTTTAATTGATGGAAAAGATTTCATGAAAATTTTATCGAAATCTCAATGAAAACTCCAGATTTCAACGATTTCTGCTGGAAAATCAGATTTTGGTTTAGTGTAAATACAGTATCAATCTGGTAATAATTACCTGTGAAAGTATAAAAATAAATGAAAAGATAAGATGTGCATGATGGATGGTCATTTGTTTTATTTTGAGAAAAAAATAAGTCAATGTTAATATTATAATTGGATATGGTGCAAACCAGAAATAAGACAAATTAATGATTTACGAAAAGTTGTACTTTTTTGTTATTTTTGTTAATAATAAAAGTTATTTGAAGAAAATCAGAATCGGCAGTATTTTATGTTTAAAAAAGTTATTTGACAGAATTCTGAAAAACTGAATTTCAACAAACAGAACTGGAAAAAAACAGAATTATTTTGAAAAAAGCTGAATTTTGATACCAGAATTTCGACCTGCTCCCGAACTTTTGAAATATGCAAGTATGTAATTACAAAAAAAAAATGAATAAAAGAAATAAGCTTACAAATCGTCATCACTTGTAAGATACCTAGAGCTCAAAAACAAATACGCCATTTGATTGCTTAAAAAAATATGAATATATTAAAAGAAAAATTAAATCCTTGGAGCGGTTTTTTAAGAACTAATTTTCTATATTTATATAAAATTTTGGTAACATTTAAAAAAACTTTTGGTACACCAATAATTTTGAATATTTATTAATAAATTAAATACATTTATAAACTTTGTTTAAAAAAAATTCTTTAACACATTTTCGAAATATTAAATTAAAAAAAAAAATTAATGTTTTTTTTCAATCCAAAATTTATTTTTTTCAAAATTTTAGTATGCAATTTTATTGACATTTAAATGGAGTTTTTGCATACAAAATTTGACTGCAATCGGTTGACCCTTAAGTGAAAAATCTAAATTAAAAAATATATGGCGGGTACCATTAGTAACGATTTTTGGTAAATTGTTTGTACCAAAAAGCTAACCATACAATGTTAGGTTATCTTTTTGGTAGAAAAAAATACACAGATTTTTTCTTATCAAAATCGTAAGAGCCGTTATTGAGATAAATATGATTTTCCTTAATGGTTGTATGGCAAGTACCGTTATTTTTGGAGCTATTTTCTTTTCAATTTGCCCTCTGAAGAGTTACAAAAATCGCATCATTAGTTTAGGCTGTAGATCCAGATAGAAACACACAGACAGACAGAATTTTACAGTTTTAAAGTATTTTATATTTAACTTACGGTAAGGGTCAAAAACTAATTTCTACAAAATATAAATATAAAAAAGCCAAAATCATATTTTTTACTGAAATTCCGATAAACTACTCCTATTACATGTCATTGATTTAAAAGAAATTCAATTTAATGCCTGGGACCATCGTTGAACCCCAGTAAGTTCGGCGAAGTCAGTGAGTTAAAATTTCTGAACCACGGATTATTCAACAAAATATTCCGGATAATCCATTTCGTTGTTTCTTTATTTATTCTTGAAATGCATTCTTTTTATTCCATTTGAATGGTGGAATTAAAGGAATAAGGAGCGTTCAGTGCACATATTCACGTTTGTGTTCTCATTTAAGAATGATAGATTCGGACCAGTCTTATTCACTTAAAAACAACAACAAAAAAAATCTTCAAACCGCATTGCTTTGCATTTAATATAATCTTGTATTCATTTTGCATCCCAGCAATAAACAATTACATTAAACAAAAATATACATATTTGTACTCAATTGTTTTTACACATCAACGAACAACTGATTCCTATTCTTTTTGCTCCCAATTTTGTTTCTTTATTCATTACATTATGGATAAATATTACATCTATTCTATCTTTTCTATTTATATTCCGAAATGAAGAAACACATTGTAACAAAAATTGAAAATCTTGTTCCTTTTTTTTCCAAGTGTATTATTACCTTGGCAGTCGTGAAGAACCAGGCAAGTCGAGATACATGAAGTGAATTATTATTTTATTAATAATTCTAAAATAAATAGTTAACAACATTTAAAGAATTGTATAATACTTTCCTTCCTTCTGAAAATACATTATGAACACTTTTTTCCACATTTGTAAGGCTTTGTGCATGATATTCAACATATATCCCGACCATCTAAACTTTTTAATAGTTGAGGCAATTAATCACGACCATAATGGATATAAGAACATGTGAATACGTATGTATGTATTTAGAAGTAGCGTTAGAAAAATTGGTAAAACTTCTTTATAATGGTTTGCAATTTCTCGAATGAGTTGATAAAACAAAATTTTTTACTTGTATTTTCTTAAAAATCCGAAAGTTATCAAAAATATCTGTGCTTTTCAAATCTCGAAAAACACCGAAAACTTTAAATTCGTTTTCAATTTGCTGATCAGGATGTTTAGCTTCTTATCCAATAAATTCTAACCTGCAAGCAAGGTTGATGTTTCATGTACCTACTTTATTATTGATTATTTCCACAAATACGTCTGAGCTTACCATTGTAAGTAAGTGAGCCAGTAAAGTGAAAAGCCAGCCAACGACTGAGATGTAGGGGTCACCTAGAGCATATAGATAACAACCCCGTGGGACGGCGCTGTAGAGGAAGACAGCGCGACAGGTTGCGCACGCAAGTGAAAGAGGACCTTAACCAACGTGCGAAACTAGAGACAGGTGGTTAGAAATCGTGCCGACTGGATAAAATTGTTGGTTGATGCTCTGATCCGTCCCACACTGTAGCACCACCTTAAGTAAGTAAGTGAGTTAGTGCTTTACTGACAGCCAAATTCGTAAAAACTCGAATCGGTGTCCATTATAAAAAGTAAGTATCCGCCACAGTACACAAATCTAGGGTAGTATATTGCCCTATTAATAACACGTAAATGCAACAGCAAACATGATAAGTAAACATACCTCTGGATCTGCCATTTTCACCGAATATAAGGTTTGTTCGTTGAAGTTTACCCAGGGTAAACCCCAGGTTTTCTTGACAACCCCAAGAATTGTCACCAAAACTTGGGTTTTTCGGTTCTCAAAAAACACCAAACGGCTTTTAATTGTGTTGTTGAGATAAGCAAGAAACAAAATTTGATTTGAAAATAAAAAATTAAAACACAGTTTCCATTTTCTATACACAACAAAAAATGCTTCAGAACTCCTGCCACTTTGACATTTTACTCTTAGCCTCAACTCACCACAGCAAAATACTAAGTTCTACTTCAGGGCGAGCTCAGATCGATCCCAGGTTTCAAAAAGCACAGAATTGGCTCGTCAGGATTAGTTCAGTTTTTTTCATAAAACGCTTTGGGGCGACCCCCAAGGTGACTTCAGGGCTTGAAAGCATTTATTAGTTGAGAACTTTTGATATCATACAAAAAAGAGTGAATCTTGGATAAGCCAAACAAACCACAGAAGCAAGCTTTGTTAAGCAATGAAGGTTGAAAGCTGCATTGCAGACATGCATTCTTTTGGCGAGAGAGGAAATTAGAATTATTTTCGAGTAATGATTAAGAAACTGTGCAATGCCTGTAAAAAGTTGTATGGTAATTATTGGTCTTATGTCTAAAACGCATATCATCAAAATGTCAAAAAGGACACATTCATAGATGCCAATTACTAAGTCCCTCGTAGCAGGTCATTTATTTTATATACGAAATCTTTGAAAGAAGAGAATGAACGAAGACATTTAAATCACAAACCGTAAAGGTTTTAACTATGAGCAAACTATTTATTTTAGGATTCTGATTAAGGCCAACAACTTCAAAGTTTAATCATTTTCTAAAAATATACAAACCTAAATACATATTTGAACCCACCCTCTTTTTTCTTTCATAGAAAATATTCTGCTTGCTGTTTGTGTTAACAAGAGCTCAAGTCCAACCTGATTATGAAGAACCACCAGAAGGGTAAATAAATTTTTTAAAAATAAATATGCACATACGATCTAAAAGCTAACAAACAAAATTAAAAAAAAAAAAACATTTAGTTATTATGCATTTGTGGAATCGCCAAACTCTGTTCCGCCAAAGGTTCGCCCACCACCCTATACACATGTTAACATTGATTGTGCAGATGCCCCTAACAAGAAGTCTTCAGTGACCGTGAATAATATTTGTGGTGATCTTAATAAGGGTGAGATCCCAAGGAATCCATTGCAGCAAAATGTACTTGGTGAACCTTACCCATTGTAAGCAATTTTATATTTACAAAATTTTCAATCTCACCTAATTTATATTTTGTTAAATCTTTCAGTGAGCTTATTCGTAATCAGACCCTCAAATTTTTATCAAAAACATTACCCGTATTGAAAGCTGATGACACCTTGCCAAAAGTAACCCAAATCATTCGTGACGACCCGGTTGAAACTGTAGAGAACAACATTGACAGACAATACAGTTCAAATGGACGTAATAGAAGAAGTACTGATGAACCAGCTTTTAGCTATTCTAATGCTGAAGAGAATTATCAAGATAAACCTGCGCATCACGAACGGCAATCGAGGAAATTCTGTGATGGAGGTGGAGTGTAAGTGTATAGCTAGAATTATTTAGCAGAAAAAAATATTCTACATGAAACATTTTCAGCTTTTGCACTCTTTATCGTGCTATTCAAGGTGATTCTGGAGCAACTCAACCTACAGTTGCCGAACGTCGGGAAGAAAATGGCCCTATTCGATACGAAGGACCTCCTACACCATGTCCAGCTAAAGTAGAATACGCAACACCTGTGTTTGCCAAAAACTACCAAGGTTCGTGGCGGTATGTTGTACAAATTCCCTACGAAGGCTACTTCACACAAACGGTGGAGGTGACCCGTTGTATTCAGTCCCGCTGTCATTACTTGGACGGAGGATGCCTCTCTTCTCCACGTTGGGTTAGCCTTTTAGTTGCTGAAATCTTCTATCCCAGTGCTGATGATTCAGCAACAACTTCCACAACTACAGCTACTCCATCCGTTCAGGACTTCCAGGCCTACCAACAATACCTGCAAAAGCGAGCTGGCGTAGCATCAGCATCGGATGGAACAACTACACCAAATGATCCAAGCCAACATTGCGATGGCCAAGATGAGATCGGTTGCTTCCAGGTTCGACTTTATTATGATTGGTTCTTGATACCAGGCTCCTGCAAATGCTGGCGTCCAGATTATTTTGCTAAATACGTGAGAAGAAAGTCAGTTAGTGATTTATAAATACATATTTAAAATCCAGCAACAAAAAAAACAATTATTGCATAGATTAAGGTTCTAGATAGTGGAAAATAATTTGTTTGCACTGACTGATATAATAAATGAGCGTGCTTAGGTTTTTTTTTCGGGGGAAGGTTGAGGTCTGAAGAGAGCATATTAATTTGCACTTTTATATTTAATATACAAAAGAATATACATGCATATACTTATTTATTTAATTTTTACTCAATTTAGAATATATTTTGTATATAAAATAGGATAGAATTAATTAACTTATATACATACAGTTAAAAGTCTCATTTTATGCAAATGTAAATAATAAAAGAATTAATTAAAAAATACCTCTAATTTTATTTTATTTAAAGTAATGCTAGTTTATGAACGATTAAAAAAATAGGGAAGAGATAATAAAAAAAATTAAATTGTCAAAATAAGATCGAAAAGGTAAGCTTTTACGAAACGAACTATGCAACTGATCTCTTGGAGCTTATAGTACCGTAATATAGGCACCTATTATGACTTGCGATTCGCCAAGTCGAACGTTCAAATGTGGCTATGTTGAATTACCGTTCGCGACTCGCTTGAATTAAGTCCGCCTTAAATGACTAAAATTTGAAAAACTTGAATTTCACTCAATACCTTTAGCACAACATTCGCCTATATCGTCCATGTCAAACTGTAATTTTTGGTGATGTAATTCTTGAACAAAATCGCAGTTTTTATTTTTGAAAAGTCGAACGTTCGAGTTGAGTAGAACGTTAGACTCGACGAATCGCAAGTCATAATAGGGGTAATAAAATAAAGTGATTCAGACCTATCACAGGCCCCATTCAAATATAAATTCGGCGCTTATGATTCTAATTATCACAAACTACTCCTTTCGTGGCAATATGTTAGTTCCGACGATTATTATTTATTTATTGCTATGATTTTGTTTATAACGATGCCACAAATATTTACTCACTTTGTTCATGGTTAAATCTCATACACCTACACCGATTTGTAAACTTTTAATCTTTTTTTTTTAAATAATTAAAAAAAATTTAAAGTTGTATAAAAATAAATTTTATTAAAATATCATCTTAGATAATAAACAATTTATGTAAAAATAGTTTGATTTAGGAATTTCATAACATTTAATAAATTTTAACAGTAATAGTAAAATAAAACAAAAATTTCCAAAAAAACAAATATAATCTGGTTCTTTAAAAAAAACACAAAATGCAAGTAATTCTTCTTTTAAGAAATTGTATGCTGTAAGTATTTGCAGTTTACATTCTTATAAAATGCCATATCGTTGACTTTTATAATAAATTGCTTTTATTTTGTCACAATTTAATTTCAAAATAATTTTATGTAGTTCGTTGGGAGTTAGTCACTTTCCAAACTTCTTTCATTTTGTGCACGCATTCCCGGTGGTTGGATTTCCAGAGAATTTGTGTTATTACTCCAAGAGTGGCCTCGCCTTCTTCTGCGTTATTAGTCCAACCCAATAATAATTGATATATTACCTATAAATACAAGCAAACATATTTATTTCCAATACATACCCAAAAGAAATAAAATGCACAACCAGTTGTTCGCACGTACTTGCTCTTATTTTCAGAAGGTTTGTAAACATGAGAGAAAAAAGTTTAAAGGCATGAAATTCTATAATTAAATTAGCTAAAACATCTTCTTTAATAGTTTGAGATGAAAAAAACGCCATTTTTATACCTGGTCAAATATGAATTGTATGGAAAGAAAATTTCAAAAATTGTTTTCATTTTTGGGTAGGCCTAAATCAGCTCTAAATGAAGAAAAAAAATCTCTACTTTTTTCATCCCTTAATTCCCCTAGGGGTGATTCTAGTAAAATTTGCCAAATAAATCAGGGCATGTAAGTCGGAAGTAGATAAGAAACAATCTCAAGAGAGGGGGGTTATTTTTCCCCCGCTTAGGCAGGAGGGGCAATTTTATAAATAATTACATTAAATAGAAAAAAATTAATTGAAAAACAATGGCAACACAACAAGTATTGTTTTGATGCTTTTTGGAAAGCCAAAAGACCATTGATATGGTTAATTTTTAATTAAATATTTAAAAATTTAATAATAAGGTAATCTTGGCCTTTACTCTAGTAAATGCCTTTCGCCTACGCATGGTGTTGAAATTAGATTATAACAATATTACGAATGATTATTAATTTTTCAGCAGTTAAAGATTTTGAACAAAACGGCCTTTGTCGCAAATTGAATAAGTTATTTACAGTTGATTCTTTTAAGATCTTTGTTTTCAAGCCTTATCTCATCTGCCACAGAAAGTTTGTTTTTTTGTTGAATTTGCCTTAACGTTGAATAACTGATACCAACCAATCTAATTATTTTCGATTTCATTTTTGTTATTCTTTTTAAATCTATTTCCACCTCAGTTAATCAATCCATAGATCTTCATGAATTAAAAAATTCTCGACAGCAAATTTCTAATCTTTTTAATTTTGTCTTCCTTTGAGTTTATCAATTCCTGGTATCGACGATGATGCCATATTCTTCAAAAGCATTTTATGATCGATTATCTTCTTTAGAATTTCTGGGACCATAACCAAACGGAAATTATATTGACTATAATAAAGCTCTTCCATCTTTTACAGAAATAACTTCTTTTCGATAAGGTTCTAAGTACAATAATATGTATATTTTGTAAACATAGACATACTATACAGATTATTGAACAAAGTACACTATATGGCGACAAAACCTTATAAAAATATTTAACAAATACATTTCTTTCAAATTGAAAGTGATAAGTTCGTCAATCTTAGAGTTATGTTTATTAAATGCACGTGTCTTTTCATAGAATTTATTACCAAAACGATAATACAAAAATAACCAATGATAAACCTTATACCTACAATCTTAAGCAATACAAAATATTCTCACCTCCTTGATTCCACCTTGAATCTGATTGTCAATTATAGACTGTTCTATTTGTCCGTCTGTATAGTTAAGATCTCGCAACACATTCTTCCAGCCTTCTCCTAAATGCGTTGATATAACAACCATCATTTTATGATCGAGTTCTTCGGAAGACTTCATCATTGCTTCTATGGTTCTTGTACGTCGGGGCCGACCACTATTCGGCACTGATGTTGATGTCTTTGAAGAGTTTTCAGGTGAAGATAATGCTGGTTCTAGTTTGCCACTATTGAAAGTATAATTCGATCCGAATTGCAAGCCATTTACGTTTGAAAATTGCATTACAACTTGTCCTTGTGTATTTTGAACAGCCATTTGATTGTTTGTTATCGTAGTTGGTGTATTTCCATTATTTGGTGCTGGGACAACTTGACTATTTGAATTTCTTCGGACCATAGCAAGATCTGCACTTTCAGCCATTTGATTGTGTAGTTGCAGGGCTGCATTAAAGTCCCCAGAATTCATAGATCCATTGTTTAAACTGGATTGTCTTCTTCTGTTTTCTGGTGGATCATCAATAGGTTCTGCATCCGTTTCTAGAGTTCCAGCATTAGATCGGGAACGTGTGAATAAATTTGATAAAAGCGGGATCTTCTTCATGGTCTGAATTCGATAAAAATAGATACACAAAGAAATAATGAAGATTGTGAGGGGTAATCCAGAATAAGAAATTCGTCACTTAAAACACTTTTTCGGGTTTTTATTTGTATTTGTCGTTGTTTTTTTTTTGCGGAAAACCCATGCAAAAAATGACATAAAAAAAATGACGTCCATGAATTTGACGTCGATGTTTGGAACTGTTTGCTTAAAAAATTAAATTTGTATATTGAACAGAACATAACGTAACGTAACGTTAAGTCAACGGGAATATTTGAAACAAAAAAAATCGATTTTCTGAAGAAGGCACTTTGGTTTTCGTTCGCAGTTATTGAGGCGTATTTATTTTCAAGCCTAGATTCAATTGGCCAACAAAAATTATGTCAGGGCCAAATACTCAACATGTTAAACACAACAACTACTAAATTCCTTCGGGATTAATTAAGCCCAAAGAAAACTGTGGTACCGGCACGAGTTTCATAGTCCCCTTTCACACGAGAAAACTGAGTTGCTAGCAATTTTCAGTTCCTTGGTGAGAGAGGCAGGAAGTAAGAGGGTGGAACCCAAACCAACGCGAATGTGGAGCGACTTCGAATTTTTGTTGTTGTTTAGCGTTGTGTATTTGTCATATTTTGTACAATTGTGAATGGTTCACTGCGAATCACGCCGCATTCGCTGGTTTGGGAGAGCCAATACTCCATTTTCATTGGGCCAAATTAGGTAATTTCGTTGAAAATTTCTAAATTCGATACGAAATCATCTCATTTCCCATACAAATTCACATTTCGAAATGGGATAATTTCAACCAAATTTGATTCTGATTTTTTTCCGCGTGGTATAAGAATAACTCTAACCCTATAACTAGTGCCTTAAAGTGAAAATAAGGAGAGCGGAAAGGTGAAATTAAAATCTGAAAAAATTAGAGAAATTGTTTTTCAATGTTTTGAATCGAATTAGGGCTATCCAAGACTATGTCCAATTTAAGGACCACCCTACACAATCATTAGATTAATTCGAAGATACTGTAAATTAATAATTTTCATATTTCTTGTATTGGTTTTTGTTTTTTTTTTACAAAAATGTTAGAGCTTTTTTCAATTAAGTTTAGTAGATAGCAGGTACCGTATCTATTGATGGTTCCTAAAGGTAAGCTTGAATTCGATACAATTATTGTAACTTATCATTGTTGATTTTTGTGCAGTAAACTTAATTTCAAGGATTAGTGTTCCATGGTGTGCAAGAAATAACTAAATATGTGCCTAAAATCCAACGAAGTTGTCCTTACTGACACAGAATAACTGAAATGTAAATTCGATATGCACATTAGGGTGGGCCGAAAAAACAAAATTTTGTTTTTCAAGTTACAATAGTGCGGAACAAAAAAAAACTATAAATGGTTTTAAAATTAAACAACGCAGAAACTGTTGACAAAATAATAGGCGCTGCTTCGAAGCTAGGGCACTGGAGTTTATGTACATCGTGAACAGTTATTACTCTACCGAAACAAGAGGAGAGCTCTTTTCGAAATCAATAGTCTCACAGATAAGATCGGGTTCTTTGATCTTATCTATTAATATAAAATTGATTCATTCCGTGGTTTAAAAATTAAAACTAAATTAGAATTGGAATATATCAGAACGAATTTTGGAGACTATGCAACGTGCTTCTTTGACACAAACAACATGCAAATAAACAATGCAAACGTCAATTTGAGCCTTAACGGCTTAATCATCATGTAAGATCAGAGCCATCTACAGTCCAGGATGTATACAACGAAGAAGGTGCGGGTTCCAGCTGTTATTGTAGTTAGGATAGAGTGACTGTCTGCCACAATATTTTTTCTTCTTTAAACAATATCAAATTAAAAATTATTTGCTACAATATTACAGGTTTAAAAATAAATCAATAATGCCAGAATTTTTTAAACCAATTTCAAATCACGATATTTGTATACTTTTGGAAACTCTTTTGGAAGAACGAAAAGAATTACGGTATCTGAAGTATTTTGTAAATTGAATGTATTCCCGCTATAAGAAGTAATAGACTTGGTAGAGCTAGTGGTGGGATAATGTGTGGTGTGAAAAAAGGTGTTTTAAACAACACAATTAAATTTAAAAGAAGAGATAAATTATATTATTATTGATATTACTTTTGGCTCAAAACATCTTCAAATCATTCCCATTTATTTAAACTTTAATAGTTGGAATTAAAATTATAACGATCTTTATAATCTCTTAGTTGATCACAACCAAATTTGATGGTAATTGGGGATCTTAATGGGCGTATAAATAGTTTTCAAAATTCAATTTTCTTGAATAATAAGAATTTTTCAGGTGAAAGGAAGTCCTTAAACGGCTGTCTGAGTACGAATGGTACTGGTCTGATAGAAATGATCCAAGACTTTGGATTTATTGTTTTAAACGGTGTGTTTCATAGCGACTTGAGAGGTAACTACACCTTCATTTCTGATCAGGGCTGCTCAGTAATAGATTATTGTCTTGTAAGAGGTGAATGGCTTAAAATACGATTATATCACGTGTCGTTTCAGCCAACATACATTTTAGACGGACAAGCTTGAAACTCTGACCTCCCACCTCTCTTCCACCTTTTGAAATCGAATATGCAGAAAACCTACGACGCGAGGATTTCGAAGAACTTTTGACAAGTCGTATGTAGATAATGAAATTCTGCGTCGATACCAATGTTATTATTTCAGGAACTAAGTTCCTTGACCTTAGAATCTACATTTCTCTGATTAGTTCATTTATATGTTTTTCTTCAAAATTTCATGAACTTTAAAGGTCAACGCACAACCAGAAGGTGTTGATTGATTTAAATAATATTTAAACATTATTTATATTCAAGTGAATATGAAATTGAGTTACAACTATACATTACATTTAGGAAGAAGCTTGTCAAAAAATGCAAGAAATTATCGTAAAAACGTAAATTTTCCCATTTTCGTCGAACCTTAAGGACTTCTTAATTTTTCCAACACACAACTTTTCCACGCTATTTCAACTTGAAAAAAAAACAAAATTTTGATTTTTAGGGGCACCCTAATGTATATATATATTGTAATAGTTCAAAAATCAACAAGTCAAATAATAAATAATTCGCATTTTGTTAGAGCATTTCAAAACGTGTTTTATCTTTATTTCCATTTTAATTGCATATAGAATATTTTGTAATTTTATTTACTTAAGTCTTATTTTTTGTTGTGTCTTGATACAGTGTTATTTAATTTTATAAATTAAAATAAAAGTAAATTTTAAATACTTTATCTAACAAAATTTGTGATTTTGCGTGTGTATGTATGTATATATGTTTGTAGGCTTCAAAAGTAACTCACTAAAAATAATACATAAATATTTTATATATACCAATCACAGCGTCTAACTTTTTTTTAACGAAAATGGTATTTATTAATGAAAATATCATAAAGGGGAGTTACTTCTGGCTTAAGATATTAATATTATAAGCATGTCTAAATAAGTTGTTTTTTATTTTTCAGTTTATTAATGGAAATACATAGTTCTGTTTTCTTACATTGTTTTTTAAATTCTTACAACATAACTACATGAACCAATAAAATACTTTTTTTTTGTTTAACATATATAAATATAAAATAAGTTCATTCATAATATCGATGGAAAATTATTTTATTAAAAATTTTTAACTATATTTGTTTAAAATTATTTATTTGTGTGCAACTACTTTTATAATATAATAGCAGGCCCGCCCGGCTTCGCTCGGATACAGCCAAGTTTAAAAAAAAAAAACAATAACAAAATTAAATTATAAATAAATTGAACAATATTAATTATCAGCCTTACTTTGAGTTTGTGTTTCCTTCTTCTTTATTATGAGTTTCGCCCGAAGTTATCTTCTCCTAAATAACTGTCGCGGAGAGCACCAGAAAGAAAGCAACGGGCCCGTTGAAAACAAAAGAAAACAACGGGCATAAAATAAATTTTATGCTGCAGGATGGAAGTTGATTCGAAACTGAAAAACCCCAACATTTGTAGGCCCAGTTTTTAAACTACAGAGAAAATGATTTTTATGAAGTGGCATTTTGTTAAAAGTGATGGAAATAATTTTGCGTGAATATTTGATCTTGCAACATTCAAAAAACCTGTGAAAATAAACTTTTGGCATTTTCAATTGGTAATAATGGAGATTTTTTTTTGCAAAGGGAGATTTTTTGTCGGTCGAAAGATTGATAGAGATTCTCCATTGAGAGCATTTAAAAATCTTTCTTCAGACCTTACGACTGTTTCAACGTAAATGGTCTCTATAAGTAATTAAGGAACGGTAAATCTCGTCAAGGAAAGGAAAAAGAAATCATCTTGTACTAAGTTTTCTGTTATGGACGATTTATGGTTAAAGTTGTGATGATATAAACTATGTATCTCTGCCGAAGACTTAAATAAACACGGCAAAAAACTGATAGATTAGATTTATGAATTGGTATTAAATTCGTTTTCGATTTTTGTACGTAAAATAACATGGCAATTAAGTACTCAAAGGGAAAAATGTTAGAATCTATAAAAACTATTAAACATATGTCTAACGCTTAGTCGTCCTAAATTCTTTCCCCATTATGAAAGGAGTAAATTTAAACAACAAAGTTATTAACATTCAAATAAAAAAGTTTTCCATCGATAATTTTCATTGTTCTTACCTATTTTTTATATACATTAAGGATTTTTTGTCTTATGTTTGTTTTTATGTAAATACATTTTACATGAAATTGTTACAAATATATTTTTTCGTTGGCTTTTAATTGTTTAAAATACACAATTGATGGTCAGTTCTTACGTTTACTACTACTATTACTACTACTACTACTTTTTGTGTCGATTTGTTACCAACCAAGTTTTTGTGTGTTTCATACATAAGAACCAACCATAAACAAATACATTTTTTTAATAAAGTTTATGTAAACTGTATTTAGATATCTTTTTTATTTTTCTGTTTTTTAATATATAATTACCATTTGCCTAACTTGAATTCACACAAAAATACAATTTTTAAGTACAAAGATTTCTTTTTTTTGTAATAAAAATGTACGTAATGCATATAGACAAAATTTTTAAAGATCTATGTTAAATTTTTGTTAAAATATAAAATGGCAATCAAAATAAATAAAACAAATTGTTGAAAAAATTATAAGAGATTATTACGAAACCAAATAAATATAAAAAGTATATTTCATGTTTTATATTAGGTAGATGGTAATTAAATAATATTTAACTCTTTTAAATGGACAATAAATAAAAATGTCTATTGTATATATTGTCCAGATATTTTTTTATAACTATTAACAATAGTTAAAAGATGACATTTAGACGAGTTCCCCTTAATTGAATAATACAAACAAAATTAAATTAAATTTAAAATTAATTAAGTTACAATAATTTAATTTCAAAATTTATTTGGATTTTTTGTGTGTGAATTTAAATGTTTTTAATATTACTATATTTTAATTTTCAAAAATATTGTTAATATTAGTGTTATGTATATATACTTCTTTTTTGTTCATCAATATGACCTCATGTTGTTTTAATTATGCATTCATTTTATAAAGAACATTCATTTATTTGTATTGAAAAGTTATTTTTTAAGTGTTTTTAACTTGCATTTTCATGAAGATTAATTATTTATTTGATTATTTGATTTAATGTTTTCAGGGCTCTAAGAATTTTGAAATATTTGTATGAATGAAAATAAAAACTGATTAGCAGCAACAAGCTCACACTCTTTTGTAACCACTTAAGTGGCCAGTTTCCTAGGAACTTGGCATAAATTCAATTAGTTTGATATCAATAAAAAAAAATAAAAAACATACAAATACCATTAACGAAAGAGGTATTTATGTATTACTTCACCACGGACAGCTCCTCCAGGAAGGCTCTCTAATATAATTATTATCCGCCTTAGGTGTCAGACAAATCAAAGCGATAGCAATAGCGTTTATCAGTTTTTTGTTTCACAAAATAACAGTTATCATTTAATTATTGGCAAATACAGTAAAAGCGGACACCCATCGTCTCCTATTTTGCATCCGGTTATGAGACTGTCAGGTTAAGAGAAAAGTTGCCAACTTGCAACCTGCTTCTCTTGGCATTACAAAATGAGAAAACAAGAGCAGACGAAAATGTACATTGTAGGAACGTTTGTATGGGAATATCGAAAAAACATGGCAACATCTTTCTACCACCTTTTTCGATTTACATAATCGATCTGCTTCGTGACTATCGTTTACTTCAGTATCGTTAACTTCGCGTTCGTTTCGTAATACGTAATAGGCCTCCTGGTCATCGCATTAACATATTAACGGACTGCATTATGGATTCTCGGATTGAAAGATACCCGTAAGTGCATAAATTGGCCCTAGACCAAGGGAATTGCATCGATTCATCGACTGACCTCTTTATTGCACGACAAAAAATAATGATTTATTCTTCCCAAATATACACGTTCTTAAAATAGCGAAGGAAGCACTGGGGCAAGATTATGTAAAAAACGAAACGAAAGCGACCGTTCGTTTTTCAAAAACGAAAGAAATCACGCAAAAGTGATGATAGTTGGCATTCTATCGCATGTCGTTTATTTTGTGATTCTTTCGACCGAACGAAAACGTTTGTTTGCTTTTGGCATACCGCCCCCTCACGGTTTTCGCCTTGTCGGTGGCGAGGGGCTTACGTTTGACCCTTCAGAAATCCAGCTGCAGGGACTTACAACTAAGAAAAACCAACACAAAACAGGGATGTTCATCCAACTAAATAAAATGGAATTCAAAAGTTTACTGATCAGTGACAATCAAGTGTCCTCAGAAGTCACGGCTGTCGACGAGGGCTTGGCTAAGTCGCCAGTGACAACTAATGTAAACAAAGAAACCAAACGCTCTCAACCTTGCAGCGGCTCTTCTTTCTGCTCTAGATGCTTGGCTATTGACGGTAGAAAGACCTTGGACAGACCTCCCTCTATAGGAAGTCAAACCGAGGACGAGCTACTGGAAGACTTGAGTCACGAAGGGACTCTGCTGAAGTCTTCTGCACCCCTCAAAGCTTCGAGTGAGTGAGTGTCAAGGAGAAAAAGGATCCAACTACCCTCAAATCGAGAGACAAGGCCTTTTTGAAAAAACATAGGAAGTTAATGAAAAACTTTGAACGACAGTTGCAAACGACTGCAACTGTATCCATTGTTTCTTCCCAACTACTGAACGCTAAAAAGCCGGACAGCGACAGAGTAATTGCTGTCACTTCTGGGTCTATCCCTAAAAAGATGAACCGAGAACAGGCGAACACCAAGTCTACCGTTCGTACCGGCTCTAATACGAATCTGGCGACTACTAGCAAGAAACAGCAGACCAACGCTACATCGAATCTGAAAAGGAACGAGAAAGCACAGGTAGGCATATATAGTTATAGTTTTATTATCATTAGCAGTATGATCTTAGGGCACTCACTTTTAAGGCATTGAAATTTCTAATAAACTTAGAGAAAAACTTTCGACCATCATTCACTTCCTAAATTTTCAAGAGAGGGAAATATTCCCAGAAAATTTTTTTTCCGCTGTAGCCTACAATGAGTCAGAATAGCCTTTCAAGTTCAACCGAAAGCTACAAAAATCATTTGGCTAATTTTTTGCAATGCTTATCCATTTTACCACTTATACAGTTACATTTTTGTTAATAATTTTGTTTAAGAGCACCGATATCCATTAAATCATGTATTTTTTATAAATAAATAAATTAACTTCAAATTGATAAGCAAGTTAATTTAAATACATTTTTGGTAGTTCATCAATTAAATTAAGTGATTTATGCAATAATTTAATAATATTGAATTAATTTTATGTTACAGCGAGTTAAGCGCTGCTATTAATTTGTTCAATGTGCATGCAACATCAAATGAGGAACCAATAGATTTTAAGATACATAGTTAATTTTTAGTTTACAAGTTATAAGTTTTATAATTTTCATCCACTTTGGTTAAGCTTCCCTAAAGTAGCTCAGTGCATGTAAATTTATATGTAATATAATTCTATTTTTACTATATGAACTAAGATTTTGTATTAACAAAAATATATAATAAATTTATAAGATTTAGAGAACAACACATAAGTTGGACACATTAAAAAGACAATTTCTACATAGTAAAATCTTAATCTAGTACATGATGTTTTTTTTTTATCGAATTTATATGTATAACAAAAATAAATATTTTAATAATAATAAATATAATTTTTTTAAAGTGAATCTATTTGCTTATTTTATTTTGTTTTGTGTGTTTTCACTAGCATAAGTTGTTTTTTGTTTAATATTGTAATTACGTAAGTTAGTTTTTTTTTTCTTTTAAATAAATAATAAAAATGTTTTCATTTAGTTTTTGTTCGCATAGCAACGTTTTATTTATGTATTTCTTTTTTTAAATAATTAAATTTACAACAAAAAAGGTGTAAGTATTGCAGTTTTGTTTGTTGATAGGAAGAATAAATAATTTCGTGTTTACTTTGATGTGATATAGTAAATTTCACTTTTAATGGAAATTGTCGCCCAATCAGCAATATTCTTACAATGTATTTGGATTCTCAATGTACATTTTAGTATGTTTTTGGTTTTCTTTTTCTTTTATTAAATTGGACGGGAAACAAATTGAAAACAAAAATAACGACTTTTTTAAACGAAATAATAAATAATAATTAATTAATAAATAACATAACTAGGAATTAGAATTATATATGTACCTAATAAATATTGTAAATTACGGAGAAGGGAAACTTTTCTAGGACTTATAAACCAAAAGCATTTGTTAAAGAAGATTGAGGACAATTTCGCTAGGATCTTTTTTTAATCAACTGGTGACGTTGGTTTGATGTTATCCAATCCTAGTTTACTTAAAATTTGTAATGCAGCAGAAGCAGCTTGATCTTGAGATTCTTCAATGTTCAAGCCGACACCATGGCAGATTTGTGGTGGTGCTGTCGATAATGTAACGATGGTAAGGAACTCATTGTGATTGCCTTTGGGATAGTCAGAGAAGTTTGCCTATGAGGAGAAAGAATATTAGTGATTTTGATGTTAATAAAAGTGACAAACTATCAAAGGATTTTGTTATTTTTAAAAAATTCGTTTCACTAGAAAGAGCTATATGTGTTTCATTTGGTGTAAAAAAGCTCTATGCGATAGGGTTATTTATACACTTTCGTTCAAAAATACGGGATCATCCCATGCTTAAATGGTTTGGACTCATTTTATAGTTTGAATTGCCATTACGAAAGTTATAAATCATAGTTATTAAATTTGGAACGAGTAGGATACATTTATACCGATATAACCCTTTATCGGTTTGTGTTTATTGGTTTGCTATTTAAAGTGAATTCTGACATATTTGATGTTAATAAAAGTGACAAACTATCAAAGGAATTTGTTATTTTTAAAAATTCGTTTCACCAGAAAAAGCTATATGTATTTTATTTGGTGTAAAAAAGCTCTATGCGATAGGGTTAGTTATACACTTTCGTTCAAAAATACGGGATCATCCCATGCCTAAATGGTTTGGACTCATTTTATAGTTTGAATTGCCATTACGAAAGTTATAAATCATAGTTATTAAATTTGGAACGAGTAGGATACATTTATACCGATATAACCCTTTATCGGTTTGTGTTTATTGGTTTGCTATTTAAAGTGAATTCTGACATATTTGATGTTAATAAAAGTGACAAACTATCAAAGGAATTTGTTATTTTTAAAAATTCGTTTCACCAGAAAAAGCTATATGTATTTTATTTGGTGTAAAAAAGCTCTATGCGATAGGGTTAGTTATACACTTTCGTTCAAAAATACGGGATCATCCCATGCCTAAATGGTTTGGACTCATTTTATAGTTTGAATTGCCATTACGAAAGTTAGAAATCATAGTTATTAAATTTGGAACGAGTAGGATACATTTATACCGAAATAACCCTTTATCGGTTTGTGTTTATTGGTTTGCTATTTAAAGTGAATTCTGACATATTTCGGTTTATTAGGTCTCCTTGTCTTGATAAAATATGAATAACACGCTCAAAGAAGCTGCTCAAGTTGTAACACTATTGCAACAAGGAATAAGCCAATGTGCAGTGTCTCAATCTAAGCTTATCTTATATCAAAAACCTACAAAACCTTCAGGGAAATTGGAGATTTTGTGCAAAGGCCAAGAACTGGACGTGCGCGATTTACAACTGAGAAAGATGACAGATATGTCCTAATGACTTCTCTCCGAAATCGTCATTTGCCTGGCGTTTACATCCAAGAACAGATAAGATAAGTAGAGGAAGCATCTTAGTGGATGGACAGTTAGGGGGGGGGGGGGTACTTAACAAAGCCGATCTTAGCCCGAAATGTCTTGCCATTCCGGGGTAGTCGGGCAGAAGCTTTTCAACAACACGGTGCGGAACAAATGGGTTATTAAAGCTTTTTTTGTATGAGAATTTCATAATTCCAAACTGCTCCAAAGCACTGTTTGCTAGTCACATTTGACTGCAGAAAAAAAGTAAGGTTAATGGCAGCTTGTGATTGTTGGTGCACTGCATGTCAAATTTCAACTGGCTGGGTTGCAACTTCTCAACAAAACACGGCTAATGACCAAAATTGGGGAGCTGCCAGCCGATTTTTGATACGATGATTCATTGACACGCTATTAAATCAGTTCGGGAATTTTTTGAACAGACATCGACTTTAACTGGCGCAGGAATAAGGTTGCTTTTCTGTGTCCTTATAGAATTTTAAGGGTTATATGTACATATCTACCGAAAAAGAGGTAAGAATGCATCCATGTGTTTAAAACAAAAAGATTGCTAACAATTTTGTTTTGTAATTTCTTAGTAAAAATCTATTTTAATGCGGACTTCTATTTCTGAAAATATATACACATCTGTGTAAACTTAATAAGCCTTACTCAATCCACGTGGCCTTTTATTATAATTTAATTGCATTTGAACATACAAAACATACAAACACTAACCTGAAAACCAAGAATTTGGGCTAAATATAAAAGTTGATCTTTGGGCCGAACAGAAGTTCCATTAGCAGGTAACGAACATTTTTTCTGCTCAGGTGATGAAGATATTTTTGGTGCGTTTGCTAAGGGTGGAGAGCCTGTATTATTATTTTCCACCTCTTCAGAATCTAAATACAAACAAAAATAATTAATAAAACATATATTATGAACTTTACATGTTCTTATGAGAAATTAAAATTTCTTAATG
Organism: Dasysyrphus albostriatus; assembly: GCA_946251815.1. Taxonomy (NCBI): domain Eukaryota; kingdom Metazoa; phylum Arthropoda; class Insecta; order Diptera; family Syrphidae; genus Dasysyrphus; species Dasysyrphus albostriatus. The sequence continues at coordinate 57,847,115 of OX276337.1, forward strand.
AAATATGTAATTAGAATCTTACCTTTACTATGTTGCCGTAATAAAATTACTCCAGGTACAATTTGTCTTCCCGAGGGTCCACCATTTCCATTCGAGGCAACACCAGCATTTGCGTTTAAAGTTTCATTTGAATTATTATTTTCATTGAACTTAACTTTTCGAGGTGCTTTAGTATCCTGATTTTGATTGGCCACTTGACTGTTATTTTCTTCATTTTCATTTTCTTCAGCGACCTCGAGTCCCATTGCAATCAGGAGATCTATAAACGAAATCAATCAATTTTTGTATCTACGATATATTTAATTTAAAAAAAAGATAATACTTTGTGCAGCATTTCGTTTGGCCAATTTTTTAGTTGCACCAGTTCCCCGAGCTACATTCCCCGGTACATTAACTTCCATTACAAATTCTCGTTTTTTAGACTCCCCACTCCGTGAGATCAACTCGTAGGTGGGTTCTTTTTCATTCCGACTCTGTTGTATGTGAATTAATCGCGATATCGGATTCGTGTCCTCGGCACATTCACTTTCGGTTTTTTCTCTGATTGAGTTCTTTTTCTTCGGAGTTGGTGATGTTTTCCTTTTAAAACTTTTCACTTTAATTCGTTTCACTGGTGGCGAATTTGATGGTGAGGGTGGTGGAAGTTTTTTCAATTCTTCCAGCATTTTTTCAGCTGCACGTTTTTTCGAGATTTTCTTACCGTTACCATCACCTTCCGTCTGCAAAAAATAAGTTAAGTAAATAAAAAATGACCTTAAAATTGCAAAGCGGGATTTTCTCATCTTACAACAATGTCTCCAACTTCACAGGTTGTGATGAAACTCTTCATGTGCGCTGGTCCCTCTTCACGTAGGACCTTAAATAATACACTGAGATTGTGTTTGATGGCAATCTCATGGACTAGAGATATCGGTGACTTCCATTCGCCTTCCTTTGCAGTTCGCGTTAGGTTTTCTTTGAATTTATTTGCCGCCTGCGCTCGGAGCACTTGCAAGGCTCTCGATGCTGCGTCATGTTTGGCCGATTGCAATGTCCTCCCACTGCCGACAAATTTCTGTTTCCCAACTATAAGTGTGATTTTACAGAGTTCTGGAGGCGGATTGATTGTAAAGTGTGGCGAAACTCCATTCACTGCTGGAACTTGTACCTAAAATTGTAAATATATTTGTTTTCGTCAAGTTGAATATTTATAAAAAATATAAAATCTTACAGGTATAGGATATTTAGGTTTACCACCCGGGAAACGTTGCATTGGTTGCTGAAGTTGCTGCTGATGCCCCCCTGGCACTACAAAATCAATTTTTCTAGGTAATCGTTGACTATTGTGCGGTGGTCCTGTTGAAGGTTGACCATATTGACTATTAGGAGGATTTCGATTTGGAAGATCTGACTGTGTGCGCGGATCGAAGACATAGTACGTCTGTTGACCGAGTTTCATTGCAAGTGCGTTAAGTTCCACAGTCGGTGTGATTGTGGTGCGAAGACTGCCTTCTTCTGGACGACGTATCGCCTTTGGAAGAGGATGCTTATATTTAGTCTTTTTTATTGCCTCCGCAGCAGCTGTGTGTTGGGCTTTCTTTATTTTATATCCTTCAGCCGAGTATTCTTCGTCGCCTAATTTCAAGGTGACTGTGAACCGTTTACAGTGTGCGGGTCCATTCTCACTTGTGAGTCGGTATTGATGTTGAATCTGCGCAATCAAGTGATTGATTATAATATAATCAAATAAAAAATGCTAATACTTTAAAAATAAATTAAATTAAATTAGGTGGCGCAACAACACGTGGAGAACCAGGGCCTAGTTCCTTACAACTCTCAACCATTCCTGTGTCACTGTTGTTATAAAATGTTATGTTGGCAAAAATGGGGGAGGCCAACAATTTTTTTGTCGAGTCGGAACGGCTAGATGAGAAGCACTTATTAATGACAAGTATACTCTTGGAAGATTGGTCAGTTCCTCGGGAAAAACGTTTCTGTTTTTAGGTGGCAGCGGCTGGGAATCGAAGCCAGGCCTTCGGCATGACAATCCAACGCACTAACCATTATGCCAACAATACGTAATACTTAAAAATACAATATTTTAAATGTTACATTTACTTACTTTGTTGAAACGGGCCAATTCATTCACCAAACACATGGGTGTCTTTTCTTTTGACGTTGAAAAACATCCATCTCCTTTCATAACCACTGACATAAAATCACATATTAAGGCATTATTTTCACCATCCTTGTCCTCTTCAGCGGATTTCTTTTCAATGCTTTGGGGAGTAACTGAAAATGAAGATTTTTTTAAGAAAAATATTTGTTTCTTTATTTTTTTCAATAAATAGTACAATCTTCAGCTGTAGCAGACAGTTTCTCCGTTATTGTCCCGGTTGGTTGTGCTGGATTAACCGCAGCGATTTCAACTTCTGAAACTGTAGGAAGCGGAGTTTTAAGAGGAGCATGGTTCTTGTGATGATGACTACTTCTGTTAGGATTCTGAAGAATCGCTCTTGGATGTGAAAACTTTTGTGGTTGGCGCTGTTGCTGCTGCTGTTGTTGTTGTTGCTCTGGTATGCCATGGCCAACAACTGGAATAGGTTTCGGTGCATGTTGTTGTCGGAATTGTTGCACATGAGGAACTGGTGGAGGCCGGGATAAATGAGGAATTTGTTGGTTGTTATTTATATGCGAAGGCGGAGGTAATGAATTTAATTTTTGATGTTGCACGTGCTGCAATTGATGTTGCTGCTGTTGTTGTTGTTCTATTTGCGGCGGTGGTGCTTTCATAATCTGAATCTGGTTTCCAACAATAGCATTGGCTTGTTGCGCAGGAATTCTCGGTTGTGGTGTTTGTTGAGGTTGATGGGAATTATTTCGTAATAAAGATGGAGGACCGTTACTTTGTGTATTTTGGTATTTTAACGGACCAACAGGTCCGACTCCGCTACCGCCAATATGAGGAGGCGGTCTTCCTTTGTGGTGTTGCATTTGATTGTGTTGCATTTGATTGTTGTTTAATCTTTGAAGTTGATGTTGTTGTGAATGTTGATGGTGGCCCAATCTATGAATAAATACAATAAGTATTAAAATTGAACATTTTTGAATGAAACAATAGCAACTTGTATGCGCTGCTATTAAGTTTTATAAGTTGGGGTTATAGGTATTCTATTTGAATCATGTCCTTCACATCGCATGTGAAGTCACATAATTAGCTCAATCTGCATGGTTTATTGGACCAACATTTTTTACCATAGCACACAAAGGGAGCATGAACTAAAATCTATCAGACTGTGTGCCAAATAGGTAACTTATGTATGAAACGTTACATTTTTGTGGACGAAAAAATTTATCATAGCGGTGGGACCCTTACTTAAGTCATTTCAACAACATTGAAATGATTTCTTTGTGAAAAGGAGGGTTGGTGTTGAAGATATATCGAGGAAATTAGGTTGTAGTATAGCTACAATCCCCACCACATCTTTAGGTATGATTTATTCAAAAGATATGTTGTTTTCACTTGGTTTCACTCAAGAAAATTGGTGAATCGTTAAATAGAAACTTATTGTTGGAACACAAAAAGTAAAACTGTAAACAATAGTGTATCTACCCCTAACTTACAAATAATAATTTTTCTTTTTCATAATTTGTATAATAAATTATATGTTTAAATGTACTAAGTGCTTCTCCAGTGGATTCTGATTTCAAATCGAGAAGAGAAATTATCTTCTCAGAATCGCCAGAAGAGGTTTTTTGTGCAAATTGAATGGCTTCAGAACACCTCCGAATGCTTCGGAAGGCTTCTGGATGTCCGTCCAATGGAAAACGACAATAAAGTCAACTCTCACAGTGCGGCACAATTTAAAAATATTTTTGGCTAAATGGATTGGAAGTAACAATGCATTACGAGGCAGAATTGAAGCAGAGTTTTTGAAAATAATAAAGAGGAGAAAATCGCTGTTTTGAAGACTATACGCAGAACTAAGTGCGTTCATTGCCAGCGGAATCAAGAATACCTTTTTGTAGTTTCTCGTCTCCAATTGTCGAGAAACTTGAAAAATTCGTATAAAATCTAAAGGAACAATTTCACATGTGCCAAAACGTTTCAATGTTAGTGCTAAGGATGTGACAGGCTTCGCTTTAGTTCATAGAAAAATAAATTAAATAAAAGAAAAAAAAAACACTTCAATAGAGGTCGACAGTAAAAATAGGTCCAACAATTTTAACAGAGGATATTAAGGAAATCTCAGGAAGAGGAGAGTTTAAAAAAGTTCGGCATCAAGTTTAACTAATGGGCATTATTGTTCTGCGCATTAGAGTTAATTCAGCTTATAAATATAGAAGGGTGGCCTGTTTTATTAGCTTTGCTTATAATGATCGCTTGTTCAATTGTTGGTGGAGCTTTGTGAGATCTCATTAACACGAATTGGTTGAAGGTTAGGTTAAGGTTTAGGTTCCTTTTTTTCAAAAAAAAGTAGACAAAGCTTTTGTATATTATAATTTTAAATAAGGTTTCGGCTGTGGCGCTGACATTGAATATTCATAAGATTAACTGTAAGAAATCAATATCGTAAAAAATATCGTAATGAAATTCTCATAATTATTTTGATTATGTGACTCACACCGATTAGAGGGGATTTATGCAGCCAGTTGTACACATTGATTCCAGTAAAACAAGTCCAAAAAAATATAATTTTATTACATTCCATAAATTTTAATTTTAAGTTTCAATTATTCAAATCCAAATGAAAGATGACAGCAGGAGTCTGCATACAAAGCAATAAAATTGAAAAGATTTTTTTTTTTTTCAAAAGGCATTTCGAGTCGAAGTTCAGTTCGAACGAACGAACGAAGACGAGCAAACTTACCATCAACGAAAGCGAAAGAACTACGACATTACACCGGCTTGTGGTTTCGTATATTTTTCTCGAAATACTGATGATGTCTGATAAACTACTTCTATTGCCAACACACACAAGAGGAAATGTCATTGGACAAAAAGAAGGAAGATAATAAATACTTTTAACAATGCTTTGTTAAAGGATTTGCTATTGAAACGTTTCCTTAATGCAAGAAGTAAATATAAACGCAGACAAAAAAATTTTGAAAAGAGGTCCTCTAGCTTATAGTAAGAGAGTAACAACAAAAAAAAAAGGCACAAAAAACACAAATATAAATCAGCACTTCTTCTGAACAGTTCAGAGCACAATAGAGTAAAGAATTGAGTTCAGTAGCGCGTTTCGTGGACAAACAGCATGAGTTGTGCTGCTTCTGTGTCACTTGCAATGTCGAATGACAAACAATTTCAAAATCCTAGCCTGGCGGAATGGAAAGTATAATAAAATAAAATTTTCTTAAAGAGTGCAGCAAGGGTCAGTGGTAATCATAAGTTTGCTTGCGCGATATTTGGTTAAGAGCACTGGGGCGGAAAGGAATCTAACTGGTTTCCATTCTGACACCCTTGGTATTGTGAGCAAAACCGATGACTATGAAAGGATTCGTTGACGGCACCACTTTACCGTATTATAAAGGTTTCATTTAGAAGGATAATTTCTTGTTTCCATTGGATTTTTGGAAATAAAAAAAAACACATGAAACGACATGAAAGTTTTTTATTGAAGATTTCAATTCCTTTTACGTTATTGGGTGTGTATTTTTGTGGGGGAATCCTTTTAAACAATTGACACTTTATTGGCAAAAGTTTGACTTTTTTCTCAAGTGTACACAAACATGGGGTTTTAGATTGTGAAATAGATTGCTTGGCTATTAAGTAGAGAGGGGATTTAATGCTCAGAAGATCAGTTAGTTTAATTTTTGCTATTTACATGAATATTTTTGTTGGGCTTTTCGTTAGTACGCAGTTTGATGAGAGAAATTTATAACTGTAGCAAATAATTTTGAGAAATCTCCACTCTTTTTTTGAACAGAATTAATTGCACGGACTATTAGTTGTGTGTGGAAAATTCCATTTAAATTTTTCGTGATTCTTGCAGTAGAGCATGGCTGTCTGTAATTTTGTTGAGTTTGTTTTTATTTTTTGGTTTGCAATAGATATATCACTCTAATGACACTCATTTGACAAAGAAAGCAGTGCAAAAATTGGAGAGGAACTGTCCCGATGCTTTCTGTAGCCAAGGTAACAGAAAAAATAGTGCTGGAGGGAATAAGAGACCACTTCGAAGACACAACAAACATCGAACAAGCAGGATTCCACACTGGATCTTCCTGCGTGGACCACATCAATACCTTGCGGGTCATCGTCAAACAGTACATTGAATATCAATCACCACTTTACCTGCTGTTCATCTACTTTGAAAAGGCGTTCGACAGTTTAAATTGACAATAATTTATTGCTGGTTTGTTTTGCGCAGGAGGAAATTCTGGATAAACTTATTGCTAGTTTTAAGGCTACATTATGAAGGATCCAAATGTCACTTTTTGCATAAAGGAAGGTTGTTAAAGGAATTTGAAACCCAAAGTGGGGTTAGATAAAGTCTATTCTAGATAGCTAGTAGAGATGGTAGGAAGTAGGAAGAATAGGCCCCCAGGACTCATCTGATATTGTTCAGGGATTAGAACTTTCAGAGATGACATTCTTATGTAAGATTTTAGATAGTTTTTCTCCTCCAGTCGTCCCGAAATTTATTTAAAACAAATTAAGATTTGGTCCATATATTAGTATTGTTCTCAGAAGGCAACAATTATTTCAAGAAAGTCGATATTACAAAAGATATATAAATATAAACCCATTTAAAAATTATTTTGGTCTAATCTTTTGAGCTACTGAACGAATTTTGATAAATTATTGTGTGTCAATAGCCGAAACGTTATTTTAATGCGAACAGTCGATTATGAGAAACTTGTAAAACAACATAACATAAACTTAAAACAATTGATATACTCGTTTAGAAGCCCTTGTAGACTAACATATCGTCCCCTGATTGCAAGAACTAGGTAACTCAATTTTAAATTTTTAGGAGATAGCAAGGTTCATAGATACCTAGCTACCAGAGAACGAGTGAAAGTTTAATTTTTCTCACACTTCATAAATATCATATATTTTTCTATGGTCGAAAAAAATTTTAAGAAAAATTCTTGAAAATTGCTCAAAATAATAACGTTTTTGTCGAGATATTGTTAAAATTTAAAATTTAATTACCTAGTTCTTGCAATCAGGGGACGATATGGAAGTGCATATTACACACACAATTGCAACCATATTACTTTCATATTGGTCGCAATTATAACCTCCTTTTTTTAAAGCCGGTTAAAAATCTAGCCATATCTGCACTGACATAATATGTCTTGTAAAATGACTTAGCAAAGGGCGGCTTATATTACTTTGGCCCAGGGCGGCGAAAAAGCTGGATCGGACCCTGGTAGTAGCATAGACTATTTTATACTCAATCGATTAGAAATCGTTTGTGATATCAATAATATCGTTTGTGACAACGTAATCTTTGAGAAAAAATAGATAAATTTAATTAATTCCACCGCACTTTGTTCATTGTTATGGGCAGAGCTATGCGTACGTATGCACGTATGCAAGTGTTTCTGAAAGATGAGTAATTATGGTTTGAGGTGAATAACATGTTTCAATGATTATTAGCATAACTAAGTGTAAAAGATCAATTACAAAAATGGAGCGTTGTTTCTATTTAAAAGATTGAAAATCGAGTTTGAATTTTGAATTTATTAAAAAAAGGTTCCGACAATCATTTTTAAACTAAACAATCACTGCTAGACCGTGATTAATGTATTAGTTTATGTGTACATAGGAAGGTACGAGGGCGGGTCAATAAGTCCGTGACTTTTTGAATTTCTGACCTCTTTACTGAAACATCAACACTGCTCCTGTCAACAGGCATCTGTCAGTTGACTCCTGTCAAAATTTAAATTTGCTGCGTCAGTTAGTTTGTGTTTGACAGCTATTTTTATCAGACTACTCACAAATTTGAGGAGAAAATGGAAAAAAGTGAATTTCGTGTGCTTATTAAGCATTATTTCTTGCGAAAAAAAAACCATTACCGAGACCAAGGCTAGGGTTGATAAATACTATGGGGACTCTGCACCATCGATTTCAATGGTAAAAAAGTGGTTTACTGAATTTCGTTGTGGCCGTACAAGCACTGAAGATGCCGAACGTCCTGGACGCCCAGTTGAGGTGTCTACACCCGAAACAATCGAAAAAATTCACGATATGGTGTTGGCCGACCGAAGATTGAAAGTGCGAGAGATTGTGGAAGCCGTAGGGATCTCGCATGGCTCAGTGGTTTCAATTTTGAATGATCACTTGGGCATGAGAAAGCTTTCCGCAAGATGGGTGCCGCGTTTGCTCACAGTCGACCACAAACGCAATCGTGTAACAACTTCACAGGAAGGTTTGGCGTTGCTTAATCGCAATATGGAGGAGTTTTTGCGCCGTTTTGTAACCGTGGACGAAACATGGATCCATCACAACACACCAGAGACCAAACAACAGTCAAAACAGTGGGTTTCTAAGGGTGAATCGGGTCCAAAGAAGACCAAGGTGGGTTTGTCAGCCAATAAAGTTATGGCGACTGTTTTTTGGGATGCACGCGGGATAATCCACATTGACTACCTATAAAAGGGAAGAACAATCAATGGGGAATATTATGCCAACTTATTGGACCGATTCAATGACGATTTGAAAAAAAAAACCGACCTCATTTGGCCAAGAAAAAAGTTCTTTTCCACCAAGACAATGCAAGGGTGCACACATGTGCAGTTGCCATGGCAAAAATCCATGAATTGGGCTATGAATTGCTCCCTCATCCACCCTATTCTCCAGATTTGGCTCCGAGCGACTACTTCTTGTTCCCAAACCTGAAGAAATGGCTTAGTGGAAAAAGATTTGACTCCAATGATGAAGTCATCTCGCAAACAAAGGCCTATTTTGAGGACCTCGACAAATCATTTTTTTTTGGAAGGGATACAAAAACTGGAGAAGCGTTGGACAAAGTGTATAGAGCTCAAGGGAGACTATGTTGAAAAATAAAATTATTTTTTTATCAAAAAATCTGTGTTTTATTCCAAAAGTCACGGACTTATTGACCCGCCCTCGTATCTACCTACTTATAATTAATCTGATGAAAATCATTTGGTTCATCGGAATTGTTCAAAACAATAGCTTGTAGGTATCACCTAGTCACCGATTTTTCTCCTAGCGGTTGTATTGTATTCATACATTGTTTATAAATTTAGAATTCACTAATAAAACCAGTTGAGACTGGTTGTTTGTGATAGCTTATTTTCCAAAAACTTGAAATGACTGGTTTTTATTTATACTTATTGAACGAATAGCAAACGATAAACATAGAAAAACAAATTGAAAAATCATTTTTGAAAATGTAGAATGGCTACCTGTAGTGCGGTGAGGAAACCGAATCCCTTTTTTCCCAAAAAGTGGCAACAATGATATTTTACCCGAAGCTGGGCTTATTCAACACCCTTCTTTTGAGACATTTACCGTTATTTTGCCAAAACACGTTTGACGTCTGGAGGCGTTTCCTCAAAGTTTTTCACATTAAGAATTGCCAAAAAAGGGGCAAGTCTTACATTTTGACATAAAAAGTATATTCCTGAAAAGTGGCAGCATTGGAAATTTAACCGAAAGTGCGTCTACTCAACAACTTCTTTTATTCTATTTCTGCAATTTTTTTCATGTTAAAATTTTTAAAAATTATTAAAGAAAAATTCCACCCGTTAACATAAAAAAAAATATGTTCTCGAAAAGTGACGACACTGAAATTTTACCCGAAAGTGCATCAACTCAATACCTTTCTTTTAAGACATCAATCGTTATTTTGATCATGGAAATTTTCCAAGTAATTAACAATTTTTTTAAATTTATCATTTCCCCCAGCCCTTATTTTTGAAAATGGTGAAAATGGTAATGGTAAGCGACAGGATTGCTACAATGATCCCCAAGCTAAATTACATCCTTAGCACTACAAAAATAAATTACAAATATTTATAACAACAAGGGCAAGGATTTCGATTTCCTGACTGGACTACAGATTGTGCGCCATTTTTCAAAATTACAGGATTACAAAAACGACTCCCAAGCTAAATTTCATCCTTAACGTGTATAAGTGTAAGGAATGAATTCCAGTGATAAAAAAGTTCCCTGCCAAAAAGCGCACGGGATTAGTTTTACTGACCGGACCACTGGGCGGTGACCCAAAAAAAAAAACGCCAAAAGCTGGGCGTGAAAAAAAGTTTTATGGGTGAAATATTCACCCTTATTCTGATTGGCGTTTTTTAAAACGCCACAACTGTCGTTTTTGGAGTCGTGTCGTTTTTTTATTGGCACTCCGTAACTGAAACACCAGCGTTTCTATCGCTCTTACCAAAACAGCTGACATTTGACATACATATCAAGATTGTTTACAAATTGAATAACTTGGTTTTTGGAAATTATATTTGTATAAATTTATTTTAAACATAAGAAAATGACAGAAAAATGTAAAGTATAGCAAGTTATTTTTATTGGAGCATCAGCAGTGATGAATGATGTGATTTCGAAGAGGGGTGGATTCGATCTAAGCCAAATCCTTTAATTTCGCCTCACACAAATTATGTAATTAAATAAAATAAAATAATGGTTAACAGATTCAAAATGTATGTTCGACTGGACAAAGAGGGCCTTAAAAATATTTTAAATTTGATTTAAAACATACTCTTTTCGAGATCAGTCGCAGCACTTGATTTTGTTTTGTTATTTTTACCCCGAACAAAGATTTTTATTATAAAATACGAAAAAAGTAATAAAAATCTCACATTTTGACTCCTGTCATCAACAACTTTCCCCACGTAAGAATTCAACGTTTTCACAGAAGTTTTTTTTATGGAAGCGACGGAATACAAACAAAATATAACGAACGTGTTCCAAAAGATACTACGTTTACATGCAGGTTTTAGAGCTCGAGTTGAAATAGGGTTGAATATTAGACCCAGGTTTTTCGTCACTTGGGTTGAGTGCTCCATTTTGAGTTGAGTTGAAATGGTAATGAGATTCTAGAAAAATGAATTGCCTTAATGTATTTATTTCAATGCAAAACAAATTCAATTGAATTAACACAATCACTTACAACACTTATATATTAAAACAAAGCTATATTTGTGCACAAACATACAAATAAACACACCACATTGCATCATCTGTAAAACCAACTCCTCGACACAGGTTTTTCATCACCAATTTCGACTCGACTCCACTCCTCGAGTGCAGTCGAGTCGAGTCAAACTCATTTCAACTCGACCCAGGTTTACAAGGAGTTGAAGCGAGCTTCAAGATCGCTTCAACACCACATGTAAACGTAGTAAGAGAGACTGGAAAAATTGACGTTTATTTGGCGTTGAACGCTTTACGGAAAAACAAGTTTAAAGCCACTTTAGACGACAAAAGAAGTCATATGAACTGTCATCATATTTTCTGTAAGATTTTTCAAATGAGCTTTTATTTCAAGTCAAGTCATAGACGGTGTTCATGATACAACTAAATAAGATAGCGCATTGCGCATCATTCACATAAAATGACGTCATCGACGCACACAAATACTTTTTCCAAGATTAATAAAACAAAGAATTTTTGACTAAAATTTATTAATTAAATATGAAATATAATTTCCTAAAAGCAATGCACTTGTTTTTAGGATTCTGCAAACACATTTTTATAATAAAAAGAACAAAAGTATCAGGGAAAGTTGTGCGTCGATGACGTAGATGCGTAGAACAAAACGAAAAAATAACAGGACGGCGTTATCTGTTTAGTTGTATCATGGACGGTGTTCATATTGGACTAAAAAACTGGATTTTTTTGACGTTTCAGTATTCACATCTCAAAAAAAATCCAGTTTTTCAGTCCAATGTGAACACCGTCATACGATTATCATTTTTTTATGTTCATACCGTCTTTACTTCGCATGTGATTTTCTCTATGGTTATCTGCCAAAACCAAAATAAAAGACAAAAAAAAGTCGTAAATAAATTTTTGTAGAAGAAAATCACTTTTTTGTAATTATCCATTGTTGTTGTTCTCATTTCAAAATTCAGTTTTTTTAAGAATATTTTTATTTTCAATACTTTGAATTCAGTATTTTCCATTTGACTACTCAAATGGAATTAGCTGCAGTTCTAATGTAAAAAAAGTCATATGCTTTTTGTTTTTGAGAGTCATATGACATCTATGAGTGTGCTCAGACTTTGACAAGTGATATGACTTCTATAATCGTGTAAAGTGGCCTTACACTGTCGTATTTTTTTGGCGTTCAACTTACAGAAGGGTGACCAAAAACTTTAACGGTTGTAGTTTAACTAAAACGACAAGAAGAAACAGTTTGGGTTTTAGTAAAACGAATATATCATAATAATGGTGAGGGGAAGGGAACCATTTAGTTATAATTCTACATTAACACCAATTGTAGTGCCTACAGCCTTGTCGTTTTACTGATCGTTTTATTTAAATGACTACTGCAATTTAATAACGGTGATTATATTTAAAATATTCTATACAATTTTCCATTTCAAACGTGAGAAAGAGTTGACTTTTTCATCATCAAGTGAGAAAGAGATGTAGGTACGTCTAAAAAACATTCTATCACCTTATGTTTCATGAGATTTTCCAGAACAGTTTAGTACAATATTTCCTGCACCTAATTTTGACGTATAGCAAGTGAGTGAGAAGTGCTAATTTATATGCTTGGGATAATAATGAGCTCAAATTTATCACAGATGTAAATTTCTTATATTTTTGGACTGAAACATGAAGAAAATAATATAAAAGAATATAAAAAGTTTGAATTGAAATTATTATGAAAATAAATGCAAACAAATAACAATTCAAACGTTTTTAGATTTTACAGCAGATAGGCAACAAAGCTGGTTTTCTGTTTTTTCTTTTTCTGACTATTTTTTCTTCATTAAACACAGCTGAATACAATAAAACAAGGCTATCCAGGCAGGGTTGGAAACTTGTCCAATGTACTAAAAATGTTCCATTACACCATTCATTAGGCGTTTTTCTTTTTTAGTTCAGAAAAGAGCTCTGAACAGAGTCCGAGCATGTCGAGCATGTTCTGAACATCCTCTGGTCTAAACCAAGCGTGCTCTGAGCGCTCTGAATTATTTTGGAAACACACCTGAACAGAACACTAGCTGTCAAATGCTTATTTTCAGCATTAAATCTGTGTGCTCAATCAAACAAACTCAGAACGAATAAAGAAAAATGAATTTTTAGCTCTGAGCGCTCAGAGCTAAAAAGAAACACAATTTTTTGTTTGACAGTTCGGGCTCTACTTTGAACTAAAAAAGAAAAACGCATACTGAAACCTAATGAATATGGCTAATTGTCAACACAAAGCTGCACTTTTCTGTTTTCTTGTTCTGACTGTTTTTTCTTCATTAAACACATCTGAATAAAACAAAATAAGGCTATCCAGGGAGCGTTGGAAACGTGTCCAATGTACTTAAAGTGTTCCATTACACCATTCACTAAAACGGAATTAATATGGTTAATTGACACCGAAAGCCCAAATTCGCACCATACTGCCACTAGTTGTTGATTGAAAGGTCTTTTCACTTCTTGTCTATGGTTATCGGAACACCAGATGCAATACATAGTTGTATTTATTTATGTATAAGGCCACACAAGTGCAAATGAGTCCATCACTAAGAATATTTATTTGAAAATAATCATGATTTTTAAGGTACATCCATTTCCAGCATCCAATCAGTGATATGTTTATAGATTTATTATATCCTTTAAGGTTTTGCTAATCAAACGTCATAAGATTCACATTTAACTGTTGACAGTAGTAAATTGGAGCAAAATTTAAAATTGCACCTATGACTACATATCAAAGTCGAACTTAATGAAACAAAGAAGTCGATAATATCATTGGGTTGGGTTGGAGCCCATTTTCTGAATGTTACAATATGTATTAGCTTCGTACAAATGGTAACCGTTCCGATTGCAAAATGGAAATTCATCGGAAACAAATTTTAAAGTAGTTTTGAAATGTCAAATTTACAGTTGCACATCGGGAATTTATGAAATCTATGAATAGTGCCTATGGAATATTTGATAACGTTCGGATTAAGTGACAACACAAACAAATCTCCGAAGCAAATACGGTTATAATGCTGATTTATAGTTTGAATTTTCTTCCATGGTAAAAATTCCGCAAACAAATCGATGCGATGAACAAGAATTGTTTAAAAATTGCTCAAATATGTAATCTTTTTTTTTAAATAAAAATAATTGCTTCTGGATTCACATACGCTTTTGTTAATTTTCCAAAACTAACCATATTTAATAGGACATCCGATTAAACTTTCTGTCCGACAAGTTCAAATATTATTTCGTTTTCGATTTCAGATTCTTTCCGCAATGATAAGTAATAATACCGCACCGTTTGATGTCTCTCTCTAAGACTGAAATCATATGTTTTCTAAAACTCGATGAAAGGCCTACCAAGTGAAGAGCTAAGGGGGAATATCTCACAAATTGAACAAAAATGCAAATTTAACTATAAAAGGAAAAACTTCTACAGTGAAAACCTGCTGAGTTATTTGAATAAGTAAACAAACCGATGCGATGAAGAGAGACAGAAACCTTCCTACTTCGATCAGTTCAGTTCTTTATGTGTTTTTTTTTTGTATTGGTTTCTATCTAATAGCACATTATGTACAAAAGGAAGTAGACTCGTTTTAATTTTGTGGAATGACCAGAAACAAGGACAATATATGATAATCTCGTTGAATGTGGAAATATATTGCATTAATATGATTGGCAAAAGGTCATGAACTTAACTCGAAGTCCTTACGGCTGTCATTTGGGGTGAGAACGTATTGAAGATGTGCATCGAATGCACGCCATCGCCTTTGTTTGGAAATGCAGATTTAATAGTTATATTCTTCGAATGATATGTGATGAAATTATTTACAATAAAATTAGCGAGAATCACAAAAGGACACTACATACATATAAAATGTTGCCGAAGAGCAACAAAGAACCACTCAACCAGGTATTTCATGAATGGGAAGGTAATTTAGCTTTTATTTAAGTATTTTATATCTAATTAAGATTTTCTTAACTTACCTATTTTGATCCCTCATGTGTGACATGCCATATGGTTGAGGAGGTGGTCCGCGTCTATTTGCAGCATTTGGCATGTGAAGTGGCTGTTGTTGTGGTGGAATACCCATATTCATTCCCATATGAGGTGGCGGCGGCGGATGTCCTGAATGCATTGGCCCTTGATGCATTGGAGGATGTCGCATATGTTGAGGGCGTGGAGGCAGAGAATGGTGCTGCATTGTAAATGGCAAGGTTGTCCCGATTGTTCTGAAAATATCGTTTTTTTTTTATTTAACTGATAATATATCACAAAATTATTTACAGAATAAGATTAACACCATTGTTTTACATTCAATTTTTTGTAAATTTATAAATGAAAGTGCAAAAAATTCGATGTCTCAATCGAACTAAAAATTGGAAATTCGATTTTTAAAAATCGGTTCTCTGCGATTCGATTTACTCCATTTTTCATTCTTGTCTAATCCTTTTTTAATTGTGCTTGTTTGTGAATAAGATCAGTTCTTTATTTTTTGGCAAAAAATATATGCAGGTAATTTTAATAGAATGTGAATTTAAAAATGTTCAACATTATTTTTTTAAAACATTAAAACTGCGGCATCAAGTTCCTACATAAATGTTTACCCTAAAAATTATTGCAAGCTGACTATGGGTGGTATCAATTGACTGGAGCCTGTGCATTTATTTTATCCATACAAATTGAAACACCTTCTCCTATACCCTTTGTCTCATTAAAGAAATGAGTAATAAGTCAATAAAAAACTAACCAAAATTTAGGTTTCAAGTGTTTATGGGTGTGACATTTTAATGTAGCAGTTACGGGTGTAACCACAAATATGATTATTGCGCTTCAGCAGTTATCATATCCTCACCTATTGCAAGAACAAGGTAACATGAATTTATAAATTTTGGAGATAGAAATGTTTGTCTATTAATACCTAGCTGACAACGAGGAAAAGTATAATTTTTATGTTGTTCAAATGAAATGTCAAGAGAAGCGACATTTTTCAAGGATTTGACAAATTGTAATTTATGTAAGTATGTACATATATAATAAATAATATTTTGTTGAATAACTCGATTTGTTTTTTTTTATAACGAGTTTCACCGCCGCGTTGTTTTATATGGCAATGCATAGGACCTGTTACTCAGAGCACTGCGTTGAATTTAACTCAACGTGGCTTTGAGACACAGCGGCGAAACACTGTATGAAATTAAATATTATTTCAGAGTTATCATTGACGCTTGTGAAGGTTAAGTAATTTAAATTTTTCAGTCTAGTTTTATGGAAAAATCAATCAAACTGATAAGAAAATACCCATTTCTGTACGATATGGTTGATGAATCCTACAAAAACATTGTTGCTCTGTAAACCCTCGAACATGGTTCCACTTAAATTTATTTGTCTACGGGCTGGCTCGAATACCAATTGTTTGGTGTCACTGAACAAAAATTTGTTCTCCCCAAAATCAGAAGGAGGTTGATTTTTATCAATGTTCGTGGTGGGAGGTATTTATTTGTCATACCAGATTTGACTGTTTGCAACGTTTAGTCGAACTATGTTCAATCGAGACCTGTGATTTCCAACATGTGATAGAAAATCACAATCACGACCTGTCAGCATTTCACGAACAAATTCTGAGTACACATATGTATATTACAGGTAATATCATTGGAATTTTGACTTTTGTTTAGTTAATATTTGTTGTTGTGTTCAAGTGTAGTTTTTCCTCGTTCACAGCAATTTTTTTATTTCTGACAATTTTAATTTTAATTTGTTGTTGTGTTTACGTGTGTTTTCGTCCTCACGTTCACAGCTATTTTTTTATTTCTGACAATTCCGATTTCGACAACCTCCTGAATATAATATCTTCTAACTATTTGTGTACTGAGAACTGTGAGTGCATTAATAGCATGAAAATCTGTCATGCTTGAACGTGCCCATTTACTGTGGTGAGTTTCGTGTAAGGTTTCTTGTGATGATTTTCCCAGAATACCGAAAAAGTTATCGAATCACAACAAACCTCACAACAGCTTGTGACTTGTGAGAACTCACAACGCCAGAACAGGGCTGCTATTCTCCCCATTATCACTGATACCTCACAAGTCACAAGTAGTGGTGAATCTCATTTTGTGACTTTTTCGTATTCTCCCCCTAAAATAACAACTTGTGAGAGTCACAAAATCATCGAATCATCGGTCACAACTCACAAATTTTACAAATCATTCAATTTTATTCTTTCAAAGCAGACATTATGTTCTATATATTCTTTTATTTCTTAAGCAAAAGAATAGGACAAAGGTGCAATATTGTTTTTCTTTGTATTTCTGAGACCGAAAAACTGAATAAATATTGTCGGTGTGTCGGTGTAGTTCCTTGCGATTGCTTATAGAACTGTTGATGTGTGCGCTCATCGGTCAATAAGCTACTAACAAAATGCTGTGGTGAGTTTCGTTGTGAGTTTTCTTGTGACGATTAGGGGGAGAATACCAAAATGTTATCGAATCACAGCAATCCTCACAAGGAGTAGTCACAAGAGCTTGTGACTCCTGACAAGAGGGAGAATCGGGCTGTAAATGTGATTTGACTGGCTGAACAGAATGGAGACGAGGTTGCAGCTGGAACTGCAACTGGAATAGCTGTCAAAATGTTGAATACACACAAATCCAATGATACGAACAGAACACGACACAGCTACAGACGGAGCTGCAGACGAAGATGGACAAGTTGGCCAACTTTTAACTTGTGCATGCAGCTTTTTTGACGTTTCTAAATTTGTGTGTTAAGTGTTTACATGCGGGTTGAAGAAAGTTTTAAACTCTTTTGAATCTCTGATAAAGACGTAAAGTAATTTTAGCATCCATTTTATCAATATCCGTGTTTATTTTTATGTTTTAAATTTTATTTTTGTGTTGAAATAAGTTCGCACAGCTGATTTGAAATGCCAAAAATGTCAGAAAGCTCTACAGCACATTGTGGGCGAGTAAAAAATATACAGAATTTTTGTCAGTTATTTCAGTTGCAGCTTCAGTTGCGGCACCCTATTCTGGCCAGGCAGTTAAGCGCAGTATGTAAATTTTTTAGATTTAGAATTTTTTATTTCCAATTTTTCCAGAGGGCTCAAATATTTTCAACAACATCTGAATTTTTTAGAAATCTACCCACTTTCACGCATACTTTTTTTTTGAGAACCAATATTTTATAATAAGCTGTCTAGAAAAATAAAAATATGTTAAATCTGCGTAAAATAAATCAATTCAATAAATCAAAAAGATCTGTTATTTTTTTTTAATAATTAAGCGGTCAAGAAAATGAGACCATAACTTAATTCGGTTTTCTAATATATTTTTTTTTTTAAATAAAGGAATCACGAACACAGGTTAATTGAATTGCAAATCACGACTTAGTTCATCTCTACGATGCAAGACTGCCAAAATATTTCCAAAACATCTTTATTTAAATCATATACACTCCCGTTCGTTTGAAAATTTTCGACTGAGATTAACCCTAAAACCCTTTTCTGGGTACTGTGTCACACTGTTATTAGTTTAATTGATAATATTTTTTAAACAAGTAGCAGCAGAGGTTGGTTTTTTTTTCTATTCTCTTCTAAGTTTGTATAGGTACTATCCTAAGATTTTCTATTTATATATTCACCAAAGTGAATAATTAAATTATTTAGAATGTAAAAAGACTTGTATTTACAAAAATATCTCGATATTAAAACTCACGTGCCATGGTACCCAGGGTAGGAAATGTCTATCTAGTAGGCCTTAAGATGCTATTTTAATGTATTTCAGATCAAAACAAATACTGAATTAAAATTTCAATCTTTCGTAGCAGTGCAATGGTTCCTTTTGGTTCTATGAACCAGTAGTTATAAAACCTTTTACGATCTAAAAATTCCATTTTATTACCTTTTAAAATGTTTTTTTTTTAATCTAAGCAATTTTTCAAAACAGAGTTACGAGGCCTTGGCAGAAAGCCGACGATATGGATAGGGTTCTAGCTGAGTGGGCTGAATGAGTTTTTTTAAATGGCATAACAAAAAACATCTAATTTAGGAGAAAATAAGAAAACACACACAATCTTAAACCTGACCTGATCACACGTTTCATTATCATTTCTTTAAATTCATGTTGAAATCTTTTATGTTGATTAAAATGACTACACCGACTTTTTCATCACATACAAAATACGTGAGGATTTCTAAGTCTTTTACTCGAAATTTCGGTAAAATACTTTTTTATTTTAAAAAAAATCAAATTTTAGTTTAAAAAACTAAGATGAAACAAGCTCTCTTAACAAAGTTATGGTCCTTTTTAAGAGAAAACAAATATTTTAATTATTATTTTCCTTAGAACAGGTCAAACATTAACCAAAATAAACAACGTTAAAACATAGATATTTTTAAGTACTCTTTTGGTTCTAAGTTTAAGTTCCATTGACATACCATTATTTTCAAAGGGGTTTCAATAATATTTTAAATGTTGTACTTAAAAAAAATCATCATTACATAAAAAAGGGCTATAATTTTTTTGCGGGTAGTCGTATCATTTTGATTCAGCTTTAAAAGTTTCACATGTATCAACATTTATCATATGATAAGGTTGTAGCAAAAGAAATATTTCAGATTGATAGACTTCAAACTTTTTCGCCACTTCCGCGACTTTTACACTTTTTACGCTAGTTTTTTTTCCCCTCGAACTAAAATTGCTGAGAACAAAATGCTTGCACGTTGAGTTTCAGCGAAATGTTTTTTTTCTGCCCATAATTTTCGTATGTTATTTGTCATAAGATTGAAAAGTCGTTTTAAAAAAAATTACTTTAAGTGTTCCTATTTTCTCAATCATTTTAGGCATAGTAATTGCAAATGCATAAAACCTTTGCGTATATCTATAAAGAATAATTCACCCCTATTACCGATGTGGTCTCGTTTTTATCGACGACTCTCGTTTTCTCTGTCGTGTCGTTTTTCAAATGGCATTCTATAACATGTTCGACGCTACAAATTTGTAGCAGATTTTCAAACGATGAAAAAGTAATGCATAGCTTGCAAACTCAAATGAATTTGAAAAAAAAAAAATGAAAAATAATTAGTCAACACTCAATAAACAACAAATGCGGTAAATCTTATTACTATCAGTTAAATAATAAATTTGAATTGAATGATCAGTTTAGAGATGTTTTATAACACAAGTTGCGATAGTGACGAGAATGAAAAAGATCGAAAGCGCAATTTTGAAAATGCACAATTAATTTAAAAAGAAACCACATAAGACAAAACTCAAATCGACTTCATTTGTCTGATTCAAAGTGAGTTCACATTTTTAATTCAATTGTAACTATTAAATCGAACTTTTGTACCCTTTAACAGATTCAGGCAATACTTTAGATTAACGAAGGAAGCTTTAAAAAATGTGTTGGAGAAAATAAGTGACAAAATAACTATTCGGCAACGTTCATCAATCATCATTGATTCCAGGAATATTGATGCTCGCAGTCACCTTAAGAATTCTAGCTGAGGGAAGTTACAAATACGGCGCTGGCAAAGACTTCAAGTTGAGATAAGCTCAATAACTGTCAGCTAGTTTTAAAAGAAATTATAAATGTTATTGAAGCTGATGTCTGTGTAAAATGGATTCGGCACGATAAACGTAAATTTTACCCAAGTCGTAAAATGTTTTACTAATGCAACATACCTAGCAACTTCCTAATTGACAAGAACCTCTAATATCGTTTCGGAAAACATTTCTCCATCATAGATTTAGCAGGTTTTTGGCAAGATGATGGTCTGTTTTGTTTTAAAATTACTGAATCTCATATGGGATGTTCTAAAGTAAAACTTTCTTCATAACAAAAAAAAAGACTTTTTGAGAAAATTAGATTTGAACACTGATACATTTTTGTAATATAGGTAGTCATAACGTAAGTACCGGTAGGTACTTGCCCTAAAATAAATACCCACATCGGTGTGGGAATATGTGAGATGTATGTATACCTATACATTACCTACTGATTTCGGTATCGGTACTAGATTTATGACTGGTACCGGTGGTATCGGTCACGTTAGGACTTTGAGAAGAATTGGCTGCTAAGAGTATTCCGTAGTGAAATGGTGATTTCATGAAACAAAGAAGATGTCTTTGGACAGAAAAACTTGTTCTCTAGGAAACAATTTAAGTTTGTGCTCTCTTTTTTTTGGTAAAAGCCTTTAAAAAAATAAGGCAAAAATGGCTGTTTTGCAAAGTGAATGTAGCTTCCACTATAGCATTTTTTATACAAAATATTTAATAACATAAAATTCCATATTTTTATTAGATTTATTATTATATATATGTATATATATTTTTGCACCTCTAATAAAAATTTTTATACCTAATACAAAATAAAAATGCTTGGAAATTTTGAAAAAAAAACGTATTTTACCTACAAAGTTTAATAAAACAAATTACTTATCTAATGAAAAATAAAAAAACGGTCTTATATATGTACCTAGGTACAAACAAAATTTTTAGCAAATATGTAACTGGTTTTGTTCAGTTAGGAAGTCGGAACACTCTTAAGTATACCTATTTAAATTTTAGCTAAACGGATAATGAAACAGTTTCATTATAATATCAGCAAAAAACGTCATCTTTTAAAAAGTTTTTTTTTTTTAAATACCTAATAGGTAGGTACCTACCTAGTGTTTAAAATAACCAAACAATTATTTTGTATTTAAGCTTTACCCCTAAATTTTTGAGAAAAACAACAACGATTACAAAACATCGATTTTCTCGTTTTTTTTTTTTAGTTAGGTAGGTACCTTTAAACCCATTGGCTTATAATTTATAATAGCCCGCAAAATATATAGGTATAAACAGCCCGCATTTACTTATAAAAAAAAAAATAGGTAAATCGCCTGCATCTTATATCTAACTGAAAAGACGGTTCATATTGTTGAACTGGATTTCAAATGAACACAAATGAAACTTCTTATATAGCATTCAGAACTACTTGCACATTAAACCCTTTTTGATAATTTCGTCTTCTTATTGCCCACCAATAAAATTAGCATTTTTCTGCATCCATTCTTTCAAAAAATGCAACACCTCAAATTGATGGAAATAAAAATATGCAAATGAGGTGCAGTTGCATTTCCCGTCTGTGGACAATATAATGCAATTCAACACAAAGCAAACAACAGTAAGGCATGCAACATTTTTTATTCACATTTATCTACGAAATAATAGGACACCCCGAGCAAAATCGCAGCTGCAGGGATTACTTTTCATGCATTTTTTTTTTGTGTATCATAATAAAACTCCATTCAATTTAATTCATGAGAGGGATGATTAAGAGCAATGGAATTGCAATGTTAGCTGGGAGGTTTGTTGGTTCCCGTTTTCATTGAAACTAAAAGTTGACGCTATTTGTGTGAAATTTTCACTGACAAATTCTTTAGAAGAAAAACAGATAACTGCGCGAAAAAAATTATGCATAGAAATTTTATCAAATAAATAAATAAATTTAACACAAACGAGCATACCAATTAATTTGTCTTTGACGTCGCAAAAAGCAGGAACACTCGCAGATCAACTAAATATATAAATTTTCGACTTCACTTCAAAACTTCTCGTCGTAAAATTTTGGTTAAAAATTAATTTAGGCAAGTAGTGATTTTAAGCCGTGTGGAAAAAATGTGCAAGTTATTGCATGACGTTTGAGATTAAATAATTTATAGCATAATTCACAACTTTTTCCACTTTTTTATTAAATTTTCACTGAAATTTCCTTTTTTCAATTAACAACGCGACGACGATGGGGCGGGGACGACCCATAAGAATTTCACTGAATGTCAATAACTATTCATTGAAGCTACGAACACTTAATAGAAAAACACTACGAACTAGATTAATAATTAATTATTATATTTATTTACTTAAATTTAATTGATAAACAAGGAAAATATCCTTAAATTACAAATCTTAACATGCGGCCATATTAATTGGAACTCGACAAATGATTTCTATTTTTCGATTCGAAAAATGAAATTATTTTTTTTTTGTTGTATCACGATGGGATGGATGTTATTTGTGGATGGTATTCGCATATTTGTTTCTCTTTCTGATGAATTGATACTTTTGTAGGGAGAAAGAAGGAAATAGATATATCCAGTGTTTTGACAGTTGCAGCAGCTGCTGTCATTGACATAATTTTCCTAGATGAGAGTATAGATGGCGATGCAAAATTATGGGCTACATGAAAATGAGCAAATATCAGTGCTAGCGTTGGTTCAGAAGAACACTACTTTTTTAATGCCCAATACAATATAAATAAATTTAATGATAAAACCTATTAGGCCTGGCGCCCACTGGGCAACTAAGTTGCGGGCAACTTTTAGTTGCCCGAAGTTGCTGGCAACTCCGATCAACTTAAGTTGCTCGCCATCGTCCACTAGGCCAACTTCCGAGCAACTTTTTGGAGTTTGATATCATGTTTTTGTGTATTTGTTGTGTTGACTTTTAATACGGACACCATTATAACATTAAAAAAAATGTAAATGCCATATCAAAACATCGAAGTTTATAGCTCATTTTTGATAAATCAGGATCAGAGGATTAGAAAACTCAGAAATCTGAAAATCTATATGTAAGATTTTATCGTTGAACATGGCCATCCTTGACAGAAAAATTTGCCGGTAACAAAAGTTAACCAGTTGGCACGGCCGAGAAATTTAAAGTTGCCGGGAAAAAGTTCCGCGAGCAACTTCGAGCAACTTAAAGTTGCGAGCAACTTAGTTACCTAGTGGGCGCTCTCCCATATAACCCAATGTACTTAAATCGGGAGCAACAAAAAGTTGCTGGGGCGAGCAACTAAAAATTGCCTAGTGGGCGCGAGGCCATAGTCGTTTTTTTTTTGTGTGAAAACTTAAAAAACAAAAATGCACTCTACGGCACTTTTTTGATATACCGCACCACGCTACAGGACATATATTTGCTTCACTCATAAATAAATTAGTAGTGCCTATAAGTGAACCCATTTGTATTGCCATTGTGATGGTATTAAATACGTTGGACCAAGCAATAAAATAATTATTTGATCGCCTGACCGATATAATTTTTCCTTTTTTATTTTCAGCATGAAATATTTCTCTACTTCCCACGTGGCAAAAAAAAAGCAAAGTGCACAGCCAAAACACAATGTTTCGTGCGCTTGCTATATCACACTTGGGGCAACGGAACGGAACGGAACTTCAGACCGTGGCAAAGTTGGTCAGATTATCAACTTTGCCGCATGGTTCCGCGCTGTGAAGTTCAGTTTTCACTTAGTGCGATGTAGTTCATACAATTTCATACAAAAATTATTTTGAAGTTCAGTTGCGGTGAAGTTCCAAAAACATAGATGCTTTTCGGTTTCATTCAACCTGCGCATATAACCAATGCATAGAACTCCATAGAGTGAAAAAGGCGACCTTTTTTAACTCCTATTGTACCCTTATGGAGTTAATTATGAGAGTCTTAAAGAAGTTCACATTAAATTAAATAAAAAAGAAAAAGTTGTTTTCAGGTCCAGGAATCAAACCCGTGTCCCTCTGAACCAATTGTCTTGCTCGCTAACCGATCTCCGATATATAATTCAATGCATTAAATTGGAACCACTTTTATCTTGAATTGTCTCGTTTGAGACAAGAAGCTTGCATTAATAAGAAAAAACTTTGTTCAGAAAAATATAAAATAATAGATTTCTATGGCTATAACAAATACATAGGTAAATTAAATAAAAAGGTATAATTGATTAATTAATTATTTCATACCAACCTAAAAAACTGACAATGATAATAAATATATGTGCTCGGATGCGAAATTGAATATAAAATATAAAATGGCCGATTATAGCTTGGTGACGCTATATTCACTAATACAAGCAATATAGAAACAAACACTAATATAAAGATTGTATAACAATTTTATGGGATGACTATTGAAGCGATAGTATCTTGGTTATTTCATAAGAGCATTATAGAAAGATTGAAGAAACATTGATACATCGCTTCTATTAAGCTGATATAACTTGCACCAGAAAATATTTAAGGATTCAGTAATAGTCCAATAAGGTATTTACTTTCTGTCAGAGGGCTAAATGGAGCGCTATAGAAACAGATAACACTTTAATGTCTGAAATGCGAAGCAATTTTGTTAGTTGGGTAGGTAACTTTTAGGCCTGGCGCCCACTAGGCAACTTTTAGTTGCTCGCCCCAGCAAATTTTTGTTGCTCCCGATTCAAGTACATTGGGTTATATGGGAGAGCACCCACTAGGCAACTAAGTTGCCGGCAACTTTAAGTTGCTTGCCCCCGCTCACTGAGCAACTTTTGTTGCTGGCAACTTTATCTTTCAAGGATGACCGTGTTCAACGATAAAATTTGACATATAGATTTTTAGATTTCAGAATTTTCTAATCTTCTGATTCTGATTTATCAAAAATGAGCTATAAATTTCAATGTTTTTATTTGGTTTTTACATTTTAATCAACGTTGTAATGGTGTCTGTGTCAAAAGTCAACACAACTAAAAGTTGCCAGCAACTAAGTTGTCCTAACTCTCAGATCTATGAAATTGACCAAGAAACGTTAAAAATGGAATAAAACTCATGTATTTTATTTCAATTTTCATTATTTCTCTAACAATTTTTTCTATGCGAGAGTTTCTGAAACGAGCATGGTTAGTAAAATTAAAAAAATAATCTCTTCTGCCAAAAATCCAAAACCTAAAATCACATCAGCAAAAATATTTAAATTTCTATCATGAAAAAACCATAAATTTCAACAGTACGTACCGATCCTTAGTAAATTTGCTCCACTATTTCTGATGCTGAATCACTCCGCCATTTCTGTGTTGAACTCGTCCATTAAAAAGTCATTTGGCATTTTTGTATGTCTGTTGTCTTTTGTACAAATGAAATAGTTGCTTCAGTTTCTTTTATTTCAAACATAAATAATTAAAATCCCTATTTTAATAAATATAAATTCAATTTGTGCAAAAATAAAGTAAGTACACATTTTTATCTTTTAAAAAAAAAAACATGTCCTTGGTTAAAATGAAGGATTCAACACAAATGTTTGCGAAATTCAGACACAAAAATTGCGGATCCATATTGACTCGGATATCTATAATTGCATTTGCATTCAACTCCGCAAAATTGAGTATCTGCAAATCGCAGTTTAAAGTATGAAATTTAAAATTTAATTTAACTAGTTCGCGTAGGAGATCTCTCAAAATGTTCTACAGTCTACACTGCTTAGCTTAGCATATTTTTCTTTCAAATTAATGTGAATTCATACGTGCTTTGGCTTGAATACATAGACACACCTTATAAGTAGTCCAAGCCATCCGATCCATTTAGATCGGATGGATTTCAGATAGACTGAAATCTTACATGGATCGCTAGTCGATCCACCCCACACGGCTGATTTTGGATCACGCGGGGCCATTTGGCTCGTTGGTTCTTTGGTATACGGCCAGTCTTTGGCCGTCACGACCAATCTATGTGGAATGTGTACACGGAAAATTATTCACATTTGCGGAATTGGGACACGGGTGGAATCGGCTTAAGATGATTTGTGATAGTTGACCTTGACAGTCACAACAAATAAAAAAATGCTATGGCGTTGTGACTATCAACTATGATAAATCACTTAAGCCGATTCCACCCCTGCCCAAAATGATTTCTTTCGGCAATTCTTACTTTATCATAGAATCTTTACTACTTTTGGGTAGCCATATAACTAGAATGCATGCCAAACTATTCAAAAAGTATGCTTTCCATTTTGAAAGCTAACGGTATCTTCTATCGATAATCGCTATTTCATCATTTTGGGAGACGTACATAGGTATGAGTCAGCACCAGGGCAACCCGGGCAACACTACAAGTTCACTGGAATAGTTTCATGTCAGAGCCTATGTTCTCGTCATCGCATTTCATTTCCAGCATCGTTGCCTACAAGGGCTCGCGATCGATTCCCAGAGTCTTCCACCTTAAGGCAACATTTTTGTTTGAGAGGTACTGCCTCTTGTGAGGAAGTGGGAATTCCACCAAGAGTATCTTTTGTCACGGAAAGTGTTTCTTGGTCATTAGTATTCCCGGGTTCTCCACCATTTTATTATTTTGTATGTTATGGAGTACTTAGCTATGACTCTTGGCTGGTGAACAAAGTCATAAAACGAACCATTTGAAATAGACATTTTTTAACTGTTAAGAAATTTCCAATCTTCGCTAATTTTTTTTTAATATTTTAGATATGAGTGATAGCGAAGAAATTGATATTGGTAACTATTCATTCCAAGGAGAAGAATTAAAACGTAAGTAATAGAAAACGCATTACTTATGTTTATTTGTTTTTGCTGACTATTGAATGAAATTCAAATTAATTAACAATGATTTCTTTAATTATTAGCCTTAGATGAAAACGAATGTTTTAAAGATGATGAGGAGGAGGAGGAGAAGGAAGAGGAGGAGGAGGAGTGTATGGAATTTCAAATTGGTCTTATGATAGAACCAGAAACACAAGAAATTTCTATTGTTACGCAAAACGGCAACAAAGCACTATCCAATGCAACCATAGCACCAATACAAAATGCCTTTAAAAGAAGATTAGATTCTGAAAAAGCCAATTCATCAAGAAGTTCAACCAGACCATATATATCATCAACTAATGTCAAGGCATTGAAAAAATCAAAAGGACACCCTACTAACGAAAGTCTTGATACAGCTACAATTTTAAGTGCTATCGATAATCTGCGGATGCTTATGACACAGATAGCTGCCAGGACCGAGGAGCTCTACGAAAACTTTCAGGACATTAAAAACAAACATAATACATGGCAGGAAAGTGCCATACTCGATAGAACTAATCTTAACATTCCTTTAGAAACCAAAGAAGAACTTGAAGCTTTTGAAGAAAAACTTAAAACCGACGATATACCGAAGAAACTATTTGTAATTTTATTTCTTAAATTCTAAAAATCAAACATATGTTTTAAATATGACTTTATATTTATTCTTTGTTTTGCTTTCGTAAATTTAATAAAAATGTAATTTAAGATTTAATTATAAATACTAATATACTGTTGAAGATTTTTATATGCACGAGAAATAGTACCTCAGAACTTGAAGATGAGGAAAAATAATTGAAAAATATTGGTAAAACTAATACCAAATAGCAATTTTATTGAACTTAATGAAGCAAAGCAAAGAATAAGTGTACAGTTAAATTTTAAAAGTTCAAAACATAAAATTTTGTCTTGTTTAGAAACACTTCTTGCTCAAAGTTGACGATCGATCCTGGGACAGGTACATTTCTAGTTGTCTTTTTGCCTGTTTTAAAAAGAAACTAGCTGTTCTTTGCTCGTTTTATGGCAAAAACAACAATATAGAAATTCAAAATCTTGAAATCACTAAAATACTAAAAGGTAAATTGCATAATAATAGAAAGTTAAAACAAAAGAACGATTTTATAATCTTGAATTATTTTATTTTTTCCTTAGAATGTGTATGTGAAAAATTTTCAAAAGTAAGGACAACAGATATTAATCAAGCGATTATGAAATGGTTTCATCTTGCAACTGATCGTTATAGAAGGATCGTTAATCAAAAACCGAATGAATAATAAATTCTAATGTTACCTACAAATAAAGCAAAGTTTTTTCGTTATCATGTTATTATTAAACCCAATGTAATTGAATAATTCAAACTTACAATAATAATTAAGGTAACAAAATTGACACAAATTTATTACATATTAAATTTTAACTCTGCACTACAATCGTAATTTGTTACTGTTCAAATTTAATTTTTGCTAGTGAAAATATTAAATATTATTAAAACCTGTAAACACTTGATGTTGAATCCGCTCGAACTTTTTACTTTCAGGCTTATTTGAAATTAACTTAAATATAGGTTCGTTGGAAATTGTATACCAAAGCCTATAAGAAACTTCAAATGATGTTCAAAGACTTTAAGAATATTTGCCTGGAACGAGTTGGTAAGTGAAAAACTTACTTATGATGTTGACTGGTCAATTTTCCACAATAAAATCGTTTTGACTCAAACTGAACAAAATTTAATTAATATTGGCATAGCACTGCTTCGATTGTAGAGTGAAATAATATTGCCTTCACTCAAAAATGTCTGACGAACACAACGGCTTTGATTCAAACCGTTATATTCAAATCGAAATAAATATCTCTGGAATTATTTTACTTTTGATATTTTCGAATACCGCTAAAGATAGAATTTAAGAAATAGAATAATTTGTATAATTTCTAATTTCTTTTGAAAAGTGAGATTTGTTGTTTTTGATTCTAGGGGACACAACTGTGAAGTCGACACTATTTCTTTTCGTGTATAATTTTTCGTATTTAATTGTGTGCGAAATTCTCGCGCTTTTTCAGTTATTGCCAATTTTATATGTAAAAGAGTGGTTTTTGATGAAAACATTAATCTACGATTTAAAATTAATTTAACTTGCATCGATTTGAGCCTCCAAATTCTTCTCTGTAGACCCAAGAGTTTCCTTTCAAAATAGAAAATGACTAAATCCACGCCACCATTTTCAGTCTAGTTAATTTTTAATTATACTGTCCGTTACTATACTACTTGTTATTATAAATTTACTATTGCTTTCTTTTGAACAGCGTATTTTGTAAACTATTGGGTCTCATATTGAAGCCAATTCATTCGTTAAATTAAATTAATTGCAGTTTTGAATAGGTCCTTGAGGGAAAAAACACTCAACAATTGAAAAAAGCGCAAAAAAATAGACTATGTATTTTGATTTTTTGAAAATGTTGCGTTCGAGACTCGAGGTCGTCGAAAAGTGGAATTATTCATAAGACTTTCGTCATAAACAACTGGGCAAAAACTCACAACTACCAGATTCGATGCAAGGCTTCTAACCTTTGTGACTTTGTCCAACAAGGTTCCAGCACTGTAATTAGTAGTTTATTTTTATTTTTCTCAGAAACTGAAAGACTTTTGCATATGGTTTTCAAAATTTGACTTAAAGTTGAAATCTGCATTGAATGCCAAAAAGAAACATAAATACCTAGTACCATGAAGCAAAACAAAATTGGTAAGAAAAAAAGAATTTGCGTTGAATAATAAATTTTTATTAAACTTAATCTTTTTATAAAAGAATATTGAAGAATGTATATATGGCCTAAGAGGAACTAAAAGATTTTTCTCCAGATATTACCACTGTTCTTTTACATTTGTTTTTCTGTTGTAACAACTTCACCTTCCTCAAATGGGTGCAGTATTAATTAGCTATAACTCCAGCCTATAATTTGGTGGTAACACACACAGGTTGTTGTTGTTCATTCAAAACTATTTAATATAAATTGGTGTATACTTCGCATGTACTATACTTGTATTGGGTGGATTTTCATTTGCATACAAAAAAAAAAAAACACTACTGTAATGATAACAACAAAAAGAAACAAATAGAAATTACAAAAACACAAAAATATAGCATAATGATCAACTGTTTAACATCTATTTAAGGAAGAGTTTTATTTGTTTTGATACTTTTTTTGACGTTGTCCAAAACTGCCCCCTTCTCCCATAGCCAAAAAATACTTAGCCAATTTGTTAACGTAAATAACGAAAATAAAATACCGTGTCACATCAAAACCTCACAAGTTTTGAGAACAGAAAAGTGCAACTTTGTGTTTTATGAGGTTTGCAAAGTTTGTAGAGGAAT
This sequence comes from Dasysyrphus albostriatus, assembly GCA_946251815.1. Taxonomy (NCBI): domain Eukaryota; kingdom Metazoa; phylum Arthropoda; class Insecta; order Diptera; family Syrphidae; genus Dasysyrphus; species Dasysyrphus albostriatus. The sequence continues at coordinate 57,877,962 of OX276337.1, forward strand.
ATTCATAAGTTTTGATTTGAAGAACTAAACATCCAAAATACATATGCAGGTGATCCCTTTAGAACTCAAATTTTCAGACGTTTTTCGTTAATTTATTTCTGTTAACAAGCGAAGTTACCCGCTCAAAGAGAATAATTTCCTTTTTTAAACATTTATTCCGTTCTTTAAACTGCCGATTCATTTTTGTTACATACCGCCGTATAGTGCTTCAACATTTTTTGTATTGCTTGTTCGGTTGTGACAATTTTATAAAAGAACATAACAGCAGGAAACCGGGCTAGAATCCGAACTATACATAAGTGCTTTATATGATCGCTCAATAAAACGATTATCGACATCGCATTTTCCTTTCGCCATAAACGATAGTGAACGATATCAGTGCTGAGATCAAACGAAGAATTACTCTTGCCAATCGCTGTTTCTTCGGGCTAGGAAGCAAGCACCTCTCCTGAGCAACTTAAGTGTCCCTGTGTAAGACGCTTATCATCCCGGTAATGATGTATGGTGTAGAGACATGGACACTTTTAGCGGACGCTTTAGGCTGTTTTGAGATGAAAATTCTCCGAGTTATTTTTGGTCCTGTCTGCATAGATGGGGAATGGAGAAGAAGATACAACTACAAACTGTACGGGCTGCACAACGACACTGACCTAGACAGTAAAGTAAAAAGCCAACGACTGAGATAGCTGGGCACCTAGAGTGAATGGACAACAATGTTCCGGCCCAGAAAGTCTTTCAGCCCTATTATGGTTGTCAATTATCAAATTGATAATTAAAACAATTAAAATTCGGAGTTTAAAACCCCAACTGAGAAAAGTTTTGATCATTGAGAATGATGCAGATTCTAGCAAATTAGAAGAAAATTAAAAATTATAAAACAAAAGTTCATCAGTTTTTTTAATAAATTGAATTTAAAAACCCAAATTTTAAGGTTAATCAACTATCAATTTGATAATTGACAACCATAATAGGGCTGTTTGAATCCAACCCCGTTGGACGCCGTAGTAGAGGAATACAGCGCAACAGGTGGGGCACGCAAGTGGAAAAGGACCTTAATCAACTTGGCGTGCGAAACTGGAGACAGCTAGCTAGAAGTGGAGCCGGCCGGAAGAAGCTTGCTGATTGAGGCTCTGGTTCACCTAAGACTGTAGCGCCATTTTAACTATCTACCTTTCCCTATAGATGCAACAGCTACCGTCAAAACGATGGTAAAAAAATCGATCATCAACTAAAAAATAAAGTCAGTATTACCATAACTCTTTGATTATTTGCTAATTAAATTGTTCCAATTGCCTACTCAATTATTTGAATTTGGTGGCGCCGCGCCATAGCACATGGAGAGCCAGGGCCAAGTGACTTATTACCCTCAAACATTTGTAATTGTTACTTTTCTTTTATATTGCTTGACATTCTGGTGTTATATTCCAAGTTCTAAGCTCGAGCTTTATTCAAATCGTTACAAATCAAACACATCATGTAAAATATTAAATTATTTTTCTTAAATTTTATTCACTAAACTTAATTGAGACTTTAAAATGAAAAACAAAAAAAATATTATAGATGTACAACACTCAACTTAGTTTATAAACTCTTTTCAAAAATAAAATACATAATATTAAAAACACGAATGCTCTGTACATAATAAGTATTCTATATTATATAAATCAATAGAAATATCAAATTAGATTTGTTAAAAGTTGTCTTCTCGAGTATCTATGTTTTTATATTTTATTCAAGGATACTTATTATTAAAGCTTTAAATAAAAAAATACATACAAAGTTAAAATTAATAATACTATATACAATATTATTTATTTTATTTTATAAACAAAATAAATGGTAAATGTTTGCACGTGTGTTAAGTAGTTTATAATAGGTATATATAAATATATATATATATATTAAAGTGTTATTTAATTTGTGTTATGTGTAAAATTTAAGGCCATTCTATCTTTGTTTTTTATTTATCAAAGATTGCTTCATTCTAATTTGTATTTCTTCGAAAGCATCAATCTTTCGATTTTTAATATTTATATAAAAAGAGAACAAAATATTTGAAAGGCACTTTGCTATAAAAATTAAAACAAACAAAAGCTAAAGCGAATATTACAATCAACGCACAAGCTCTATCGAAAAGCACACAGTTTTTAAGCTTAGAAATTAAATAAGAACCGATTGGCCGAAAAACGAGTTAAAAAGGAACAATACTAATGTTACTCTCTTTTCCTCCTTAACAGCCACCTTGAGAATATTATTTATGTAGTTAGTTGCGTTCCTATATATCCTATTGCATATTATAATCGGTTACTATCACGAATAGTAGAGGTCTGTCGTTTGCATCATTTGTTTCATTGGCATTGGCATTTGTATTGGCGGCGGCTATGTCAACGGGCTGGAGGGATTCCTCTTCGGAGGGCACAACTAATTCATACGTTGCCGTTGTGGCAGCTTCAGAGGAGTCCAGCGATGATCCACTTCCTCCGCCTCCACTACCATCAAGAATATCGGCGAAATCCTCCTGTTATTTGCTTTGCAAAAGAGTAGCACCGTTATATAATGCAATATTACAACCGGCATTGATGTGATCGATAACTTGTTGTTTTAGTTGAAATACATGATCTTTGAGATTCTTCAAAACCAACGCAAGGTCAGCATTTTCTCCTTTGAGTTCTTTAACTTTATCTTCGAGTTTGGATATGCGTTCGAGCTTTCGCTTGCGACATTTTGATGCTGCTACACGATTCCTTTGCCTCTTGCGTTCTAGTTTAATTTTTTCCTGATTTTCCAAATCAATTGGAGTTAATTGGGGTGGTGAGGGAGGTGGATTCTGTGGTTCGTCTTTAATAGCAACTGGATATGAGTCATCTGTAAAATCAAATAAGTATGCATATAGATAAATGTTCTCTATGACTGTTTTTTTTTTACGATTTGCTTACCCAAATTAGTGTATGTAAATGAACCACCACTCATCCCATTGGTATGAGCATTATTGTTATCGTTGTTCTGAAGACTTTTTAGAGCTTCAACAAATCCTTTAGCGAAACCCTCTTGTTCGGATGTAACCTAAAAGAAAATAGGAACAAATTTGATTAAATAATAATCATGCTTTGTATGGCGAGGTTATTGTCTGATTAATTCAAAAAAAGAATATTTTTTTAGCTGCATTAAATAGCAGAAACAAATTGGATAATTTCTATGGGGAAAGCAGTAAAAATTCTATAAAAACCAAACGCATTAACGGATCGAATTGAAATTGGCTATGTGATATTAATGTGACACGGTCTCATCACAATACAAAGAATAATTAGTGGCCTTTCAACAATAAAGAGCATTTACTATTAATTTTTGTTCAGAGAAATGATTTTTTCATAATACTATTTTAACATTATACTAAGGCTTACTCGCGCATTGGCTGCTACCTATCTGCGTTTTTAATCACATCATTAGATTGATTTTTCGTTTATGAAATTTAAAGACAAAAGACATTTATTTATTTTTTTTTGTTGAAATTGATAGCAGTTTAATCAGACATGTTCAGAAAAATGAGATCTCAGAGCCCTCAGCTCATTTTGCTCCGTCGAAAAACGAGCAACGGATCCAGTATTTTTTTCCTCAGTTATTTTACAGCAAGAAATTTAATTACAGAACCCTGTTCATGAGACTATAAGTTGAATAAATACATATGTATGTATGCACCACAAAGATCGTAACGCAACTTAGTCGTAAGAATTTAGCTGTGGTTTTAGCGCAAGTGGTTGCGGATTAAGATATTATTTTTTTTTTTATTTTCCTACATACATACATACAATATAAAAATGAAGATCTTGAAATATTTGTTTACGCTTGCTTTAGATCAGCCATACTCAACTTTTTTTCATAAGGTCACAAAGACGTTTAAGTTATGGTGTCTCCGGCTGCAACATGAAATACTTTATATACTTATAGACTTTTAGAGCCGACAGCAGATTTTGCATGTGAATGATAGCAACAAAAGAAGTATAGGCGTCTAAAGCTTAATTTAAAGCTTTCATAAAATCAAAGTCTTGCAGTCCACAACTGGGGCCTTTGTGATTAAACAGTGCATACAAAAAAAATATGAAAGAAACTTCGATGGTAATGGTTTTAGCCAAAATTGGTTTTCACCCCTCCCTAGATAAGCTCCTCGGATCACATATCAAGGAATCTGCGACCATTTGAGTGTATAATTCGCCCAGTCAGTGAAAATGGGGTTTTTAAACAGTTATGCCGTTATGCTTTTCGAAACTAAACTAGTCTCAAGACATCGGCTTTGCTTTGAAAAGTACACTTTATTTCGAACAGACAAATAACTTGCAAAAACTGGCACTGCCATTCTAATTAAACCATCTGTTTAATGCCAAAAGGTCATTATCCAAGGTCTGGTTACTTTAAAGTAACTTGTGTAGTAATTGCACTCGAAAATAACAAAAATATCCTTCTGGTATTTTTGTACAATCAGTGCTCCGCATCCTAGAATGACATAACCTACGACCTTGATTTGCTTAAAGCATTTTGCCACAATTACACACAATTCATAATTGGTGGCAATTTCAACACCCGCTGATACTTTAAGATAGTAATTGTAAAAAGATAGTACCTAACTAGACAATGTAACAACCTTTGGTACCTATTTACATATATCGATGTAAGATCAAAATCCGAGCAGCCACAAGGTTTTAAACCCTAGTGCGCCCTGAGGCAGGGAACAACGAACAAACCTAAAGATTTAAGGATTTAGAGCGTCTTGCCATGACCGCGTCGCGTCCGGTTTCAAGGATGTAACTTATTTTGTTGTTCGCCTCACGCTAATGCGTCACTTGGATTAGGGTATGTTCAGTCGCCGGGCAGGTAGGTACATACATATGTCAACAGTTCTTACAAAAAAGGTACGTAGGTCCCGTTTCAAATCCTATTTAAAGCAAATGTTTTAAAATAGTATGTACATATATGTTCATAGGTACTGATCAAAATACATAATCTTAAAATTAAATGTTAAAAATTATGTTCATAAATTATATTTGAATACAAGTTATATTACATACCTTGGAAGAAAATGCAAGCACAGGTGTTAGATCTTGAAGTAAATTGATTGGCATTAGGATCTTATCCAAATCAGGTGTTGCTAGCGATTCAAGAAGCATAGGTGTTGGTACAACTTCACTCATGCGTTGCTTCTTTGCAGGATTACTCTTGGATGTATTTAAATCCAATGAAACAGGCCTTTTGGAAGCATTTCCCGCGGGTGCAGCAAATTGCTGCTGCTGTTGCTGTTGTTGTTGTTGTTTATCATCATAAAACGACTGATCCATATTGTTAGAATTAGTCAAATTGTTATTACTACTACCACCTTGTGTATTATTATTTTTTATTGTAGAATTTGCAGTATTTACTGCAGAAATAGATTTTGCAGGTGTTTTCATTTTTTAATAAATTATTCTTTTCATTCAAAAAATTCCCACTTCAAATTTTTGTTTTGTAGTGTACACAAATATGGGTGGTGCGTAAATTCCCTATCTGTCACTTCACTACAACTGTCAAAAAAAACCCAATTGGAGAATTTTTTCTTTCCTTCTGTTTTTTTAATCTTATAAATTGCGTTTTTAAAATAATTTCCAATACAAATCGAATAAACACTGACGAAAAAACTTATAAAATTTATGTAAAAATAGAAAAAACTTATTTTTTGGTATTCTCGTTTTACTGGGAAATTGGGAAAACCTTGAACTGTAGCAAATTTATCGTCACTCTCCACACTCTTTGTTAATTTTCTTATCGCATTCTAGAAATGTTACTTCACTTTGAAAATGTTTTTTTTTTGTTTTATTTTTAGAAAAGGTAAATTCTTTGGAAAAAAAGTAAATATTATTGCAAAATTCACGCACTTTTTATTATTTTTTATGAAAATGTGACACGAGTACGACGACACACACCTTACTTTAACAAATGTTTACGAATGAATGAAAATGAAAAGTACTAGTAGTAGTCGGAGTGTAGCCGATTGTATTGTGGAGAGATAGAGAAAACAAAATTATGAGTCACTAGTTTTCAGCTATAAATAGAAAACACGTCATCGCTGGCCATTTGCATTGGTTGAATATCACGAGATAGCAAATGTAATGCAATATGATTGGTTAGTTTTGTGTAGTGTTCTCTGTTGCTGTTGTTATGTATTTTTGTTTTATTTTTCTGTTTACTATGTTGTTCTTGTTTGCCTTCGTCGTTCGCCTCTTATGTTGGTAGTTTTGATTTTGATTAAAATAAAATTGAAAGAAGGGGTTGGGCAGTGAAATTCAGTCCCGTATCAATACTGCGCCCGTGCAAGACTATCAATTTAAGTACTATGTATTTATTAAAAATAAAATTTTAATCCAATGTGAAAATATTTTGGTTTAAAAAAAGTTAATGCAAAATGCCAAAAGTTTGCATTAAAAATAAAATGTGAATTCAATATAAATTTTTTTTGCATTAATAGCCCTAAACGACGACTACATGCTTGCCGAACTTGTTCGTTTGCGTTATCCCCTACACGCTACACGGCAAACACATTTGGCGATCATTTAATTTCGTGTTGATTCTCAAGGGTACACTAAACAAGTGCTATAAAGAAGCGGAAGAGATTGCGCGTTGCGCTCCGGGCGTCCTTAGACGATTGGGGGCCCTGGGTCCATAAGGATATGAAGGCCTCTGGAATCAATTTTATTGAAAACTATTTCAGATTATAAGTTTTACCATACATTTTTTAAAATTATACTATTAACAATCTCCCTCTGTTTTTTCCTCTTAGCCGTCTAAAAATTAGTGGCAGTTTAAACCCACTAGTTAATGCCCACAGGGGGGCAATTCGATTTTATAGGGGGGCAAATTTTAGTTCTGATTTATTATGCAAAAATAGATGCCAAAAATAAATGAGTGCGCATGGGAAAAAGATTTGACTGGCACTCATTTATATTCGAAAATGTCCGTTGTCGATGTTGGCTTGTTCAAACGTTCGATTGTGTCAAATTGTGAATTGTTCGTTGTGAGAAACCGGCTAAGAAAATCTGTAAATGTTCGATTGTATATTTTGTGAGTTATTTAGTCAATATTTTCGAAAAACTAAAAACTTATCGAAGCAAAAACGAAAAAATTTGGTTTCAGTACCCTTATTGTATGTCAGACATAATAATATGAACAACACAAATTTTGACAGGTTTCATTGGCTCCAAATATTTGAAGTTACTGACTGATACCGAAATATAAATTGTTTATCACTTTTAAAATTTATAACCTGATGATTTCTTCGTAATTTTGAAAAATTCAAGTTTTTTAATGAACTTTTAAATTTTTTGAGTGTTAAGAAAATTGTATGAATATATTATTGCGGGGACATACGAATTTTGGAAAAGATTTATTGGGGCATAGCACAGAAAAGATTGGGAAATTTTGATTTAAACTTTTAATTAGAAAATGAGTACTCCCACAAAGGGAAATTTTCGTTTTCGAGAGAAACTCATAACAAGCGAAAAGTATAAAGTGAATTTTCTGGGGGGAATGTTGTTCACGTGAAACTCACAATACGGCTGAATACTTCTTTTTTTATGGTTTATATTTTTTTTTCATCCTAAAGCCGCTTTCAAAGCAGAAATATGCATTGACGGGTTGTCGATTGTCGAACAATGTCTGAATAACCAGCAATGGAAAAATTACGTTCCCATTTTTGCAATTAAAATTGATGAAAATGAGTGAGTGCTCATCAGAAACGTATACAGACAATTGTCACGAGGTTTTGTGTTCAAAGCAATTTTTTTCTTTAATTTATCTTAGCATTTTCTCAATTGGAAGATTATTCAGAAAATTGATAAGATAAATTTACAAAAAGTGAAGAGCAAAAAATATATTGTTCGAGTTGGGTGAAATCCAATATTCTAAGAAGCACTTACACTTACTGTTAAAAGGATATTGCGGAATTTAAAAAATCGTTTCACAGGATTTCTTTTTTGAAACTTAAAACGGGATAGGTAGTTCTATGAAAAAAATATAGATATACCAGCATTAATTAATAGTAAATATCATTTAAGAGTTAATTTTGTGTCCATATGCACTGCACATAGCATATGCATATGCTGAGTTGTGCCAGCGCCGCCGTAAAAAAAATGTTATAGCAACTATGATTTTTTAAAATGTTCCCAAACGAAGTTTAAATAAAAAAAATTTAAAAGTGTAGGTACATATTAAAATTTTCTCGTTTTAGCTTTGTTTTGGACGATTCTTTTAAGTAGCTATATTTAAAAAAAACAATGGAAGTATTCAATCGAGAACTTTAACTGTCGCTGAACAGAAAGGGTGAATGAGCTGGAATAGATGTCAAAAATGATGCTGCTGCATTTAACTTTCATTGCAGCATTTTTGACATCTATTGCAGCTCCGTCTCGCATTTTGTTTAAGCAGTTAATTTGATCAACAATAAGTCGTTGTGTGGATGACGGTTTTGTGGAAATTGTTAACCCAACGCCATTTTTTATTTTTTTCATTTTTATTCGCTTTGAAATCATTTTAGACTTAGAGCCGACAGCAGATTTTGAGTGTGAATGATAGCACGATAATCGTGTTAACCAAAATTGGTTTTCACCTCTCCTAGATAAGGTCTTCAAATCACATATCACGGAATCTGAGACCATTTGAGTGCATATTTCCTCCCACCTCATGTTTAAAAAAAGTCGTTTTTCACTTTGTATTTAGAATTTTTCAAACGGTCTGGCAGGGCGAACTATATGCAGTCAAGTGGTCTCGGATTCCGTGATATTTGATCCGAGGATCTTTTCTAGGGAGGAGTTGTTTTTTTGGTGGTTATTTTCCCGTGGGTAGGTGCAAAACCTGCATAAGGCTCTATGAGGACGGAAAAAGGCGTGCTCATAGAAGTGTGAGATTCTTACTACACTAAAACCACCTCCACTTCCCGATTGCAACTAAGTTGAAACTTATCTAGCAATTTATTTTTAACGAAGTTAAGTAACGTGTTGCAGGTTACTTTCCGGTGAAAGTTCCTGCTTAATCCGCGATTTTAAAGCGGTTTTCTGTTCACCGCACCAAGTCGGAAGGTTTTGTTCTTCGCAGACGGCGTACTAAATTCGACTCGTCAAGAATGTCAATAATCGTTGAATTAGCGTGTTCTAATAGTCGATTTCTATGTTTTCGCGCGAAACTTTTTATTCCGTCCCGGACCGTAGTAATCCCGAGATCCCTGTGAAGATCTTCGTTTCTTATATACCACGGAGCATTTACAAATGACCTAAGCAATTTATTTTCAAACGTTTGTAAGTTATTCAAGTTTGTATCGCAGGTACAACCCCAAAGTTGTATACCATAAGTCCAAACAGATTTAAGAACCTGTCGATATAAAATCATTTTATTTTCAATACTAAGCTTTGAATATTTACCGAGTAACCAGTTCATATCTCTTAATTTACTCTTTAGTTCTTCGCATTTCTTCTTCACGTGCGGCTTCCATTTTAATTTCGCGTCTAGAGTCATTCCCAGATACTTTGCCTCATTTGCAAATGGAACACGAGCGGTATTAAGAAAGACGAGTAATCTAGGGAGGAGTGAAAACCAATTTTGGCCAGCACGATTACCTTCGAAGTTGCATTCATATTTTTTTTGATGCACTGTTTAATCACAAAGGCTCTAGTTGTAGACTGCAAGCCTTTAATTTTTTGAATAACTTCAATGAAACTTTCGACGCCTATACTTCTTTTTTGCTATCACTCACACCCAAAATCTGCTGTGGGCTCTCGGTCTATTCGGTTTCTTAACAAAATGGAGCTAGGAAGTTTTCACTGAACAACGACGATATATTAGCAGTTTTCCAGCTGTGTAAATACGGCATTACAATAAAAATTGTTAAACCACGGATCAAAATTTGAACCTCGTTTGTACAACCGGTCCTTTAAGAAATAAATACAAATCGTTTTTATTAAATTTGTGAATTTTTATTGCAGACAGAAATCATTAACCATCTCACTTCCGACGGCCAATATGAAAATAACCGAAAACAATCAAAATTCGATAATATAGCAATAGGTGGTCGTGGTGTTGGTATATGAAGGAGTAGGAAACATCATCGAAAATACCCATGAAGTGAGTGTATGTGTGATCTGTCAAAAACAAAATAAAATGAAAAAGAAAATCAAGATTCAACACCTATATTCTCTACACCAAAAATGATAACCAGCATTAAATTATTTCATTCACAACACAACAAGATGTTTTTATGAGTCATCCTTATCATCGTTACAATTTCAAAAGGCGAGTATTCTGGTTTGAAAACAGGTACACAAATCGGCAATGGTGTCTACCTGTTGATGTGAAGCAGGGCCAGACAAGCTATACATGCAAGCGGTGCAAATGCGCAGACTGCTAATCCCAATGGGCATCTTGAGCAAGCTAATAATTATCTTTGGTAATATGTTTTATAGGGTACTTTTACATAGTTTAATATTTTCAACATATAGAAACAAAAATACTAGTATATATTAGTTCTGTTTAGTTTTAATCCAAAGTTCTGTCAAATTTTGTATGCAAAAAAAAAAAAAAAAAAAAAAAAAAAATTGGCTACGTTCAGACGACCCAAGGGACTAGTAATTAAGGTAAGTTTCTAGTCTCTGATTGGTCAGATGACAAAATATTTATTTCCAACTAAGGCGACTTTATTGGAAAGTTGACTGGAAAGTAAGTCAAATCTCCCTTAATTATCAAGTCAAGCGCACTTATGTCAGAGTATCAGCTGATTACATTTTTTCATTGAACTGAAAGCTGAACTTTATTGTGATTTGTTTTTTTTTGTTGCACCTTCATTTTTCCATACTGTGCAAAGTGGTTTTCCATTGAACACGAAAAAGAAAATGGAAAAACCTGTATGATAAGTAAAAAATATGAAAAATTATGGGATTTGTTCATTTTATATTGGGTTTTGCTAATATCTAAATCAAATAGCCTTGAAAAACCTTTTTCTAAAAACTACCTTATTACAATTCATTAAAGGGTTTTTCCCTGTTGCCATGTATATTTTAGATAAAAATAATATCGGTCCTTTTTTCACGATCAGCTGAAGTAAATGTTTGAAGTAAATTTTCTTGTTTGACATTTCAAACAAACCTAGTTACCTTGGTTAAATTTGCGTTCAATAAATTCAGTTGACTGAATATCTAGTCCCTTGGGTCGTCTGAACGTGCCCATTGACTGGACTTTAAACTAAATTGAGTAGTTTTGGAAAGTAAAGGAACAGTGGAATTTTTCCATCGGATATACATATCAGATCAAGTGTTTTATTTTGCATAATCAATTGTTCATGATTGACTGAGTTAACTCTGAATTGAATTTGGGTTGGTTAATCCTTCAAAATAAATCAATGCTATATTTTCACTAAAGGTTTATCAGTTTTTCTCAACCACTCACAATTTTCTTTTCTTTTTGCTGTTTTCTTCCATGTTATGAAAGTTAAATAGTGATTATATAAATTTGATCCATATGAACAATTTAAATTAACACAGGTAAAATAAATATTATCAATTTTAAATAAATTAAATAATTTTGAGATTGGAATTTTATATTTGATATGACAGAATTTCTTCATCTATTTTCAATTTTTTTTGAAAGCATCCAATCAATTTCCAGTTTCTTTTTTGACATTTTACTTAACTTTTAAAAAGGTATATTTATTTCGTTGATCTCTGAATTCCAACAAGTTTTCGACTGGTTTTATATAAAACTTTGTGTTTTACGAAAACCTGAAGTACAAAAATTGTATGGGAGAATTCGTGTTTTCGATTAGGTTTTACTCCGAAATCAATATTTACACGAAAACCGCGTTTTGTGTTCGGTGTGAAAAGGCTATAATTTCTAATCTTCAACACTTACGAAACTAATTTGAAGATTTGTGGTAAATCTTATTAAATCTCAATTTAGTGTATGGTTGAAATGAAGTATTGCATTAGGGAACATAAACATAATCTGCTGGTCCTAAATGGTAGCATTCATTCCCCTTACACTTACTTCATGATCTAAGATATGAAATACTTTGAAACTTTTACTGAAATAGGGTATGATATGATACAAAATATTCTATAGCAATCGAACATAATGTGTTTTTTTGTATGTAAGGTATAATAGGCAGGTAATATGGATGAAAATGGGCTCCATCCACTACTGAATTAATTTCGGATTAGAAATCCTTTATTCTAAAGCAGGACTACCAAATACAACAAACAGTTCATGAAATAGAACCTGTTCAATTAACTAATTTCTGTATTATTTTTGACTTATAAATGAATCTAGGAAACAGGTATAGACAAGATACAAGACTACCTACCTTACCTTTTTTGATCTTAATTTCACTATCAACAAAATAAAGCAACAAGTCATTTTGTAGTTTCTGAGTCATTCAAAATAAGAAAATAAGTTATGGTGTGAGTGATAGGTAAGTAGGAGCCTAGACACGAATTAGTTAGGTACCTACCTACTTAAACGAATTAACAATTAACTGCAACAGTAATAGCTCTAGTATTTATGTTACAATAAAAGAATATGTTCATTACATACAAATACATAAACCTTGTTTAATTTATTTTTGTGGGCATAGAAAAAACAAGCTTTCATTTTCATTGTTAATTTTAATAAGCTTTAGATTATGAAATGATTTTCAGCTACATACATTTCTTAACACACAGTTGCTCAAAATGTAACCAAGACTTATCAATGTGAGAGAATTTTAATTGCATACATTTAGGTTAATGTTATTCCGAAGAAATAACGTACAAGTATTTGTTGTTTAAACTTTTTGTTTTATATCTGATAAACTTTGATAAAAATTTGTGCGGATCTGATAGATATTGTCTCTTACTGATGTATAAACAATATTATGCTGTGTTTTTTTTTAGGTATCTATGCTTATTTTGCATGTAAATACAACAACAATTTCCCTTAGTAAGCGAAGATAACCATCTCCGGAATATGTACGGAAGTTTTCCTGTAAAAAAAATTTCCAAAATTAATATTTTCTTGACAGGATAATGTGTAGAAGCTTTGTATATAAAGCTTATATACAAAGGTAGAAGTATAAGTATTATATGTATCTTGGACGTCAACACTTTTATTCATAACTAGTGGACAGGACAACCTCGGATCTATAATTTTCCCAACCGGGACCAATACTTGAATTTGGCGCCCCTCCATTTTTTGAGATTAATAAAAAAAATAGCATATAGCTACTTGGTTGAATTTTTTTGTAACCGGGATATAGAAAGTTTTCAATTATTTGAACTTTATACAAAACACAAACACAAGGCCGTAGCCAGAGGGGGATTACAGGGTTTAATCTTCCGCACCTCGAATATTTTTAGAAATACATCTGTAAATCATATTCTGCAATGGTTACTAATTGTGTTCAAAACTTTCAGAATTTACTACTAAGCTCGCATAGTACACAATTTTTAATGAATATAGTAAGGAGCCTTTACCCTGATGATTTATTAAGTCAACTTAAAGTGAGATTCGTGAACCATAAGTCCAACTTTCTTCGTTGTGCATTGTGATTTCCTCAGTTTTTTTTTTGTTGCAAAAATAAACAAAATTTTTAACGAATACAAAAATTTGATACAAAAAATTTGGAAGGTCATAATTCATATTTTAAAGTATTTAAATTCATACTCAAGAAGGCAAATTTTGTTTAGCATGAACACCAGAAAGAACTGTTTTGACCAGAAACCGTCTAAAAACATACCTAAGAAATTTACCGTCTAAGAAAGACTTACAGGATTAGCGTAAATGTCAATCCATCGTAAAATTGAAATTAACACAGAGGAAGTTATCGATATACCTACATATTTCGTGCAGGCCAGAAGATCAAATGGTGAAACTTTTTTTTTCAAAAATTTAATTATCCCCCCCACCCTAAAATAAAATAATATATGGCTACGGCCTTGTACACACACATGGCTGCAGTTCAAAAGTTTTTTCAATCCTTCCAGATTTGTTAAAAGGAAGGAAAGCCCAAATCTAAAAATCAGAAAATTAATCTAAATTCAAGATGTTGCACAGAAATTAGTTTAAACAAAAATTATTTTTTAATGAAAACAAGTACCTACATACATGTCCTCTATTTTATTTTATAAAATATGCTTGAAATAAATAAAAAAAATAAATACATTTTTTTTTTGCTTAAATAGTTTAAAAAAAAAACGGTACGAATGTTAGCGTACCTACACGTTAAACTGACTTCTCCCAGGACTTTTGTATATCTGTGGTCTTTTGATGAAACATGATAAGTCCATTTCCAAATTTTTACATCGAATTTCACAGAGCTTAAACGGGAGAAGCGAATTTCTTCAAATTTAATAAATAATTTTCGATCATTTTGTTCATTCCTTTGAAGAAAATCGGTAAATTCGTTCAGGTTCTAGCAAATTTTAAAATGGAGTTATCTTGTTTCTCCAAGCTTCAAAGATACTTATGTCGTTTTCGATTGGATGTTTGGAGTACTCCTTTTCTACTCCTTTTTCTCTCCTTCTACTCAAATTTTTCCATAAGCCATAGAAATGAAACAGAACACAAAACCAAGGGAAAACGGAATTACATTCGTGCTGAGTGTTGGTTGTTTGAAATATTTTGTATTTTAAGTGATAAAATGAAAGAAAAAACTGCTAAAGGCTGACTGAAAATGCAATTTGAAATTCAATTGCCGCATCTCATTCCATTTCGGCAGTGTCGGCACATGGATTTGGTGCCCCTGGAAGATGCCACCGGATGCCGGTTTGCCCCCCTATAGATCTTTATTTCACTGCATCAGTGCATCAGTGAAATAAAGTAACGAAAACAACTTTTTGGATTTTAATGCGCTTAAAATATGTTTCTTTTATGAATCCTTTGATCAAAACATTCTTTATATACTTGGCTCAATGAATATTGAAGAGAAATTCCACTATCTCCCTAATCACCAGTCTTTTTACAGTGTAAATCATAGCTTTCTACAGTTAAAAAAAAAAACGGTTTAAAATGTGATTAAATATTGATGAATGAATATAATCTGGTTTCATGTGAAAGCTAATATAATGTTTAATAAGATTTTAGCTGAATGGTCCCAAAAGTTTAATTTTTAACCAGGTCAACCTAACCAAAAAGGGCTCTATTCTTTAAATCATTCATATTCTTCAAAAAATGTGCGTGATAGAATATTTCCCAAACCAGATTTAGATTTACAAAAGTCAAATCTGTCATAGTTTCAAAAAATTATTTGAAGGCAAAAAAGTTGATTTTTGCAAACCAGTATTACCTTTACCATATAACAGTTATTGTAGTTGCAATAATTCAGTTTTTATATTCGCTTAGTCCATGTTAAGCGAAGATGATTATTTTATCTGAAAACGACATACTTAAGTGTAACGTGCGCATCACTACCGTAAACGCGCTGTTGGCCATAACATACCCACGAATACCCCATTTTAATATATGATTTAATGATATCTTGTAGAAAGAAGAGCTTCTTTCTTTGCTATGCTAAACAATAAAATGTTGATTCAACAATTCAACACATTTAGAAAAAAAAAAAATGATGAATTGCCTTAGTCCAAAAAGTGAATTGACCTCTAACTTATCACACCAATAACAATTTTGAAAGGATCACCAAGGCAACTCACCATCAAGAAGTATGATTTTTAAATTTTAAGAAAAAGCTTTCATTTTCCATTCAATTGCCATTGGCATATTTTTTTTAACCACAATGTTTTGGCTAAGGTCAAAATAAAGAGCTGCTAAATTACACACCACAATAGTGAGAACTAATTATCTCAAAACCAAACCGATATCCCCTGTTATGAGCCAAACCAATTTTGTTCGGATATAGAGTTTATTGACTTTCCAACAAGTCGACTCTAAGTTTCACACTTACAACACTTATTTAAAAGTGTTCGAGGAAGTATTTTACTGTATAATTTATACAATTTCATTGTATATTTTTTTTGGTTTACTAATTGTGTTATTTTTAGACAAATAGATTTAACTTTAAAATTGGAAATTAATTTGTTTAAACACACCTACCCGCTGAGCTCATGAAATTGCAAGTCAATATGGTGCTCAGGGGCGCTTAATACAATCCATTAAACATGTTATTACTTCGATTCATCACAAGAAGACATTTAAGTCAATATTAATTGGCACAAAGAAGTTGTTGCGATGTTATTGTTCCCATCAGTGCCGCAACTAATTTAATTTAATTCTTTAGAATTTTAATTAGATTGATTTAAAGAAGAAGAATTAAATTTAGATAATCCGTCAGTGTTAAATATCGTATAAAGAATTTATAGATATTTTAAACACATATTTAAATAGCTAGAATTTGGAGGCAAACATTGAATTGGGAAAATAACCTTCAATATCAGTGACATCTGACATACATTTTTGCTATATAATCTAATAAAAATTAATTTTATAGCAAGGATGATTGTTTTGCATATAATTTTGATTAGATTAAGCTGGATTTCCCTTTGTCATTTACCAATAACTGATGAAAGACACATTTGTACGTGTAGTTTCACAAAATGACACTTGAAAATACTCCAAAATGGATTGATTGATTGATTGTCCTTGAACATTGTTTGTCATTAGGTAACAAATTTGAAGGACAAGTGAATTATAGATCAGTTGACCAACGAAATGTCACATTGTCTTTGACGTCTCTAACTTTTGTATCACTCTCATCTCTTGGAAAGAAAGAGTGGAAAGTTAAAAATAAAAAAGACATACATTTGACAGCTGATAAAATTCAATTTGAATGCGATATTTAAAAGTTTGGCTCATTTTTTTTTTACCAAAAAGTGAAGGGACTATGAAATGAGTGATCACAACATATAAGCTTTCCTTTACCAATTTCAGAGGATGATAATTATAAAAAATAAAAAACGATCACAAAGTCACTCTGGGATGAGCAATAGAATGAAATCAAAGCCAGTGATCCAAAAGGTACCTTCAGAAATTCAAGAATATTTGGTATTGAAGCCACACTATTCTTAAAAAAAGACATATTTCATTGAAGTTGAATGTCAAACTGTGCCAATTCAAAGTCAAGTAGGAATCTAGCATTAAATATCTTGTTTTACTAAATTTAATATGACTAATTAAGAATAAGAAATTGGTTGAAAAATATGATATAAATGTCATTCGGGCTAGTGTGACAGAATAATCAAATAAGGTTTTATAACATAAGGTTGGTTTGACATCGTCTCACACTTGAATTAATTTAGTGTCGACAGTCGAGCTAACTTCACTATGATTATGCATAAATGGCATTGTTCCATCGCCAAACCGATTTTCTTGTTAGGCGCCAGTTATAGCTATCATTGAAACATATCATTGAAATTTTTATTGACTGATTTTAAGACATTTAGAAAGCAAAATCTTTTATTATTTTGATGGACAAATAATGCCCCAGTCTTAGTTAATATTTCTGGTAAAAAAAAATCAAATAGTCCCAACTTTCCACATAAAATGACTAAAGATTTCAATGGCTTCACACAATTTAGGTCAGATCATGGACCCAAATAAATTAAATTATCATAAATTAAAAATATTGTGCTTATTTAGGAAATTTTAGCAGTAAATAAAATTGCTTGAAATTCGGAAACTGCGGACTTCTTTATTTGGTTTCAACAGGCAGTATACCACTGAATTCAGCACTTCCAAATAATTTAAGGGACAGTTTTTCAGTTCAGAGTTAACTCTGAGTTGAATCAGAGTTATCTTGAAAATAAACTAGCCCCAAGTTAACTAGGAATAGTTTTTCAGTTGAAGATTAATTTTGATCTTTCAGCTGTCAAAAATCTACTGTCATCGATGTGCGACACTATGGATATCATCTCCGTATGCCTTTCACGCATTAAAAAACAGATGGCGTCATAACGGAATTGCACTATCAATTACTTTCACTTTCCAAATCGAGATGTCACCACAACGGAAAAAACTATCATTTTAGTCATTTTAGTTAACTCACCCAATTAGGTGAGTTAATCTAGGTTTAACCCCGAGACTAGGATGATCTCGCACTAAAAAACTAGTACACTTCATTTATTCGTATTAATCCTGGAGGTTAATATTGTTGCAAAAGTTGTTATTTATTTACGTGGCCTTTTTCTCTATAATTTAAGTCGAATATTATTGCAAAAGATAGAATCGTGGGGAGAGAGAAATAAATCGACATGACATAATCTGTTGATTGTTGATTGGACTGTGGAGTCAGGGTGTTTCATTGGAGCGTGTAAACTAACCCACAAAGGCATCACCACTCACAATTAATAAGCGTTTTTTCTTTTTTAAGCTCTGAGCAGCTATCGGATATTCTGCTCTAAGCAGAATATGAACATAGCTATCCGATATACTTAAACTTTTGAAAAACATCTGAGCTGTCAAACGACTGCAATTGCGATGCGTTCAACGCACCATAATTTAGTATTGACTTCAAATTATCATTTGATAGCTGCCAATCAAAAACTCGAAAAATTAAAAAATGTGAACGGAGATTGAAGTATTGAACGCGTCCATGTGAAATGAGTGAACACAATAGCGAAGTTGGCTGTGCTCAGCTATTTACTCAATTCGCAGAGTCTTTTTATTCTGAGCTCATGGAGCGTACTCCGAGCTAGCTGCGATACAAAAGAAACACATGTTGAGCGCTCTAAGTGCTCTGAGCCAAAAAAAGAAAAACAGCTCTTTTCTTGACAGCTCAGTACTATGCTTGTAGGCAAAAAAGAAAAACGACTAATGTTGATGTCAGTTCTTGTATGTCAATTATAATAGGTGTGTTTGTTTACGTGAAGTTTCTTGCAAATTTTAACGATTTGCTGTCAGAAACTATAGAAAAAAACCCAAGTTTGGGAAACTTTGCCTTGGTCTCCCATCTTGTATTGAATAATTTGAGCAACAAACATTTAACATTTCTACACAAATTATCGATAAAACAACGACAATAATAGTCTGGCAATACCGTTTTTATCGGAACAAAAGTTAAATCCACTTAATTATCTGGACATAGCTAACTCTATATGCACATAGTTGTTGTTGTATTTGACATGTAAATTGCTTTGTTTTACTGGCGTTTTTTCAGACAGAATTTACTGGAGTTAAAAAAAAAACACAACTAACGTTTCAAATATCTAGTCATATTCTTATTTTGCAAAGTCATGTTTTCTTATTCGATTGACAATGTTAATACCATCTCACGTAAGGCGACTCATTTTGACGTCTCTTATTTGTATCTCACCTTCATCTCCTGGAAAGAAAGTGAAGCAGAAGTTTTTAAATTTTTTGAAAATTTCTGCTTCAAGCCACCATCTCTTTCTTTTTAAGAAATATGAATCAGATAAAGAATAGAGACGTCAAAATGAGTCGCCTCGCGTGAAGCTGGTGTGAACACCGTCATTGGTTTTATATTGTTAAATGTCAAATTTCCATATCGAATAAATTATTATAACTAATATCAAATCAACCACCAACTGAACCACATTGTTTTTTATTAAATTAATTTTATTGGATAAAATAAAACAGATTAAGTTCAAATTTAACTTATGATGCATGTTTTTTTTGGTATCAACTGAATTAACTTATTAAGAACAGGAAGTAAAGTAGAAGTAGGCAAATCAAAAAGAAAATGTCTCATAAAGTATGAGGCCTGTCCTGAATTTGACAGAAAAGCCTGTAGCGCCAGGCCAAAATCTAAAGCCTAACGGTTGCACTTACTGTGAATCACAGCTTAAATTAATTAATGAACTGTGCATTAATTCCAAATAAATATATGTATTTATAACATTTAATGCAGATTTTAACATGAATCGCAAATAAATATTTTGTCATGAATCAAAACTAATTAAATAATTTATTTAATCGGCATTATTCAAAAACTAATCTTTATAATGTTTCCCGCAACACGCGGCTTTCTCTTGATCGAATTAATCGAGTTAGCGCTGGTCTATTAATCCAATACAAAATAATTAAATGATACCTACGCTTCATAATAAAATTGCTGAATTATTTTATTAATTTATCAAAATATATTTTAATTTGAATGAAGCAATAGCAGGGAGATTGAACAAAGTTATGGACTAACAAAATGGAGGTATGTATACTAACGACAAATTACATAATTTGTATTATGCTGTCATGATCATATGATATTTATCAAAAATCAAATCATCATAAGTGATTTTTGAATGTAAGCATAATAATACTCGTGTAGGGTCATCCAAAAATGCTTTTGTATTTTTAATTATCAATAGGTGTGTTTGGTTACCTACTTGAAATTAACTGCGAGTTCTTAGTTTTTACAAACTGTCATAATTTAATTAACTGTCTATAGTCAAGTCAGAAAACCGAATCGCTTTTTTTTTAAATTTATTTTTGAGAGAGGATGAAATATAGCTGAGGAGTCATTGTAGTAATCCTGTCGCTGGACATCGTTTCAAAGGTAGGGTGGTGAGTTGACGCATTGTTTGTGGTAAAATCTCAGTGTTGCCACGTTTTGGTTTTCGGGAATATAGTTTCTTATCTCAAAGGGTGGGTCCCCACTTTTTTGATAATTTTTAATATTTTCTAAATGAAAAAAACTTGTAACTTTTAAAGTGCAGGGATAACGGTTTTCCGCCCGGACTCAGATTGGGTGCCATTTTTCAAAATGACTTCCTACCAGAGATCAGAAATAAAACTCAATCTTTTGAGAGGTTCTTTAAAACTCTTATTTGTTGTCATTTTCAAAAAAAGTTACTCAACAACGTTCATTCTAAAAAAACATTTTTTCGGTCAAGGTCTGAGAAACCTTTTGATTTTTTTTTATATTACGATCAACCACTGAGAGAAAAAAATAAATCTCTTCTGCCTCAATCAGAATTTTCGTTAGTATCAGTACTACATTTTTGTACTTCAAATAATCGCCAATTTGTTTTTTTTTTTTTTTTTTTTAATTCATTTTTATTTTCCATTTTCTTAAAACTATCTTAAAGCTAGACAAAAATTCATAAAAACTAGCCTACTTATCAATATCTTAAAACTAACTTACTGGCCCCAGTCGGGCGCTCTAAGTTAAACTATAATAACTTAATACTAATGCCTTTCGGCCTAAGAACTATCTTAATACTAAATCCAGGTCGGTTTTATTTTTTACCGAGAAGAACTTCACAAAAAACTCGATATCTATGTCTTTATTTTTGTTGGTTTTATATAAAATTTACAAACTACATAAAACTAAATTAAAGCTAATAAAAACTAATTAAAACTACTTAAAGCTACTTAAAACTATTGACAACTAATTATAAACTAATTACAACCTACTTATAAAAAACTTACAGACTACTTATAGATTAGAACAGCCACAGCAGCATTTTCCGGTTTTATAATTTTTTTGTATTTTGTTGATTTTATAATTTTTTTGTGTTTTTGTATGTTTTATATGTGACCAAGTTGGTTAACAGGGGGATCTGTGTCGTGGCTTTCTCGCTACAGTCTCGTTTTGGTCTCCCCGTGACATTTACACGTGGTTTTTGACATTTAGAATATTTTCCATCATATTGCTTTGGTCTCGGTATTGTCTCGACAAAGTTTTTTTTTCAAAATGGTAAAAAACACTAAAAACGCGTTTTAAAGTCCAAACGTGGTTTTCAGTGTGTTGGGAATTGTTTTCGTCTTGCTGTGAACTCGCCAAGCACGTTTACATGGTGATCTGTGTGTTGATTTTTTCGCTACAGTGTTGCTATAGTCTTGCTTTGGTCTTGCCTTGGCATTTACACGTGATGTTTCGCATTTAATATGTTTTTCCATCATCTCGCTTTGGTCTCAGTTTTTTTTCAAAATAAAATTTTAAAAAAGTTGAAATAAGCTTAAAACGTGGTTAAAAGTCTAAACGTGGTTTTCAGTGTATTGGTCATTGTGTTCGTCTTGCTATAAACTCACCAAGACCGTTCACATGGGGATCTGTGTCGTGATTTTTCCGCTATAGTTTCGCTTTGGTCTCGCCGTGACATTTACAAGTTGTTTTGGTATTTGGAATGGTTTTCTGTCATCTCGCTTTTGTCTCGCTATAGTCTCGCCAGTGATCTTCACCAAATTAGTGAGAACTTCTCACTACATTGGGTCCGGTTCACACGGCGCAATGCACCGCAGGAGACCAAAGCGAGATGACGTCCAAACATTTTAAATGGAAAAAAACAACTTGTAAATGTCATGGAATAGCGAAAAAATCCCGACTGATTCCCGTGTAAGCGTGCATGGTAAAAACGCAGCGAGGTGAACACAATGACCAAAACAGTGAAAATCACGTTTGGACGACATTGGCGAAACTTCTTCAAGGTACTGGGTACTTGTACTTAAAAGTTTCAAGTCTGGTTAGAATGAATGTTTATATTTTGCAAGCCTTGCATTAAGAAATGCAGTTAATTATTTGATTTGGTCATCAGTGAATACCTACTTGTGGATTTTGAGTGATTTTGTGAAATACAGTGAAAACCATTTTTGATTTATTTTTAGCGAAAAAAGGTTAAACGTTGACATTTTCCATTTCTTTTTTCATGAGCAACTCAACCATTGAGAGAATTTATAAAAATAAAATTAAATCTCAACCGATAGCCTAAATTTGTATTTTTATTTAAATAAATCTCAACCCGAAACCGAAATATTTTTTTAAACGAATGTAGTAATTCTCAGAGATGAAAGATTAGGCGACTTAGCACCATTAGACTTATTTATTCGGGCCTCGTTTAATATAAATTCTTCAATTTTCAATTTTTGCGTTATTCTACATTTTAATTAAAAATGACATTCTTGTTGGATGACCCTGTTTCCTATTTCAAATGTCAAATAAATTAAATAAAAAAATATAAATATATTTCAGCATTGGCTGCTCAACTTTTTCTAGCTTTTATTGTCTATCAGTTAATAATATTGTTTGCATATAGTTTAAAATTTCAATCAAAAAAGAAATAAAAATTGCAAGATCTACGATTCCGACTGCATTCCTAAAAAAGTTAGTCTTCTGGCATATACATTTTTTGGATGTACGCTTTTCAAGGTAACACGAGAATATTGGCACATCATTGGTGAGAATTTGAATTTTAACTTTCACAAATGATCTAAAATTTTCAATCATCTTAATGAAAATGACAATTTTGTGACCTTTTAGACGGTAGGTATACTTGTTTTTTTTTTGTTCTGGAGTCGTTAGTTATGCTATTTCTAACCTTAGATAACTAGTTTTTGTGTTTTAAAGATCTTTGTGTACATTTTTGGAAAAATCATAATAGGCTACCGAATTCATTGGAAAATGATGAAAATATAAAGCAACAATTACGTCCAAGGGTTTTATTACAATAAATACTTATATCTGTTCGGGGCAAAAACAAACTTAAAATCGAGAATGTTACTAAATTGACCCTTGCGTTTCTAAGTGAATGTGTTCACTTTTCAATATGTTTGATAGATCAATATAAATTGATGGAGATATTTCCATTGCTTATCATTTTTGGCCCGAAACCTATATATTGTTTTAACATTCGTTGCAACTAGTAGCAAGTCTCAAAAAAATATGTTCCAGAATAGTGGTAGTACTGACATTTAAATCGAAGATTTTAAGACACCGACCGTTATATTCCCCAAACGCTTCTGGCATCTGGAAGGGTTTCCGCAACTTTTTTCATGTTCAAAATATTGAATAAAAGATATTAATTTAAATAACTTAAAACACTTATTTAAGTGTTTTCAGTTATCTAAATTAATATCTTTTATTAGATATTAATTTAAATAACTTAAAACACTTATTTAAGTGTTTTCAGTTATCTAAATTAATATCTTTTATTTATTATATGAAAAAACACATTGAGAATCCCCAATATCGAATCAATTCAAAATATTGAAAATTACAAAAATAGTTAACCTGCATAGAGCTGCGTCCATCGACCGACGTTAACCTGGGCCCCTCCTGGGCCCGTCTATAACACAGAACAACAAGTCAACTAGCCAACAATTACTTGTTCAATAATGTTTTTATAACAAGTGAAAATCATTTCTATAACTCAATAAAAACCGTAACAATTGTCAACTGAAAAAAATGCACTCGACTTGTTGAATCGTTTTACAAGTATTTCTTACATGATGAGTCATAAAGTCTCCGAAAAACATTTTATCAACATTTTGTATACATGCACACGGACAACACATGTGGCTCAATTTCGAAGTAAATTTGTTCTTAAAATATATTTGTCTATTTTTGATACTCATCACCACTGTTCGATTCAGAATAAAAACTAAAACACTTCATAAACCAAATCTTTACCACTTAGTAAATTTTAAACAATCTTCCCGATTCCATCACTTGATAAACACTTTTGCAAGCGTTTGTTTCTAACTTGTCGACTTTCAACAAGTCCGCAACCGTCAGTTGTTGAAATTTATAAAATATTCAACAAGTTTTTTCTCTACTCTTTGAACTCTTGTTGTTTTCAGTTACAGAAAAATTTAAAAAGTTGTTGAATTTCACTTGTTCAACGAGCACTTTTTGTATTGTGTTATAGGACCCCAAATAGACCTCCGTTAACCTACGCAGACGTGGATTTTCCTGCGTGCACCTATAAGACAATACAATACAATAAAGTGCTCGTTGAACAAGTGAAATTCAACAACTTTTTAAAATTTGTGTAACATTGAACAACAAGTCTAGGAGACCTTAAACAAATGTTGATTATCTTACTGAAAGTCCTTCCTACAAATAACATTCGTCCATTAATAACAGAAAAGCGCTGATTTTAGATAAAATGTTTGTTTTTTGGAGACTTTACGACTCATCGTGTAAGAAATACTTGTTGAACTTGTTCAACAAGTCGAGGGAATTTTTTTCAGTTGACAATTATTAAGGTTTTTATTGAGTTACAGAAATGATTTTCACTTGTTGAACAAACATAGTTGAACAAGTGATTGGTGACTAGTTGACTTGTTGTTCTGTGTTATAGGCCCCTGGCATGCCAGAAAAGCAACCAACCTTTCTAGGTTTCTATTAATTTATCATATGGTGAAACTTGAAACATTTAAATTGTAAAACAATGATAAATTGTTTAATTTATTTTCTCAGTGTATACGAACAAAATCGAATCGATCAATTAAATCCGTCTTAAAACAGCTTCCGTAAATGCATGAAGTTCTTGTCGTCAAGAAATTTCGATTAAGGGATTCTCTATATATCATTAATTCTGAGTGTTGTATTTAATTACTTATGCCTAAGGCGTAAATTTCAACTGTGAAGTTCAATCTGACAAAAAAAAATTATCATTTTGAGGGCTATGATTGGTGTCGATTTATTGATACTTTGAAATAAAGTCAATGTATTTATTTTAATGATTCATTTTAATTTTAATGATCAAGTGATGACTTTAACGCCTTTTATGAGTGCAACAATTTTGAGTTGTAAATTTGTTTTAAGGTGTTTTTTTTTTTTTTTCTTCAAACAGTAAAACAAGAGATTTGAGAAAAGATAATTTCCGTATCCGGTCATCAGTTGATTTTCAAATCAGTCATGGACCGTTGCGAAATATGACCTTTGATTTCTTATAGTGTACATTCTCTTGTATAGTTCAAATAGTTCGTGACATTAGATTGTATCTTTTTGTTTGATTATAGCAATTAGATGCAGAGGTGAGGTGAGGTGAGGAACTTTTGCTTTGAGAGATGCTATGCTCGATTGGTGCGTAATTAGTGCAAATTTTTTAACAAGCACCTACACAATTATTTTTGTATTGTTAGCTCTGCCAACATTTGGAATTTGGATTTGGAATGGAATGTGAAAAATGATAAAGTGATTTCGATGAGTTTCATGGCTTTTCACAAAAGCCTTGGAAATAGGGAATAAAATATTTAAAAATTTTTACACGCGTTTATAATGAAAAATGCGGAGATAATTGCTTGGATTTTTTTTTTTACTAAGATTGGCTCTCAATGCTCTCATAGTTGATTATTGGGAAACCCATTGGGAAATATAGAGCTTAGAAAAATCAAGGACACTGTATTAATTTATTGTACCAGAAAATTGTACCAAATTATTGAATTCTTAACAATTGTCCAAAGGATTGATTCATGGGTCCATTAAAATAAAGTCAAAATAAAAATAAAGGCAGATGGTTTTAAAAATCCAAAGTATTCACTTCATTTTTTTATATAAAAAAACGTAAAACATAAGATACACGCTATTGGATTCATCCCAAATGAAACAATAATAAATTAAGGCATATTTATTGGATGAAGTGTAAAGATTCTACCTTGACTTGGCTCGCGTGATTAACTCTTTAATCTCTTTTGGCTGACACGCAAACGGTAGATATACATACATTGTTTGAGTTTCTTCAATAACTATACTTGCGAACAGTAATTGATGATTTGGTATTTTGATCTGATTTGACCATGATCTCAAATAAATTACATCATGGAATTAGTTTGGATTACCTATTTAAGAAAATCAAAAGTGAATTCTTGAGATTAATTTTTCTTTTATTTATGTGACTGCTTTTAGAATTGATTTGTTAATCTATCATTTCAAATTAAATTGGGCTTATGAATAGAAATTAAATAAATCCCATGTGATTGATTGATTTAGTTCTTGTCTTCCGCTTTATGGATTCGTTCATTCAAAAGAAAATTTATTTATTGGGTCAAACCAGAAATGAGTTTTTGCAAAAAAAAAAAAATGTATCTAAATATTTTTAACATTGTTGTGATGTCACTATGACGATACGGATAAGAAAATTACTACAATAGAAAATTAGTAAATTCTTAAAAATAAATTAAGCATTATTATTTAAACTCTTGAGCCCAATTTAAATCATTTTTGGAAAATAGAATCAGTTAATTCATACTATATTGTAGTTTGGAGTTATGGCTTACAATTAGAGTCTTAGGGCCAGTTTTTCAGTTCAGGGTTAACTCTGAGTTAAATCACAGTTAGCTATTCCAGAAAATAAGTTAATCCCGAGTTAGGTCAGGATAAGTTTTTTATTTGAGGATTAACTTTATCTTTCAGTTAAATCTATTGTAAAAGTTGTATATTGTAATTTTCTTTTACTTTATAGTTGACTATTTTAACATCATAAAGGTCGTTTTTGGGAACAATGGGTTTTTTCAATGGTTTTTTAACATTTGTATGTAGGATACCGATATTTTTGCATAAAAGTATTTTTTTTTAATATTCTAAAGTGTTACAAAACTATTAATCTTTCTAAAGAATCGTCTGGGTCGTTTTCGAAATACTTATTGAGTTTTCAAAAATAAATATTACGTCACAATTTGCCGTCCTTGGTCGCAAATCGTCTGAACAAAGCTTTAGGACAGCCTGCAAATGCTTGAAAATCATTTGGCTATTATTTGTGAGGTCCAAATCGCAAATGCATTTGCGACTTTTTTCTCAAATCAAGTGAACAATCACAAAAATAATTCGTGACAACTTACGAATATTTGCGACCCACACAGCCATTTGCGAACAACCGAAAATGGGACACTGCAAATGCGGGCATTTGCAATGAATTTTGTTGTTGTATTTGTAGTAATTGGCTGTGGTTTTTAGTATTTAGATGCCTTCTTTATTTAGATTATTTTTTTTAATTTAAATTTGTTTTTTTTATTGTCTTTTTTTATGAAAATAAGCTTTACGTAGATTAAGAAAAAATAAACCGACCTACAGTTCATAAAACAATACCAAAATAAACATATAATTTACATAAACATGTGTTTGTATGTACATATATGTACCTATAAAATGTTTTTATATTATAGCTATATGACAAAAGTCAACAAATAAACAAATTTGTCAAAAGAGATGTCATGCTCTAAAATCTGCAAATGAGTAAAAATGTGATTTCTGAAAATGTTGCCGAAAATCGTGTGAATAACACGCAAATATGCTGCAAAATTTTTGCGTGCATATCATTTGCGAGCACCTTGATCATAAATGTATTCGAAGAGAACTTTGGCACAACAGTGTCAAATCGTCTGAACACGTGTATTTGCAGGCTTTCGAGCACTGTCAAACGTTAAGCTTTTGCGGTATATTTGCGTTCATTTCTGCAAATTGTATAACTGCGATGACGAACTAAATTCCGCTGTCATGCAGATTGCACCATTCATTCTGGACGAAGTAGACCAACAATTCCGAAGTGAATATAGCTATATTTAAACTTAAGTCTAATAAAGCTGCTGGAGCTGATGGCCTTGTGGCCGAGCTATTCAAAGCGGCTGGCAATGAATTGGTTAGGAGGATGCAGCAGCTCATCAGCAAATTATGATCGAAGGAATTTTAATTTTGGTGGGGGCAAAAATCCCCATTTATTCGGCTTAATACAAGCTAATTCTTAATCTAACTTAAAAACTAAGAACTTAAGCTAACGTTAGTGAGGGGGAGGGCGTTTCAGAAGCCGGAGTTTTAAGGAAGGAGTACTGAGGTTAAAGTCGAAGGAGGACAAATTCAAGTTAACACCCCGCAGCATGCGAGAGATAGGTTCGTTGGAGCCATAACAGGTTCGGTGGGTGGGTATGTAAAAGAGACGAGTGGTACGTGTATTACGAGGGTTAGTATTAAAAGAGACAGAGTTGTAGAGCGACATGCAGTCAACGGAACCAGAGAGTAGTCGATGAATGAAGAGAATGTCTGATATATCTCTTCGTTCCTCCAACGAGTTCAGGTTGATTAGTTTAAGGCGGTCTAAATAGGGAGGCAGAATAAAAGGATTATTCCATGATAGACCCCGAAGAGCAAAGCGTAGGAAACGACGCTGGATGCTCTCGATTCTGGAAATATGTGTAAGTTGGTAAGGGGACCAAACTTGAGACGCGTATTCTAGGAGTGGACGAACGAATGATATGTATAAGGACCGGGTAACGTAGGGATTGGAGAATTCTTTGGACCATCTTTTGATGAATCCTAGTGCTGAGTTTGCTTTGAGAATGATATCGTCTATGTGAGAAATAAAATTAAGCTCAGGGTCACATAAAATGCCAAGGTCTCGAATATTATCGACGGAGGGTATGGGTTGATTATGGATCAGGTAGAGACGGGGAGGAGATTTTATGCGTTTGCGTGAAAAAGTGATTGATTGACACTTGGCGACGTTTAGCTCTAGGCAATTTTTTAGACACCATACTGAATAATTGTCAAGATCTTGTTGAATAAGAGAAGAGTCATGTCTTGAGGAAATGGTCTTGAAAAACTTGGTATCATCGGCGTACAGAGAAATAGAAGAATGTTTGATGATTCTTTCGATATCGTTTATAGCAAGAATGAATAAAAGTGGGCCCAGGTGGCTTCCTTGGGGAACCCCAGATGTAGCTAAGAAAGGACTAGAGGTGGCAGATCTAAAACGAACGCTGTAAAAACGGTTTTCAAGGTAAGAAGAAATCCATTGTAACAAAGAGGGTTCGAAGCCAAGAGTAGACAATTTGAAAAGAATAAGCTTATGGGAGATTTTGTCAAAGGCCTTGCTGAAATCCGTTGAGACAACATCAACTTCGTGGCCTTTCTCTAAGGCTAAGAGGGTGAAGGACACGAATTCAACAAGGTTAGTGGTAGTAGATCGACATTTGAGGAAGCCATGTTGTGAGGGGGAGATGAGAGATTTACAATGGAAACTTAAGGTTTCATACAAAATACTTTCAAAGAGTTTAGGTATGTGCGAAAGCTTGGCAATGGGCCGATAATTGTTAATATCACCCTTCGGACCCTTTTTGTGTATTGGGGTTATGAAAGATGATTTCCATATCTGAGGAAATTCACCTTGATTTAGGGAAAGGCTGAAAATTTTTGAAAGAGGAAGAGAAAGGGCGGAAGAGCATTTTTTTAGAAAAATGGCAGGAAGACCATCTGGACCAGGATTAAATTCATCATTAAGTTGATTCAATTTATATTCGATGAGAAAAGGATCGACGGTACGAGGGAGAAGCGGTCCTAGAGAGAAACTTTGCAGATAATTGAAATAGGCAGAATCGGGTACAAAGGAGTCATCGGCAAAAGATTGTTTGAAGAATGTGGCAAAAAGGTTGGCAATAGTGCTGGGATCGTTTGAAGTTTCGTTATTGAGAGAAAGAGATGTTGGGTAACCATCGGATTTTCTTTTGTAGTTGACAAAATGAAAAAATGACTTCGGATCCTTGATAAGATTGGATTGTGTTTCCGCTATATAGCGTAGGTAAAGGAAAGAATGCCCGAAGAATGGAACATAAGCATTGTTTGCCCAATCCTCAAGAAGTGTGATTCCTGGACTGCACCAACTACATAGAAATCAGTCTTCTTAACATCGCATACAAGATCTTCTCTGCTGTACTTTGTGAACGCCTGAAACCATTCGTCAACAACCTGATAGGCCTATATCACTGTGTCTTTAGACCATGGAAGTCCACCGTCGACCAAATATTCGCACTACAACAGACCTTGGAAAAAACCCATTAGTTTCAAATCCTTGAAAGAATTGTGCAAAACTCTCACGTCAGCACTAGAGGCACAATTTTTCGAAAGTCCGTCCAACTACTCGCTTATGCCGACGATATTGACATAATCAATCGGACAAACAAAGCGTGATGTCAATGCTGCTATAATTTTGAGGTGGTCAGAGACTTTATCTACCTAGGATCTGCTATAAACTCGGCGAACGATACCAGTGCTGAGATTAAACGAAGAATTGCTCTTGCCAATCGCTGTTTCCTTTTGCCAAAAAGGCAATTGAGAAGCAAAGTCCTCTCTCGAGCAACTAAAGTGTCCCTGTATAAGACGCTTATCATCCCGGTCCTGATGTATGGTGCAGAGACATGGAAACTATTAAAGGTATATGAGAACGTAAAACTCTCCGGGTCCCTTCTGCATAGATGTGGAGTGAAGAAGAAGATACAAACACGGTACGGGCGACCCAGCCATCTTCAGTCGTTAGCTGGGTCACCTAGAGCGAATAGACAATAATGCTCCGGCCCGCAAAGTCTTTGAATCCAACCCTGTGGGACGGCGCAGCAGAGCAAGAGGGCAACAGGTGGCACACGCAAGTGGAAGAGGACCTCAACCAACTTGGCGTGCGAAACTTGATACAGCTAGCTACAAACCAAACCGACTGGAAGAGGCTTGTTGGTTGAGGTCCTGGTCCATCCCGGACTGTAGCGCCCCCTTAAGTTAGTAAATAAGTAAAAGGAAATTGCATCTCTTTAATGACAAAGAAAATCTAATAAAACATCTATTTTTATACAAGGTAATAACTTCTTTTGACTTTTTCACACTTTCTGGGTTAAAAATATAATTAAACATAGAATATTTTCATCCATCTTTTTTCTTCAATTTCAAGTCACGTTACAGCATTGCACTTCAAAAGTAAGCTCGTGTATGATCCCAATTATTTTGTTTTTTTATATTTTTTCAAACGTATTTTACAATTCTACCAAATATTTATGGTGACGAAAATTGGCACTCAAGACCATTAAACTCAAATGTCAGTTTTCTAACTAGGTATTTGCAAATCGACCAGAGTCAAATTTTAAAGTAAATAAGATTTATTATAGCACTCAATCTCAAATGTATTTTAACATGTCACAATACAATAAGACTTGTGATGAATCTAAAACAATAAATTAGTACCTTAAGGCGGTTGGTTGACTTTGAAAGTGTTGAGATAAAATTCATATAGGAATATGAATGTCATTTTCCTTCTGATTGATATCTAATAAACCTAAAGTTGAGATTGTAAACTATAGAAAATCATCGGCTTTCCAAAAACAAAACAAAAAAATATTACATTCATTAATCATTTAATTATTCTTCTATGATGCAATATATTTTTTTAATGGTGCATCATCATTAATATGGATTAATATTTAATTTGCACAATAAATCTATTATTTGATGCCTAAATTTGCTTGATAATTATACATTAGGTACATCGATTTAACCTTTTTCTATGATAATATCACGGGGTCATTTACCTAAAAAAAAGAAGACATATCTATATCTATACTTAAATTACATTCACTAGATTTAACCGAACGCCCGAAAGGCTTTCAAGATATCATCTTTCACCTTGAAGTTGACGGAATGTTTTTGGGATCAAAGGGCCATGCAAAAATTAAGGTAATATAAATTATTATCATTTCTAGTTTTATAATTTAATTAATAACTTAAAGTTAAGCTCATGTACCTTAATAAATCTGTACAATGAGTTGGTCTAGATTAAATAAAATTCACTACCATACATATAACTCCGAGCTATATTTACGATTGGGTTCATTAGGGTATAGCTTTGGCGGCATAACAATATTCTGGTGTCGTTGTAGGATTTATTTGGTTGAGGAGCTCAATATCCAGTTATTTTGAAGAAATTTGTTGGTTCTGGATAGTTTTATTGCACTGTCGTATAGAAAAAATGTGGGCCAAATTCGAACTTAGGCCATCTAAAACCTTCGAAAAGTTAAAGTCGTTCCTTCGTATTCATATATTAACAGCACATATATGGTCGTTTTTTTATTATGAAAACAACAATGCAATCTGTAAAAAATTACAACGATTAAAGTCCACAAAAAACAATATTTAGTTTCAGATAAAACAGTGTTCATAGAATTTCATTTCCACACACAAAATAATTGGAGAAAATGGCCTTAGCAGTGCCGCTACGTCTACAATCCAGAATGGAAATGTGCAAAATTAGGCCTATTTGATATTTTTTTTTTGACTAAAGTATTTATTAATCAAGTCTTGAGCTTTATTTGTCATCAAAATTATAATTGATTTTGCCTTCTTAATATCTCAAAATCAATCATTAAAATTTTCAATGATGAGTTTCAATGATAGCTATAACTGGCCCCTTAAGTGAGTATAAAAGTATAGAGTAAAAACAAATTTGCTCTAATTTTCTGCATTTCAAGTGTTGTTGTTCATTCAAAACTTATCTCTTACTGTTTGCGTTTGTTTCTTCTTATTCATTCGCTAACTAGGCTACGGGTCAAGCCAAGTTCGCGGCACTGAACTCTTTTTAACAGGAACAAACTCAGGCGATTTTCGAACCCATCTTACTTCATTACCAATAAAGTCAGAAACTTCAAGTTCGCAGTACTTGCTTAGCTGATCAAACGCGTTGTCTTACCAAATTTTCACTCTTTAGCATTAGTAATTTCCAGGGGGCGTGGCATCTACCCACTTTCTTAAAAATTTTCATAAATTATATGGATCACTTCCGGTCGTTGTAGAACAAGGAAAATTGGTAGAACGGTACGACGTGAAGAGGATACACAAACAAATTTAAAGAATTGAGCTTTTCCATTCAGGGGGCGTGGTATCCACCCACTTTCTCAGAATAGCTTTTACTTTTATGGAGCACTTTCGGTTTTCGAAGAATTATTAAACCTTTTATTTGTGTATATTATGCATTATTTAGAAATGTGGAAAAAAATGGCATTATCTGAATGTGGGATGAAAGAGCTTAAAAGAAATTGTAGCTTATAGCGCATAAAGCAATTAAGTCCAAAACGAGGTTATACTGAAAACATTAGCAAATTTTCGTTGGCTTTTTAGCTCTAGCTTATGTTTGCTTATGCTTCTTATGGTTGCGCCTAAACTGTGGTGCATGGGCTAGACAAATTTATGATTTTTCTCTTTCCCGAATACACAATAGGAAGAAAATAGCCCACAAAATTTCAGGTGTTATTATTTATAATATAATTGAAAATAATTTCACTCATCGTGAAGTTATTTCGTATATGAAGTTTATTCCCATTGAATTATTTTAAGCAGATTTTAAACAGGAACGTAGTTATCAAAGGAACTGGGAACGGATTTGCCCCCCCCCCCCCACCAAGCCATTTCACTGTCCTATGGGTTTTTTTTTTATAAAATTGACTCTATAGAAAAAGAAGGACAAAAATCAAAAGACAATGGAATTAAATCAAATTAATAGTTGATAAACCTTGAAATTTGGAATTTAAACTCAATTAATCAAAAAAAATGACGAGCTACAAAGCACTCTTTTCGGTTTTTTGCATATATAACTCAAAAACCGAAGAAATAAAGTTGAAAAGTTTGATTGTAGACAATCAAATTTACCATCGAAATTGATCATTCTAATTTTTTTTTTTAAATTAAAAAAAAATCATTGCAAAAAATTTTATTTTTTGTTTTTATTTTTCTTACCAATTTGCATATAACTTTTTTACCTACAGAGATAGGTAGAGGCATTTTTTAATATAAAAGAAAGATGATTTATTTTTTTTTTAATTACATATTCAGAAAAAATTTTGGATACAAAACGACCGAGAAATGGTCGCTCAAACTAAGCTGATTTTAAGATTTAAGAGTAAAATATATGGCATTTATGGCTGAATGTTACGAAACTTGGTAGATGATATGCTCAAACTGGGTGTATGATTCATTCTTGATCATTAAAGTAAGAAATTTAAATTTTTCGTAGTTTAAGGGTTGCCACCAAATTTCTTTCTAAAAAAACGGTTTTTGAACATATGTTAGCCAATTATATCTTCTTGTTCTTGATAAAAAATAGTGCCAGATCAGGTTGGTTGGTGAAACTGGAATTTTTAAAACTTAAAAACTTAAACTTAAAAATATAAACTCGAATAGTAAGCACTTTCGACAAAAAACTCACCTGGCACTATTTTTTTCCTGTCCAAAAAGGTATAATTTGTTAACATATGTTCAAAAACCTGGTTTGTAAGAGGAAGTTTGTTGATTTTAGCAATTAGTTTAAGTTAAAAAAAAAGATGGTAACCCTTTAACTGTAAAAAAATGAAACTGCCTATAATTACCTCTGTAGGTAAAAAAAGCTATAGGTAAATATGAAAAAGAAAACAAAAAATTGATTTTGTTTAAATTTTGGTAAATTAAAAAATAAATTTAAATGATCCATTTCATTGGTAAATTTTTTCTTATTTATTTGATAGCACTCCGCAGTTTTCCCATCTTTAATAACCCATTTATTGATTTTTACAATAAGAACCCATGAACGCCTTAATTCCTTTTTAAATTACATATTAATGCCTATTAAGCACTGTTGAAAAACGGCTGGCGTGGCGTTTTTTTTTGTATTGGGTGACTTAAAGTGAGAGCCGATTCTGTAGGTAAGCTATAATTTCTTCAACAAAACGCAACATTTGCACACACACACTGCGCGGTAAGTAGATGAAGCGTGTCGCGTATGTGTATATTGTCGAGAGAGTGTACTTCATTTTATTAAAATTATCTGTAAAGCCTCGTACAAACTTCCTCGTAACGTGAAGAGTCGCCAGTGGAGAAAGTGATTTTTTGACATTTCTCACTGTTAAAACCACAATGCTTCAAATGACTACTAATCGAACTGTTCACGAAGAGTTCTCGTACATTTTGCACGGGAATTGCTCGTGAACGAAAACACACAGCTTCAGAAAGCATGTTCACGGGTGAATAAAAATTTGGTATCGATTCATTCACGACATGATTCACAAATCACAAGTATGTACTAGGCTTATGGCCTTTTCTATTGTCAATTCAGAAGCGTTCGGATTGCGTGTAAACGTTTCTGAAAGTGTTTTATTGGCATTCGGAATGACAATTCTTGTCCTGAAAAGAACAGAAAACGATTCTGGATTTCATTTCACAATCGAAACCAGAACTTCTCACACATTCAAACACATAGTTGTCAAAGTGTTGTCAAATATTGCCAAAACTAAATTTTTAGCTAAAAATAAGTTAATTTCACACATTTTACTGCTTCTAAGAACAATTATTTTCGGTCAAGAATATTATTTTCCCATTTTCTTTATTGAATTATCATACTCGTCCATATTTGTGTCCACCAAGTTTCCAAATGTGAAGAACTGTTTCGGCATCCCCATGTGAAGTTGCACAAATACAGTGATACGAAAACTTCAGAATCAAACTGCATGTGTCTGTTTGTTTTATTGGTATTCCGGATCGGTGAGTTCTTCCGAATAGCCAATGGAAAAGGCCATTAATACCGAAAGGACATGCGAATGTCAAAATTTTTAAAAATAGACATTAAGTAAAATATTTCCGTGCGCCCACACAAAGCAGAAAAGGAGTACTCCAAACATCAAATCAAAAACGACATTAAACTCTCTTGCAATAAGTATAACTTACAAGGTGGCGCACGAATCGTGCTACAAAAATAAAACGTAATAACTTTTTTTCTGTGTGAGTAATCGGCTTATTTTTTTTTATTTTGTAGGTTACTATTTAGATTTATAAAAATGGATGCTTGGGATACGGAGAAAAGAATTTGGAAAGTGCAACGGTACCATGCTTTGCAGTCCGTCATTTCCGTCCAAAGGGAATTTAGACGGGAGTTTGGCGGTAATCCCCCGAGTAGATGGACCATTATGAGGTTTGTAAACATATTTGCCGAATCTGGAAGCATCGCACGAAGGCCGTACCATCGAGATGCCAATGTTCGGGTTCAGGATACAATCGCAGCAGTAGCATCTGCAATACAGGCCAATCCGAGCGTTTCGACCCGAAACTTATCGGGGCAAATTGGAGTTAGTAGACGGTCATTACAACGGATACTTCATGACGATTTAAACTTGTTTCCGTACAAAGTCCAAATTACTAGCAAGTTAAACCCTCAGGATTTGCCTGTTCGCCTGGAATTTTGCCAAAAAATGATATCAATGGCCGAAGAAGACAACACATTGATCAATTGTTTGTTCATGTCTGATGAGGCCCATTTTGATCTTAACGGCAATGTAAACAAGCAAAATTGCCGTATATGGAATGAGTCTAATCCAGAAATGCTCCATGAGACGGAACAGCACCCAGAACGAGTCACTGTGTGGTGCGCAGTTTCATCAAGGTGTATTGTCGGGCCGTACTTCTAAGAAGAAAACGGTGTAACCGTTACTGTCAATGGGGACCGTTATTTAAAGATATTGAAGGAGTTTTTTTACCCAGGACTGCGCCGAAGACGTATACCATTCAACAGCGTTTGGTTTCAGCAAGATGGAACAACTGCACATATAGCCAGACCAGTTATGGCGGAGCTAAACAAAAAATTCGCAAACAAATTAATTTCTAGGAACTCCACTCTTCGCTGGCCCCCAAGGTCACCTGACCTGACTGCACCAGACTTCTTTTTATGGGGTTATGTCAAGCAAGAGGTGTATAAAACGAAGCCCAGGAATTTACCTGAATTAAAGCAGTTCATAACGACAATAATTGAGGCGATCCCAACTTCAACTCTTCAGGCCGCAATGAATAATTTTTTGATCAGGTGCTGCATATGCGTGGGAGAGCGTGGAGGTCATTTGCGGTCTACAATCTTTAAAAACAACTAACTATTTAAAATAAAATTTAATTTTCTAACCAATAACAAAAAAAAAATAAATGAAATACATCGATTGAAAAAAAAAGTTATTTGAATTTCTTATTGTAGCACAATTGGTGCGCCACCCTGTATTAAGACGATTTTCCAGCAGATAACTTATTTTTTTCTATTTAATGTTGTAGAATATTGTGTGAATACATAATTATTAAATTGAAAAATCATTAGTATCATTAATATGAATAGTATTTTTTATTCTGTAGATTTATTAATATCTTATGAATGGAAGATATTAGCTATTGCTTATTTGTTTCAATTAAAATCTTTTAAGTCAAGAATGATTCATTGATAAACAGAAAAATTTAACACACGATTTTATTAATCTCAATCAATTTATGCTATTTATATGTTGTACAGTACATTTATGTACCTAGTACCTACTTATAGTAGGTATTGGTAATTTATCAAAGTTATTCATGTAAAAGAAAGTGAAAACCTATACTCGCACTTTCCAGAAACAAACACAAGACACGCATAATCGTTGAGGAATTTTAACATTTTCCCCATTACATAGTCTGTGCTACATTTTGTGAGTCGAGTGTGTTTTCACTTTCATTTGTCCCCAAAAAAGCAAGAAATCAACATAATAAATAAAGCTTCCTTATGTGATTAAATCGATGATAAATTTAATTCCCTATAGCAATGCCCTTAAGTTATTGAAAATTGAAGCATGCAACAAAATTTATAAAGTGCTGTGTAAAAATTTGAAAACCAACCAATGGAATAAAAGCTATAATAGTATTGCATATGATACTAATTGACTCTTGTTTTAAGCTGTTCTGTAAATGTTCCTAAACGATGAACACTTCATAGTTGAACACGTCTAAATCAATGACAGGTCATCTAAAATAATAAGACAGATGTCATACAAGCTAGTTTGACACTAAATGGCCTTTTTGATTTGGGGGGAGAATGACAGCTATTCTGAAAAGAAGAGAAGAGAATTTCGGAATCGAAGCCAGAAGCGTTCACACAATCAGTGTTCCGGATTGCCAATCAAAAAGGCCACACCATAAGTAATGGGAATCAGGCTCTGACAGTTTTAAATTTAATGCAAGTGTTTGAATATAAAATTGGTTTACAATGGTTTAAAATTTGGTTTAGTTGAAATGGTGAATTTCTATTCATTTGTTGGACTAGAGCGGACCATTTGATAGAAAATATATATGTACATGTCAATATTTTTTCCTGATTTATAAACTCTTCAGAAAACCATTTCCTTAATTATTTATTACATTTTGGGATCCCTTAACCCAGGGCCGTGCCTAGGGGTAGGACAAAGGAGCAAATGCGCCAGGTGCCTTGCTGTGAAGGGCGCCGTACCGCAAATGGGTGATATTATGATATGATATTATATTGGCCAACAACTGAAATGGATTTGGGAACGATATATCGATAAGGTCGATTTTTATGATTTTGGCAGCAAAAATTTCTGGTGGTTAAAATACCGACTGATCACAAAATAGACAGAATTTCACCAAAATTTTGGCTGTGATCGACATTTTAGGTCTGTTTCTTTACATTAAATTTCTGTGATATTCTGTGCATTTCTGCGCATTTTAGTCCAAAGTTCTTTCAAAATGTTTTTGACATTAGTTTGAGGTAAAAATCACAGAAATTCAAAACAAAGGAACACACAATTTATGAATCGAAATTTCAGAAGTCGATATTTTGAAAGTCTTGTGCGTTTTCTATACGTCATCTGCCTCAAAAATGCGTTTGCAGAATAGTCTGTTAAAGTCTTCTGTTCGAAAATGAAACGATAGCATTGTGTTCCAAAATCCAGTTTGCTAAAAACACACGTTTAAATACATCATCTAAGGTGCAGCTGAGCGCTAAAATAATCGAGTTGATTTGTAAACGTCAAACCACATATTTGTCATGTCGAATACCTGCGTTAAAAAA
The DNA here is from genome assembly GCA_946251815.1 of Dasysyrphus albostriatus. Classification (NCBI taxonomy): domain Eukaryota; kingdom Metazoa; phylum Arthropoda; class Insecta; order Diptera; family Syrphidae; genus Dasysyrphus; species Dasysyrphus albostriatus. The sequence goes on from OX276337.1 coordinate 57,917,270, forward strand.
AGACAATAATTTGACGACCAAATTGACGTTTTTGAAAATGGCTGATATTTGAATCAATTCATAGTTCCTGGAAGCCGGATGTTTAAAAACAGGCTTAACTTGCTAAAGATTGCCATCAATTAAATAAGGGGATCGAAAGAAAGTTTTTTTAAAGATAATTTTAAATTTTCCATAACATCAAATACATACATAACTGTTGAATTCGTGTTAAAAAGCCAGGCAGACATGTATGATTCGAGTTTTTGGTGATTCCGTGAAAACATTCCAAGCAGAGCTTGGTATTTTTAGTAACGTAAACATGAACGACAGAAAAAATGAAAAATATCAAGTTGTTAAAATGTTAAGAGGTTAAAAGTATTGGGACAAAATATGGACAAGAGAATTAAAGTCGATTCTTTTCTCGACTTTCTTTCAGGGCAAAAGTCGATATAAAACGACATTTTAATTTGTTATATCGCCTTTTTTGTCGGTCGTTCAAAAAATGTTGGAACTAGTTTTGAGTCGGTATAGAGACGATTAAGGTAATACGATTTAATATTCGATTTTTGTATTAATTCTGTATTAAAATTTTTGTAGCGAAAAAGGTGACTTCTTTGAGCTTTCTACAGGTACTAAGAGCTAGGAACGGCCCTGCCTAAACCAATAATATTTTATGCGATGATATGACAGCTGTCATAAGAGCTAGTTTGAAACTTCAAAATCAGTATGATGATTTGTGCGATTTTCTATCGTATGATTATTCAGTCTCAACCAAACGTTGAGAAACGATTTTTTTTTAGACACAGCATTGTACATTATGTACATTTTTATATTGCATCAAACAATGAAAACAAAAACAAATTCCATACAGCCGGCAATCAATTGATTATATTTTTATATCCAAAAAGAAAACATTAACAAGAAAACAAAAAAATTAAAAAGCTGAAATAAGAAAAAGAAAAAAAAAACAAATCTTTAGAATCCGGTAACTGATGTGTGTGAGATCGAGCAAGGGATCCAAGCTCCGAACAAGAGGTGCCTGAATTGATGAATATTAAAATTATATTAAATAATTATGATAAATGGAGAAAGTTGCTTGTTATTGCTCCGGATTCCGAGTATCTTATTCGGTTCGATTACAACATTTTCCCAAAGTAAATATATTCATTCATATATACCAAATGATGTGTTATGCAATCTGTCAACCATCAAAAGCAGAAGAAGGTGGTGTGATAATTGATTTTATTGTCTAATCAAAGTATTTTGTATTTGATATGTTTTTTGTGTTGCGAATCATCGGTGATGTTGATTTACATTATGCGCGTTTTGTCGGGCGAATTCTTTTATGTTTTTGATGACGAAGTTAGTTTTTTTTTGAGAAGATAATATCCGATATGTTGCGGTTATCAGCACTTTGGAATGAATTTATTTCTTTATTATTTAAATATGTAATTGAATGGAATTTGATGAACTAATTTGTTTGATAATCATGAATTTTGATTAAAGTAAGAGGTCAGGTTTTGAATGTTCGGATGAAGAAGGAATTTCAAGAGGCGAAATGTAGGTAGTAAGGTACTCTTATATTTGTCAGTTTCTAATGGTGCGTGGGTGTGGGTATGGACAGCAACAAATCAAGATTTTAAAATGGATCTACCATCATGCAATCTGGAGAAACAAAAGATAGAATGATAAAGTTTCCGATGGAAAAAATCTGCAAAAACCATAGACCATTGTTTAAGATTCGAATGATTTCGAGATTCTCATCGTTATGAGAAGACTTCAGAAAATATTATCACAGCTATATAATTCAAAGTTTTTGAATGTGAGATATCACAATTTTTAGTTAGCAAAGCATCCTATCGAAAATCATTAAAAAGTTCTTATACCTGATGGTTGATAGCCAAATAATTTGCCGTTAATTAGTTGTGAAAAAATCAGTTTTTGCATGTGATGTTTTCTATGTGTTTTTTTTTGTTATCTGCGAGTGGCAATTAGCAAAGCAATTTTGACAGATCGAAAAATGAGAAGGTGCATAATTTGCTGTTAATTAGTCGTTAATTAGTTGTGACAATTTTTAATTTGTCGTTCAATGTTTTCTATGTTTTTTGGGTGCTTTGCTAACTTGACAAATCTCGAAAAGCTGTAAAAACTTCTTACACTTAATGTTTTATGGCTAGATAATTTGCCGTTAGTTAGTTTTTAATTAATTTTGAAAAAAGTAATCTAATCGCGCTATGTTTTCTATGTTTTTTAGCGTCCTTTGCCAGCTTGACATCAAGTTAACAAAGTATCACCTAAAAAAAGAATAAAAAATTCTAATACCGAATGGTTGTTTGCTTAATAACTTGTCGTTGACAAGTCTTGAATTAGTTGTAACAATGTTGAATTTGTTTAGCAATATTTTCTATGTTTCTATGCATTCTTTGTTAACTTCACATCAAGTTAGCATATCACTACATCAAAAAATGATAAAAACTATTTAAACGGAATGTTTTATAGCTTAATAATTCATGGCTATTTATTCGTAAGTAAGTTTTGACAATTTGGTATTTGTCGTTCTATGTTTTCTATGTTTTTTTCGAAAAGTGGTAAAAACTTCTATACATAACATATTTTATTACTTAATAAACTTTAGTTAGTTGTAAATTAGTTGTGACAAAATAAATTTCTTGTGCGATGTTTTCTATGTACTTTTCAACAAACCCTAAAATAAATTTGGTGGCATAACAGCTGGTGAAGAACCAAGACCTAGTGACTTACAACTCTCAACCATTCCTGTGTGCGTATTTTTGGCAGGAATGGAGGGGACCTACAATTTTTTGCCGAATCGGAACGGCTAGATGAGAAGCACTTATTCATGACAAGTATGCTCTTGGAGGATTTTTCAGTTCCTCGCAAGAGGCAGTACCTCGCGAAAAAAACATATCTGTTTTTAGGTGGCAGCGGCTGGAAATCGTACCCAGACCTTTGACAGTCGTACGCGCTAACCATCATGCCACGAGGTACAACTCGTACAATGGAATGTTATAATACAGTTCAATATAATCAATTTTTAAGCCTTTTTGAATGTTTCTTCATATTAATTTAAACTTGAACAAAACACATATAAAACATTGCATGACAAATTTTAAATTGGCATAACTAATTCAAGACTTATTAGTGACATATTACCAAGCAAAAAACCATTCCGTATTAGCAGTTTTTACCACTTTTTTAGCAGATACTTTGTTTATTTGATATCAAGCTAGAAAGGACGCAAAAAAAAACATAGAAAACATAGCGTGATTATATTACATTTTTCACAACTAATTAAATAAATAATAAATTATGGCAAAGCCATAAAACATTTAGTATAAGAAGTTTTTACCGCTTTCCGAGATTTGTCAAGTTAGTAAAACACCCAAAAAAACATAGAAAACATTGAACGACTTTTTCTAAATTTTCGAAACTAATTAACGATTAATTAACGGCAAATTATCCACATTTTCATTTTTCGATTCGTCAAAGTTGCTTTGCTAAAGTTAGCAAGTTAGTTAGCAAGTGACACTCATTCTGAAATCATGTATGTACAAAGATAAAAAGCCTTATACCTATCTCTTTAGTTCATAGCGGATGAGTGGATGACCTTCTTTGCAGATCAGACAAACGGTGCTGAAGTTGCATTCGTCAGACAAACACTCATGCTTGCCTAGTAATTGAAATGTAATATGCTTGTGTTTTTTTGTCACCAAGCAGTGTGCAGCACTAGTTTCTCTATTTTCTTAGAACGCTGTGAGCCTAAAATACAATATGCTTTTCCCGTTTCTACAGACTTCTATTTTCGGGGGATCCTCAACAATTTCTGTGTGATGTGCGTTGTTGTAAGTAGGCAAAATGGATGGGGATACAAGTTTTTCCCGAATCCGAAGGGCTAGATGAGAAAGACCTGACAAAAGATACCCTTGGAAGATTAATCACTTTCTTGCAAAATGCAATACCTCTGAAAATAAAACTTTTAAGGTTTTATAGGCTGGAACTCGATCCCCAAAACTTCTGCTCCTAACTGACATTCAACGCACTAAGCCATTTTCCCGAAAGCTTACACCATGCATTATATCCATATATTATATAAAATTCCTTGACAATCGTTATCCCTTCTCATCATTCGACAGAAAAGTTTTTAGATTACCAAACTATTTCTATGAATGTTTGTAGGTCGATGATACTGCTGCTGTGCGTAGGTACTGTTGTTTTGAGTGCTAATTGAGACTAATGGGGTCGTTAACAATCAACAACAACAACAAAAATCATTCAAATAAAATTCGAATTTTAATTAATTAATTTTTGTGCATTTGTGTGGTGACTACTGAAGTAACCTAATAACTATACTCATTAGCTTACCAATCTACCAACTTAATCTATTAAAATAAACCAATCGATGTCGATTTTCCTAAATTACATCAATAATAAATCTAATGAACGCAAGCAAAAAACACGAGTATAATATTTGTATTTTTGTGTATTTAAGTGGTGATCTGTGGGTCAATTTCTTCATAATTTGAAAAATATTGCCTTTTACTTTCAATATATTTTGCAAATTGAAGGTGAAAGAAGCCTTAAAAAGTCAAGCATAATTTTCTTGTTGCAAGGAGGTCATCTGCAATGGTTTAAAACAAAGTCTATAGGTGTAAAATAGATTAAACGTTGACTTAAGGTATCTGATACAGTTTTTCACATAATTTTTTTTTGATTTCAAAAGCAAATTTGTGTTAATTAAAGATTGGCAACAAAAATTTTGAAATGAAATTTTGTTGAACATTTTTGTTGACATAGTTTTTATAAGAAGGTTTTTATAATACAAATTCTATAAACTACTGAAATAAAACAGCCAAGAAGAAGACTTAGCATTAAGGGTTGGACTTGTTGAATTATCGATTCAAAGCAACCTTCTTATTGAAACTACTACCTTGTTTCCAACTTAATGATTAGGACCTTTCATCTTGTTGGATATAAAGGGTTTTTCAACAGGGACGCTACAAAAGTAAAGCGACAGGGACACCAAACGACGCCATATTTCTTGCCGCTCTTTTGACATTTCTCTTCAGTAAGGTTTGCCATTTTATGATGGAAAGATATACGAGCAACAACGAGTCGAAATTATAAAAAATATACTACCGAAATTCGGAGTCCTAGCAGATCAACAATTGAGCGTCTAGTGGAATTATTGAATCCGCAGGCACAGTACAAAATGCTCCCGTGACAGTGAGACAAAGAAGTGCCCGTAGTGTCGAGAATATTGCTGCCGCTGAGGCTTTGTTTTGGCAAATTTTGCGAAAAGATCTTGGCCTACATCCTTACAAGATTAAATTGACGCAAGACCTGAAGCCGCTTGACCAATAGAAGACCGGCATGTTACTGTGAATGGGGATCGCTACCGTTCAATGATAACCGAATATTTTTGGCTCCAATTGGATGATATAGACTTGGAGGACATGTGGTTCCAACAGGACGGTGCCACTCGCCACACAGCGAATGTCACAATCAATTTATTGGAAACCAAGTTTGAAGAAAGTGTTATCTCACGAAATGGTCCAGTCGCTTTGCCACCTCGGTCGTGCGATTTGACGCCGTTAGACTATTTCCTGTGGAGCTACGTCAAGTCTATGGTCTATGCCAATAAGCCAGCGACGATTGATGAACTTCGTACGAATATCGAACGTGAAATTGCAGCAGTATCGGAGGATTTATGCTTGAAAACCGTCGAAAATTGGGTTCAGCGTCTGGACTTCTGCAAGCGTGCCCGTGGTGGCCATGCAAAAGAAATCGAGTTCCATACATAATGGCATCGAACGAACTTTCGCAGGAACAAAGAATTTCATTGATATCCAAACCCGTTTTTGTTTTATTTAAAAAAACTTTTGTAGCGCTCTTATTAAAAAACCCGTTATATTGTGCAGAAGGTGGGATATTTCGCAAAATCTAATTGCACTGCAACAAATGTACATTTTTAAATCAAAATCTCGCGTGAAATTTTTCATTTTGATTTGCGAGATTGTCGTTTGCGGGATCTCGTTAATGCGAGATTATGAAAAGCTGGATTTTGTTATTACGAGATTATGGAAATCAGAAATTCAAGATTTTAACTAGCGAGATTTTTACCCAAACCGCATTTGAAGAGGTGGAGAATGGAAAATGTTTTAAGTTTATAAAACAACCTTATACATACATGTTTCATTAGTCAATATAACCAAGAATCAAAAGAGTACCTAAAAATAATTAAGGTAAAACGGTGTTCTTTTTAAAGGTAAGGCAAATGAAGAATTATTACCATAACATCCACGAAATAAATCTTACACGCATGAAATCTCGAAAAAATATTGAATTTGCCATGGAAACCAAGAATCAAAATAGTCCCCACAAATGTTTCTCACCACTTGGGCAGAAGGGGCAATTTCATAAAAAAAAATTGCATTTAAAACAACGGCAGCACTTGCAATATTATTTTGTATCTTTTTGCAAGGCCAGAAGTCTTTTATTATTTTCAAACTAATTTCTTTTGATGAACAGTTTTGCCAAAAATTGTATTCAAATTTAAAATTTTGAAACAAAAAATAAAACTAAAAACATTTTGACTAAGTAAGCGTTTAAAACCGCTTACTCTTTCTTGTTTCGATTCCACCTTCATGTCCTGAATTTGTCGGGACATTTTACTTGAATCGCCTGGTAAGCAAAAACAAAGACAGTTAGACATTCCCTTACAGCCACTGGGATGATTATAAAAATCTGAAAGAATTAAAACATTTTTTGTTCTGCATTTGGAGATGATTAAGGCCTTTCCGCCATCCAAAATACACAAACTTAATAAAGCCCATATAACGACCACCCTAATGCATGTGGGTATGAAGGTGAATTCAATAAAATGAATCATCAACTGATATATATTGATAAAAATGCTTGCCTTTTATTAAAACCATTAATAATAAGTCGAACACAAATAAGTAGTCCTCTTAATATGCCGCCACTTCTTGAACTTATTTGACTTTTTCATAAAACATTGATCCTCCTTTTGGCAAATAAAAAACCCTCTTAAAAATTAAACTTTAATTGCTAATCTGACGGATGTTTATTTATTTGTATCACTTGAGCTCTCTCTCATTTTTAGGTAGAAGGTAGGAATTCTTGGAAGATGAACATGCATCTATAGCTTATAAAAAGAACATTAATGGATCCTAAACACAAAAACTAAGAGCCGATTTTTTCAATTTATCAATTAAAAATTCAGTTAACTGTCATAGGAATAAATATGAACACATCTGTGCTCTTTCCTATCCGAAGAATTTGTATAACTTAACTGAATATTGAAATATAGGCCCTAAGTCAATAATTTATTCAATTGCGATTAATGAAACATGTCTTAATAAAATAATAAATTTGATATAATATCTTAGCAACATTATCCTCTCTAAATGCTTAGTGTTATTTTATTAAGAACCGCTTTGTTCTTGGCAAAACTGAAATAATATTTTGTTAATATTTTTGCAAACTTGTTAATTCCATTGATAAACAGCTATACTATATAGTACTTCAAATGGACTTAATTCAGAAGTGTTCTGTCAAGTATCTCAACTATGTACATGAACAACTCTCTGGCTATTGACCCATCTCAGATGTTCACGATATTAGTATGGTATATAAAAGCAAACAAAAATGTTTGAACGAGTCATAATTTGGATCTAGGAAGTGGAATTCACTTTAAAGTGTGCCTACATTGTTCTCCTAATTTTGAACTCCTTCACATTTTTTCTTGGGACTCATATATGTAAAATTAAAATAAAATGCCTCTTTTTTTGTTAACACACTAAATTTGATCGTTTTCGAATTAGTAATTCCTGAGATATAGGACTGTAACTGCGTGACTGGCTGACTCAGTGACTCACAACTCACTGACAGATCATCAAAATTATAGAGCACTTTCCGACACCATAGAACCTTGAAATTTCACACAATGTATTACGGTGCATAAGGGAAACTACAAATTTCCCTTTAGGGGGCACACAGTGGACACGATTTTCATTTAATACACAGGGTGTTTCGGAACATTTTGTTGAAGTGCAACTTTTTTTATCAAGCGATATTTTTGATTATAATTTGCAATTAAATTACCCGTGGCGCTTTTGTATGCCTTAAAAATGACGGAGAAGTCGAAATTTTAAAGACATTAGGGACCATTTGAGTATTGAGTTTATAGTTCGCCCTGTTCGAGTGTTTAAGAAAAAACAATTCTTCACTTTGAATTTTGAATTTTTTCAACGGTCTGGCAGGACTATACACTCAAATGGTCTCGGAGTCCGTGATATGTGACCCGAGTAGCTTATCTTAGGAGGGGTGAAAAACAATTTTGGCTTATATTATATTACCTTTGAATTTGCATTCATATTTTTTTTGATGCACTGTTTAATCACAAAGACCCCAGTTGTCAACTGCAAGACTTCGATTTTTTGGATAGCTTTTAACGAAGCTTTCAACGCCTATACTTCTTATATTTCTGTCACTCACACCCAAAATTTGAGGTGTGTTCTCGGTCTAAATATCTTATAACTAACTACTGGGTCCATTCAGCCACTCTAGGTTAAACGATAACAACTATAACAACTTAATGCTAATGCCTTTCAGACTAAGAACTATATTAATAGTTATACAGTTGAAGAATAAGGTCGGAATTTATCCTTCGGCATTTTTGGTTATTGGAAGTTGCAATGAAATAAAGTAACATTGACTTATTCCCAACGTTTCGACAGGAATTGCTGTCCTCTTCAGGAGATATTAAATTAAACTATTAATTTTAATTTATCTAAAGCACTTCTATCGTCGAAGTTGAGTCTATTAGTCTTTGATTTTATCCATCAACTACTACTAATAAAATTTAATTTGGTCAAACTAATCATCAAATTACTATCTTAAAACTAAATTTAGATCGTTTTTTATTTTTCACTAAGAAAAATTTACAAACAAAAAAATCAGTTTTTTTTATCGTTTATTTTTTGGATGTGAATTAATCTTTTTTCTTTTCATTTTTAATGAACCTAGCCATGAAGCATATAGAAACTCTTCCCCCTTATTGTACAATTTCTGCGTACTGGCCTGTTTGAGTGAAGAAATGAGTGGGTCGAGTCATGCTACAAACAGTTGGAATAAGTTTTCGTTCTTACTAGTTCTTACTAATTTATTTATAATAAATAAAAAAATTGCAATTCCAGTCATAAATTAAGAAATATGACGTTCTTTAATAAAATCAGCAAAAAGCGGCAGCAGGTTTATTAGTAATCTTTTCAGAAATAGTCATTATATCTATAAATTAAATTTCCGTTGAGTGTACGAGTATACCAAGGACTTTCAATTTTTTTTTAATAACTTAAATCATAGTCAAAAAATTAAGTCAAAAACGGCTTAAGTAAATTTTTAAAAATTTAAAATGGAAAAGAAATAAAAAACAAAAATAATTTAGCAAATTTTGGAATTTAAATTGTCTTTTGAATAAACAAAATTTAAAAAAAATTAGATTTTCAACCAAATTTTTATATATTTTTGAAGAAAATCTGCAAGATTTCATCAAAAATCTGTTGTCTTTGATTTTAAAAATAAGAATACTCTGACTACATGTAATCAGCCAAACCCTTTGACAGATTAAAATTTTTTTTTTGGGTTCGTGAAGCTTCCAAAATTCCCTGATTCAGTAAATAAACTACTTTTGGATTTAACGCACACGTGATTAGTTTCCAACGGATTTAAAAAAATTCAAGCAGGGTGGGGCGTGGCATCAACCCACTTCATCAAAAATTCATTCAAATATATGAAACATTTTCGATAGTTGTAGATTGATAAACATTGGTAGATCAGTTCAGTAGGGTTTGAAGTCCATACAAGGATTGTAAAGAAAGTCAAAAATTAAGAATGTTTGCTCAGGGGCGTGCGCCCACCCACTTTATTAAAATTGTTATCAATCATCAGGGTGATTCGTATAGGATGCACCAAAAAGCTAGGGCTACTTGGTGGGGTCGTATAGGACGGGGGTCTATTTCCCTACGTTTAGGCAGGAGGGTCAATTTTCTAACAAATTGACTTAAAACAGAAAGCAAATTCTTTCTTTCTTTAATTTTTATTTCAATAAAAATTTTTTTTTTTAATTTTAAACTATTTTTTTTTTCAGAATTTTATGTTTTTAAGTATTATTTTTGTTTTGCTCATATGCATAAATTTTCAATTAAAAAAACAGAAAAGCGGATGCTTAAATGCATCTTATTTTTTGAGAAATAAGAAAAAGACCTTTTTTCCAAGAAATTTTATTTGTTTGGTTTTCCCAAGTTTGATCTGCCCTAGTCAATTAATAAATTAACGGAGTTTTAAGCAAATAATAAGAAAAAAATAAACTGGATTAATTAGATTTTATTGGGACTTGTTTTCAATTTAACAAAATTGACCTGAATGTCTATCTGTTACCCAAACAAAAAGAAACAGAAAATATGTTTTATCTTACCAAAAGTAATTATGGAAGGACATTCTGTTTAAATCTTATTTTTTAATTGCCTTTCAAATCGTCAACACAAACCGATAGCAAGTTACTCTCGGGAAGAATTAACAGGTATGCACAATTGATACGGTTTAGCGGATGGTTCCAGTCTGGAAGTACGGAGATAAAAGTAGTACGCTAAAAGGTTTCCAATAGGAGATGTTTTCCCACTATTCACATTTTTCAAGACTTCACAATTGTCTTCGAGGCCATAGAGTGTTGGAGACTCGAATAAGAGAAAGATCATTTAGTGGATTAACAGACATTAGAGGAATGGATTTTGGATTTGGTACAACGTAATCCCAGCTTTAGCACACCAGAAAATAGCAACTATGCTTGGATTGCCGCAGAAAAGAGTTTGGAAATTGATTCATACCGATAGCCATTACCCATGTCACTTTACACCAGTGCAAGAGTTGACATCAAATAATATGATATTGAGGACTGAATTCTGTAGAACGCTATTGCTGAGGGAAAAAACAGAACAGAATTACTTTAAAAGGATAGTCTGGACAGATGAAGCGCAGCTTACCAATTTCCACAACTTGCATTACTGAAGTCACAACAATTCACAGATTAAAAAACAAAATAAATTGCAGCACCATTTTAACTGCGATGAGTGGTTTGTCATTGTTGAACGAACGGTAATAAGACCACTTTTTCTTGAATACGGCTTTAAATGGAGAATCCTATCTGTTATTCCTAAGAAGTCTTTTGCCAGATTTATTACAAAATGTCCCTTTTGGCTATAACAGATAATTTAATATACCAACAAGATGCAGCTTCAGCACACTTTAGCCTGGCTGTGAGAAATTATTCTGGCTGAATAATCATTTCAACGAACGATAGATAGGAAGGGGAGGTCTCACCGAATAGCCACCAAGATCCACCAGATTCAACTCCTTTGGATTTTTACGTTTGAGGATTCATGAAGAACAATGATCAAACAACGCTGAAGTCAAATTGCAGGAGAATTTGGCAGACTTAAATTTATCTGTAGCCTTCTGAGAAGTTTTTAGATTAATTTTTATTAAATTAGGCTGAAATGTAACAAATATTAAAAATTTGACTTGTCAATTAAGTTATTTTTTTTATTACTTGCTGATAAAACTAATGGTAAATGGTGTTCATAAAAAAGAAAAAAGTGTTTTTCTTGAAAAAAGTCTTTTTATTTTTTTTTTATTTCTCAAAAACTTAAATACATTTTAGTATCCGGTTTTCTGTTTTTCATTTAAAATTAATAAGAGCATTGAATTTCGAAAACAAAAATTAGACCTAGTTACATAAAACTAAAAAAAAAAAGTTTGAATTTTTTTTTTTAAATATTTTTCTTGAAAATTTCGAGTGTGAAAATTAATTTTTCAAAAACTGTTCACCAACGCAATTTTATTTAAAATGAAAATTAGAGAAAAGATTTCTGGCTTTCTAAAAAAGTTGAAAAAAGTTTTGTAAAATTTACCGTTGTTTTTAAATATTTTTTTCTGTTTTATGGTAATTTTTTTTAGAAAATTGGGGAAAAGGGGGAAACAGACCCTTGTCTTAGCCCAACTTACTTGCTCAAGATTTTTGGTACATTTTACGAATAACCCTAAAGTGCACTTCCAAATTTTGTACAGCGATGAAAATTGGTAAATCCAGTTTTCGCAGCACAATAGGGAGAAAAAGAGTGAATACGCAACAAAAACATAAATGTTTAAAAAAGCCAACTTCTTATATGCACAACAAATTTAAGCGTTAAAACTCATCTATAAAAAGTAATGACATCTAAAATAGGTATCTATAGTTATGCCAAGTTCTAAGTTCATGAATTTTGTAATATCAAATACCTTATAAGTAGAGTAACATCGAAAACACTGCAAATTATGACAGACATATGGTATTTAATGATTACTGATTGGATTTACTTGGTAAGTTTTCTCTTAATTAAAGAATCAAAAGAGTACATAGAAATATCCACCTTCTGAGCTTGTTTTTCGAGAAAAACCAAAATCTGAGTAGTTGACCTAACATTTTATTTTTTTGAAACCGAGGTTCAAATATGCTTTATGGTACATTATTTTGAAATATTAAAATCAAAATTAAGGAGATAGAAGCTCCCATTAAAAAGTTATCTTCCTTTTAAAAAGCTAATGTTTGTTAATGATTGTATTTTTTGACTAGAATAGGTAAGACATTACCTTCCAAAACCCTCTGGCCAAAGATATTTCAATGGTCTTTTTTGATGTTTAGTCCTAATGAATAATCAAACATTTTCACTAACTTTCATCGACGTCCCAGTTTTGGGAGGGGTTTCATGGTAGTAGTTCAAAATTTTTCCATTTCGTTCAAAAAAAAAACACCCTTTCACTACAAATATTTTTGTAAACTTTCTTGATTCTTATTAATTATGACAAATTAAATATGTGGACCAAATTATATCACAATTCTGTTGAAATTTTGTAAAATTTTAGTTGTTTTACTTAAAATTCAGTCATCATTTATGAAAAAGACAATACATTTTTTCAAGGTGATTTTATCCAGTTCCTTTTGATTAAATAAGATTGGGCACTAAAAAATACCCTTAAATTTTGTGCCATATGCTTAGATTATACCACGATAGATATTTTAGTTTGTAAAACTTTCATATTCCCCCTCCCCAGCACTTTGAATGTGACTTTTTATAAAACCAAAGTAGGTTTTTGAGTTAACTTTGGATACAATGTAGTAAATGGTTAAATTCTTCTTCGACACCAATCTTTAAATTTTAATAATATAAATATTTGTCTTACTTTTTTTGGCTTTGCATTTCCCTTCCCAAACGGCTTTTTTCCACCTTCTTCATACAAAGAGAGGGGAGGGAAGAAATCAATGATGTAGTCCTATGGTTCAAGGGTGCTGAGTCCAAAGAGAGTTATCTGATCATCACCCGACCTCTGGTTTTCGACTTATAGGGCAATGTATGAAACAAGTGGCAACCCTTTTCTCGTTCTTCTGATAGTGTTGCCACCTTGGCAACACTTCTTAAAAGTAAAGTTAAGACATGCACTGTTAGTATACTAAAGTTCAACCGTCAGGTCAAAATGACAGGTATATCGTGCACTAACGCCCCTACTATAATTTTCTGAACTTTTGTTTTGATATCTTTAATTTTTTCCTATTGGTTGTACATTAAGTGAAAATCATTGCGTGAAACTGATAACGAAGTGACCCTTTTTCCAGTACACAAAATTTAAAATGTTTGAATGCTTAAAAACATCGAAGAATAACATCCTGATAATCTTTCGGTTTATTGAGTATTCACTAATGTATGTATATGTATTTAGTTTGTTTGTATCGAAATTGTCATGTTGTGCTCTTGAGTGACAACTTAAGGATTTCAATGACATCTTTGGACATTGACCTTGGATCAATATGGTCACACAAATTACGTTAACTTCATAGCAATGCCTATATATTAATGAATTTTTCAAAATGTTGCCTTCATTACCACAAGAATAAAATACTTGAAATAAAATTCATATAAAACTTCCAACAGCCAATTATGTTCTGTATATTTAATTAAGTGTCTTCTCAACATAAATTCCCTGCGGGCTTAACATCACACAATATATTAACACCTAGCGTAAAAATGACACCTTCCTACTTCGAAGTACTTTTTTGTACTTCATAAATACAAGATCTACTATCACTCCTGTGTCCTTAGTTTATATCGAACCATAGCATCCAAAATGCCAAAATATGATTATGCTTTGTTTAACGACTATACTTAATCAAACTTCTTATAGCTGCCGCCACTATGCCGCGGGTGCAAAAGTGGACCAAAATTACAATCTCCATCATCGAGAAGAAAAGACTGCATCAAACAGATACAAAACCTACAACTCATCAATAAAACACCATCATCAGAGCCGATGATGAAAAAAAAATTAATAAAATCATGTTTGAGTAGCGGACATGGTTCAAAAGAACCAAAAAGTTGAGGGTATTAAATAACTTTGTCCAAATGAAAGTGAATGTTTTCGTTTTTTTTTTTATTTTTTTTTATGTTGGTGGGTCTTTCGGATCCGGACTGAAGTGATGCTAATGTGGAGGTTTCTGCTCTTGGGCGTGCGTATCTTCTTCGCCGTGGCTAAGAAATAGTTTGGTAATCTCGTGGTTTTGGAATCAGTTCATACTCGCGATTTGGCCGGGAAACAGCGTTTAGCTTAACCGTTAACCTTTAAATTAATTCATCCTTTTGCTCATTTAATAAGGATCTGAAGTTTAAACGAAAATATTTTCTAAATCGAACGGACAAATTTCTTTTAAATTTTCTGCGAATTAAAGCAAATTGTTTGTAATTTTAAAAAAAAAAAGTGCTCGATATTATTAATTAAACTTTTTTCTTGTGTTACCAATAATTTTTAATTGAGTCAAAGTGATATTATTTACTCTATTGTGAAGGATCATGTGCTAGCACATATAGATACAACTCATTTTTAAAAAAAAGTTTGAGTTAATTTTGAATTTCAATTTTTGGATTAATTTGAACGTTTGGAAAAGGTACGTGCCAGTTGTTTAATTTGTATTTCTTTTAAGTATACAAACCGATGAGGTCCTAAAGGAAGGGAACTCTACCAATTTAGACGCAAGTTAGGGTCTGTCTTTTTCATACATTTTAAAGACAGTCATTACTTAAAATTAATAAGGAGTTTGCTTGAAAATAGTACTCTTTAATTAAAACTTTTGGTGAATTACAGAAATATAAAAAAAATATAGAATTTTCTTTACCAAACAATTTAAAACTCTTATTAGAATGCGTTTAAAAATAATGCAGGACTAGTTTGTCCAAACTTACTTAATTAGTTGATCAAGTCTACATATCAGCGCATGATTTATTTATACAGGGTGTCCTCTTATTCGTGTATAATATTTTCTTGGGGTTAATTTCTGGGATCATTGTTAAAAAATAATTTTTTTTGCGAGGAAAATTTTATTCAGAAAAATTGGCTTAAAATGAAAAAAAAATTATTAAAAGTCAACAAAAACACATTGAATAATGTGGTAAGGCTTTTTTAGAAGCAAATATTCCATATTGTATTTGTTTTTTTAAATCAAGTTGCTTAAGTGAATGGTTAGATGTTAAATAAGTAATTAAAAGAAAAACGAATGGTCCTTTTCTCAAAGAAAAAAAAAACCGAAATAGGTTTTAATTATGAAAGGTATTTTTCTTGCGTTATAAACATAAAAATAAAAAAAGGTTTTTGTTGTTTTTTTATTTCTTTTTTAGTATTTGACTAAAAATTGATAAAAGCATTAAATTATATAAATAAGAAGTAGCACTTCAATGAATTTAAAAAACAATTTACTACAAATAAAAACTACACATTTTTTTTTTAATGTTGACTTTGAAATTTAATTTCTAAAAAATTATTCACTAAAGGAACTTGATTTATAAATCAAATAAAATGGAATGGAATATAATATTATTTAAGTCAATTCTTCCTAAATCGGCCCTGGCTCAGGAGGAAGAAAGAATTTTCGTCCTATACAATTTTTATCTTAGAATGATTTAAAGATTCACACGCTACAATATCCTGCAAGAATTAGGGGAGACCCTGCAAACAAATGGCCGTGATCTCAGCCATTATCGCCTCAAAGCCTCTCCACAGTGGAAAATTAATGAGATTGGTCATTTCGCTATTCTCAATTTATTCGGATCACTTCCAAGTAACACTGACTACACAATTTTACTATTGAACTTCGACAAAAACTTTGATAGTACTCGTACCCAGTGCTGCCACTCAGAAATTTAAAAAAACATAGTTTTAAATCATGATTCCAGTTCAAAAATCATGATCCACACTTCTGGAGTTAAAAAATAGTGAAAAGAGAGAAATGAGATCTAAAAAAAAAAAATGAAACCATATTCAGCTTTTTTTAAAGAAATTTAAAGAAAACTTTGGAAAAATATCATCGGAAATTTGAAAATTTTCGTTAAAAATTCTGGATTTTTAACGTTGAGAAAGTGTGTGTGTGCGGTGAGCAGCTTAAAGTGATGAATTGTATAATAGGATGTGCTTCTTTCTTACAGAAACAAAAATGTAGTTATATACAACTGAGCCAAGTTTTATTTCGCTATGTTTGTTTTCAAATACTTAGCCTGGCTCAATTTGTTTTAGACTGTAGCGTACGTAAGACTTGGTTTTTACAAAGTGCCTATAAAAATAATAGTTTTTCATTTGGAATTAAGAAAAACATGATTTTGGACTCGAAAACATTAAAAAATTTCAGGTCTAAAAACATGAAAATCATGCTTAATCATGATTTCTGTCAGCCCTGATATCGCCATCGCAAAAATAATAAATAGTGCAAAAGTAAAATGCCAAAAGCCAAATAATAAGTTAGAAAATTATTCTTGGAGCAAAGAGAAATAAAAACTGTGTGTGGTGAGTAGTTAAAATGGTTGGAATTAGAAAAATCATGATTTGGGACTCAAAATCATTAAAACATTATTTGGCTCCAAAAAACATGAAAATCATGATAAATCATGGTTTCTGGCAGCCCTGCTCGTACCAAACCTTCCAGATCCACCTTGGAGGATGTGGGATTATTAAAAGATCAATCGTTTTACTTCTACACCGACGGATTGAAGAGCAAAGGTGGGGTTGATGGAGGTGTGTATTCTAATAGACAAGATCTAAGTCTCCGCCTTCTTCATTGCTGTAGCGTGTTCCAGAGGCTGAGCTTCTAGCGATATGAGAATTACTATCTTGGCTCAAAGAAAACGTGATATCAACCTTGGATATCCACATCTTCTCTGAAAGTCAAGCAGCTATTGTCGCTATAAACTCTAGAACTGTCCTTATTTGTCGAGCATCTCCGGTGGAGATGGCGCAACAGTTTAGTATTCACATTTGTTGAGTGCTGAGCCATAGTGACAATCCAGATAATTGTGAAGCTGATAAAATAACTAGAGGTGGAACTTTACTACCCATTTTATCTGAAAGGACAAATATTGGTATACCCATCGCTACGTGTAAGCTTTTGCTGAAGCAGGATGCTTTGGAGAGAACAAACATTAGGTGGAACACGAACAACATCTACATCACTACTTATTTGGCAACAAAACTAGTATAGCCAAACCTTGATTTAAAGCGCTTCATGTGTTTAATATCTCTAAACAGACTGCACGTCAGCACTGTTGTATGTATGTAGGTGTCATAACAGGAGACTGTTTAATAGTCAGGTACGCAACGCGGCTTGGCACACTTTCAAACGATTTTTGCAGAAGCTGTATGGACGAGGTACTTTCCAACAGACGTAGGCTTCACTTAGGAGACTACTTCTATAACGATCTTAGTGATCTGGCAAACATCGACATAATTAGTCTCGTTTGCTTCGTCAGGAGCTCTAAGTGGTTTAACGAGTAAGGAAGGAGTCTTCCAGATTCATGTGGTATCACAATTGACCAAATTTTGATCTAAGTGTGTCAGTTTTTATTTACTGACAGCCACTTCTTCACACCCTGTTAGAGGTGATAAATTACCCCATGACACAATGTAAGTGTGTCACTAGGCAAAGTTGAAGTTTTCGTAAATTAAAAACAGTATAGGTACCTAATATCAAACCAATTATATTCTCAATTTTTTGCGCATTGAAAGATTGTATAAATGTTTTGATTATATTGTTTTTTTTTTACACTTGTGGTGGTTTCAAACTTCATAATAAAGAATCCTTCTCGATCCAGATACTTTTTTCTTATTTTCTTGTAGCAAATGGGCCGATATGCAATGGTGCATTCCTGCATTAAAGTTACCAGAAGCTCGTTTTAATAAATTAAATAACCGTATTGTATAACTTTTTTACAATTTAAAAAATCCTCAAAAAAATACTTTCGGAAGAAATTGAAAAAAAATTGTAAGAACACGTTTAAAACAAAACAGAAAATGCATTTAAAAAAAATCTTTTTTTAATGGTTACTCCCAAAGAACCATTTTTTTAATTTATTTGAAAACGGTGTGACATGATTTCAATGAGTTGTTCGTAATGCAGAAGCACCAAAATTTACAAAAACATATATTTTGAATTTAAATAAAAAATTCAAATTTAACGTAAGTTTCATTCTTTTTTCTAAGCGAAAAGAACAAATTGTACCCGTTAGTTCCTTTTATGTCCAAAAACACTATTTCCGACAAAACGAAACTTTGCGATTAGATTTTGCACGATAAATTGTTTCTACAGAACTGGAGATGCATTTCTTGGCAAGTGGTTTTTGTAATGATTTGTTTCGAATTTTTAGGTGTTTTTGAAAGCAGAAATGAGAAGCACTTCGAATACCGCATTTTACCGTAGCCGCAGGCTTTAGCTAACATCGTCGTTTTAATTGGTCGTGATATTTGCTTTGCTCGTCTATGTGCTTTTGTAGGCACTTTGTTATTGTATGTTTTCATACATATTTTTTCTATTGCCCAACTCATTTCGCAATTGCTTGCTATTGTTTTAAAATGCTACTTTGAAAAGTAATTACAACTTTCAATTGACAATCAAAACAGGGCTATTGTGGTCATTCAATAAAAACTACTTAAATATCAGATACTCGTAGTACTTAAATGCCCTTTTTACTGTCAAATTTAAAATTTTCAAAGCTATTTTTCACCTATTCTATGCACCAAATTGTATAATATTCAAGGCAAAAAATAATTGCCTTGGCCTAAGCCATCCATTGAGTAATTTATTTACCATAACTTAATAAACTATAAGCCTAAAAATGCAAAATAATTATTTTTGGATGCGAAAACCATTTGCATGCAAATAAGCCCATGAGGTGAATATATATTTTTTTAAAGTTTATCGAGTACCAAACAAAAAATATTTTATTCACCATACTTTTCGTCACATGCAAAACAATTGCCAGTTCATTGTTTTGCATGGATTTTCATGACAGCAATGTTTTTTTTTAGCATAAAACTTGAAAGTGTAAACCAATCATGCCAACAATTAATTTTGCATTTCACCTCAATTATATTTAGCATGCGAAGATATTTACATAGATTTTTTCTTCCACACGGGAATGTAAAGTGGGCCAAAAGCACAAATTTGTTCCTATTTATTCGCCTGACGACTAACTGAATATTTAATTGATTAAAAAATCGGCTCTAAGGCGGGCCATTCACGACATAAAATAACTGTGCTAATTCACATTTTGCGCAAGTCAGTTTGTGGAAAAAACGATACTGCACAGTTCGCATTTTGAAAGGTTTTCATTCAGTGAACATGTCTTCAAATTCGTTATAATTGTGAAACTTTTGAATTGTTCTTTTGTCATCAGCCATTATTATAAAACAAAAACAATGTGCACTCCATGAATAAAATTGTTTAACTGAGTGTTTGTACAGTTTTTGACATTCGCAACATAAATAACTGCTCAAATTTGGAAACTTGAGCAAAAATTTATTTATTTATTTGTTTATTTATTAATCCTTTTAGTACTAACGTTATATGTAAAGGTTATATTAAAAAAGGATTCTTTAAATTTTATATATTTTAAATTTTCATATTTCATATTTCATAATATTTATTGAACACAGAAATCAATTGATTTAGAGAACTATTAACACCATAGTTTGATCTATTGAATATAGGATATATAGGGCTCTGCCTTCTTATGCTTACTTGACAATAGCTGAAATTTAAATGACACACAAAAGTCAAAATATGTTTGATTTTAACACAGTTAACTTCACAAAAAGCACAAACAACCCCATTCACAACACAAGCTAAATGCGCAAACACCGATTTGCCCGGCCCAAGTCCTTATCAAATATAAACATTTTATATGAGTGTCAAGTTTGCAAAGCAATTTTGACGAATCGAAAAATGAATAGATGGATAATTTGCCATTAATTAGTCGTTAGTTAGTTTTGAAAGTTTAGAATTTGTCTTTCAATGTTTTCTATATTTTTTTTTGGTGCTTTGCTAATTTGATATCAAGTTAGCAAACCATCCTGTTGAAAATCAAAAAAAAACTTCTTATACCTGATGGTTGATGGCTTAATAATTTGCCGATAACTAGTTGTTTATTAGTTATGACAGATTCAATTTGATCGTTCAGTGTTTTCTATGTTTTTTTGGGTGTTTTGCTAGCTTGATATCAAGTTATCAAATTAACTCTAATGGATGGAAAAATGGACGGGTGCATAATTTGCCGTAAATTAGTTGTGTGACAAAATCAATTTTTCGTGCAATGTTTGTTATGTTTTTTGTTTTATTTTTCTAAATTCATATGAAATCAGCAAAGGGCTCCAGAAAAGTTCTTAGAACCTATTATATTAGAATATTTTAACTGAGTAATAAATTTTCATTAATTGGTCACTGATTATATGCGACAATTTTATCATCGTCCATTGCTTTCTATGTTTTTTTTTTTTTAAGTTTCAAAACATATCAAGTAACATTCAAAAAAGCTTTAAAACTGATTATATTGAACTGTTTATTGCTTTGTTACGCTTTCACTGGTCAAATAAGGTTTTGTTAAAAAAACCATAGAAAAACATCGTACGAGATAATGGATTTTTTCACAAGTAGTTAACGACTAAATTTTTAAGTACTAAGATATTATGTTTAGAAGTTTTTATCACTTAAAAAAAGAAACATAGAAAACGTGGAACAACAAATTCGAAATTGTCAAAACTTATTAACGACTAAATAACCATTAATTAGTAAGCCATAAATCATTCGGTATTAGCAAGTTTTACCCCTGTTTTAGTTGATACTTTGTTTACTTGATATAAATCTAGCAAAGGACAAGAAAAAACATGGAAAACATAGCCCAATTAGATTACATTTTCCACAGCTAATTAAAGAATATTTAACGGCAAATTATTTAGTCTTACAAAATTAAGTATAAGAAGCTTTAGCCGCTTTTCGAGATTTGTCAAGTTAGCAAAGCACCCAAAAAAAAAAAACATAGATAAAAGTGAACGAAATTTTCTTAATTGTCACAAAAAATTTACGACTAATTAACGGCAAATTTTCCACTAATTAATTTTTCGATTTGTTTGGCGTTCTATTTCTCTTCGTTTAGGCGGGTAAAACTAACAATGCCATGCTGTACTTTTTTGGAAAGCCAGAAATGTCTTATTTAATTTTATATTTAATTTTTAAGCTGTGTTAGTGAATAATTTTTGAAAAATTAATTTTCAAATTCAAAATTCTGGGATTTTTTTTTTCATTTTTTTTCTTAAAAAAAAAAACAAATTTTTTGTTTGTTCTATCTTTGCATAGATAGATGTAAACATTAGTTTTATTAACAAGTAATTAAAACTATAACTTAATTTACTAGTAATATTTTTAATATCTGTTACATTTTAATCTATTTAAAAAAATAATAATATCTTTAAGAAATTTGCGATATGATCCCCACTCTTCAAAAGCCAAAGGTATCTTCTTCTTATGGCTGCAGATAAATTTAATTTATTCTAATTTAAATTCGTTTTTCTATGTGTGTTGATTCACCCGGTGACCTTTCTCTCCTTCGAGTCTCCAGCAATCCACGTTCCCGAACATATGATTGTGATGTCTTGCAAAAAATAAATATTGGTGACATCTTCTACTAGGGAACAATTCAGCTTATAATTTCTGTGCATCCCGACTGGAACCATCTGTTAAACCGCAGCAATAATGCATATTTTTTAATTCTTCATGAGAATAACTTGCCAAGGTTTTGTGTTGACGGTTATATACGCAATTTAGGAATGAGTTTTAAGTTCAATTTTCCATACTAGATACTGAATCGAGTAAGGAGTGAAGTCGTGAAAAAATTAATCGCTTCACAGCTTCGCAGATTGAGAATTGACCCCCAGGGATGAAAACGTATACAAAATCTCATTAATCTTCTTTGGATGCACGCTATTCTATTGTTATATGAACCGTATAGTATGGGGCATAAAGGAATGTAAGAATATAAGAATAACAAAATTCACAAGCAAATCTTTAAATAAAATCAAGTGACTTGTTAGTTTTTTTAAATTATTTTTTTATTTCTGAAGAAAACATTTCCCTAAAAAAAACATTTTCAAATTCTGGTCAGTAGGAGCACATTAAATAGACACACGTTTTGAAATTGGTAATAAAAGTTAATAAAAGAAAGTAAATGTAATGTAAATGTAGTTAATGTAATTAAAAAAATTCGAATTGAAGATTTTCTGCCCCTATACTAGTAGCCAGACTTGTAAACTTTGTAGTCAAAGATTTGAAGGAAGAGCACTAAAATTGGTAAACTGTCGATTTTGTCTTTTAAGCTTTATATTTTGAAGAACAATCATAATATAGATTCTAACCAGTAAGTTATTAATATAAAACTTTAAATAATTAAAGAATATTTGCATACAATAAATCTTAGAAAGAAGTTCTAAGTGATTTTTGTAACAAGACTAGTTACTTTTAAAACAGTTCTGCATTTTGTTTCTTAAAGTAAACGTTTTCAAATTTAACCTTTTTATAGATTTATATGTACATTTATAGATACAGAACCTTAATTTCAATATTGATACCAAAATTCGGTTTTCTGCTAAGAACCCACCAAAACCAGGTTCGTTGCTCAGCTCTTTTGTTTAACATGAATAGAGTATTATTTTTGAATGTGTTTTTCTCTTCTTTCAAGTATTAGCTATTAGTTCAATGAATTTTCCAGAGTTAAATTAAAACTTTCTAGATTTGAAATTATTAGATTTTGATGAAATATAATTGCAAGACGTTTGTAATTTCTGTATATTCATTAATTCGCCCAAGAATGGCTCATAATAGAAAATTCATGAATAAAGTTGAAACACAATGTTTGAGATTAATAATAGAATGCTTCTATGTAAAATGTTTACTATTTAAGTTCTAGAAAAACGTGTTTGATCAAGAGTATTCTTTATACAGGGTGGGTCAAAAGTGATTTCCTAATTTAATTTATGTGATAATAACCTTTATAGATTTAATTTATTATTAAAAAATTATTATAGAATCTCAAAGTATGATTTATGAAATCTTTTTTTTGATCTAAGTGTGGAATATATTCAATATTGTCCCTCAAATAAGCACGAGCTTAGCGCTCACAGTGACGGGCTCCTTCTAGAGTGTTTTCCATAACACTTTAAACGACATCTGGGCTCAACGCCTGTATTTCAGCATTAATGTTCCCCCCCCCTACTTAACTACACTGTACCTTTCAAGTATACGCACAGAAAAATTGCTGTACAGTCAAATCTAGAGAACGTGGAGGCTAATTAAATTATGAATTCTTGGAAATTATTCGGTTGCCAAACATTTCTATTAAATAAAACGTTCTTGGGGATCTCCTAGCTTTAATTCTTGGCCTAATTGGATGTTTGTATGGAAACAGCTCTAATTCAGTTCTTAGAAATCCTTGCAATGAACTGCGGAACACACCGAGTTGATCAAAGCGCCTTCGTGTCGATGTTTCTAGACTCTCAACAGCACTTTCAAGACAGCGTTTCACATTCGCTTCAGTTCGGGCAGTGTGAGGTCTTATAGCTCAAGTTAGATCCACTACCACCAGTGCCGTAATCATGGGCGCAGAATGTAGATTTAGCACATTAAAATGGTCTTTGGGTTGAAATTATAGAGTGATTATTGTCAAAATAAAATTCAAATAGTTTAGTCCTCTCTAAAGCGCTGTATTTGTAATATTTTAATAAATCTCCCACGTTAGTTTTATAAGCTTACTTCCCTTAACTCTGAGGCCACACAAGCCAGTACTGGCTAGCCAGTCGCAAAACAGTCACATTTTTATAACGCATATAAACCTGAGCAACTAGCTTGCTTTTTTTGTAGCCAGTTGGGAAGCCAGTAGAGAGCCAGTAACAGGGTTCGGCAGTACTGTTTACACACATTTTCTTTAGTAAAATAAGAATCGGGGAGTCCATAATGTCAAAGTTTTATAAATTTTCTAACGCCTATATTATTCAATCGTTTAATCGAAATAATCCAAATGGATTTGAACTGCATTCCGGAGGTCAGTTTAAGTTGCTAAATCCGGATAATAACTGTGGTCCCGTCATAACCACTTACACGGAAATCTACATTGAGGTTTCCTCGCTATAGTCTCGCTTTGGTCTCGCTCGACATTTACACGTGGCTTTTGGCATAGAGCATGTTTTTCCATCATCTCGCTTTGGTCTCTCCATAGTCTCACCAAATTTTTTTTTTCATAATTGAAATTTTCAAAGTGGTTGAGATAAGCTAAGAACCGTTGTTAAAAAGTCCAAATGTGGTTTTCAATGTCATAGTCATTGTGCTCGTCTCGTGTTGTGTGTTGTTGGGTCCTCTTACCATTCGAGAATTAATACATTTCATTTCCCATTTCCCAAACCAAAGTGAATAAATATTCTAGTGAATTCACATCGCGACAATGTAGTGGCTTTCATTTAACGCCATGTAAACTAATTGTAACAGGTAAAATGTTCGTTTTCTTTTCGAATGTTTCGCGTTGGCTTGAGAGAACTTTTACAGAAATAAGTAAAGGCTCTCCGGAACCAAGGCAAAACATTCATAACGTTCTGTTGTTTTGCTAGTTTTGTCAGGTCAGTGTGTCTGTAATGCATTTAATCTTGAAAAAGTGGAATATCGTAGTAATTATATTTTACTCCATAAATTCGGAGTAGATTCATTTGGAGTAACATCAGGACGCTGGCCAGTATAGAAGCCAGTACAGTATGCCAACTATGTCACAGCAAAAACACAAATAGGACAAAAACACAATAGGACACACAATAATACCACTGGCTAGACGGTACTGGCTCGTGTAAAAAAGAAATTAAAAAGATTAAAAAACAGAAAAGTTATGATTTTTCAAATTAGAAAAAAAACTTTGATTCACCCTGTATATATTTCAATTTTTCACAAGATCAAACTCCTGTTGATTTTTTTAATCGATTGTTCTAACCAAACACATTATAAGAGCAATGACACAGTTCATTTGTTCAGTTAATATTTCTGAGGGCTTACGAATGTCCCTAGTTTTGCTATCAAATACTAAGCAAAACAAATTTGGATTCGTCTACTCAGATGGAGCTCTCTGATAAATTAAAGGAACAATTAATTATATAAGATCACGGAGTAAGTTAAGCTTATTCTATATCATCATTAAAAACACAACACAAATTTTACTAACAAACATAAGCTTCAGAACAAAAAACTATTTGTTATTGGCATATTAAAAGTTATAAATCAATCAATCGAACAATTATATTCGGAAAATAATATGGCTCCTGATTGATGTTTAATATTTGTTTAACTTCATTTAGATACTCTTCCGTCAGATACAATTGTCTCTAGAAAATTACTTTGATATTATATCTACGATAATATATTGAAAATAAATTCTGCATTTCTTAAGAATTTTTATGTGGTAAATTGTGTTCTATACAACATATTAATTTGAATAAGCGTTAAATAATATATTCAGACCTTTAATGTTATTTTTTATCTGTCAATCACTATACCTCGTGTGCACATTTAAATAGTATTCTTTGAAAATATATAATAAAACTGGTATTCACAAACCAAATTGCTCCAATTTTAGAAAGGAAAAAAATTTACTTTAGGTCAATCTAGTTTCAACTATGTAGTGTTAAAAAAAATATATTTTAAATATTTAAGCCTACTGTAACATTTAATCATGCTTATACAAGTTTAATGAACTAAACGACTTAATTTTGCAAGGTAGTTTCAAGTTCTACCTACTTAACATACACTTTTATTGGTTTATTCAAACAAAATACTTCAGATCTTTTTAGCGCTTTGTATTTTCTTATAAATGCTTAACTCATACATATTTATTTACTTTTTTGTAAAAAAAAAAATGTTTTATGTAAATTGACATAATATAAATCATATTAGCATAAAATATGGTTCAGCGCATTTAATTTTGTTAATTTTGCTCATATTACACAATTTATGTCAAATAAAAGTATCTAATATATATTTTAGTTCTATGAAAATAAAAATGTATTTGTTGCCAGTCGGGATTTTGGGCATTCGGGGTTATAGCATTTGGGATTTTCGTTTTTTGCCACTTTTACATTCGGCAGGAATTTTTACCCTTTCCCTTGCTTTTACATTAAAATGTTTTACGTGTTATATAGTCTTAAATTTGAAACTTTATCTAGAAAGAGTACAAAAGAAATGCCATTTTTCTAAAATCTCTTAGTTTTTTTTATGCAAAGTATTCAAACATTTTTTTTTGATTTTAACAAACATTTATTTATTTGAGTTTAATAAATTAAAATAAATAAATATGTAGATAAAAAAGCTAAGTATTTAAGAGCCTGATGGCATTGCCGTCGGCCTATTGGACTTGAGCACAATTTAAGAACCTTGTTTATTATATTAAAACTGTTTTATAAAACAATAAATAAAACGTGCTATTTAGCAAATGATAAAAATTAGATTAATTAATTGAAAGAATTTAAAATGCAGTATTTATAATTTTTTCCTGATAGTCCAAGGCTCTTTTCTAGTAGTTGAATAATTTTCAGAAATTTATTTCATTTAAAAGGTTTAAAACTCGTTTCGTCGATATAAAAATTACTTCCAAGATAAAAACGCCTTACTTCCAGAAAGTAGCTAAGATTCACCCTGGCAGATAGATGGCTGTATTCTATTGTGAATAGTGTCAGTAGTGTAAAGAAAATTGACAAAGTGTGCTTAAAAAATAAATAAGCATTAGGAAAAAAGAGATAATGGGAACTGGATTTAGTAAATCGTAGGTATAGAAGCCGCATCTTATTATACCCCTGATCCGATGACGAATCCTTATCAGATCATATAATAAAACCGCAAACATGAATTATGTGGTACAATTTACGTGGTCTACAAAAGCCGAAGGCATAGAAATCATATATCGTTGGAACGGTTTTTTTTTGCTTAGAAGTGCAGAATGCAAAAATTTATTAAATAACTGCACCGCAAAAACTAAAAAACAAAAAAATAAAATTCCGTAATAAGTGCGAGCAAGAGTAACCTAAATGTGACATTTTGATTTTTCCACCCACCAACCAACCAATTTTCCAGCACTGACTGGAAAGATAACTGGAATGTCTGATAGCAGCATTCAGTGCTGCAGAAAATAATGAAAAATAGCTGATACCACGTTTAGATGAGTGGATCGAAGAATCCACGACAATTCCAGATCGAAAAATTCAATTCAAATGGAATTGAAGTGTAAGTTTTCCTTTTATTGTGTAGGTGCGACGTTGTTAGTAAAAATAAATAAAAACAAATAAAATAAGCCAAAATAAGCCAAAGATACAACTTATAACAGTGTGGAAACAAAATACATAATTACGCACGTACTCCAACAAGCATCTGAAATCTCGATTCTTCAAACCTTCGATCTATTTTCGATTCGATTCAGCTCGCCGAGCTACAGGTCTACATGGACCTTAATCCTGATTCAATTCGGATTCAATTCGTCATGTTAACGAGGTGCCAGTTTTTCTCTACGTTAAAGACAGCTTTTATTTAGCCAGTTTATATTTCTGAGATCTCAGAGGACTCAGAGCGCTCAGAAATATAAACAGGATTCCTCTCAAAAATTCCTCATTTTTCCCCTTAAAAACTGAGACTGAATTTTTTTGGTTTCGCTTGCTCAATTATTTTCTGTCGCAGTAAATTACATAAGAAGAAAAGAAAAAGGGAGTTGTTTTGACTTCTATGTGAGGAATGTAGTTTATATTTTATTCTCCTGCTCTGTCAAAAAATTGAGGAAAAATACTGAGCGCTCAAGAAATATAAACTGGCCAATTGACAAATGTCTGTTCGTGTACTTCCCAAAACTACGAATTTCTTCGAATTTTATTTTTTTTTGTGAACTTTGACAGAACTTTGAGCTAAATTCGTAAAAATTCGTAGTTTTGGGACGAATAGGCATAATGTTATTAGGTGTGTTTAATGAATCTGTTCCGAACATAAAAATACAGAAAAGTACAGGGTTAACCTTACCCCAAACTGTTCTACATTCTGACACTTTGTGTTCCATTACGTTTTTCAGAATAGTTTAGAACAATATTTCCTGCACCTACTTCTGGGGTGGAGCAAGTGAGTGAGAAATGTCAAAGTGCCAGCTGATTTGTTTGTTTGGGATAACAATTAGCTAAACTTTATCACAGAAGTACTTTTCTTATATTTTTAGATTGACCATGAAAAAAAAGACACAAAAGAGGTTAAAAAGTGTGAATTAATAATAAATTTTAATTGAACATGAATGCAAACAAATAACAACAGAAACATTTAAAAATTGAAATTGCACAGTTGAAAAGCAACGGTCAATCCCGTCAATACAAAGCTGCACTTTTCTGTTCTTTCTTGCTCTGACTGTTTCCACACACTTTTGCTGTTCTGATCTAGTTTTTCTTAACTAAACACAGCTATTAGCTCTCGAGTTTCGAGGGCTGGACGTACTAGTCACAATAAAAATACAAACAGGATCTTAGTGACAGAAGTATTACCCGACTCTTTTTTTTGTTACGTTTGTTTATTTTTCATATGCCTGTTGTCTTTTTTCTTTGCACTGCTGAGACCACTTACGACAGTAAATAGCCTCCTACACGACAGAGGAAAAACTAATTTTTGGATCATTGAAAAGATTCTGATAAATAGCTAGATTCCACATACGTGCTAAATATTTATCTGGATCAAATTATGTGGATAATAAAATGCGGCTAATGTTATCTTGCAACCTGAATGTTGATTTACATACATACATTCAGGCCAAAATCAAAGCCACAAGATTCCACCAATCTCAGCCAGTCTTATTAAATATTTAGGTATATTTTGAAGGCTAAAGATTTTAACAGGAAATAAAATGCAAATTCCAAAATGTTACAAATTTTGTGGGTTTGCCATAATGTCTTAATGAAAATTTATCAGTCGCCTCAAAACTATGTAAGTACATGAACTTACTGGTGTTATGATGTTTATACTAAACGTTTATGGAAAAGTAGGTATATTATGTATGTTTCAATCAATATCACATTTGTATGTAGGTATCTTCATTGCAACTGTAAAAGAAGTTATGCGCACTTGCATACAATACATGGTACATAAAAGAAGCGGAAACCAGAGTTTATATCCCAATCATCACTTTTGACATGAATAAAATTAAATTGAAACGTGTCTGAACGATGACATGATAATTAGTTGTTTTGATGAGTATGTAGGTAGTTGTGTTGAGGGTTAAAAATTTAATTGTTGGTTAGCGCAGATGTGATTTTTTTGAACTCTATCTCAAGTCTTATAGTTATTAATAGATGAGATGAGTGTTTTGTAGAGAGACAATGTGAATTTAAAAAAAACAATACTTAAACATTTATGTAAAAACAAATATTTTTTATCGCATATTTTATTTATGTATTTGTATATTAACTATTTTTTTGTTTGTAATTTTTACTTTCAGGCTTCAGGCGACAAGCCAATAAGATGATGTATCTATTGAAACTATTATGTAAGTATTCATTTTATTTATGATTATTTTCTTTCGAACCATCTCATAATAATTTAAATAGATTATAATAATTTAAATTCATATCGTACGCAAGGAAAATAGTAAAAATATTGTCAACAATTGAAGGAAAAAAAATAGGATTTTGACAAAGAATTTAAATCTCTAAAGTATGTTGTATGTTGGATGAAAGTGAAAGTTTATCAAATTAAGGTATTTAATATATGTATGACAATTGTTCTAAAGATTTAGATTTTTGAATTATTTAACTTTAGTCTGGTTAGGAAACCAAATCCCATGCGTTTTAGGATGGGGACCTTTTTTTAATACCAGAATTCATTTCTTATAACGGGTGATTTTTTAAGAGGTTTAGAACTTTAAAAAAAAAAACACAAAAAATTCGAAAAAATGAATGAAATATTTATTTGAATCGATAGTTTGAACCTTGCAATTTAATGTTTAAAGATAATTTCATGCAAATGTTGACCGCGGCTGCGTCTCAGGTAGCCCATCCGCTGAGTCCAATTTTGGCATACTCTTTCACACATATCGGCCGGTATCTCACGAATGAATGCATGGATGTTGGCTTCCAGTGCGTCAATCGAAGCGGGCTTGTCCCTATAGACATTAGCCTTGACATACCCCCACAAAAATAATCTAATGGTGTCAAATCGCACGATCTAGGCGGCCAATTGACCGGCCCGAAACGTGAAATTAACTGTTCACCAAACTCGCCTCGCAATTGCGCCATTGTTTCGCGTGCTGTGTGGCATGTGGCACCGTCTTGTTGAAACCACATATCATGCAAGTCAAGAACTTCCATTTCGGGCAAAAAAAAGTTTGTTATCATCGCTCGGTAGCGTTCACCATTGACAATAACGCTGCGATTCGCATCATCTTTGAAGAAATATGGCCCAATAATGCCGCCGGCCCATAAACCGCACCAAACAGTGGCTTTTTCGGGATGCATTGGTAGCTGTTGCAATGCTTCTGGCTGATCTTCACTCCAAATGCGGCAATTATGCTTATTTACGTACCCATTCAACCAAAAATGAGCCTCATCGCTGAACACAATTTTTCGATAAAAAAGCGGATCCTCGGCCAGCTTTCCAAGAGCCCATTCACCAAAAATTCGGCGTTGTGGTAGGTCGGCTGGCTTTAGTTCTTGCACCAGCTGTATCTTTAAAGGCTTTACGCCCAAATCCTTCCGCAAAATTTTCCACGTAGTGCTGTAACAAAGGCCTAACTGCTGGGAACGGTGCCGAATCGACATTTCGCGGTCTTCTGTCACACTAGCTGATACGGCCGCAATATTTTCTTCACTACGCACAGTACGTAAACGTGTTGGTGGTTTAATGTCCAACAAAGTAAATTTGGTGCGAAATTTGGTCACAATCTTCCGAATAGACTGCTCAGAAGGTCGAGAATGCCGACCATAAAATGGAAGCAGCGCGCGATGAACATTTCGAACCGAGCACGAATTTTGATAGTAAAATTCAATAATTTGCAAGCGTTGTTCATTTGTAAGACGATCCATGGTTAAATTGCAAACCAAACTGAAGCTGTTTGACAGTGACACAAGGTACTAAACACACGTCAGCTGTCAAAACCAGTGTTGCCAAAATCAAACCAGCTAAAAAATCACCCATACATTAAGGACCACATCAGCGACAGAATTACAAAAATGACTTCTAGGCATTTTTGTAATCCTGTCGCTTGGACCCCATTTTGACAAATGACGCCCAATCTGTTGTTCGGTTAGGAAATCCAAATCCCTGCACTTTTTGTAAGGGAGGAAATTATTTGTATGTTTGAAAACTTTTTTTACATGCAAGGATATTTAGCTAAGGAGTCATTATTGTAATCTTGTCCCTTGGACGCCAAAAATAGCGCAACGCCTGTGGAAAATGGTAAATTAAAAAATCGTAATTTTTTTGGAATTTTCCATGATCGATATAACGCTTAATATTTTAAAAGAAAGGTTTTGGGTAGACGCACCTTCGGGTAAAATTTCAATACAGCCACTTTAATGGAACATACTGTTTTTTGAAGCCAACAACGGGTAGAACCTCAACTTTATGAATATAATATAAATGCCAAACGCACTTTGAGAAATAAAAATTAATATTTTGAAAATTAGGTGTTGAGTAGAAGCACTTACAGTTAAAATTTCAATGTTGACATTTTTCAAAAAAAAAATACTTTTTCTGATGTCAAAAAAATAAAATGGGTGTATTGCCACTTTTTGGACACAAATTTTTTTTATACTAAAAATGGGACTTCCACTTTTTTTGATAATTTTTAATATTTAAATCATGAAAAAGTTGTCGAAACGCCTCCAGATGCCTAAAACGTATTGAAAAAATAATTGTCTTTAAAGACAGGTGTTGAGTAGAAGTATATTCGATTAAAATGTCAGCGTTTATTCATAATTTGTTAATATTTTGAACTTGAAAAAACTCAACTTTTTTTCCCAATATGCGTTTGGTATCTGGAGACATTTCCGCCATTTTTTTACCTTATAAATATTAAAAATTACCAAAAAAGTGGAAATCCCAAACTTTGACATCAAAAAAGAGTTCCCGAAAAGTGGAAACACTGAAATATTAAACAAAGATTTGTCTACTCAACCTCAAAGAAATCAACCATTATTTTTCAAAACCTTTTTTTTGGAGGTGTTTCCTCATTTTGTTCTCGTTAAAAATATTAAAAACTACCCGTTGACATCAAAAAAGGTGGCTAAACTGGAAATATTAACCGAAGATGCTTCTACTTAAAAACTGTCATTTACAGTGTCAGTCGTTTTTTTTCCGATATGCGTTCGGCTTCTGGAGGTAGTTTCACGTTTTGTTTCATGTTCAAAATATTAAAAATTATCACTCATCCTCTGGTATAAAATTGTATGTTTCCAAAAAGTGGTAGCACTTACATTTTACCCAAAGCTGCGTGTAATCAAAACACTTCTTTTAAGTCATCAATTGATATTTTTCCAACACGTGGACATTAAAAACTACCATAAAAAAGGGGAGGTTCCACATTTTGACACAAAAAAAGTATGTCCCTGAAAAGTGGCAATATTGAAATTTAAACTAAAGATGCGTCTACTCGACACCTGTTTTCTACATATTTATTTTTTCGAAATGCCAACACGAGTTTGGCATTTATAGACGTTTCCGTAACTTTTTTCATGTTCGAAAAATTTATTTAATTATCAAATAAGTGGAGGTTCTACCCATTCAAAAAAAGTAAGTATGTTCCCGAAAAGTTTATGGTCTCTATAGCGAATTGATTTCTGCCCGCTTGTCTATTCTATTTTAAACTAAAGCTATGGTACAGACGGTTGTCAGGTCTGCAAACATTGTCAGATCTGTCAGTGAAAAATCATCCCAAAATTCTTACAACCGTGTGAACTAATAATTAATTACCAGAAAAAGCATTGTCAGATCATTGTCAGGCTATTGTCAGACTTTCATCTGACAAATAAATTGTCAGATATTTGACAATCGTTTCAACAGCTATTTTCATACTTTTGAAATAATTCAGTCAAGAGGAAGACTTAGCATTAATGATTGGAATTGTTGAATTTATTGATTGATAATGGCCTTTACTAAAAATTGGCGTTTTATTTGGTTTGGAGTCATCAGTGACATAGGGCCTTTATCATACACAATTTGTGTTAAGTTCAATTTAACGTACGTGAATTTTTTTAATCATTAAGCTGTAAGTTTTTTGCCCGGGCCATACATAAATTACTCTTTTGGTCCTGCCTCCTGCTTGCTAACTTCTTATGAACTTAGCAGGACAATTTTCTCAAAATTGAAGACAAACTATTTAAAAAGAGTTGGTTATTGAGAAACTATTAATTGCTAATTAGTTACGCAAAAGAAAATACTTAAAATAAAAATTCAACAGATAAATAAAAAATAAAAAATGAATTAATTGCTTTGCGTTAATTTCTGATTGCTTACCTTAATTTTTGAGAACATTGTCCTGCTAAGTTCATTGTTTGTCAGCATTTTTTAAGAAAGTTTTAAATTAATTTTGAAGTTAACAAAAAACACATTTTTCGCAAACCACAAACGCAATTATTTTGTTTGCGTAACTTATTCACAATTAATTATATCTCAAAAACCACTTTTTTCATCTTTCTTCATGTTTGAGAAAGAGCCATGCTAACTTCATATATGCAGTTAGCAGTACACCTATTTTCTTACAATTAACTTTGTTTGCATTACTAATTCGCGTTTAATTAGCAACTAATGGTAGGATTATTTTTATTTTTATTTACAAAATGTCCTGCTAATTTCATTTACATACAAAATCAAAGTATATTAATTGGAAATATACAAGAAATAATCTTACAGCTGGGGGTCATGTTTCCTCCCACTTAAACGGGAGGGGTAATTTTATAAAAAAAAAAACATAAAATAGGAAAAAATTGTAAAAACACAACGACAACCTATTCAATTTGAAAATAAACTATAAGGAAGAACTTCTGACTTTCAAAAAAAAATAAAAAATAATACTGAAAGTGTTTTCGTTGTTTTCAATTAATTTTATTTCTATTTTATGTAATTTTTTAATAAAATTGTCCCATCTGTCCAAGCGGGGGATTTATAGAAAGATTTTTTTCTTTTTGTCTACTTTTAACCTACACGTTCTGATTTTTAATTTGCCCCTACAGAGACTATAGGGAATAAAAATAAAAATCTGAAAAAATAAGGATTTTTATTTCTTCATTTAGAGCAAATTTAAGCCCTTCACGATGACCTTTTTTAACAATTAACCTAATGTACATAAATAAATAAAGAGAAAAAAAGTTAAATAAAACACTAGAATGTTGGATAAATATTGCATTTACCGAAAACATTCGCCGATAGCAAGTATCCTAACGTTAAAATACAAGCAGCTCACCTTTGAAATGCTTGCGTGGATATTTGTTTCTTACCTTTTGAGTTTTCAAAGCTAGAAGATTATCGATTTGTTCAAAATCCATACGCAAAAAATTTGCAATAGAATTCTGGATACTCAGCTCGCAATTAGACGAGAAATTTAGCATATAAATCCGTCTAGCTAACAACGGACGGGTCACCCAATATTTTGTCCAAACACTTCGAAATTTGTGTGGCAATTCTTACTCTTCACCTTCTACTATACTGGTTGTTCCACAGCCATTGCCGCAGAAAAAATCCATGGGTACTTAAGGTGATTTTAAGTCAAAAAACTTAAGAGGTAATTTTCTCGTTTTCGCTTCGTTTAGAAGTTATAACGATTTTAATGATTTTAATACCCGGTTCTTTGGCTCTATCTTTGCAAAAACTCGATCGTTTCTTATTTTTTTTATTCAAACAACAAACAACGGCAACGTTAGGCTTAAGGAAGCTGGGATTTGTGGATTTCCGAAGGCCTGTGACAGGTATTTTCCCGAAGCTGATAGTCTGCTTTCATTATAGTCTCGGTTGACTGACCGTCGATGCCAATTACAAGAAGCCGCCCCATGCTCTCAACCTTGCAGGCTTTGATCTTTTACACTTCATTTTGGGCCTCAATAAGTATGTTCGTATAGGTACTTCATAGTATTCTCATGTGTCAAGAAAAAAAGGTTAATTCAAACTTTCTATGTAATTTTTGTATAAGTTACGTTTGCATAAGCTGTACGTACACAAATTCTATTTTTATTCTCAAAGCTTCGAATAATTGAATAGTTTTATTCAATCAAAAGTGATTAATCCGATTCTTTTGTCGAACAATGCAATGAAATAAAAACAAGCGGAAATAATATTGCAATCAATTGTTTTTTTTACCAGAAATTTGCGCTAAATAATTTGTTCAGTTTTTGTTAAGGCAAATCACAAAAAAATGAGAATAAAAATGGATAAGATTGAAAAAGTGTTGAAGATAATTTCAAGGTCTAAAAATTACCTTAAGCACCAACTCTTGGAATTTTAAATAAGAAATTCAAAGTAAGGTTATTTTGTAAACAAGCTCTTGAAGAATTGAGATTCCAAAGTGTTTTTAAGTCATTCAACACGAAGTGCAACGCCGTTCAGATAAATAATAATAATATGCACCACATTATGATACATTGACATTGAAGAAGGTACACAAAATAATAAGCAAACAAGGTTAACTAAAGTCAAGAGAGTTGTGGTATAGTAGGTACTTGAACAACATGAACTTGTTGTGCAGTTCGAGTACCAAAATTGTTTAGATGGACTTTTAAAAATTTGAAGATATTATTTTGAAACAAAAAACTCAAAATATTTATTAAGTTACAATGTTGAAATAACAACAACAAAAAATGGTAATAATGATATATGACCACATATCAAAATTTTCGTTCTGCATAAAGATCTTTTTTTCCCGTAGATAAATAAATCTATTAAGTAACATTGTTAATAAAATTTAAATATATATTTCTTCTTGTTTTTAAGTATATTGCTTTTGCCTTACAACACTCAATGTCAGAGCGTTAAAAGCTGACGGAAGCTTTGAAGATGCTGACCAGGTCAATGAGTTCATTACTATGAGGTACTCTTTTTATTTTGTTTGTATCAACTAAATCTTGTAATATTTCGTACTTATAGTTTTAGCTCAAGTCATCCCTATGACTTAAGGCAGACAATCCCTGGTGAACCAGAAATCGATTATCCAATTTACAGTGCAGTTCCAAAAACAAGTTTTGATTGTAACGGTCGTCATGAAGGTTTGCATCTTAACTTAAACAACAACATATGTAATAAGTTTGTTCAATATTCCAATTTCTTAAGGTTATTATGCTGATATACAAGCTAGATGCCAGGTATTTCGAATCTGTGCCAACACTGATCTCGTCGGAAAAGGTAAGATCACTAAAATACTCATAATCTCTTATATGATCTTTGAGAAAATTGTTTTAATTTTTTTAGGTTTTGCATTCTTATGTCCAAATGGAACACTTTTCAGCCAAAAGAATTTTGTCTGTGACTGGTATAGAAATGTTGATTGCAGCGATAGCGAGCGTTATTATAGTAAAAACGATAATAATCGAATTGGTACTAGATCGGATATGATGAAAACCGTCCGGCAGATGATGGAACATCCTATGAAAACAATAAGTATAGCTTTGAATCGTGGTAAGTCGACGACACTTCAATCCACAACATCACGTATTAACATCGCAACCAGACCAACAAAAGCATATAGCAATTTTAAAATAAGTACTCCTGAAGCCATAAGCAGACTTCCAGTTCAAGACAGTTTTAGTATAGAAAATCTACCAATAAATCTAAATCAAGATGAAATTGGTTCCGGATTTTCTTCACCTTTGCAGGAAACTTTTACTACTCCTGAAACAAACATATTAACACCACCCTCAAGGGGAGGACTTAAACCTATAAATGCTGCTACTTTAAATATAACTCCTCCTTCGCCAACATTTAGCCCACCCTTTGAAACACCTTTATCGCCTCCAACTTATGAAATTCCATTATCTTCTGATAATATTTCATATGACACATATTCTTCTGCTACACAAGCTGGATTACCACTATCACCCACCGAAGACAGTGCAAGCGAGAGGGAAGTTTACGTCTCGAGTCTTGGAGAACTTTCAACAGATCCTGGAGCAAATTTTAATCGACAAACTTCTCGTGTAATTGCTGATCCACCTTCAAATGCCCTTGACATCGAAACAAAAGCATCATCGGCAAATGGAATGAACTTTGCGCAGAAAGTAAATGCCGGATTAAATGGACTACAAGTTGTAAATCACGATGAGGTTATAGCTCCAGAATATGTAAAGAATATAATGCAGAGCAATGTTGGCCTTCCCCAGCAACCTCCAGTTTCATTTGATTTTGCTTCAAATATTAATAGTTTATTAGACGAAGTAAATTACGAAGCCCAATTGGGAAATTCGGCAGTACAATATCAGCAACTGCAGACCCGCCTTCAAAAAGAACCCATTTCAGTCACAAAGAAGCCATTCAGATTTTTAAGTCGTGGTTTTTCGCATGAGAAATCAAAAGATGGTGGGTCTTATGTTTATGGACCTACAACATCTTCCAGAAGTAGACATCGTACAGTACAGGTTTGTAAAATTATTAAACTGAGCAAATTATTGTTATTAAATACATAATAGCTTCGTTTTTACTTATTTAAAATTTTGATTATTACATACATACAAACATATTTACAAGTTTTATGTATTTCTTTAAATTTTCATCATTTTCAATTTTCTTCGACACTTCTTATTCATTCTATTTCCTTTTTTTAATAATATTTTCTCATTCCGGTAGATTGTAGTTTTTTTCTTTTTTTACATTTTTATTTAAATATTTTGGCTTCAAATACCTATGTGTGGTTAATATGGGATAGAAGTGTAGCCAGTTGCATTCCTTCCCTGAAACAATTTCCACGTTATACTGGCCAGGCATGCCAATCCAGTATACCTTTGAGCCAAACTTGGGATGAACAATTCAATGTTGCAAAGATTTCTTCTTAACCCGCACTACACGTAATAAACGTTCACACATTGAGAGGTCACGGTGCCAATGGATTTCTCTTTAAGTTCCTGGGCTGATATCCCAATTTAAACCTATACATTATCTTCTTAATTTAAAATAAATGCCAAAATTCTGGTGGTTAACTGAGAAAATATTCATTTAGTTGGTTTAAATAATTTGTCAAAAAAGATAGTTTTAACCTCAGCTCTTTTGTTTAATACACAATTATTTAGGCTAGAGTGCTTTAAACTTCCAGGTACAATAAAATGCTTAACCTATACTCCCAGACTGTAAACAGTTATTGTGACTGTCCTAAATTAGAGTTGATGGCCTTTCTTATTTATTTTTGGAGTTAGACAAACTTAACGTAATTTTTAATAAAATATTTTAAGCATAAGCATCTATATTTTATACTTACTTCACTATACCTGCTTCTACTTTATTTTATGTCTCACTTTTAATACTTTTCTTCACTACCTATATTCTTTTCTATCTTCATAATTTTTAGCATTCCACATCCACTCAATCATACAATAATTCATTGATCACAACATTATTAACAACTACTCAATCTCCAGTAACATCGCCAGAAACAACTCAAAGTTTATCTTTAGAAAATGCTTCAGAGAATTTAAATATTGAATCTGCAGTTGAGTTGAGCACAAAATCAAAAGCTCCATCAGTTGAATCGAATCCGAGCAATGCTTTACTAGAAGATAAAAATGTTTTAAACCTTTTGGATATTGTCCAAAATGATGAATTAGAAGAATCTGAAGTTGTGAAAAAGCCGGTACCTGAATTGGAGCCAAAATTGGACTCCAAATCAGCAATTAAAAGAGAACCAAAAGAATTAAAACAATTAGATTCAGTTGACTCTGTGAAAGAACTTTCTCCAGAACTTGATGACCAAGGCAAAGTCAATGTAAATAAAAGAGCTGAAGATTTACTTCTTGCCGGTGTAAAACAAATCGCTGTGAGTGAACCTGATGAAAAAAGTAAAACTACAGAAGATGAAGCAAGTTTACCCATTGTTCCAATTTACAATCGTGCTACAGCACCTCAAACTTCTACTCCACATATAACTTCATCTTCTACTACATCTATAATATCAACAACTACCACCACAAACTCATTGTTAACAACTACTGCGTCTAGTTCAATAAGTGATATTCCAAGTACAACACCATCAACAACTACTGAAGCTTCTCTAGCTTCTTCAACAACATTTGAGCCTACAACTACACCAGCAGTTTCAATTCGAAGATTTACAGTGGGAAGTGGCCAGCAGCGACGACTAACCTCAAGGCCTATTTCCTATTCGAGGAAAAATAACTCGAATAGGTCTGGCTCAAGAACCACTTTAACTACAAAATCAACTACTATAACGGTACCATCTTACAGAGGAAGATCAGGTGCAAGATCCACTTCAACAACTTCTGCACCACCGAATACAACAAAGATTACAATCTCTCCCCGAAGACGTCTCAATGTCAATCGATACACTTATGGATCTCGCAGACGAACTACTGAATCATCAAGTTCCACTTCTTTTTCAACAACAACAACAACAGCCACTCCTCCCAGCAAGAAATTAAACGTTCGAAGCTCCGACTCTTCATTATCAGATCTAACTGCCGTTGCAAGTACATACAATGCCGTATCAAATCGTGCATACAACTCCATTCGACAAAATTCTATTAAGTACACCCAAACTAAACGGCGGCGCCCCAATCATACCAATGTTACATCTGAAACCACAACCACCACGAAACCATCCATCAAAAATGTCAACACTCAGCAGCCAAGAAGTTCATTAACTACTATTCTAGCTCCATTTTCACATCACGAAGCTATCTCTCCCATACCTACTTCATCCACTACGCCGGAAACTTTACCGGCTACATTCCTTTCATTTAATGATCTAACAAAATCTATAACTGACGATTCAATTTTACAGACTTTGAGAAAGAATCAAGCCTCCAGCAAACAACTAGTTGATTCTTCAGCTTTTAGAACCCAACAACAAGGTAAGAAAATACTTGTTAGGAATAGTGTCATCTAAAATCATGCCTTTTTTTATAGCTTTGCCAAGACAACAAATTCCCTATTCAACTGTATCGAGAATTCAACAAGACCACTCAACACAAAGACCTCCACTTTCAGAAGCAACCATTCTACCGTTTATTCCACTGAAAGACTTCATTGCCAGCAAATTTGGAGCGCAATACAGCCCCGAACCCCCTAAATTATCAACATCAAGACCTGCCTTGATTACACAAAGTTTTAATAATGATTATGTATTAAAAACCCAAAAGAAACCAATATATGATCTGCAATATTCAAAGCAACAATACGGTGGCGTGCGTCAGGAATTTGCTCCACAAACGAATCAAGCCATCAAATTATCGACTCCTGTGCAGTACACAGTACGTAATCCACTCAGCCAAAATGTTTTTCAACAACAATCACAACAGAATGTTCAACAACAAACACAGCAGCAGCAACAACAACAGCTACAACAACAGCAACAGGTTCAACAACAGCTACAACAACAACAGCTCCACCAACAACAACAACAAAAACAACAGTATCAAGAACAACAACTAAGACTTCAACAGCAGCAACAAAAACTTCAACAACTTAAACAACAGCAAAACCATCTACAACAACAATATCAACTTCAGCAACAACAGCAACAACAACAACAACAAAAACTGCAACAGCAAAAACTTCAGCAGCATCAAGTTCAAACTCAGCAGTACTTCTCAACTAACCAGCAACAAATATTCCCAGCCCAGCAATACAATCAGATTCAACAGACTATTCCTACACAGACAATTCAACAACAACAAAGAATACCAATTCAACATAGGAATTCCATGCATCAAATTTCAACAAAAATAGTTCCTTCTGTTGAACAACAATTCCAAATTCAACGAAGCCAACAGATCCAACCTCCACAGCAAAAACAACAACAACGACAGCAATCACAAATTCAAATCATTCCTTCTCAGATGACAATTTCTCAGACAATTCCTCCACAACAACTTCAACCGGCAAACAACAATCAAAATATTAATTTAAGCTCGAATGTGAAGCCCGAAATTGGATCCATTAACGTCCGTTTGCCAAGCAATCTTGCAGGCTTAATTCCCAACACAAATATTTTCGAATTGAGTAGAAATAGCAACTCACTTGAAAGTGCCCAGAGACGAAGTGATCAACAAATTTTCGAAGATGCGTATGGTGCTCGAGAAAGAAAGTCTGCTTATGCGGGTGTTAGTTCATATGATGTGCCATTAAGTAGTGTTGGTCGATTGACCAATGATATGTCTTATTTCCTACGCCAACGAAGACTTTAATTTTAATAACAAACAAAAGGAAAAAAAACTTAAAATTAACTAATTTTAAATGAAATTATTTAAATTAAATTTAAGTCAGTCAAACTTTGTGTGTAAAAAAGAATATTAATCGCGAGTCTTGTCATGTCAAATTGTTATTCCTGTTCACTTGTGAATTTTTATATTTTTAAGAGATAAATTATGTTTTTTTTATAAAACAATATTTAACATTATTTATTAAATAAATATTATTTAATTTAAAAAAAAATCTTATTTTTTAATCTTTTTTTAATGAACGCTAATAATGCGTCTGAAAACTGGAATGGCATAATACGGAAGGAAAATAGGCTTAAGCAGTATGCAATTCGGGCTCACTTTGATGTCAGAATCACCTTCAATTCTAAAGGTGCCAGGAAGTAATTTAATACAATGGAGTTGAGTCGATACAATCGAATATAGTATGTTTCTAATTTAGTTCCATTGAATAAGAAAAAATGGACTTAACATCGATAAAACGATACTCGTAATAGGGGCCATAAACGGATATACGATATATAATTCAGTCATTTTGTGTTTTTTCCTTATATTTGGGGATACTGAGTCAGAATCTTAAGCTTACGATATTGAACATTGAAAATATCAACTATTCGTAAAAGAGTAGAGACCCTAATGTCCACCACTAACGAGACCTGCATTATATAATGGAAAGCCCACTATATAAGGAGTAATTTTTACTTTACTTGCGCCAAAGAAAAAACAGTGAAAGACATTGCATCTATTTACAAACATAAATTCTATAAATTCAAAAAAAGAAACTCCATTACCGAACTTTTCATATCCGCTAAGTTTATGAGCTGCCATGTTTACGGAATTCTAATTCTATGCATGAATTTATTCATGGAAATAATTGCTTAAGCCACTTCATTAGGCCCTGACTTGTTAGCCCATTAAGGCACCACCTACGAAGATTTGAATTATTTCACATTTTTTTAGACCCATTTTCTCCTTTAACCAGTTAAATTTTGAAAATATAAAGCCAGTGATTTTCGAAGTCCATGAAGAATGCCCTTTCCAATCTAAAAAGGATTCCAAATTGTAATTTAATTTTTAATTCTTCCTAATTTCACCCTATGCATGAAGATAAATTCCGAAAAAGCAGTAAAGCCAAAATCTAGTCCATTCTGTAAGTACATTACATACATATAACCTTTCAGAAGAAAAATAATTTTTGAAATCGTCTAAGGATACATATAACTTTTCAAACAAATAAATATTTATTTGAAATGGAATAGCTTAATTTTGAAAAATATCAAACCTGTGATTTAGAAACCTATTACATATACTAAGAACATAACATTCCATTCACAAAAATGTTTAAAGCCGAAACCACGTTTCACGCATTTTACCTCATGATACATACACAAGAAATAAATTATATTTATAACAACTTTGCAACAAAAAAAAAATGTAAAATTGGATTCCCATTTTTTGTTTTACCCCATGAAAAAAGCTTAATTTTGAAAAATATCAAACCTGTGATTTAGAAACCTATTACATATACTAAGAACATAACATTCCATTCACAAAAATGTTTAAAACCGAAACCACGTTTCACGCATTTTACCTCATGATACATACACAAGAAATAAATTATATTTATATACAACTTTGCAACAAAAAAAAAAAATGTAAAATTGGATTCCCGTTTTTTGTTTTACCCCATGAAAAAAGCTTAATTTTGAAAAATGTTTAGCAGGAAAAGATCGAAATCAGATACTTTAAATTACAAAATTTTAACCCTAAGGCCTTAGGTACTCTAAAAACAACGTTTTAAACATAAAACGTGTTTAGAAAGCGGATATGTAGCTTCTGGGTTAGCGAAACAAAGCAAGATTGCTTTATTAGTACAGATTTTATTTTCTCACTTTCGTCTAAGATAGATACAAGAACGCATGAATTCGAAGGTTAAAGACGCGTCGGTATATTCACCCATGACTATATGAATTTATAAACATTACATATATGTATGAACATATGGAGAGATGGCGGGAGGCGGGAATTCCAACTACATATATATAAATCGATTTCAATTTAATTTCGAGTGAAAGTCAGTCGTGGAACCTAGCTGTTAATAAGGATACATTTGGCCCGAAATTAGTACTCAGAAAGCAGGAAAATGTTCATTTTTCGCGTGAAGCTCCCAGTAGGCAAAACTACTGAAACTAAAACTATTGAAATGTCAATTATTCAAGGTGGAATGTTGTTCACGTGAAACTCATATTTTCCGTTTATGACTGCGTTTTGTTATTTTTGTATGAGATTTTTCGTTTTGCATCAGCAGCATACTAGGCTTAACTCAAAAATAATTTTTCAAATTAAAGTACTCAAGGAAACAGAGAAACATTTCACGTTAATTTACCACGTTGCGTTTAGAACAAATAAGTTAATTTCAACAAAAACAAAATTGCAGAACGGAAGTCTAGTTTTTCACCTTTGTTTTAAATCGCCTTACTTTTGGGTCATTCCCAAACATATCTATTGTTTGATTTTAATTGTTTTGTCGTTTGGTACTTCTGAGTTGGTCAAGTAAAACTGTATTTAAAATTCGATAATTCGATGAATTTTTAAAAACCAATTGGCATTGGTAGGTCTCTTTATTTGTAGGTTTTTATGGGAAGTTTGGTAGGAAATATTTTTCGTAAGTGGCAATCGTGCTCATATTTCTCACTATAAAATGAGAACAAAATTTGGAATTAGAATAAAATCACAATGACAACCGGACCTGAACAATCCTACAAGACAAGTGAAGCAGCCAAAAGATTAAGATTTGATATAAACATCATAAACATAGTGACTATTAAATGTTAATTTACTGACACTATCGTAGACACGCAACGACGAAACCACCAATTATCATCACCGCAGCTTCTTCCTTCTCAAATATGGGTACCCACTGCCTACACTCCC
Source organism: Dasysyrphus albostriatus (assembly GCA_946251815.1). Lineage (NCBI taxonomy): Eukaryota > Metazoa > Arthropoda > Insecta > Diptera > Syrphidae > Dasysyrphus > Dasysyrphus albostriatus. Next base: position 57,962,057 of record OX276337.1, read on the forward strand.
AGTTTTTAGTAATGATCGGTCAAGTTCATAAATGAAAAAATACCGCAACGCTACAAATAAGTAATATTCAAATTACTCCGTTAAGTAAGTTCGGAGCTACAGTTTTTCTACTTTATAAGAAGGGTATTGGGTGGGTATTTGCTCTCAACAAAGATAAGAAATTTTATTAAAACTATCCATAAATAGAACCATTTCTTAACAATTGTTTTTGGCAGTGTTGCAGCATGACTTCATTTATGAAATCGGGGATCGTCATTAATATTCTCTACTAGGAAGTTACAAGAACTGTGATTAGGAATACGGATTCTAACGTTTGTAAAGTGCATATGAGGGCTTATGAAACCATCGATCACGAAGATCACGAGATTATTTTTCTTACAAATTTGTCATTAGTTAGAAAATAAATACATTTTACGTTCTTATAATTTTTTTATTAATCTGATTATATAGTAAATTATGTTCTTACAATAACATTTTTTTGTTGGTTTAACTTTATTTTTTGAAATTTTCCAATCAAATATTATTAATGGTACATCTACCATACACAATTTATACAATTTTTGTTCCGTTTACTAGATTTTTCTGTTTGAAGTTTAGTTTTTATTCACTCAGTTTTAAAACTTAAGAAATACATCTTACTTTTCTACTTGAATATGCGCAAACATGTCGAAAAACTTAAGTATGTAGTTGAGAACCGACTGATTGTATGCGACTCGCTTAATTAGTGCCTCACTGATAATAATAATACAAATCATTAATATATAAAAAAGAAAATCTTAAATAAAACATACGTATGTACACAGTAAACTTTAATAAATAAATATCTAATAACTTGTGTGAGTGGAAGGATATTGGGATGGAAAAAATGATAAAATATGTATTTATAACGATGAATTTTTAAACAAGAATAGCTGACACATTATTTTGGTTTTTTGATTATGATACAAAATTGTATGTGAAGTTTTGTATTTCGGAAAGGGTTATGTACAATTTTTACTATTTAAATTGATTTCTTTTGTTTTTTTTTTTTGTTAAGATAAAATTTAAGAATCAACTACCTAGGGAAATTATTTTTATTCAATTTAAATGTATTTTTTTTCTTGTCATTAGATTGAAATAAGAAACTGTACATATTTTTATTAATATCGTTTTCGATAAAATAAATTTGTTTTGTTTTATTTTGAAAAATACTTTTACTTTACTTTAGAAATTAGAGAAACTTATATTTACAGTCTTATTATAATAAAATTTTGTTTTTCTTTCTTGTATGTGTGATTAACAAGTAGTGTTTTGATAATTTTTTTGTTTAAATTTATTTTTTTTAATATTAAGGGAACTTAAAGCATTGTTTTGTCGAAGCAACCACTGGGTTGGGCGGGCATTCGATAAATTTTATTCTTATCTTCCATTATTACTTTCATTTTGTTTTTTTTTTTATGAATGAAAATGTTTTTTTTTTTTTAAACGATTTTTTGAGAGTGAGAAAGATAAGAGATATAGATTTCTAAGAAATTTAGAATGGTTTATTTTTTTTAGAGGGAACACTAAGATTCACGATGACGAGGATGTTTCAATTTCAATTTGCGCATGCTTCTCGCAATAGGTCTTGAAGTCTCTTTCGTTGAGGTCCCAGGAGGATAGTCTAGCACAAGGTATATGCGCTTTTTCACCACATCCGCGCTGCAGACAACATATCATTGCACCTTTTTTTGTGCACACGGTGCATGTATAGTTCGTGCTACTCCATACGGAACTTTCCAAACCGACTATTCGAGCACCAATAAGAAAGACACCAGGTGCCCAAATTGAACAATCTTCATGCATCCACACTTCATAGCTGGTCTCAGATACTTTGGACATTCCAAAGAATCTTTCTTCAGATGACTTTTCTGTTGATGTCGAAGTCTGCAATTCAAATAGTTTCTTCTTCTTTTTGTTCTGAAAAAAGAAAACATTAATAAATACAAAAATTATATTAAATGTTTATGTATACAACTAAACTACATATCTGACTAAACCAACAAGAGCAACTATGAAAAAACTGTTGCAACTCGTAATGACGCCCAACGTCAGGCGTTTCATACAAAATAAAAAGAATTTTGTTACTTACATTTACATTAGATTCATTTGAATGCGTCGATGGCACAACTGGCAATGAATATGGTGTCTTCTGAAACATTTCGCATTTCTTTCTCCGACTAATGAATTCATTCTCACCCTCGCCCTTTTCCGCAGATTCGAAATCTTCACATTTAGTCGTTATGATATAGGGTCCGAATAAATCACCCAGACCAAATTTATGAGGTCCTTTCTTACAGAATACACACATCCAAGTGGCATCTGCAGTTTCTGCATCGTATTTATTGCCCAATGTACTCATATGAATGCCACGAATCTTACTTCTATCAGCGTGAGTATTTGGACCTTTCTTTACTTTGCTAACTTTCTCCGTATCGTCTTCCGCAATTGGGGCATTTATTACATTTATAGAGCCATCTGGCTTTACCAAAATGTATGGGCCTTTGAGTTTGGGTTCAGCTGACAACGCAACAGGTTGTGATTCTTCAAGTTTAGTTGGCATCACTTTAGAACTATTGCCTCCACTTACGCTATTTTTAGACTTACTTCCTTGAGCAGATGATGCCTTACTCGTTGTAGCTGCCGACGTATTTGCCTTTCCTTTGTTCTTCTTGTTCGAAGATTTCTTTGTTAATCGTACTCTCTTTTTGGCGGGCCCTGGTTCATTTTTTGTGGTGGAATGTTGGCGTTTTTGTGTGGCATTCGAAGTGGAAGCCATCGAACTAAGCGGCTTATGTTCGGAGTCTTCATCGTCATCTTCGTCGTCTTTAATTGTTAATTTTGTTGATGGCAAAGCTAGAGCAAGACTCAAATCCGTTGTTACTTCACTATTTGCTGCATCATCAGCTGGTGGAGCACTAACAATTTGTGGTTCATCTTCGATACCTGCGAACATCTCTTCGAGTTTGTATTCAACCTGAATAAAAACAATGAAGTCAATTAAAGCAGAGACAAGTAAATTACTATAAATTTTGTCAAAGAATAAAAACAAGTAGATTTGTTTGATTCAAAAATAATAACTGACCTCTTCAAAAGTGCTCTTTGCACTGTCAACTTTATTTTTGGGGGACAATTGTATTTCCTTAGGGGCTGTTACTTCTACTATTTCCACTTTGTCTTCATCTTCTGTAACTGGCGGCGGTGACGGTGGCCGCGGTGAAGGTGGCCGAGGGGAGATTGGCGGTGGTGGCGGCTGTGGAATTTCGACCAATGGTGGGGGGAGTGGTGGTGGTGAAGGGTTTTGCATTATTTCCACCGGCGAAGAAGGTGATGAGGTTTCAAATATGCTTTTTAAGTCGCTAGCCTTACAAGAAGTGGCTTCGACCGATGGCGGATCAGCTATGGCATCTGGAGTGCGAGGACCCTGCCGAATATACAAAGGAGATTTTTCTGCTTCATCTTCGTCATCATTTATCACAACAGGGCTCGAAGGAGTGTCCTTTTTGTTGCTACCATTACTGCAGCTACTAATGGGATCATCGAAATTTATCGTTCGACTATCCCCAGTACTACTCTTGGCAATCATTTCCGCAATTTTATCTATTGTCTCCACATCATCCGAGTCACTTCTATTCATGAGGCTGTTGTTAGCTATTTCACATGGCGGATGCAAAGCCTCATCGCTTTCAGTACTCGAACGCAAATCAATTGTTTCTGTTATCGCTGGTTGTTGTTGTTGTTTTTCTGCTGGCGGTGGTGACGGAGATTGAGGAGCATCAAGTGCTTGAGGTGGCCCTTCTAGGATTCGATTATCGCTAAAACATACATCCTCTTTCTTCTCCTGTTGCTGCGATGAGTCAGATTCTGGCTTTAACGAAAGTAATCCATTGTTATTTGAAATCTCATCAATAGCTGGTAGAGGTGGTGTTTTCTTTTCGTCTTGTTTGGCAACTTGTTCCCCCAGAGAAATATTTTCATCAGTCTCACTATCATGCGAGACACGAATGGTTTTGTTAGGCTTCCGCTTTCGACGCGTTCGTGATCCACTAGAATCGACGGAATCTTCATTTGAAGTTACATTGGCTGGTGAGTCATTTGTTGAGACACTGTTGCAGGAATTTTCTGTAGCAGCCGCAGTTGTCAGATCAGTACCACATTTTGGTGGTAAGCAAGTGCCAATCGTTGTTGATTCGGCGGCGGTCGCCACGGTGAGCATGTGATTAAGAGGAGCATTAAAGTTGGCTAGATGATTGTGACGATTGTTGTCAGGAGAAGCTGGTCCATTGGCTAAGCAAGAATACTGCTGCTGCAGCAGTTGCAATTGTTGTTGTTGTTGCTGATGCTGTTGTTGCTGATGCTGTTGTTGTTGATGCTGTTGTTGTTGATGCTGTTGTTGTTGATGCTGTTGTTGTTGATGCTGTTGTTGCTGATGCTGCTGTTGTTGTTGTTGGTGTTGATGAAGCTGCTGTTGATGACTTGATGGGGGGGAAACTGAAAGAATTCAAGCAATTTTTATTATAATAGTTTTTTTTTTGATTTTAAATACGATTAAGTTGGATTTACGTTTTTTAGGTGAGCTTTGCATCAATTTATTTGATAAATTTGTGTATGTAGGTTCCTTAACCAGTTCAACTGGCTTTGTCAAATTAGCTTGAATCTGCAATTGAAACATGAATAGCTGTTATTTACATTGTTTTTAAAATAATGCCAAGATTTGTGAGCAAAAATGTCAATTTTGGGGTGGCAATAGTGTAATAACGTAGAGGCGTGGGTTCCAGCCCTGCTCTAAGCAGCATTCTTTTCTATATTATAGAATATCAAAATAGATTAACTTACATCACTTTCACAACTCCTATTAGTCATTTTTGCGTAATCATCATTTATTCTTTCAGTATCTCTGATATAAAGACCACATGCTTGTTGCTGCATATCTACATCATTTCCATTTGTGTTTATGTACTTCGGCAGAGGTGGTGGTGGAGGAGCCGAGCTCATCGATTGCGAATGGTGAGCATTGGAGTTAGTCGATAAATTATGACTGTAAATAAAATTAAACAAATAAACGAACCCATTGTTAAAAATTTCTGATAACATTAACTCTTTATTCATGTAGTAAATGAACTTACATGGGAAAATTATTTTGTGAATGGGAAGGTAGTAACGGTGGTTTATGGCCAAACTCAGGTGGCACCGAAGCTGCTAAGCCTTTTGTTAGCGGGGAACTACTATTGCGATTCGATTGCAATGACAAATCCATCGAATCGAATGGGGAAGGACCTCTGAACGATGGCAGCAAAGGATTCAATTGTTCTAGCTTTAAATTTTATAAAAGAATTATAGGTTTGAAATGGTAAATTGATTCTATTTTATTGATTTTATTACTACAAACTACTTAAAGGTTATTTAAATAAAGTCTATATTAACGGAGATTGGCTAACATGCTTCTATTAAAAAAATAAGCAATCATTTTGACAAATTACCGCCAAAACTGTTTTAAAAAATGTAAAAAGCTTTATCGCAAATAAAATCGAGCTTTAAGGTTTTGTTCAAAATTCACAAAAAACACATGCAAAACTCAAAATAATCACAATATAACATTAGCAAACAACATCTATGGGACTCAAATTTCTACAAAAATCAGTAGGAAACTAAATTGGGTGCAGGCGAGGGGCAATGCAATTATAACATACAACAAATAATGTTTTTGTTTTTTATTTTACGTTTTTATGGTTAGCCGATATGAAATTGTAAAGGGATTCCGGTGGCGTTGGATTATGCCAAGCTAATGGTGAACGAACCATCGGCCTTTCATTGGACATGTGTGCCAATTGCGGTTGCCTTGGAATGTAAGACGGTATCTATAAACGGATATTTATTTTTGATTGGTTTTAATTATTTACAAAAGTACTTGTTTTTTTTTTTAATAGTAATAGTAAAATCTCTTTCAAAACAAATGGACAACAAATATTAAGGTTTTGTTATCTTTTTTGTTAACAAAAAAATGTTAATTCGAAATTTTTGTTAGAAAAAAAAAATCATACCTGGAGTGGATTCCATGATGAGTTTTGGGGTTGACTAAGGTGACCATGGGGATTATTTCCGGACATGATTGATCTTTGAGTTATTAAACTTCGCTATTAGGAATGCACAATTTCATAGATAGGTTGTCGACAAAGATTGTCCTAATTGTAGACAATTTCAATGTGTTCTAGACCTGAAAATAAAATAAAATTAAATAGAAAGTCATATTATAGTTCAGTCATATTGTACGAGTATTTTGACCATGCAATTTTGATTTTACCCATCTTTTATGTTTTCTAGGGTGCTGAATCCGAATCTAAGGTTTGCGACTAAAATTTCTCGAGCCAACATAAAAAAAAAAAAACTGACAAAAAATTATGCAAACATTAATTTGGTGAGTTTTCCACTAATGACTAAAAAAACTACCAATTATTCGAAAATTACATCAAAGTAACATTGAAAGTATACACAATTTTCAATAAATCTCTTTCTGTGACAACCGATTTGGACTCAAGCGCTAGTTGATTAATGTATTTTTGCTGTTTTCGAAAATCCACTCGAAAGCATTAAGTAACTACTTTAAGTAAAAAAATTGAGTTTTTGTCAGCAAAATGAACCAATATACACTTTTCTCATATTCTTTGATGCGCTGAGTTCGAATCTGGCTCTAGCACGTCACGTCATTAAAATATTCGAATCTAAAGACATTTAAAAAAAGGGGTTTTACATTCAAATTTGGGGTTATATATTTTCTCGAGATAATAGTAGCAATAGTAAACATAAAACAGGGGACAAATCAACACTACTCCACAACATGCTCGCTATGAGCCCTCAATTTTCGAATTACGTATGTAGTTTAAGACGAAGGTTAATGATTCATCGAAGATGAATCGTGGTTTGAAAAATTCAAAAGAATTTTGAAGTAAAATGTTCATACTCGGGATAAAATTAACCTCAAATTTGCATTTAAAAAACGCATTTTTTATATCTTTAGATTAAAGTAGGTACTTAGTGCTTTCGAGTGGATTTTCGAAAACAGAAAAAATTACATCAATTTTCAACTAGTGCTTTAGTCCAAATGGGTTTTCGCAGAAAAAAACCTTAAACAAAGATTTATTGGAAATTTAGTATATTTTCTATGGTACTTTTATGTAATTTTCGAATAATTGGTAGTCTTCGAGCCATTAGCGAAAAACTCCAAAAAAACGCATTTTGCCATGTTGCGCCACGAAATTTTAGTCTCAAATTCGGATTCAGTAAGAGGGGCAAAATCAAAACTATTTTACAATTTGCTCGCTAAGAGTTTTTGGGCACAAATTGACTGGACTATTATTACAACTTAAAGTTAAGTCCGTGCATATTTGTGAATATGCAAAAAAGTACACGAAAGATGTGTGAAAGTCGAAATCAAACGAGACTCGTCTTTCGTTTTTCGAATATCAACTAGAAAGGTTAATGTTTGCAAAACTTTAATGTTCGACACATTATTTATTTAAAAAAAATTAAAGCAGAAAGCCCTATGGCTATGAAGATAAGTTTTGAATAATCACTGGAACCTCTAAGTATACATATAACTTTTCAAACTTAGAAATATTTGTTTGAATTGAATTAACTTAATTTTGAAAAATATCAAGCCAGTGATTTAGAAACCTATTCTTATACTAAACATAATCTGCCATGCACAAAAGTATGTTAAAAATTTTAAATCTTTTTATGTTTTTACCCCATTTTCCCCTATAAGGAAAGCTTAATTTGAAAAATATGTAGCAGTAAAGCCATCCAATTAAAATAACCTTTATAACACAAAAAGAAATCGAAATCGGATTTCGAAAAAAAAAAATTTTATCTAACAGCTTTTTTTGTTTTTACCCCATTTTCACCCTGCAAGTAGAATTTCTTGACAAAATTTTGAGCCATAAGTTTTAATCTTAAAAGATTTTTTGAAGTCGGATATCTAGTTTCTGAGATTAGCCATCACAAACAAACAAAGCAAGATTGGAGCTTAATTTATAACATATGTATATACTTATATATGGGTGATTCCGTGCCAACTGTGATTCTTTGTATGTATTTTTTTTGTTAATATCATAACTAAATTTGCTAACTATTCTACATGGCTTTGAAAAATTTAGTCAAAACGTAAATACTTTGGTATGTCCGTTACTTATTTTTCAATTAAATCTATCTTCTAATGAAATACTTCATTGGATAGAAAAGTTGTTCTTAGAAAAGTTTGAGTGCAATACTTGCTTGAAAAATTTTTGCAAAAATTAAGATAAAATACTTGTTGCTGAATAAAATAATCATAGGTGAATGTTGTCCGAGGATTTAGTTTTTTTTTTTTTAATTCAAAGGGGTTCCCGCTGAACCACCAATTTGTCTTAAAAAAGCAAAAACGCTTCACTATCGTCTAAGGCGCCAATTATAGCTATCATTGAAAATTTTTTGTTATTGATTTTGAGGGATTTAGAAAGCAAAATCATTTATTATTTTGATGGACAAACAAAGCTAAGGACTTAGTTAATATTTTAGTGCTTTTTGTGTAATGATGATTTTTTTAAGTACAAAAGGTAGAATATTTCCGAAAATAATAGTGTGTCAATGGAACTTGGAACAAATGTTTTATTAGTCAATAGAAAGGCTTAGAATTTTGTATGGGCGTTATGGTCATAGTTTTACAGATGTCTCTAACCTTCAATAAATCACCCTTTCACAACAGATATTTTTAGGGACTTTTTTGATTGATAAATTTGATTGAAATCATCATTAGTTGTGCTTTTTTGCAAGTCAAATAGTATTGTTTGAAAAAAAAAACGACAACAAGGCAAAGCAATTTACATGTAAAATACAGAACAACTATGTCCATTAGGGTGGTCCTTATATTGGGTTTTTTGAAATTCTGAAAGGGATAGGCATCAAATGGCTCTACATAGAAAATAAAATTTTTCATAATTTTTTTCAGATTTTTATTTCACCCTCTTGGTCTCCCTATTTTCACTATAAGGTGAAAAGAAGAAACAATCTGAGGGTACAGATTAGATTTAGACGAAAAAAATTGCATTCGAGCGGGGTGTATTTCCCCCCGTTTAGGCGGGATGGGTAATTTTCTCCTGAATACTTGATACGATTTTTTTAAAGCCACAGTTCTATTCTATAATATGCTATCTAAATTAAGTTTTTATTTTAAATACTTTTTGAAAAATTATTTTCAAACTTAAAAATTAAAAAAAATTATAGTTTTTAAAGATTAAAATTATTTTTTCAAAAATTGTTGAAAATAAAAACTTTATTTTGGAAGCATATTATAGAATCAAATCGTGGCTTCGAAAAAAGCTAAAGCGTGGCATTGGAAGTGTTCCCGTTTTTTTTAAATAATTTTTTTCTGTTCTTAGCCAAATTTCTAGAAAATAATCCCTCCCACCTGAACAAGGAGAAATAGACCCTCATTCTGGTACATTTTTTATCTCGTCTGAATCTAATCTATACATTCAGATCTATTTTCGCGTTTTATAAGAATAATCCTTACCCCATAATTGGTAAAAATAGGGAGACCAGGGGGGTGAAATACAAATCTGAAAAAATTAGGGAAATTGAATGATTTTAATCGAATGAGGGCTATCCACGACTAAGTCCAGTTTAAGGACCACCCTAATGTCCATATAATTAAGTGGATTGAACTTCTGTCCTTATAGAAACGGTATTGCCAAGCTACAAATTTTGTATCGATAATTTATATTGAAATGTCAAATGTTCGTTGGTAAGATAGTCTATAGCCCAGGAAAATTAGACAAAAAAAATGGCAAAACTACAAAAAAAATTACGACAGAGCTGAATTTTGGTAGAGGGCTTTGTTTTGACGTTTTAAGCATTTCCTGAAAAGTTCCGTAAATTTGGGCCGGGGCTTAATTTTTTTTTTTTTGGGGTTAAAGGGGGTAAAATTAAGTTTTTTTTTAAATTCTGTAAAACTATAAGTTTTTTAGAAAAAATGTTAAGCAAAAAATTGTAGCTTTTGTCATTCTACATAAAAAAGATTATTATACTTTTTTTCATACAAGCAATAGATTCTGAGAATATCATGCAAGAACTTCACGGTGGTGTACCTAAATTTTGTCAACAATATTATTAAAATTTCATTAATCGATGGGTTTATGTTTTTGTACGATTCAAATTTGGCTACATCTTATCTTTATAAAACCAAGCTTTTTGGGTGCCCGGGGTAAGGAGAAATCCGCCATCTTGAAAAAGAAAGTGATTTGGTTTTTCTTCAACAACTCGCTGAAATTGCATTTTACAACAAAATCACATTTATACAATAAAATTATCTAAAAAATGTACTCTGTAGGTTAATTAATATTGAAGTTATAGCGTATCAAAGAAACACTTTTTATTTCGTACTGTAAACGGATAAATAACGGTTTTTTGTTGATATGTCAACTGATATAACCTTTTTTGAAAAAACTAATGAGTTACTATTAATGCTCATAAAATTCTGGACAAAAAAGATTATGACACTTTTTTTCGTAGGAGCAATAGATTTTGAGAAAAACGTGCACAAACGCGTTCATTGCCTATTTTACCAAGGCAAAATGAAGAAAAAAATGCATTACAGTTAAAAGCTCTTATTTAACGTTTGCGCTCGTTTTTCTTGAAACCTGTTGCTCCTACGAAAAAAAGTGTCATAATCTTTTTTTAGCTTGGGATCTCATTTTTGCCAACAGCTGTTTTCTCATCAGCTGTATTTAAACAAATTACAACAACAAAACACCTATTGAGATCGCTTTAGATACAAGTTTGACCGAGGCCGCCTGCTTTTCATAAAAAGTAGATAAAAAAAGCATTGTACTAAGCTGTTCGGGAAAATTTCATCAAACACAAATTGAAAGAATTTAGATAAACCAGTTTGGGCAAGGTTTTTATTCATAGAACATAGAACACAGTCCTGTACTTTTTTGATATTTTCTGTGCCAAACAGATTCATACACAGAAACACGCTTCTGGAATCGATACCAGAAGCGTTCACACGTATCGGATCAGTGTTCCAGATTGCCAATCGAAAATACCATTTATAAAATTTACTAATACTACAGCATAAAATATTCTTTTTTTTTAGTCTTATATTGACAGCTTTCCATTCGTGTAAATTTGACATTAGGACTGTCGCAAGGATCCAAGAATTTTTTTATGGAATATTGACATGAATGGCAGGTTCTATTGTGTACTCAAATTCAGAAATGATACATCAAAACCACAGTACACAAATCTGTACTGCGCACCAAAACAATATACATAGATCTAGATTAAAGCTGTTTGTTGAGGTGAAATTTGTTGCAAATTTTCACAAATTCTTACAATTTATCACAAAACTCAAAAAAGTTGCAACGAGAGAGCGCAAAGAGAGCAAATAATTTTCCTCCGTTGGAAAACTGGCGAATTCCTGCTACACGAATTTCTGTGTAAACGAGGTGGTCATTTTCTGTCACAGTGTTGCCACTAATCGGAAAATATTCCAAAGTAGGTTTTCAAAACAAAAATGCAGTATACTAAATTTTTCTACAGAATATCTACATATTTCAATTTCTACTTTTATTTGGAAAATAGAAGAAAAAAAATAAGAAAATAAAAATAGCGAATTATAATTAGGTAATTACACTGTTACGATTTTTATCAAAGTAAGCCAATAGCCGGAAGCCGTAAGAACAGAATTGAAAAATTAGTGGCCTGCGTATTGATGAATAGTAATTTTCTTTTCCAAAAAATTAAAGTGCAGTAGACTCTATTTAAAAGCAGTAGATTTGTTTTTGAAATAAGTGTATTAGATCTATTGAAATCATGGCAAGGTGGCAACTCCGTTTATACACAAAAATGAAGTTTCTTACAAAAAGTGATGCAGTTCATGGTTCATTGCGTTTAACTTTTTTCAAATTTCCCCAACTCTGATTTCAAAATTTGACAGGTTTTACACATTTTTTTTTTGAAACGACACCAAACAAACCGCAAATTAGCAAGCTATAAAAGAAAACAATACCTAAAAACTCAACTGGTAAATGTTGTTTAAATATTTATATAAATAGTATAATAGCAAAACGGAAGAGTAATCAATCACATTCAAATCGAACATATTCAGTCTATAAGGTCAATAATGTATCGAATTACGCTGCACTTCAATCGGACTATTGGCCACAGATCTCTCCAAGCAAAATTTCTTGATTATTGTGCAACTAAGCAGAGGTCATGAGCTACAATCTAGAAGAGTCTTGACGAGACCATTTGACTCATTTGGTAGATTCACATAAAAAAAGGAGTTTTGAGACATTTTCATGGTTTGTACCCCACTTAACCACAAAAAAAGGAGGTAATGACCTCCCTGGACCCTGGAAATCTGCTGAATCAAAACATGGATATTTTAATTATTCTTATCTCCCTGGCCATCAATTTCATAAGGGTTTTCTTAAAATGCAAGTCAATGCCTGCTTTTACGAACGTGCCCGTATACTAACATTTCTTTAACTTCCTGATCGAGATTTTTGATGGTCGATAAAGTTGCCCTGAACCATTTTATTGTGCCCCACCACAACATACGATTTATAGTAAGAGGTATGAGTGTTTTAAAAATTAACAAATTTGATATTCCTTACTTGATTAATGTTATTGTACTGAGTTCTCTGATCCTTGACGCTCTGTGCTCCGTTAAATTCAATATAAATTAAAAATCAAATTGAGTCCAATTTGTAAGCTTATTGCTCATTATTTAAGATGAATTGATTGATTTCGCAATTAAGATAAAAGGCTCTCTATTAGGATTTAATACGCAATACAAACACTTTTCACTTTTGATAATTGCGTATTAGATCCTGATGATGACATATAATGCCGAAATATACCTATTGATCTTAAGCAAAAAGCCTTTAGGTCTTTTTATTTTCGGAATCAATTGGATGCCAAACAAAACGACTATAAACAACATTAACCCATAATCGGGCAACACAAAATTCAAAAATTATAAGTTTTATAATAATAATAACTCTTAGGAAGTGTACACTAAGAAATGTTTGTAACAGAACTTAAGGCACGACTCCGTAATTTTAGTGGGAGTGTTAAAAAATACTTATGAATTTCAATTACTTCAACCAAAAGTTTGTATTGTGAAAAAGAAGATTGTCGTTCGGAATTAATTCGATATAGGTACCTATTCGAGATATTTGTCATTCTGCATAACCTCATGGTCTCATTACTCAAAAGTTTTAGTTTTTCATTCAAACTCAATTTTCGATCAATCATTCTTCAACATAAAAAATGCTTGACCAAAATCCCGCCATACATTGCACGAAAAGAAGAAAAAACGTGTTGTACCTATTTGAGAAAAAAAAGACAAATCTTACTGAAGAGTGCACACGAACTATACAACTCATTCCCACCGTCTCTACTACTATGCCAGCTCTCCTTCCCTATAAACTTGTTTAATATCAAATCAACGCACAATCCTAACAATAAAAATCACTTTTCGCAGATTAAGCGCCGGATATGAGAGGAAAGGGGTTCGGCACCAACGAACTGCCAGTTGTCTGAATAAATCAAATCACCGCGCACAATATTGGAAATTGGACAAAATCGGGGGTGTTGATGGGTTAACCCTACCACCATCACCTTTTACCACCCAGTCGTGATGCGGTCATTGTGCTACCCAGCTGAAAAATTAAGAGAAATAAACCTAGATGCATTCCATGAACACAACGCGGGACATTTGAACTAAACAAATCAAATCAGAATCACCCCGATGGGCAGAGAAACATAAAACAACAACAAAAAACGATAATCCCAGGTTCCCAGGTGCGTGCATCACAGAAAAACATTTTCTCACAAAAAAAAGAAAAATTGAAATTTTATCGACCGAACCTTCCTTTGTTTTTGGTGGGAAGAGGGAAGGCGATCGGCGGATTTATCCAAACAGAGCTTATAATTACTGATTTTACATTTATCTCTACCTATGTATAAGACAATTAGCTTCGACGACGCCGGAGGAGCGCCTGGAATTGGAATTCGACGTTGAGAGCATGAGGTGGACACCGACAGCGACAAAATAATTCCTACTACCACGACGAATTAGACAGCGACGACGAGGACGAGGACAAAAAACCGACGAAAATACACGAAATCTTTTAACTTTTTCAAGTTTCACTGTGGTTTTGGCTTTTCATTGATGGTGGCAGCCCACATGTTGTTACGAATCATGATTTTGATTAAATTTTTTCAAAAGGAAAACCAATAATTGAAAAATTCCCGACGGATTTTTGGTAGAATCCTTTTATAATTTTCGAGTAACAAGAAACACCACGGCGAAATATTTTTTTGTTGTATCTTGCTTTTCACTTTAGCACTACCAACATTTTCAATTGTGTCACTATAGTTGTGCTTCTCTTTAATTGTTCCCTTTTGGGACAAAAAAAAAATTGGCAAGTGTGGACAGCGAGCGAGTGGGAAAAGAAAAAAAAAAACACTGTGCACTGTCGTCAAGATTTTCAATTCGTTTTCTTTTTTATTATCGACTTTAAATTTCTGTTTCAATTACATTATGTAATGGTTTTCACTTTATTTGGTAAATTAATCACTTTTTAAACGACTGAAGTACATAAATATAAATTTTTAAATAAAATAAGTATGATAGAAAATTGGAAATTTGTTTCAGTACAAATAATTCCGCAATGGATTTTTTAACATTTGGCGTAGTGTTTGGGACAAAGTTAGAGAATAAGGTAGTTCGAATCGGATTTTTGTTGTATATTTTAGGACTTAAGGACATGATTAGACCGACGTCTATGTACTGAATTCCTGTTATTGTGAATTCACATTTGCAAAAAACGATCGAAATGAAATTGTGAATTAAGGCCTAACTACATTCAATTCACTTTTGTACAAAAGTAAAAAAAATTTGTCTCTTTCCAATAAACTATCCTATCCAATCTTTTTTCTCAAGTTTTTCAAAAGTAAAAGTTAGAGCGTCCCTAAGGCCTTTACTACATGGTAACTTTTTGCAAAATTACAAAAGTAAAAATATTTTTTCCCGCTAGAGCAGTTGTTTTGTGAGAAAGAATGTACAAATTTTTTCCTAAGCCAAACTTTAAGCTTTCTGCATCATTTTATGAAGACGTCAAATCTCCGTTCCTTGCTCCCCCCCAAATCTGTTTGCTAACATTGTTGTGTTTGTAATTTTATTTATTTCGCAAAAGGTTAAATGAACCGGAATTACAAACGTAAAGAGTGTGACAAGGAAGTAAAATCATAAAAACACACACTATGTAATCGCATTCTCCTCATCACATTTATTAGCTGTTTTGTTCAATTTGTTTGCAAACAGAAATAATGAATGATATAGTGGAATAATGGTTCCCATCTTCCCATTCTAGTGCCATTGGAAAATAATAGCACAGACAAAATACACACAGTGAATAACTTAATACAAAAAAAAAATAATTAAACAAACTCCACAAAATTTTTCCCTTTCATATCATTGGTCTGTTTCTCTTTCTTCAGATTGACGTCTTGGAAACACGTTTTTTTGTGTAAATGTAGACGTCAAATTATGAAGCAGACCACCTAATTGTCATCTTCAAATGGAAGCAAAAAAACTGTTATATATTATTAGGAATAGGAATCCAGTGTATATATCAGTGGTTTCGGCGTGATTCTGGCATAGAGGATGCAAATTCCACGTTATGGAATTCACATCTTATGGGGTAATACACACATAGAAGACGTGGCGGTGATATGGTGCGCCTTGCCATTGCCACGCTGTTTCGCTGCCACGAATGGCGTACATGGAATGGCACGCCATTATGAAACTGCATGAAGTATTCATGTTATTTGGTTTAACACACAAGCTGAAGCTCTGATTGCATAACAATATGTGAGTTAATTGATATAGTTCCAAAAATATTATGTGAAATAACAATTAATAAATATAATCAATAATCAAAATTGAATTCTGCGATGAGATTCAAGTGACAGCTGACAAGTTATCTGTTCAGCCCGTAACAGGCCAAAACCATGCCAGCACCATATGCCAATTCTATGTAAATTGGGCCTAAAAGTCCTTCAATTTTCAGTGCCAAAACAGGTTTTTTCTTAAAGCATGGTACACATTATCAAACCTGAGTGTCAGGCGTGTGGGTTATCAAACAGAACTGGGAATGTGTACACTCTGAATAATGGGTTGATACTCACAACCTGCTGCTCACAAAAATTGTTGAACCTGCTTGACAAGCCTGGGTTTGTAGGGTGGTTGATCGACGATGTGTACACAATTTAATTTATGAGCCGTCATTCACGGGACAAAAAAAGAATTATAAGAGTGAACTAGTGGAAAAAGTGCAAATAAAAATTAGAAAAAGCTAGTGTGTGATGTAAAATAAAAAAATTAAGATGATTCATGGCGAATATAGCCTCAAAATAAGAAAAACCTATTTTCTGAGATCAGTGAAAATGCTTTGCCTGACGGCCAACACAACTGATAAGTGTGGACGTAAAACTTTTCTTGCAGGTTTGATATTCAACATGGGTTGCTAAAAGCCTGGCGCCCACTGGGCAACTTAGTTGCCGGCAATTCCGAGCAACTAAAGTAGCTGGCCATCGCCCACTAAGCAACTTCCAAGCAACTTTTTGGAATTTGACGTTTGTGTTTTTTGTTGACTTTTGCTATTTTTTTGTTTTATGTCTGATCCCAATTCGACGTTAATAAAATATAATACAAAGTAAGATTAATTGAAATTTATAACTTGTAAATTTGTCTCCTATTACACGATGATTCTTTGCGTCTGACTCTTTTTTCGAATTCCTCTTTGAAAATCATCCTGTGAATTACGCGTACACGGAGCTTCACGATGCTTGATGTAAAATTGACAGTTCTCTCTACTGTTTAAGTGGTTTGTAAGGAAGTCTGTATAGGAAAACTACGTAAATACGGAAAATGCAAAAAAGAATCGTCAAAAAGAGTCTCGGAAATCTTTGCCCACGATGGAAGACCAGTTGCCCTGTGCGTTGTGGGCCAAGTTTTCTGAGACTCTTTTTGACGTTCTTTTTAGTATTGTGAGTATTTTCGTATTTTTCCTATACAAAGTGCTTAAACAGTAAAGAGAACTGTCAATTTTGCATCAAGCGCCAAGAAGCTCCGTGTAATAGCTCGTGACTCATAGGATGATTTTCAAAGAGAAATTTGGAAAAAGAGTCAGATGCAAAGAATCATCTTGTAATAGAGGGCTGGGGACTTTATGATATACTGAAAATTAATATAGATATATAACATTTTATTGTTGAACACGGCCATATTTGACAGATAAAGTTGCCCAGTGAGCGCGGCCGAGCAACTTAAAGTTGCTGACAAAAAGTTCCGTGAATAACTTCGAGCAACTTAAAGTTGCGTGCAACTTTGTTGCCTAGTGGGCGCTCTCCCATATAACCCAATGGACTTGAATCGGGAGCAACAGAGAGTTGCTGGGGCGAGCAACTAAAAGTTGCCCAGGGGGTGCTAGGCCTAATGTGTACCACGCTTAAAACTAATGTCGACAACGTAGTCCATTGGTTTAAGTCACCATTTTTCGCTAAGTTTTCACAGTTCGGAATTCGCGAAATCGTGCCAATTGATAACTAAAAAACTGATGTTTAATTTTAGATGTTTTTCGCAAGTAATCTTTAATAAAGTTCATCAAAGCATTTTAACAAAAATTAGAATAAAAGCTCATAAAAAAACCATGTCTCTATCAACAAATCGTGGAGCTCTAATTGTCTTTGAAGGATGCGACCGATGTGGTAAATCTACACAAAGTTCTTTGCTTGGTTCGTCAAATAAATTGATTAGTTTTGGCCATATGATATTTATTTATTTTTTCTCTTTCAGTTGAATATTTAAAAAAGCAAAATATTCCCGTCAAACACATGGCTTTTCCTGACAGGCAATCACCCAGTGGCAATTTGATAAATGCCTACTTAACAAATAAACAGGATATGCCTGATGAGAGTATTCATCTCTTGTTCGCAGTTAATCGCTGGGAAGTACAAAACGAGATGAAACAACTGCTCAACAGCGGAACCACTTTGGTCGTTGATAGGTATTCCTATTCCGGAGTTGCATATAGCACTGCTAAGGGTAATACACCTATTGATTTGTATATCAATTTTTAAACAATGCTTGCATCCATATTTTAAAGGCTTAAGTTTCGATTGGTGTAAGGCTCCAGAACGAGGACTTATTCGACCGGACATGGTTTTCTATTTGAAAACTGATATTGAAATCACAGCGAAAAGAACCAACTTTGGGGAGGAAAGGTAAGACTTTTATCATTCCACAAGATAATCGGTGCATTCCTTAAGAAAATCTATATCCTAGATACGAAAAAAAAGAATTCCAGAAAAATGTATTAAAAGTCTTCGACGAAATCTGCGAAGCAGAAAAAAGCTACTGGACTGAAGTCAATGGCGAGCAGGATGCTAACAGAATACACGAACTCGTATCCAGTGAGGTTGTGAAAATGATAGCAAAAGTTGAAAATATGCCAGTAAATCTGTTGTGGAAGTGATGTCTTAACTTATTAGTTTTATATTTTTATAGAAACATATCAAAATTTAAAATTGCTTTAGCTAATCCTCACATTTAAAATTTAGTTTTTGTTTTTAAGTTGTCCAATCTGCAATAATTTACGTAACAGAAAAGTATCTCTGAGTTTGTAAATGCAAATATGTACACTGCATTGCTACCAAAAACAATTGTTATAAAATGGTACTATTTGTATCCTTTTTTGGTAAAATTCGTGTCGCGAGGCTCATGGTTCGCGTTCGCTCCCAGATGACGGCAAAAGTATTTTTCAATTAATACGAGCATAACTAGATTAGGCATCACTAAAGGAGTCTGATGATCAAGGTAGCATGAAATAGCTATAACTCCAGCCTTACTTGGTGGTTATGCACACAAGTTGTTGTTAATTCAAAAATTATTTAGTATACATTGTTAAGAACAAAGCAAACAAAACTGCAGACAGTATAGTATTTTCCGGAATGAATGGAACATAAATTTTGAAGTGTTGCGAACTTTTTCATTTACTTACCGGTGTGTTAAATGTTTAAAGGACACACAGAATCTAGACCAAATAGCAGGAATCTAAAATAGACTTCGTATAATAATGCTAAAAAAAAGATACTAAAATGTATACTTAAATTAAATTATAAGAGCAATTTGAGAAAAGAAATTTGTGGCCAAGAATTGCAATCTGATATTTACGAATACTCTATAATTATGTCTGTTCACGTACATTCTAAAACTACGAATTTCTACGAATTTAGCCCAAAGTTCTCAAAGCTCATATAAAAAAATTTAAATTAGTTTTGAGAAGTACAGGAACTTACATCATAGTGTCTTCTATCTGATACCTACTAATAATCAGACAAATTATTTTTCACTGGTGCCAGAAGTCCGACCACTTCAAATCTTCTTCTATATTAATACGCTTAGGCAAATCGTATAAAAATGTTTCGGTATACTTTTCTCCATAAATACTCAACGAAAATGCATGAAATATACACCAGTAAAAAGATTGTATCCAACAGAGATGTGCAAAATCTAAAAGTTATGTGTCTATGTAACCGTTAAAGCAATAAAGCAAGTAACGGTTGTTTGAATTTGTTGAGGTTAATGAATTTTATCTTTTTCGAGGTTGGGCTCAAGTATGAAATTGTTTACCCAACAGCAGGGCCGTATTTCACCAAAAACTTATCACTGATCGCTGTATAGATTTTAAAAAGTTAAATTTCTAACAATGGGCGGATTCTAGTGGATAAATGATATGAAATTGCAAAAAATTGTGAAAAAAATTTCTGGACAGGGTCAAATAAAATCATCCGTTAATCGACACCCGTTAAGATTTGGTAAGGACAATCTTTTGGACATTTAACAATTAAAAAGATATAAAATCACTTTGATATTAAATTTAACTCTTATTAAAATCAATCTTGTCGAATAACATATGGTAACACATTAAGTTGCCCTGGATAATCTATTTACCATATTTGACCTTGATAAACATTAATAGAATTACCATCCTCCCCTATGCCTTTGGGTAAGTATACATCACGATACATGTTGCTGCTGATGGCTTACTTTTACCATAGGTCGTGTCGTGAAGTTATTTTTTGCAAGATCGCACTGCCTACATAAAAGGAAAAAGTATTATTTTAAATTTGAAGCGCTTTGTATAGATGTTTTTAGTATTTTACTGACCTTTCATAGTGGATTACTTGAATTTTTGTGAGTTGGGAAACTTTAAGCGTTGTTCTACATCTTGGCAGGATAATGATGTTTTTTTTCTTTTTTTTGGTTATTTTCCCGTGGGTAGGTGAAAAACCTGCTATAAACGCGTGCTCATAGAAGTGTGAGATTCTTACTACACTAAAACCACCTCCACTTCCCGATTGCAACTAAGTTGAAACTTATCTAGCAATTTATTTTTAACGAAGTTAAGTAACGTGTTGGAGGTTACTTTCCGGTGAAAATTCCTGCTTAATCCGCGATTTTAAACCGGTTTTCTGTTCACCGCACCAAGTCGGAAGGTTTTGTTCTTCGCAGACGGCGTACTAAATTCGACTCCTCAAGGATGTCAATAATCGTTGAATTAGCGTGTTCTAATAGTCGATTTCTATGTTTTCGCGCGAAACTTTTTATTTCCTCCCGCACCGTAGGAATCCTGAAGATCTTCGTTTCTTATATACCACGGAGCATTTACAAATGACCTAAGCAATTTATTTTCAAACGTTTGTAAGTTATTTAAGTTTGTATCGCAGGTACAACCCCAAAGTTGTATACCATAAGTCCAAACAGGTTTAAAAACCTGTCGGTATAAAATCAATTTATTTTCAATACTAAGCTTTGAATATTTACCGAGTAACCAGTTCATATCTTTTAATTTACTTTTTAGTTCTTCGCATTTCTTTTTCACATGCGGTTTCCATTTTAATTTCGCGTCTAGAGTCATTCCCAGATATTTTGCCTCATTTGCGGGTAATCTATTTATTTTTTTATACGTAAAGTCCACGTGGACTGACTTTTGTTCATTGAGCGCTATTCGCCATGTTTTCGTCCACTCATTAACATTATTAAGAGCATTTTGTAATTTAATTGTAGCTTCGCTAATCGTTTTGCCTGCTGCTAGTATTGCAGTATCATCAGCAAACGTGGCTACAATAGTGTCATCTGCTTGAGGTATATCGCGTGTAAATAAAAGGTACAGAACTGGACCTAATACACTTCCTTGTGGTACCCCAGCCACTATTTCTTTGAAATCAGAATAGTCATTTCCGTGGCTTACATGAAAAAGTCTTTCATTTAGATATCCGTTTAGAATGTTGTAAAGCCCTTCAGGCAGAACTTGTTTTAATTTGAATTTGAGGCTTTCGTGCCACACCTTGTCAAACGCCTGTGACACGTCCAAAAAGACAGTCGAACAGATTTTCTTTTCTTCCAGAGCTCTCTCAATAACGTCAGTAATTCTATGCACTTGATCAATTGTCGAATGCTTGCTTCTAAATCCGAACTGATGTTCAGGTATTAATTGTTTCTCTTCTATTATCGGTTGCAGGCGCAGGAGTAGTATTCTTTCAAAAACTTTTGATATAATAGGAAGAAGCGAAATCGGCCTGTAAGACTTCTTTTCGTGAGATGCTTTGCCAGGTTTCAATACCATTATGACTTCCGCAACTTTCCATTGGTAATAATGATGTTGACAATGAAATTGCACAATGATATTAAACGACTGATATGCATTTCCATTAAATGTCCTGTGTTTAGTGAAAAATTCGGGTAGTTGTTTTTATAAGAATGAAATACTTTAATATAAAACCCATTATGGAGCTTTGTTTTTCATTTTGAAGTTTATGCTATCAGCTTTCCCAATGAGTGGATTTTGATAAGGATCTTAAGATTACTGCGGTAATCGTCATGGCTAAAACTTATGTGTCTAGAATAGACATGCGGATTCTTTATAGACTTAAGAGGCCTCCACCCATAATTTCAAGAAAAACAAGAAATTGGGCAAATCGTAACATCGGTTGTGAAGTCCATACAATACGTATTGCAAAAAACTTAAGTGCTTATGAAAGAATGACATTTAAGCTAGAAAAACGTCGAGCCACTTTTTTATTTTTTTCACTTTTTTTTTTACTTTATTTTAATATTTTGGTAACCTCTTTCGGAAAAATACTCAAAACTGCTTAGCTTCAACAACGGTTCTGAGAAATTGAAGTGGAAAACACATATTATATTTACGTAATTTTAAAGCTAATGAACAGGGCTAGGAAATCGTCGGAGTGGATTTTTAAGTTTGGGCTCTATTTTTGAATAATGATCTCTTGAAAAACATCAAAATTGGTAATTTTCTAATGCATTTTTGAATGTGTAATTATATAAAAACAATAACAAAACTTTCCCCAAATGACAAATATGTTTTCTAAAATTGTTTCAATACAAAAGAAATGCCAAAAAGTAACCAATTATTGCAAAATAGCACAATTTATAAAAGTCTTTATTTTCAATCAAAAGTCGTTACTTTATTAAATTGGCAGTTATTAGTTAACATATTCGCCACAAGATGGCTTTTTTCGAAGATACCTTTTTTATGTTGGAAAATAAACAAAAAAAAGTATAACCAATATGAAAGGAGAGTCGGTATTTGTGTATATGGCTTAGGCAGATGGGTGTAGAAGGAAAAGAAATAAAATGAGAGTGGTTGGTGGCTTATGCTTGATGATATTTGTGTCTGGTTTTGATATTAGTTTTTGGTATTTGGGTATGAATTTGTTTTTTTTTTGCTGGGAATGAATTTTATGAATGGTGGTGGTTTTTTTGTCTTAATTTTTGCTCTACCGCGCGGTTGTGTAGGTACACTTGCAGGTTGTCGATCGTCTCGATCCTTGGAAAGATTTTCTTTTTTCTGTTCTTATTTCTTTTGAGAGTTTTTGTAGGTCATCAAAATACATATGTTTGTTTGTACATAGGTATATGTTGCTAGGTTTCAAGGAAAGTTTTTTCTTTGAAGGATTTCTCTGTTCTCACGTATGAGGGTCGAGAATATATTTGTTTGTAATGATTGCAATGCTAGACTTGGTGTCGGTTGTTTCTTTCTGTCATTTTTTGCTGAGCGTGCAAAGTGCAAAGAAACATATTTTTACGTTACTAATAAGTAATAACCTATGTACGGATTTTAATTCTTTAATAATGTTAATAATAAATAAATTTCAGAAATGTTTTTATGTACTTTGTAGGTAACTATTTGTCTAGATTTATTTATATATTTGTAGTTGGGAGAAAGCCAGATTTAGTTGATTTGTTTTTAGATAAGAATTTGCTTTTTGGAGGAAGGTTCCTATAGGTATACCTATTTTGGGACAGTAAATTAATGGTACCTACCTACTCACATTTAAACTCGAAGAACTTACTTGTGCTTTTTGAGTAAAAGTTTATTGATCTGTATAGGTATAATTATATATTTAAAGTGAAACTAGGTAACCCGGCAAACGTTGTTCTGCATAAAAATTCGCAACTTAATTTGACATTCAACAGCCAACATCTAATTTCAATTTAGCAGCTTTGTGCCTAAGTTCTGTAACTGTTGCAGCAATAAAATAGGCAGAGTATCAATGAAATTTGAAACAACATATGTATCTACATGATTTTTGTTTAATTTTTCAACGTTTCTCAACTAATTTTCTAGACAGTTACAGAAAATAGACACAGTTTTTTTCCCCCGAGCACACATCAAATACAGTCAAAATAAACTGGGGTAAAAAATGTGTGTCATATAAATCAATTATAAAAATAGGATAAGTAAAGGAAGGAAGACGAAAAATACCATAAGCTTCTATTTGGAAATCGAAATTGGAACTGTAAAATGGTTTTAATTTTGGTTCATACCCATATTTTTTTTTAAATCCAATTTTTTTCAAATTTTCGTCTGTAGTACTATTGAAATTCTAAAGGAGCTTTTGTATAAAAGTTTTGATTGAAATCAGCTGAGCTGTTAATGAGAATATTGAGAGTCAAAAAACCATTATATGGCATGTACGGTTAATAAAAGTAACCATTTTTCTATCCAGAAAGTAGCCCATACAAATATAATGATAGGTACACTGATTTTTTTGTCAAAATCGTTGGAGTGGGTTTTGAGAGACTTGAAATTTTCCTTATGGGATGTTTGGCAGGCAGGTAGCGTTATTTTTGGAGATAATAAAATTTCAATTTCCCCTCTAGGGAATAATAAAAAAAACTTTTAGTTCAAAATTTGAATAAAATCGATTGGTTTAGGCTGTAGGTCGAGGAACAGACAGACAGAACTGTGCCACCCACTTTTTTCGTGTTCTCTATCATGGGTATGTCATGTTTAACTATTTTTATCTCAAATTTTTGTATGCACGAGTCCAACACTGGCAATAATACCAACATATACATACATGTAGTAAAAAAATCAACACTCAGTTTTCAATAATTTTTCTTAATAAATGTGGATGTGCACAAGAAAATCTGAACAAAAAATTTGATGGTAAATCCTACACATGTATGGAGATCTTTTTTGTTTGTCCTTATTGCTTCTTCTTATATAAAGGGGTTATTATATCGGAAAATTGTTGAAGCAAAAGTTTGCTTTCACTAGTTTACTTGAACTTTTCAATTTTCATTAACTTTTTTTAATAAAACTGAAAGTGCAAAAGCAAATGTAAATAAGGATCTTGATGGATTCTTATAAGGATTTTTGTTCTTCCTTATGTCTTTTCCTTCCTTATGATGATGATGGGTCATTTTCGCGACAAAAGTTTTGTTCAGGTCGTCAATTTTCATTTCGTTTTACCTTTTTACAAAGTTTAAATGAAAATGCAAATTGTACCTATACCTTCAAAATTAACGATAAATTCAATGTTATGAAAATCTCAACAAAAGGAGGGTAAAAAAACTTGTTTTTTTTTCATAAAAATATTTGCCAATTTTCCCGTATCAGTCCCTTCAGTGATCTTATTCGATAGGCAACCATTTTACCTTTATTTTTAAACATTAACCAAAATAATGCGACCAACCGCATACATAAATTTATGTGTAGTATTTTATCCAAGTTATAAAAAGTGTGCATGGCAGCGGGTGAATTCTGATAAAAAAATGTTTATGTATAAAATTTTGTCTTGCTAACACAAATCAACTTTGAACATTTCATCCAGATTTTCAAAGATGTTTTCAATGCATTTCTATAAAAGTGGACGTGGTTGTCGGTGGATCCCAAAAAACAACCTACGTTTTTTTCTTACGCATACAAAATATTTTTGATACCTTTAGTAATCTCTGGTGCCATTTCTGAGAAATCAAGATTTAAAAATTGGGGTGGCAGTGCGCGGATTTCTTTTTCTTAAAAACGATAAAAGTAGTGCGATGCTGTGGGTGGATTTAAAAAGCTAACTTAATTTTTTCCTAACTCATACAAACTATTTTTGATGCCTACAATACTCTTTAGAGCCGGTTTATAAAATTCAAGATATATAAAGTGGGCGGATGTTAATAAAAAAAAATTTAAAGTTTTTTCTTGCTCACACAATCAACTCTGAAGATTTCATCCAAGTCATAACGGTTATTTTCTCGATATAGAGACATAATAAAAGAGCGAAGCAAGGTTGTGGGGGGATTTCAAAAAATCACCTACCTAGTTAGGTATGTATACCTAGTCACGTATTTTATATGACAGCAAAATAATCAAAACATAAAAGAAACTAGGTAAGTATGTATTTAATACCTATGGTATTTTACTATACCAAATTAGTCGAATTGCGCTACGAACTGCTGCCCCATCCACCGTATTATCCAGAGTTGGCCCCGTGGCCCGTACGACTTCTCACTCACAGGGCAGAGATTTCAGTCAAATGATGAGGTCATCGCCACCACGGAGGCCTACTTTGCAAACCTCAAGAAAGCGTATTTTTCAGACGTGCTTAAGAAGTTGGAGCATCGCTGGGTCAATATTGAAAAATAAATCGCCACGACTAAGTAGGTACTTATAGGACCACCCTCATATATAAATACTAGGTACCTAGGCATATGCTTACATATACCTATCATATTCCTACATAAATTGGCATAGCTTAGCCGACCGACGACGATAGCCCCGAAGTGACTATGTATCTACCACAAAATTGCAGTGAATTAAATTGGATAAAAAACTTAATTAAAAAAAGTTTGTATTTTTTCCTTCCAATAAGTTTTCTTTAGTTTATCAAAATGTCGAGTACCTAACAAAAGCAAAAATACAATATGTTGCCAACTAACTTTGAAATTTCAGTAAAAACAGTAAAGCATAATGCATCTACCTGCTACAACAATAACTCTAGATAAATACGATTCAAGGTCAACATCACCAATTTTCCATTTATGTAGTGAAAATATATTTTTCGTTTTTCAAATGTTCCACGATCTCGCTAGGAATGAAAAAATAACAACCCAATACTTCATACCTAAAACACAACGAAAACCTAAAACGTACATGCCAGTAAGTAAACACATATCACATACAGATACAGAAGGCAATGCAAACTAAAAAAACAAGCAAGCAAAAAAAAGAAGCTTGTGTGTGTATATTACCTACTCTTATAACTCTGTGTATCGTTTGCCTTTTTCCTTCTCTCATGCAGAGTGGCTTTTTTGCTTTTATTTTTATTCGAAGTTCCGATCTTCGAATCTGAGTTCGACATTTTGGGCAGAGGCCTCTTAAGAGCTGGTAGCATATTTTTGGGTTAAATTCATAACCAAAAAATGATTATGAGGGTCTGGAGGTGCATGCATCTTCAAACCAAATTCAAAAGTCTGGCAGTATTGCCACTTTTCTGGAACCTACTGTTTTTAGATATCAAAGGGTAAAACCTCCACTTTTTTGGTAGTTTTTAGTATTTCGAAAATAAAAGAGAAGCAGAAACGCCTCCAGATGCCAAAGGCTTCTTGGAAAAACAAATTGTAAGTTATAAAAACTCAATTCAAAGTATTAAAAATTACCAAAAAAAAAAATTAATAAAATAAAATGAAACGCAATAAAAAAGAGGCTGGGTGTGACCCACACTGGTAACTTTCCATTGGTACCCTCGGAAATTATAGGCCCCATGTTATTTTATTTTTAAAAAATAGCAAATTGAAGATCTTCGGAAAAGTTTTAAGGTATTCAATATGCAATCAAGTGAAGATTTGTGAGAAGAATACAACTAACCCAAAGTCAATGTCATTGGCTTATTTGCGAAGAAAAAATTTGCATTAAGAAGTTTTCTTAGTTTAGTTTTTTTCGAAAACTGAATGAAATAAAAGTATTTGATTTTCAGTGTTCGATCAAAAATTTATAGAAAAAGTCGATAAAAAAAATACAGTACCTGATTTCATAGCTAAAACAACATAAATAAAAGAACAGTATATCATTTTTGAGTTTTTTTTCTTAAATTTGGAGTTTGAAATTTTTTTCTCGAAAACTATGGACAGGAATAACTTATTTTCAAAAAAATATTAAAAAACAGGCCTCAAGGTAAAAAAAACATAGCACATTATTGTTAGTGCTGCCATTTGTTTTTATTTATATTTTGTTTTAATTTTTAGTATTATTTTCAGGAAATTACCTCTCCTGCTTGAATGGGGGGAGATAGACCCCTCCCTCTGTGTTAAAAAAAAATGTTTGTACTTCAATCCTCTAAAAATCCCTATCAGTCATGGTGATAATCATTTTGGGCCCGAAAAAGAAGCACTTTCAAAAATTGATCTTTTTTGAAATCTCAATATCTTTTAAATTGGGCCTCGTATCGAAAAAGTTCTCATAGAAAATATTATTGTCTATAAGAAAAGTATAAATTATTTGTCAAAATTATTACCGTTTAAGAGAAAACGTAAAATACCGTTATTTTTGACTTTTGTCTATTTTATATAAGAAATAATTATCTTTTTAATGACTACTAAATGAAAGTAAAAAATTATATTTTCTGATAGAAATAAAATAAATTTTCTAACATTAACCGATTAAAAGTGGTTAGCGAAAAATGATTATTTTTACCTAACTTTACCTTTTTGAAGTAGCAATATCTTGTTACTGGTCACTCGAATGGAAAAAAATGTGGTAATATTTTTTGTAGATTACATTGTAATCTATAAACTGAGCATAAATAATTTTATAAAAACTTCGCTATTTAAGAGTTTAAAGCTTAAATCTGCAATTTTGGTTTTTTTTTTTTTTAATAAATAAAATCCATAACACTCACCATTTCTGAGTTATAAGCAAACAGCGGGCATTTTAATCAATTTACGTTTTTTGAAACGCTTCTTAACCATGAATAGGAGAAAGAAAAGTGTCACAATATTTTTTGTAGAAAATTATTATAAGTTATAAGCGAAAAAATAGTATTTTTGGCTTTTAACCTTGAATAACTTTTTATGCAAGCCAGATTCGTTTGTAGACTTTCGCATGCGTTTTCTTTGGCCACAAAGATAATTGCATTCAAAAATCTTCACTTGGAACTTTTCCGCAGGGAAAGTATATTTTTTTCCTGGGTTATTTCTTAAATTGTAGCCTTTAACACATCAAATTTCAGTTCACGTTTTTGAATTGTTGTTAAGCCAATTCCTTCATAGATAGTAAGTAATCAAATTAGTATTTCATATTTAATCAAACTTGTTTGTATGAAAAAGTGAGGCCAACTTCATGTATTTACTAACTAATCAAACGAACTAGTCCGTTATAATTTTATTTACAAAATCGAATGTTTTTTTTTTTAATGACAGTAGAATCGTAAAGATCCGATAAGTATCTAGAACGGGAGCTACGATTTTTAAAGAATTCATTTTGATCAATAAAATCAATTTTATTTGTAAAAAAAATCTTTTAAAAGAACTATACCAGCTCTGTTGTAGAGTCGATGATTAAACGTGATTTAGTATTATTTAAGAAGAAGAGTGAGGTAGTAAATGTGCGTTTTCGGATTTTCAAAATTGTAATATTTTTCATCAATTTTTTAGTTCAGAATGAAATAAATCGAATTTTTGGAGAATTCTCCACCCTTTTATTATATCTCCACCCCTCCTCAATGGTTTTCCTCACACAATGTAGCCTGTTATGTCAGCTTTCTTCAAAGAGCTTAACCTTGGAGATCCGGCCAGTAGAACAGAACCTATGATTTTTTAAAGCCTTTCATATCAAATTCTAATAGGAACATTGAATGTACCTAGTCTCGTCATAAATATGGTTATGGTTATGGTTATGGTTACAAGTCTAGACGTAAGATTATTTAATAAAATATTTGTTGTACATTCTTCATGTTAACTGTTATTTAATCTGTTGGTCTTACGCTTAACAATGGGCACGTTCAGACGACCCAAGGGACTAGATATCCAGTCAACTGAATTCATTGAACGCCAATTTAACCAAGTGACTAGGTTTGTTTGAAATGTCAAACTAGGAAATTTACTTCAAACATTTACTTCAGCTGATCGTGAAAAAAGTATCGACATTATTTTGATTTAAAATATAGATACATAGCAACAAGTATAAACCCTTTGTATTGTAATGAGTTAGCTTTTCGAAAAAGGATTTTCAAGACTATTTGATTTAGATATTAGCAAAACCCAATATAAAATTAACAAATCTCATACAAAACTCTTAATTTTTTCTTATTTTGTACTTATCATACAGGTTTTTTCATTTTCTTTTTCGTGTTTGATGGAAAAATGAAGGTGCAAAAAAAAAAGCAGATCACAAAACAATAAAGTTCAGCTTTCAGTTCAATGACAAAATGTAATCAGCTGATACTCTGACATAAGTGCACTTGACTTGATACGAGTAATTAAGGGAGATTTTTCTTGACTTACTTTCCAGTCAACTTTCCAATAAAGTTATCTTAATTGGAAATAATTATTTTCACATCTGACTAATCAGAGACTAGAAACTTGCTTTCATTTATAGTTCCTTGGGACTAAGAATTAAGAATTTTTTTGTTTTCAGTCGCTTATAATCATGACATAGGATCATATCGAAAACCATATTGTTGAAATTTGCGTTTATAAGTTAAACATGAAGAAGGAGATACCTTTAAACCTTGAGAGCATTTGGAATCACGCGTTGTTTTGTGTATCGTATGGTGAAGTTGTTCCAGGGTACTGATGGAGTGCGTGACTGCCAAAGATCCGACGTACTGTACGCGGGAATAAGTGTACCTCAAAAATCCATGTTTCACATTTAATAAGAATTGGGACTCAACGCACAGAAAAGACACACTTGATACCTGCTCTCACTTACACAGAACCAGAAACACAACTAAAATCGAAAGCCTTGATTGGCACGCTAGTACGCATAAAATGGTCACAAGAATCTCCCTTCACTGGTGAGGAAATCTTATGATTAGAGATTGCAATTCCGTCCTTCTTCAGCTCACAAGGCAAAAACCACACAAGAGTGGCAATGTTTCCACCTTCATTTCCCTGAATAATTGCGGGCAGTTTGCATGCCTAGACCCCTAGACCGGATCCCATTAAATTACAAGCTGTGCTCCATTTAAAAGAGAATAGCCTCCTCTACTCAATACCGAAATATTTAGTCACAGAAGCAAGCTCTTATCCATGCAGTGGGCAATTTATTAATGGATGATGTGCATGCTGTGACTGATGACTGGTCAGAGCGTCCGAGGACGTTTTTTATAGGAAATGGTGGTCATTTCGAATGATATCTTTTTATAAAATGTAGTTAATAATTTGACCAATAAAAAATATACAAAAGCTTTTTTAAATATCAGTGAATTATTGTTTAATATTAATTTTTGCGTGTATCGGTATTTATGACTAGACGTATGATAAAAGATGAGCACGATCTCAGAGTCTGAGCTAGCAAGCTCACAAATGAGAACGATCGAGCAGAGCCGAAGTTGGACTCGGTTTCGTGTGCAAAAAACTGAGTTCGCTCTCAACAGCTCTGACTCGACGAATGTGAGATCGATTTCGAAGCTCTTCATCTCAAATAGTGG
Organism: Dasysyrphus albostriatus; assembly: GCA_946251815.1. Classification (NCBI taxonomy): domain Eukaryota; kingdom Metazoa; phylum Arthropoda; class Insecta; order Diptera; family Syrphidae; genus Dasysyrphus; species Dasysyrphus albostriatus. The sequence goes on from OX276337.1 coordinate 57,993,137, forward strand.
TGATGGTAATTTTTATGCATTGAATAGAAGAAGTAGCAAAATTTCTTCTGATAGCGAAAATGAAAGTGGGGGGGGGGGGCTTAAATTATGTACGATCAGTGCCGGGGCAAATGCCCAGGGCGCTGAACCCGATGGGCGTCTTGAGCCAGCATTACAAAATCCACTTAGCCAAAGAGTTGATTATTTATTTATAGGTATATTGTTATATTTTTGAATAAATTTTAAACGTTTTTTTTTAGTTCCTATATTTTTGTGATATGTTTTTTGACTTAGGTAACTTTATGATTATTTTTATATTCTTAAGTTACTATTTTTTTGTGGTATAATATTTGACTTCCTAGGTTTTAATAAAAATCCTATCTATTTTTTATTTATCGTTACAAAAAAATGCAATACAAAGTTTTCCTCTTGGGAGATGACAAAACGACTTCTTCCAACAATAACCGCAATTGAGGGGCACTAATGATGAAGCTTGCACAGGGTGCTAATTTATCTCGGGCCGGCACTGTGTACGATCATCTTAATATATATAATATAGTTCTCAGTTACCAGTGTAGTGCAGAATAGAGATGCTGCATGTACAGTCACTCACAAAATTATTCAGATAAAAAACATTTAATTTTTAAGCATGAGTTTTATTATTGTAACGATTCCCTTATGAATAAAATTTGATAAGTTTAAAGTGTTTTCTCATGTTCATTTTTTAAGTTCACTTTGTTACAAAATATAAAAAACATTTTAAGTTTTTCTAATTTTAGGTTTTCTTTCATAAAAGTATCATTATAAAAAAAAGTTATCAAGTATAAAAAAAAACTCATGCTTTAAAAAAATTTGTATTCCGAATAATTTTGGGAGTGCCAGTTTTAAAACTGATTTGTTGTTAAATGTGGAAGTCGTTTAAAAGGCGAAAAACACAAATCACAAAATTAAGAGAACAAAATTTTTAAAAATATATTTTATTTTGTGTCTTTTGAAGAGATCTTTGTAGGTTAATGATGTTCCTATTGAGATGAAACAAAAACATTCCATAGCATCATGTTTTTTGATTTGAGGTTGTGTGTTTTTTTCGAAGAAAGTCACTGTTTTTGCATACAACGATTTTGTTTTATTATTTGAAGAGAATAACTTTCTAGAAGTTTTTTTTCAAGAACAGGTTTGAAAGCTTGAGTTTATTATTCTAAAAGACCCAACCTAACCTACCCGTGGTTGGTTTAAAACTAAAAAACAAAACAAAAAAAGCACTTTTTTTGATGATCTTTTTGTTAATCTTTTGCCTCTTTACAAATATTAATTGGATGATGAATGTTGGTATTCAGATTAATTATACCTTTAATATTCCTGTACTGTACACTCAACATCAAAATCCAGATTTTTCGGTTCACTCATTAAAAAGATAAAATTTAAAAACAAATTTATAATTTAAATACCCAATATTAGTGGCGTAACTAGAATTTTGTACTGGGAGGTGGGGGCAAAGTAATTTTCTAGCCACGAAATTGTGCGGTTGTTTTGACATTTTACCTGCTTAATGTTGTCGGTGGGGCTGAATCTGAATCTCTGGTTTGTAAGTAAAATTTTGTGAAGCAACATAGAAAAAAGTTCGAGAAATGAGTTTTGTTGAGTAATTCTCCACTTATGGCGTGGAAAACTATCAATTATTCGTAGATTACATCTAGAAACAAATTGAAAGTACATGTAGGTACAGTGTTTTCTCCGACAACCTATTTGGACTCAAGCGCTAATTGAAAATTGACGTTTTTTTACTGTTTCCACTAAAAATACTGTACCTTGGCTCTAAAAGGGCTATTGACTAATTTTAAATTTTTTGAAAAGTCGAAACTTTTGATTTGTAATTTCTTAAAATTCTTGTTACTTTGTTAGGCATATTGGCCCTTACTAAAATCGTTGAACATGCTCTGCTAATTAAAAGTCAATATTGTAAAAAATGGCCCTTTTACCTATACCTTGGACAGAGTAACACTGTGTGGCAAAATTTGAATTTTTATCTCTTTCTCTCTAACATGAACCAAAAAATATTTTTCTAATAGTCTTTGATACTCCGAACTCGAATCTATCACGTAGTTGAGATATTTGAATTTAAAATTAAAAAAAAATTATATTTAGGCAAATTTTGGGTAATGTTTTTGCTCGAAATTTATTATTTCAGAAATCATTATATTTAGTTGTTAGCCTTCGTCTTAAACTACCTAATGGAGTTTTGTGAACACAGCACAAATACGCCATTCTTTAATTAGCTCTTGAGTTCCAATGGGTGTTTTTGCATAATTTTGCTGTGCCAAACTACATATTCCGATTCAGCACCCTGAAATAAAAACTACCCCAAAATTTACACGGATTAATATCGAATCGTATGATAGTTCAGTGCTCAGATATGTTTTACAATTATATCGGAAAACTCCGAATATACTCTGCTGAGAACAAACTCCAATCGCTCGAGCTCTGCTTCATGCTCTATTCAGAGCCAAAAAAAAACATCTTAAGCGTTTTTCTTTTTTAACTCCGAGCATAGCACTTTCATAAAAGATCTGTATTTTTGTTTTAAGGGTTGTTCGAGTACTATGTTCGATTTGATTTTACTTGTCCGCAGACGATTCGAGAACCGATTATTTGGTGTCACTAAACAAAATTTTGGTCTCAACAAAATCAAAAGGAGCAAGGCAAGTTTCTAGTCTCTGATTGGCCAGTTGCAAAAATATTTCTATCCAATTGAGGCAACTTTTTGGAAACTTGACTGAAAAGTAAGTCAACAAAAATCTCCCTTAATATTAAGTCATGTGTCCTTGTGTCAGAATATTAGCTGATTTTATTTTGTCATTAAACCAAAACCTGAACTTTATTGTTTTGTGATTAATTCATTTTTTTGTCTTACCATTTTGTGGGAAGGTTGTTTTACAAATACGAAAAGCAAATAAAAACTGTATGATAAGTAAACAAATACAAATTTTTTATGAGATTTGTTAATTTTATGTTTGCTTTCCTAAAACCAAAATCAAATAAACTTGAAAAACTTTTTTTTCGAAAAGCTATTTTTTTATAACTCGTTAAAAGTATATTTCAGGTTTGGGTATTTCGTAGATTAAAAATAATATCGGTACTTTCTCCACGGTCAACTGAAGGTAAATGTTTGGAGTAAAGTTCTAAGTTTGATATTTCAAAGAAACCTAGTTATCTTGATCAAATTTGCGTTGAATGAATGCAGTTGACTGAATATCTGGCCCTATGTTGACTCGCACCGTGTTTGAGTGTCTTTAAGGCTCTTTAGCTCAGAGCACTCAACTTGTTTTTTTTTAATCAGAATACATTTGGAGTACACTCCATGAGTTCATATTAAAAAAAAAGAAGAGTGAATAGAGCAAAAAGCTGCGTGCAGCCAACTTCACTTTTTTTTGGATTTGACAAAATTGGGTGCTACCAACACAAAAAATTTCAGTTTACAATTTTTAGTTAGTCCGATCGCTTGGAAAAAAACATCTTTAGGAGAGTAAATTTATTGTTTGTCTCAGACCAATAGATCAAGGTAAGTCGCACCATTAGACGGCGATTACCACAGTGATCTGTGAGCCATCGTCATAGTTCCCAGTGGATTTTCAATGTTTGAGTTGCCGAAATAAAATCGACTTGTTTAGTGAACAATCAGCCATCTCCCGTTCGTCAATGAAAAACAAAGTGTGCTAAAACATCGCCGAAGCATTCAATTCCATCATTTCAGTTAACGGAAACCTCAATCGAATCATCATAAACATCTTTATTTAGTCCAAATTGGATGACATGGATGTGAACGATATGTGGCTCCAACAGGACACTACCACCATTCAATATTTTGGCCTTAAAAACTTTAATTGACATCTTTTTGAAATGTGCTAATGGAGTTCCTACGGCGTATACTTAACTTTTCTGTTTCTCAATGAGTAAATTTGGCGCATGCTTGCTCCCGTTGATACAGCATCCCTACCAAATTGCATTTCACATCCCAAAACAACAATGAAATTCGTAAACTTTCTGCAGATTCATCACAAATATTTTTTAACTCTCAGGTGAACATAGATTTTCGCACATAGGAAATAAATTCAACTTGTAGCCAGCAGTTGACATTGTACCGTTGTCGGAGGTGATTCTGTTTCGGTCGTCAAAATAAACTAAAATAAAAGTAACAAAAAGCGACATCGTCTGTATCCCCAAGTCCTTTGGGCCAAAAATATCGTTGCTATCGGGAATATTGATAATCGTTATTCGTCGGGCACTAAACTTGAGAGCGTGTATATCTAGTATACGGTTGCATTCTATCGGTATTTTCAATTTGGTGCTGTCCTTTTCGTCAAAGGACACGAATCATCATCGGTTGATTTTAGTTCGTTCGGTCTATGGATTTTTCGCTCGAAAGTATTCAATACATCAGTTCAAGAGTTTCACATCAGAAACGCTTCCGGCCCACTCTGATGGCCATTGAATTAATCTGGAGTGGTGGACGATTTTAATCAAATTCAGCATCGGATCGGTTTGCATCCATACACATACATAGCTCTCTTGGGAAACACTTGTTGTATTGTTCTAGTTTCCAATATTATTTATATAGGGCTCTTTGCCTGTCAATCAAAGTGAAATTGAATAAAAATTGATTAATTTTTTTTGTATGCCCATTTGTTCAAGTGAATAATGTTATGTGAGTACAGTTAGTACTAATAGTGTGTGATGTTGTTTTGGTTGTGTGTACTGTTATCTCGTGCAAAGGCTTTAGCCCAGTCGTGTAGCAGCTACACAGACAGTTTCAATAGCATCAATCTCCCAACCAAAGCCGTATAAATATTTTTAGTCCTCCTACTGTCTCTCTGCCCCTTTTGATTCGGAATTGAAGAGGGACATCGTTTTTTTTTATTGAATGGAACAACAGGCAAGCAAGGATTCATCGTCGTAAAACCGTAATCCTCTCATGTTGGTGTAAAAGCTATTTGTGTAGACAATTTCCCCCTTCCTTTGTGATGTCAGTACAAGTATACCCCCGTGTGTATGTTTTTTATTTTTGTTTAAAAAAAAGTCATTCATTTGGAATAATACAGTCTGTGGTGTAAGCTTTGTTACTTTTTTGTTTTTAATTGAACTCGAACGCATCAATAAGTTTATATAATAAAACTATCAGATAGTTATTGATACAAAGAATAACAACAACACATTTTTGTTTGTGATCGCTATAAAGATTCTTTAACAGTAGCGCTTTAAACCAAAGAACAGTATTAGTCGAGCTCATAAATGTAAACAAAAAAAAATCGACAAAATTACAAAAATTGCGATTGTTGTCTGTGAAAATGTTTTTTTCTTTTCTAATCTTATAATGATGAGAATTTTTGCTTTCTACAGTACAATGATGACAATTTTTTTTGCAATTTTTTGTAAAAAATAACCGGTCCTAGACCAAGAGCCAACGCCATTAAAAGTCAAGTTATTTGCATTATGTTGTAAGCTATATCAATAATAACCTTGTTTCCCTACCACACGAACAGGTATAAAATTTAAAGTGAATTTTTACATCGATTTATTGCAATGCCTTTTTGACAGAGGAAAAAGTGTGTACTGTGCATACAACAAATATTTAGCTTGCAATTTTAAACAACTGTTTTTATAAGTCAAACTCTCCATTGCAGTGTTTTTCAAACTTTTTGAGTACGCGAACTCTTTGTTAGTTAAAATATTTTGGCGAATCACATATGTTATACAATATTTCAACTTTTTTATTCGCAGTAAATTTTTTCTATGTTTCAAAACACTAAAAAAAATCATTGCATCATTACCCAAAAAACAACAAAACAACAAAAAAATTGACATTTCACTTTGCACTTTTTTTTTCAGTTTCGCCCGAAAAACGAAAATTTTCCGAACGAAACGAAAGAAAAACAGAGGGCATTAATGCCCTTTTTGCAAGTGTTTTGTTTATTTTAGGAAAAAACAAGTTCAGGCAAAGCTCCTAATAGCTTTTAAATTCCAGGGGACCAACATTTTTCGGGCGAAATTTTTTCCATATGAAACTCAGAATAAGGTTGAGCTTCATAAAACGACCGTACGATCGCAGCGTTGAAAACCGGTACAAGTAGGAGTTGCGAAGCTGCGAAGCAAGGAAAAACAAAAAAAAAAAATATATTTTATGACGACAATTACCTCAATAATGATTTAAAGTTTTGAATAATAAGCCTCAGTATAAAGGACTTAAGACCTTTGGTTTTTAATCAAACCGTGTTGCAACCGCGATCACCATAGTATTTCTTGTTGACCCCCCTAGGGGGGACCCGGAGTTTGATAAACACTGCTCTAAAGTTATTCCCTAAGCACGAAGTGGCAACGTTACCAAGTAAACAATTCATTGATTCTGAAAGTAAAACAAAGGAGGTAAACAATTTCAAATGATTGAGATTCTTCGTGGACTTCTTTGAGTAAATTATAAACAAATATGATTGTGACTAGTGATGGGCACAAGCGAATTACACCTACATATAATTTGATTATAATATGTGATTGATACTCATGATGTCTCGGGTCTGATTGTGACATCATTTGAACTGTTAAATATAGTCATGTCCCCAGTAGAGGAACACTTAGTGGTTTTTAATAAAGTAATCGTCTACTGTGAAGAAAGCAATCAAGGCAAGTATGTGATGTAAAATTGATTAGCAACTTTAACTAAATGTACTGAACCAAATGTGTGAACTTTATATAATATTTATTACTTGAACGAAAGAAAACAATTTAGACGAAGAACTCGAAATATTAATTGTTTGTGTATTGACTGCTCGAAGAGTGGTTATCGTTCAGTAATAAGTAGTTTGAACGAAACTGAGTAGGGAACTTTTAATGCTTTGTGTAGTGAATGTTAAATGGCTGGTCTGGTAATCATTATTTGTTAAGTTCTTAATAATCTGTTAAACTGTCTTACTTAAATTCGGCAAATTTGATAATTTATTTAAGTGCTTTCCGATGATAATTAGGAGCTAAAACATACATTTCAGACCCTAATTTTAAAGTCACAAACAATCAGTGTAAGCAAGAACAGTACGAAGAAATTGTCGCATACAGAGTTATTCTGTCAAAATTATTTCTTACCCTAGTTTCGCGGTGAAACTCTTGAAATATATTTTTGTCAGTCAATAAAACCCTGTTAATTAAACAAATTGACAAACTTAACCCTGGGGTAACTGCACATAAATTGCCAAATTAAAAAAATTCTGCCAAAGTTAGCCCAAAGCTGTTCGTGTAAGCAAAAAATTTATAATTTTTGTCAGAAGAGACAAGAGCACGCTCACGAGGGAGTAAAAAATTTCTCCTTCCCGACAATTTTTGCCAAAATTCTGCCCAAGAAATTTGATTGGGCAGAAGGTGTCAGTTCTGTCTTCTGTCAGAAAATAACAACAGAAAAACAAAATGGTTGTTCGTGTCAGCAAAAAAATTATATTTTTTGGCAAAAGTGAAAAGAGAACGCTTACGAGAGAGTAAAAACTTTCCCATTCTTGACAATTTTTGGCCAAATTCTTCCCAAAAAATTAGTTTGGGTATAAGTTGTCAGTTCTGTCTTCTGTCAGAAAATAACGACAGAAAAACAAAATGGCTGTAATTTACTTTTAGTTTTTTATTTTTCTTTCTAGTAACAGTTATTTTATTCCTTATGTTTCGTCTTTATTTACAAAAAAAAAAAATGTCTTGAAAGATTGATTGATTGAGATGATGCCATAGTCCAGAGCCTAGTTTGGCCTTATGAAAAATCCATGCCTGCCTAAATTAAAGTCTTAAGTTGTCTTTTAGTATTTCTTGAGCCTATATTTGTTCCAAAATAAGTTGTATGATTTATCAATAAATTTATAAATTTTTTGGTTTTTACTAACTTTTCGTGAACGTATGTTTTACTTCTGTAATGTTGGCTGAATGGATTCGGCTGAATTTGAGTGACGGCCTCGGTTATATTGCCTTTTACTCCTCCACGAGACATAACCCTATATTCAAATCGTGGCATCAGTTATGTGATACGAAGTGCTGTCCCTTTGAAACCACTTGTTGTTCACATCCATATCATTCAATTTGAACCGAAACAAATTATGGTTTAAGTGACTAGAAATCTAATTTTATTTTTACCAAAAAAATCGGTGGGTGAATTATAGATTTTCGAGATTTCTTTAAGTCATTGAAAATTTTACTTTGAATTGACAAATTGTGATCAATTATGAGCATAAGAAATCATAAATCAAATTATCCCTGATATCTAAAATATCGATCAAAGTTTTAAATAATTTCTTAACTTTTCTGTCAAAACTCCCTATATTGGAGACCATAAGATGAGGAATATTATGTTGGTATAGTCCTAACCTAGACAGATAGCTAACCTACACATTTTTAAGGACGAAAGAAGGTTTATTTATATAGAATCTCCTATTATTGGCGTGGTGTTGAATTTATTTTTTCTATTTTACCATTTTCATGTTTTAAAAATTTTTTGCTTTCTTATTATAATTTTTTTCTTCCTACTTCCTTATACATCCAAAATTTATTTATTTCATTTTTTCCCTTGACCCCACACCATCGATAGATAAGAAAGTTTTGAAACTTTTGAACCTTATAGATACCTCCTTCTTTTTTTTTAAAGAAGAGAGATGACCAAAGGTAAAGCTATAAGTAACTTAGGAACATAGAAAGCTATTTCATGTTAAGTCCTCAATCATATCCGGCTTATGAGTTTCTTCAACTCCTGCATAGGAATTTTCTTCTTCTAATATTCTACAAATATGTAGACTTTTTGTTTTTTTTCACAAGGATAAATCTGTTTTGTTTTTTTATTTTCAAGAAGGAGAAAACTTCATTATAAGAAATTTAAAGAACTTAATCATATTTAAAGGGTATAAACACGTGTGTGTTAGAATATTTTTATTTTTATTTTAAATAGAAGTACATTCCTATTCGACATGATGAAAAGGGTAAACTTGGAAGCTTCAAGATATTTATTGATTTTTTTCTGTTTAAAAGTTTTTAGCCTTTATCATCTAACCTTTTGTAGGCTTATATTTATAATCCCTGAATGTATTAAAGATTGAGATTACACATGTTACTGTTAGTCTAAAGATTGGTTGATATCATAGGATTAACCTGTAGAGTTAGTAAAGTATCTCAGATACATGGGAAAAATTGGAGAAATAACTTTATTCAATATTCAACTAAGCAACAATCTTGAGGTTTTCTGTAAAGTTCCGACCAAGAAATAGCCATTACCATGCACTCACTTGTGGTTATCTATCGCACGATTATATAATCGCAATCAAATACAACGTGCCGCATCTTCATCTTTAATCGATCTTAAATACTTTTTAATTTGAGATTCAGAGACAATAAGTCACATTTTGGAAAGCTTATTTGTTAAAGAATTACAAATTTTGGCTTTGATGACTTTTGATGCATAAATGTGAAAATACAAGACAAAAATGCCAAAAAGTGGGTTACACCACTTTTGCGGCCTCATATCCATATCCATTGACTTATACAACACTAAGCAAACGTAGTACCTCGTGGCATAATGGTTAGTGCGTTGGACTGTCATGCCGAAGATCTGGGTTTGATTCCCAACCACTGCCACCTAAAAACAGAAATGTTTTTTTTCGCGAGGTACTGCCTCTTGCGAGGAACTGACAAATCTTCCAAGAGTATACTTGTCATGAATAAGTGCTTCTCATCTAGCCGTTCGGACTCGGCAAAAAAACTGTAGGTCCCCTCCATTCCTGCCCAAAAATACGCACACAAGAATGGTTGAGAGTTGTAAGTCACTAGGCCTTGGTTCTTCACGAGCTGTTGTGCCACCTAATTTATTTATTTATATATCAAGTGATATAAACTAACTACAATAACTTATCTGCCCCGTTATTTCAATTGTGCAAAAGATTTGAATAAAATCATGGTTGATTAATTTTTTTATATTTGATTCTTTGATAATAAATTCAACTCTGTAACTTACGAATTACTTTAAAAGTCTCCATTGTCATCATCGTCATCGTCGTTTTCATTAGGGTAATTGTTTCTATTGAAAAGGATGTTTATGTTGATGCTTGGTAGTGTTTTTTTTCGTTTTTTTTAATAAAGGGTGTCTTTTCTCGATTGCTAGATAGTTTCACATTGATTACAGACTTTTCATAATGAATCAAACACATTAACACAAACCTTATTATCGTTTAGATGACATAAACTGTTTCCGTCAGGAGAAAAAATGAGAATAAAGTGTGATTGTGAATAGGCCAAATCCATTTTAAGAAGATTTTTTAGTAATATAGGTACAAGATTACGAAATCCTTAAATTTATGGATAATCTAGTTAATTTTGATGAGATTTTGAGCTAGATTTTGATCGGCGTGAAAAGGCTTAAGCATGAAACAAATTGAGTTAGCAGCAGCGCCAGCGCCAGCAACAGTGGTGGCGATTATTTTACAACGAATGTATTTCATTCGGTCAGCACAGATTACACCAGCACCAGCAACGTTAACAGCGTGTCGTTTTGTTAGGACAGAGTCCTAAATTTGCTGTTGCTGGTGCATTGCTTGTGCTGGTTTTTTTTTGTATTTTACTTTCGTTTCTGTGAAATGTCAAACAGCTGAAATGTTTTCTGTTGTCGGTGCTATTACTGGTCCTGGTTTAATATGTTTTACGCATAAGCCTTTTGACATTAACCGTTAAAGCACTTCAAAATTTAAGTAAATAAATGCATCTGGACACATCACTTCAAAGGTGTTGGGGACTGGACGAAAGTACACACTTTTGACTTGCATAGCCTTAAATCTTTATAACTTTTAAGAATAATTGTTTCTTTCTAAAATCCATGTTTGTGACATTTTAAATGTTTTGTTATAATTTTCTTTCCTTTCTTAGACTTTATTTGGGCAGTTATAAAAGGTTGCGTATTGCTTTTAAATGCCTTTTCCCAGCAAATGTCCCTATTACAAGAGCAAACATAGGAAATTTTAAGTAAAAGTAATGTAAAGTAATGGTTTAACCCCTTGAACAGAATGAATGTAGCTGCAGCATGTAGCACAAGTTGAATTTGATTTAAAAACATTTACATTTCTTGCTACATTAACAGCTTCACATTGTGGCACTTTATACTATTTATTTTATCTTTTCACATTGACAGTGCTACACGCAATACGCCACAACTACAGTTATGAAGTGTTTCCATTCTAATTTACTGTCTAGTCTTAGATGAAATTCAAACCTTCAAAGTATATGTTTTTCTAGGCTTATAGGCATTCAGCATTGCACTTTCGAAAAGTAAAACCAACAAAATATATTATTTAAAAGCCAAAAACTATAAAGTTTACTTAACAACATTTGATGATAAAACTAGAACAAAGTAGTTTAAATCTTTAATGCAATTTGAAAGTGGTTTGAAATATTGGAGAAAAGATTCGCCACATTGCAGTTTCCACTAGGGACCACTTTTGCATTTGTTTTGCACAACAGATGATATCTATACTTCTTAAATAGAAACTACGATGGGTTATTTAAAATGCTGTCCAGTTTTTCGGCATTTTTAGTACCACATTTTTAGTTCACAATAGCCATTTATTAAAATTTGTGTTATTCTAAGGTACTAATACCGTTGAAAAAAAGTTATTGATGTAGTGCTGATACCCAAGTTTCTAGATGAGCTAAGACCTTAATTCAAATTTTTCTTTCTGGGAATAAAATAAAAGAAAATAGGTTCACTCTAGCTCTAGCTCGATATACAGAAGACGCAACTGACGCACAAACGCAGAGACAAGACACACAAATCAACGAGCATAATGACGAAACCAACTTTCCAACACTTTCTTTATACTTTTAGATTTGTCTGAAACCTCGATATTTTTTTGATATAAAATCAATACTTGTCCTAGCTACAAACCAAAAAACAAAATGTTCCACGAAATAACTTTCCTGTTTCTTCTTCTCAGCTATGGTGATGTGAGGTTTTAACTTTTAACTCCTTCCAGTTTAGGTTAAATATTTGAAGTGTCGTATACAAAGTTTGTCCTCTTTGAAATAAATATAAAACTTTAATTTGATGATCTACGATAACAATCCTATTTGTGTTTGATTAAAAAGCACTTAAAAATCGATAATTTAGTCATATGTAGTCCTAAACTTGCAAAATATGTCGTACTTATTGGGTTTTGCAATTAACTTACTTCAAAACTTCACATCACAATTCCTTCCAATGAATTTTGGCTGACTTTATTATTTAATTTATTCGTGTGAAGATTTAATAGAAAGTTTTAAACTTTTTGAAAATCAGCCAGTGTTAGGTACCAAACGTCCCTCTTTTGGGAAGATTTTCCCCATTTTTCATCTCAAAAAGATTTCGTTCGTCAAAAATTAAAATATCAAAGGATGGGCACAAAGCCAAATAATAGAAAAAAGCAACTTATTAATCAGCAAAACTAAAAATGGCTTCTTCTACAATATCATATTGAAACACAAAACCCCCCTTTTTCCATTTTCTAATCTGGAAACCCTAGCCTAGCATTAATCTTAAATTTTCGTTCACTTTTAAGGGCCAGTTTGTTCACAGCTAATCATCTTGTACAAATAATTATGATGTGACTGGTTAGTCCGCAAATTGCTTGTAAGGCACAATTTTAGTCAATGAATCTTGTTTGAGTTGTCTATTATTGAAATCAATAAATCAGCCAATACTTGTTGATAAAAAAAATAAATGAAAATCAATTTTGTGGCCCAACAGCCAGGGCCTAGTGACTTACAACTCTCAGCCATTCCTGTGTGAGTGTTGTTGGCAGGAATGGAGGGGACCAAGAATTTTTTGCCGAGTCAGAACGCGGCTAGATGAGAAGCACTTATTCATGACATGTAATACTCTTGGAGTATTTGATTTGTCAGTTTCTCGCAAGAAGCAGTAGCTCGGGTAAAACATTTCTGTTTTTAGGTGGCGAGGATGGAAATAGAACCCAGACCTTCGGTATGCCAGTCCAACGCACTAACCATTATGCCACGAGGTACCTACTACAATGTTGGTTGATTAGCTCCATTTAACCAGAGCCTGTGAAAAGCTTATTACAGATTACACCAGACGTGAACAAACTGGCCCTTAATATTTTTAAATATGCTTTAGGTGCCTTAAAAAGTCGACCCAAGAACGAACAAATAACATCAGTATCTTTTGTTTAATGCTCTCTAGGCAACTTAGAAGAATGCAATATTTGTATACCTACTCAAAGCTGAATAAAACATTTTTACTGACTGTTTTATGACCATCTTAAAAAAATCACCCTTAACATTTACTTATGTATGTCTATGACTTATACATTCTTGTCCTCTTTACAGCAACATAAACAATATGAACATAAAATCGTCCAAAAACTCTTCATCTTTGATTTGATTGTTTTAGTGGATTGCAATATGGTCTTTCGTGCCAGAGAATTTTCCATTCCTCCTTCTTCTGTTTGGTCCTTTTTGATAGCTTTCAGCCTAATTCTTTTTTCATTCTTGTCTCTAAAACCTTTCATTTATCTCCGTTTTATTGTGTGTGGAAGTATAATAAATAGATTGTATTTTACTTTCTGCCGGTCCTTGCCTCTGTGACTTCTGTATATTCAATTGAAAACTAACGAACTATACGGCAAAGTTTTTGCACGTTCTAATGGTATTGTTGTGTTCCCTCTTTTATTGAAATCAAAACAAACATCAACTGCATTGCTCGGCTATAAGAAAAGTTCTTGTTTTATTCCAGTGAATCTATCTTTAGTTTGAAACAAGTGAATCTAGAAACGACAAATGTCTAATTGAAATTCAAGTCCTATAATAAGTTAAATAAACAAAAAAAAAAAGGATACGCCTTAGCAATTCATAAAGGACAACGAAATGTTGAAATTATTAAGGAATATCTGCATTTGGATGTGTTCCACATCATGCCTTTTTGGATATGTCACTCATGCTGGTATGTATATTTTATTTATTGTTGTTTTTAATATTAAAGAATTATTTTATTGTTAATTCAATACTACATAGATTGAATTTTAAATTTTAATTTATTTTATTAAGCTTTCTAAGGGCCAATTCTTCAGTCTCATTCATAGTCTCAGAGGTAATCCTGAGTTAACACCAGAAACGTGTTTTCCAATCAATTAAAATTTTAAGTTTACTCAGAGTTAACTCACCTAAATTATGTGAGTAAATTCAGGCACTAAATTGGGGGTCTTTTCCGTTGTGCCTTTAACTGAAAAATTGTTCCTGAGTTAACTCGGGGTCAATTTATTTTCAGGATAGTCTTACTCTGATTTAACTCAGAGTTAACCCTGCACTGAAAAACTGGCCCTTAGTACCCAGTTTTAGCTAGCTCTTTATTTGATCTATATATAGGGTGTTTCGCATAAGAAGCGACAAAAGACAAGAGCGTGAAGGTAGGGCAAAGGCACAAAAAATTAAAAATTAATTTGAGACGGGATGTCTATTTCCTCCCTGGCAGTAGTTATTTGTTGTCTGAAGGATTTTACCTTGCTTAAAATACTGACATAACAAACGGGTTCTTTTAGATTGTATTTTCTAATACACACTGAGAGCAATCGGACTTACCTACTTATTTACTTAGGGTAGCGCTACAGTCCGCTACCAACAAGCTCCTCCCAGCTGGTTATGTCTCTAGCTAGCTGTCTCCAGTTTCCTCTTCCACTTGCGTGTGCCACCTGTTACACTGTTCTCCTCTACTGCACCGTCTTACGGAATTGGATTCAAAGACTTTTCAGGTTGGAGCATTGATATTCAATCGCTATAGACGACCCAGTCAACTCACTTTTAGGGCTATATGTCGGTATCACTGTACATGCCCTTGTCATTGTATCTTCTTCTCAAAACAAGACCAAAAATCAACTGAAGAATTTTGCTCTCAGAACAGACTAAAGTGTTCTATCCACCGTTAATAGTGTCCATGCCTCTGAACCATGCATCAGAACCGGGATGATAAGTTTCTTATACAGTGACAGCCTTATTGGTCGAGGGAGGGCTTTGCTTCTCAATTGCCTTCTAAGCCCAAGGAAGAGGCGATTGGCAAAAGTAGTTTTTCGTTTGATCTCAGCGCTGGTATTATTCACTGAGTTGATATTGATAGCAGAGCCTCTTGGTACACAAAATCATTGACCACGTCGAAATTAAAGCACCATTGATATCAGGCTGTGTTCGTCCGATTATGTAAATATCGTCATCGTAACCAAGTTTTTGGAAAGGACTTTTGAAAGATACTTTAAAAAAAAAATGTTGAAGAAGTTGCATGTAAGTATGTCCGATACGTTGCCTTAAACGTTTTGTGACTTCAAATGTATCGGTGAGATCTTTGCCGGCCTTGTTCGAGCAACTTTCTCAATTATTATCCTGGATAAACTGACAAGTATAGGAGGGATGCCAAAACTAGGCACTGCTCCTCCTTCCTTGAGGATCAGGCAATCAATGTTAGGTTGCATTCAATGGAGATGGATTCCTTCAATCATATTGATGAGCTGTTGCAAGCTTCTTTCATTTTCAGCAGCCTTATAAGACCTTTTTTCACTTCGTCGAGTTCAGGTGGAATCAGGTGAAATCTGCTTGGTAGTGGAATTGGATTCCTCATTGCCGTTATACAATTTTGCAGAAATGATTTTTTCATATCGGCAGCACCGACTGTGAATCTGTTTCCCTGATCGTACCTGCAGGCTTTGGCTCGAGTCTTGTAACCTTGGGAGGATCTTTTTACCTGTTGGTAAAACATTGAAACTTCATTCCTCCAATAGTATCCCTCTATTTCCTCGATAGCACCCTTCAAATGCTTCTTCTTTTTCCTTCTGAGAAGCTGGTGTTACTCTCTGCTCTTCTGTTCGTTATTGCGAGCATCTCAGGTCCTGCTATGCAGCACCACTTTCTATGGCTGTTGCTCGGCTGTATGCAGTTGCCAGCATTCTTCATCGAACCAGTGGTTTCGCTGTGGTGCAAGCACTTCAGGGGCAGCACCACAGCGATGTCTTAATTTGGCGGCATTGCAATATTTATGAGGGTGCGAGAGAGGTTCGATTGAAAGAGGAACTGGTGATTTCTAGCGATGTTTTGGCTTCGGTTCAGATATCCGTAGCATCACCTTGGCTACAACGAGCGGTAATGGTCTGAGTCGACTATGGCCCTTGGGAACGTTCGGACAACCTTGATACTAGAGGAATACCTTGCGTTGATCCCATCAGGTATACAAAATATGCTGACTCAAAGCTCCATTAGATCGTATTAGTATCTTGGAAACGAGGCTCCCAGGTGCATCGATCATTAAGCTGAACTGATCATTTATCTTATGCACAATGCTCAGTTCATTGGTCCAGTATGACACGAAAAATGGATCATCCTGATATTCCACATATCGTATGGCAAGTTTTTGACAAGTTTGTTCAACTCGTTTCATTTTTGCTATTTTCTGGTATTCTTGCTTAGCGATGCCTAAGTTGAAGTCTTTGGTAAAAATTGTGGGTTGGAATCGTCGAATGGAGATATTTATTTGTTTGAAAGTTCTACGCGATCTAATCCTGCAGGTTCAAGTTAGCAGTGCAGGGTAGTTAGTGTGTAAAAAATGTAATGTTAAAAATATATGATATATCCTGATTGGGATTATCTCCAAGCCCTATATATGGAATTTTATCCCACAAAAATTCCCATAAAAGCTCCGAGCTCTTTTTGTTTAGAAAGAAATTATTTTGCTTTGCCTCAGATCTTAAAAATAGGGCTTACAGTGATTTGAAGGGTTCCTAGCGCAAGCGGTTACACGAAAGTAAATTATTTGAAGCAATAGCTTGCTTGCAATTTTCTGGTGGTCGTAAAGTTGTCCTTGCAGCAAACATATCCATTTTAAAACTTAGTAAGAAAGTGTTAAGCCATTGTTTATTAATTGAGGGGATAATACCTGTCCGTTTTTTAAAATCCCAAAAAATAGTTTTTTAATTTCCTTTGGAAAATACTGATTTTTTAAAATCCTGCGCGTATAAAAAAAAAAACTTTATGTTGATTCGAAAAGCGGGATTATAAAAACACGAATTTATAAAACGGGATTTTAAAAGTGGGATTTTAAAAAACCTTGATTCTAAAAAACCGTATTAAAAGCAATAGGATTTTAAAGGCGGGATTTTTAAAAACAGCATTCTCTAAAACAGGCTCCCGTACCCAACCGCTTCTATTTGGTGAACCAAAAATTTAGATGCATTTAGGATTAATTTTTGTTTAAGATTTTTACCATTAACAACTCTGATGTGCAGAGTTACTTAATCAATAAATACTTAAAATACTTAAACAAACAAAACAATATTAAAAAATTGTTGTCCTTGGAACAGCTAGGCCCCTATAAAGTAAAATAAACACAATCAAGCATACATAAAGTATGTATAGATTGAATCCCTAAATCCTAAGTAAAATAATAATAATATTTAAATCCTTACAGGATCCTTTTTCAATATTCAATATACCTCTAGCATTTCATCAAAAGATTTATCTAAGCTTTCGTTGTCGTTGGTCGTGCTTGGAAATTTCTATTTCCATAAACAAAATTTCTACTAGCAAATAAACCTTACCATGCCATTTTCTATTCTGGTCTTCTGATTTATATTCAAAAATGTTTTAGTCAATAAATTGCGAGTATAAGTATGCGGCTAGCCAATACCCACATAACACAAAAAACAACAATAGGTTTCCAAATTATGTGTTCAAATATATGCGCCCAAGGAATCGAAACTGAATCAATAACAATCGGTACTATTCGTTAGGAAACCAAATAAACGACAATAGCTCACTGAACGTTGCAGTCATACACCACCGTCAAGGTGAAGGCATCATCCCTTTAGATTTTAGAAGGACAAAACAGCATATATATATGAGACAGAGGACACATCCGGATTCCCGAATAATTCAAGTTGAACATTGATGTGAATACGAGTTGTGTCCCATTGGGCATAGTTGTTGGATGAGACCAAAGTATGGTTATTGTGAAATTGAACAATCACTTTCCTTAGAATTTTAAAAGGGCTTGCATTGGCATAACGGAATGTTTGACACAGTGTAGAGTTCGTCTTTATTCTCAAAAAAAGGATTTGAGAAGGGTTCATTAAATTTGGTTGGGAAAGGTGATGATTCGGTACATCGAATTCAGCCTTGCTATAGGCCACGTCGTCATTGATTCATTCTATGAGTCCCAAAAAAAAGTTTCATAGCTCCTGTCGTACCAAACGTTTTGCTTCGGGCTTCAGATACTTCTTTAAACGATTTAAAAATTTCGTAGCAATATTTTTCCTACGTCCGTCGCGACATGAGCTCCTTTTTTGGCCAATATCACAATTCGAATCTAATAAGACGAGACCTGGTTAAAAGTTGATTAAATCGCTGGAACCTTGATGAAACTATTGCGCCACTCCCAGGACACACTAATTAAATGGAAAAAAGTTGTATGCAGGGGACTTTATTTTTGAAAGATCAAACATTTTGTCGGAAAAGAATTTCAAGAAGCTGCTTTCCTAGTTGGAGCCAGAGTGTCGTGGGGACTAGTTTAATTTTCATCCAACTCTTTCTCTCTCCAAAGCGATGAAGCTTTGCCAATGCAAATGTAAGTGATGGGTTCCCATTAAGTTGTTACGATTCTTCCAAAAACCACTGGACACAATCTATGTGAGTTGTAACAGTCTGTGTAGTATTGATAGCAACGTTGACTTTATGCTTCTATAAGGTTGTTTACATGGCCCAGCATGCTCTACAACATGCTCGTGGCTTGATCATTTTAACGCAAGAAATAAGCTCTTGAAAACTAATGTTCTATGGTTTTTAAAAGATTTTGAAAACTTGTTGCATTTCTATTAAGCGATGCTGTCGAGCATGCTGGTCGATGTAAGCAGATCTAAGCGCAATGGAGATGTAGCGGCAACTGCTTTGTAGCTGTCAAATTGTTGAATACATAAAATTGAATGATACGAACACAACACAATGTAGCTGGATGGAGCAACAGGATGAGTTTGCCAATTTTTAACCCTTTCGTGCAGCTTTTTTGTAGTTTCAAAATCAAGAGCGCAATCGAGTCCAAAAGAGTCTTTATCAATTCGATGTGGGTATACAAAAGAGGTCAAAGTGAGTTTCACACTCTCTTTTTTCAATTTATAGGACTTAGGGTTTTATAAACTCGTAAAAGATTCGCAGCTGGACTTAATAACAAAAAGATACACAATCGCGTTGTGAGTACGTAAAATATAGCACGCACGATACTTTTTTGACAGCTATTCCAGCTACAGCTGCAGTTCCGGTAAAAGCACTCTATTGTGTTCAGGCAGTTAAGCTACAAAACTGTCCAAAGGGTGGTTTAAGGTGTATTCAAGACTTAGTCTGGGGACTAGCTACCATAGATTTTCGCAAAAACCACCTCTGTCTATTTACTTTTATTCTCACTGAGCTCAAACAACATAGAGCCGTTATAAAATTTTAAGAAAATAAAAGAAAGTTCTTCTGTCTTTTGCTTGCCAATTTAATAATTTTTTGTGTTAATATTTTGTATGAATTGTGAAATTTGATTTTTTTTCGTTATAGTTCCGATGGAGTATTTTGATGATCATGAATTCTCATACGACATGGATACAGCACAATCAGAAGTTAAATATGATCCAAGACTGCTTTCGCAACAATTAAAAAATCAACATAATCATCCACAGGAAAGGGCCGCACCATGTTATTCAGCTACCAACAAATATACTCACGGTCAAAGGGTAAGTTGTGATAGATATCACTATCAGTACGTCCTTATACCCCTGTTGTTTGATTTCGAAGTAAAGCGTATTCTGTCGACCCAATTTTTAAGACGACCTTTTAACTGTTTCTGACTTAATCTCACGAATGGTTCAGAAGCAAATTCTCTGCACCTCCTATAAAACATCTTCTGCTTAAAAAGTTATAAATATGATATTAAGCTAGGGGTCCTAATCTAGAAAGTGTGGCGGATCGCTTTCAATGACAGATTTGTATTTTCATTTTCTCAAAAGCGATTAGCTTTTATATTCGACCTTATAGTTTCCCAGTTTAATTTCATTCTGGAAGTACGTTTTTAAGGCAATAGGTTTGCTCTTAAATACTTCGGTGAAATTATATTTTTAACTGTACCCACTGTCCATTTTTCGAATTGGCATTTCTTATGCAAATTTTTTGTCTGGTTTGGACTTGTCCAAATGTGCCCTTTGTCTACTGTCCAAAACTGCACCAAGTAAATATTCAAACTAAAAATTAAATTTATTCTTTAAACAATAAAATAATTGTTTAAACAAATATCACAAAAGAAATAAACAAGCTTAGAACCTTTTCCGCATTGATTACAGCTAATCTTTTTTTTGTATAGATGCTTACGTCTTAGATTAAAAAAAAAATGCAACGGGTACCGTAAAACATTATTTATTTTTAATTATTATAATACCTGTCATTTTCACCTGACGGTTGAGCTTTAGTATTCTAAGGGTTCATATTCTAACTAAACTTTAAAGAAGTGTTGCCAAGGTGGCATAAATGGGAAGGGAAAATAGAAAGCCTAAAAAGTAATACAAATATTTATATTATTAATATTTAAAGATTGGTGTTGAAGCAGAATTTTACCATCTACTAGGTTAGGTTACGTTGAAGTGGCTGCCAGTCATGAAGACTGACACACTAAGACCATAAGTTTGTCCATTGTGACACCACATTAATCTAGGAAAACCTTATTCCTTCTGCAAAAATCGTTAGAGAACACGCCAAGACGCATTGCGTGCTTGCCTATAAGACAGTGTCCGGTTATAACACCAATCATTGAGCCAATGTGCAATCTACTTATAGCCCTTCCACACTAGCCCACTGAGTATTAATACATGTCAAAAAAGTGGGGACAAATGTGTTTAGTGTGGAAACAAAATATGACAGGTATTAATACTAGATGTGATAGTCCATCTTACACAGCTTGACAGCTCTCCATACATGATTTGACATGTATTAATACTTTACACTTTTTAGGGTTGGTTCTAATTTTTAATACATTTCATCTGTGTGTCAACACAAGCTTGGCATGTATTAATACAAGCCAGTGTGGAAGGAAAACTTGAAAGTCATATTTCCCAAAAATTTGACAGTCCGCAAGAAATTCTTCCCCACTTTCAATTTGGCATGTATCAATACTCAGTGGGCTAGTGTGGAAGGGCGTTTAAAGATATCAAACAATACGCCGTTGTAAACAGCTTACACAACATCTATGCATATGCACCCTTAGGCTTGATTCACACGGCAATGCGACGCATGGATTTTTGCAGTGTAAATCCGTGCAAATGAGCAGTGATGTATGCATTCTGCATATAACCTTTCACACGAAATTTGTACGTTGCCGTTTGGATTTACACTAACGTTTGTATTTATATAGCAACAAAACGTGCAGTTCATTGCGACCGTTATAGCTATCATTGAAACCCGTTAAAGAAGTAAAATTATTTATTATTTTGAGGGATACATAAAGCTCAAGACTTAACAATAGGCGTTTTCCTTTGGAGATGGCAAAGTACTTGCAAGTACTTTGCCAGCTTTTTTCAATGGAACACATCAAACTGCTTTCCCATTTAAAAGGTATCTACTCGCCATGAAAGCATGTGCAGTTGATAGTACTAGATTAGGGTTTTCATCTACTCACAAGTACTTTGCCACCTCCAAAGGAAAACGGCTAATGTTTCTAGTGAAAAAAAATTCAAATTGGCTCAACTTTTCATTTAAAATTACTTTTATTATTTCAATGATGATTGGTAAGAGAGTTCAATCATTAAAATATAAGAAAATCTTCTTACGTGGAAAGTTGGGCCTATTTGATTTTTTTTTAGAAATATTAATTACGTCTTAGGCTTTATCTGTCTATCCAAATAATAAATGATTTTACTTCCTAAAAGTCTCAAAATCAATCATTAAAATTTTCAGTGATGAGTTTAAATGATAGTTATAACTAGTGCCTATGTATATTTTTTTGTGTGCTGTGTATTGGAACTTATTTTGTATAAAAATCTTTAAATAACAACCAACTTGAACCATAAAAAAATGTACGTGAGCTTCATAGCCCAGACATGCATTCTCGCTTCCTTGAGTGTGGTAAGTTATTGTGATAACCTTATTCACCCCAATATTCCATCGCCCCAATGTTTGATTTTGTCTTTGTGTAAAGAGTTTACCAATACCTAGACACGATACACCTACCTGAGTTATTTCCAATTTCCTTAACTTTTTCCAATTCTATTCGTAAGGATCTGGCCGTGACACAGCCGTATATAATAGGTTTATAGCAGCATCAGCAGGAGGTAGGCAAACACCAAGCAGTCGTAAAAGTAGGAGTTTAGACTTTACAGTTCTAAAAGGGGTGCATATAGGGTCGCGTCTCGTGTATCATTCATTTATCTTTCGTCCTGCACTTCGGTATTTTTAATCCTTTTCAGTATCGCAAGAGTTTTCTTGCACTCTCTGGCCATGCAGCAGCAAGGGACATAATCTTCAGGCTTTCAATAGAGTATAGTACCTATACTCGTATCTTGAATGTGCGATGTAGCATCCTTTCTATGTAGGTACATAGCTGGTTGTGTTATTTTTTGCTTATGCAATCTATCAAGCGGATAAAAGGGAATAAAAAAGGACTTTTTGTTTTGTGTTTTCAATTTATTTGTTTTGAATTCCATTGTGTATGATATTTTTTCTAGATTTAAAATATATAAAAGTATAAATGTTTTACGAGTTATATACATACGAGTATACTCGTATATATCTTTTTATGTCAAGCCCTTTTTGGAATGAAAACAGCAGAGATTATACCCCAATGCTGTGTAAGACTCTTTGGTCCTTATGGATGGTGGAGCGTGGAGAAACAATAAAATTCATATTGTGTTCTGGTTTTGCAAAGCTCTTCTTGGTTATCCAATTTAATTCACCACATATGTACACACTATCAAAAGGATCAAAACGATGTGAGGAATGGTCTCGATTTTTGTCATCAAAGAAACGAACATAAAGTGTTAAGGAGGATTCACCCTTTTGCTTTGGTGAATTTGTGTGTAATGTCAGCAATAAATTGCAATGAAAGATGGTGTGAAAATAACTTTGAGAGGAGTGTCAAGTAGTGTGTTCTAAATTTAAGGTTTTATCGTTGTCGTATTTTTAACAAAATGAACCGAAAGTTCCAAACTGTTAACGAAAAAAAAGAAGTGTAGAAAGTTAATGCTTAACTTTTAGAATCAAATGGGTAAGATATTATTAAAAATGAAATGAGGGCAATATTTTATTCCTTCTTCAACATCTCGGTTAGTTGAAAAAAACTACTCTCATCTCCCCATAGTAAATAGCGGGGGTCTTGTACCGAAGCTTGAGATTGGGTTTCTATCTCTGCAGACGGTTCTTTGGGCAGCAAACGAGAGAAGCAGGGAAATGCGTGTTCCCACCACTCTCCTTTTATCAAGGTGGCAGCAGCAGAATTCTCCAAGTGGAATCAATGGTGTAGTCTACAGTTCCAGTCAGGCTAAGCTTCCGGTCATGTTAAGTAATGTAGTTAACAAGCCTTAGATACGCATGGGTTTAGTGTTGACGAATGTTATGTCTCTCTGTCTCAATAGATCATGTGCACCCGAATATTAAGCGGACACCTTAGACTCTCCAGAGCAGATATCACCGTCATTCAAGAAGTGCGATAGGATGGGTTGGTCAAAAGAAAATTAAAAGATTGCGATATTTTCTACGCTATTTGTAACCAACTATCGGGTTTTTCAATAAGAGCGCTAAATAAAACAAAAACGGTTTTAGATATCAATGAAATTCTTTATTCCTGTGAAAGTACCTTCGATGCCATTATGTATGTATGGAACTCGATTTCTTTTACATGGCCACCACGGGCACGCTTGCAGAAGTCCAGACGCTGAACCCAATTTTCGACGGTTTTCAAGCATAAATCGGCCGATACTGCTGCAATTTCACGTTCGATATTCGTTCCAAGTTCATCAATCGTGGCTGGCACGGGAACATTTTGTACTGTGTCTGTGGATTCAAATTTGTTCACTAGATGCTCAATTGTTGATCTGCTAGGACGATTATGACGACCATAAATTGGACGTAGCGCTCTTAACGTTGAGGCCACTGACTTCGAATTTCGGTAGTGAATTTTAATAATTTCGACTCATTGTTGGCTCGTATATCTTTCCATCATGAAATGGCAAAACCTTACTGAAGAGAAATGTCAAAAGAGAGGCAAGAAATATGGCGTCATTTGCTGTCCCTGTCGCTCTACTTTTGTAGCGTCCCCGTCGAAAAACCCTTTACAAATGTAGCATCTTTTTAGGAGAGGATTCGTCGTCAGAGGTATATTTTGGCAAGTAGTCTTAAATTTTAACTATGTAAACGAGCGCCTCATAACAATTCACGTGAAGGGTAAATTAAAAAACATCATCCTCATATGCATGCATTTCCCCACAGAGGAAAAATATGATGAAACCAAGAAGAGTTCTACGAGCTCCTGGACAAAACATATGAGCAATGACCAAGCTGTATGACATTTAAATTGTCTTTTGGGTGATTTTAAAGCCAAACTAAGAAGAGAAGTTGTCTTTGGTGGCAAAATCATAAGGTATAGCCTGCACGAAACATCCTATGAATACAGACTCTGGTTTACCGACTTTGCTGTGGGATGAAACGTTGTAGTAGCTAAAACGCAGTTCCCACATCTTGATATCTGCAAGGTGACATGGCGATCTCCTCGAGAATCAACCGTCAACCAGATTGAACATATTGCGCTCGCCGCAAGATACTTGTCCAGTATCAAGGAGCACCAAAAGTTCCGAGGAACTAATGACTCGGATCACTACTTTGGTTTAGCCAAGATAATGCAACGGATATCCAGACCAAAGCCAAAACAGGGAAAAACTGTAGACCCGCGGGTCCCTTTCTGATCGAGTCTCCCTCACTCTCCTAACGACGTGCTGGGCCTTACACGACGAATTGAAATCCACTGCCGTGCTGATTGCATCATTCAACTTGGAAAAAAGGCCAACAATTTCATCCATCTGATCACGACAAAGTGAAGAAAATTGTATCTATACCTAGATCTAATAAATCTGGCCTTGAGGGGTGCGTTCGAACTGCTACAAAGTATTTGGCGATGCATTAGTTAAGCGCATGCACCAGTTCATCACAAAATATGGTCAGAGGAAAGTATGCCCGATGAAGATGATCCTTGGGACTGCACTAACTAAAGAGGTATCCTTAACATCGCAGGATCTTTTTTGCCGTACTTTGTGAAGACCTGAAGCCATTTGTCAACAACCTAATTGATCCATATCAGTGTGGGTATAGCCAAAAAAGTCCACTATCCATATTCCCACTATGGCAGAACTTGGGGAAAAAAACCCAGGAATATCGAATCGATATTCCTCACAAACCCCGTTCCGTTTGTGCAGGATGACGATGGAGAATGTATGTTGCAACGTCTCAGCAAAGAACACACCAATACCTTTGATTTCAGGCAAGACGATGTGCTTTCTTGTGACTGCCTCAACACCGTTCTTGAAAGAATAGTTCAAAACTCCCACGTCAACACTCGAGGCACATTCGTTCATAAATCAACCCAGTCACTTGCTTACGCCGACGTTATTGATATAATTCGACAAACACAGCAAGAAGTCAATGGTGCTTTTATGAGTATTGAAAAAGAAGTTAAGAATATGAGTGAAGCTTTGAATTAAGGCAAGACGAAATATAATGCTGTCATTAAGAAAGGAAAGCCTGGACAGAACGCCACAATAGATAGAAGTGGTCATAGAGCTTGTGTTCCTATGCTCCACTATCAACTCAGTGAATGATACCAGTGCTGAGATTAAATGACAAATTATTCTTGTTAGTCACTGCTTCTTCAGGCTTAAGAGGCAATTGAGGAGCAGAGGAACTACTAAAGTGTCCTTGGACCACTGTTAACGGTGGATGAGAACGTTTTAGACTGTTTTGCGATCAAAATACTCCAGGCGATTTTTGGGTCCCATCTGCATAGATAGAGAAAGGAGTAGAAGACAACAACGAACTCTACAGACTGTATAGAGACATCAACCTAACCACATAAGTGAAAAGTCAGCGATTGAGGTGGCTGGGTCACCTAGAGAGCCAATGGCGATGTCCATGCTCTGGCTCAGAGGGTGTTCAAATCCGACCATGCAGGACGTGCCATAACAGATGGCGCACGCAAGTGAAAGAGCTAGAAGAGCTAGCTAGACACCGATCTGGATGGAAGAAGCTTGTTCATTAAGGCCTTATCCCACTCGGACTTAAGCCCCAAATTAGTTCTATCTGTACTTCGTAATCATATAATAAAACGGCAAACACGTATTCTGTGGTAGAATTAAGGCGGTCTACAAAAGCCGAAGGCATATAAATAATATATCTTTGCAAAGACTTTTTTGCACAGAAGTACAAATGCAAAAATTTACTAAATAATTGCATTGCAAGCACCAAAAAAAACAATAAAGCAAGCGAGAGCGAGACCGAATATTTGCCTTTTATTTTTCATTTGTCGTAACCTAAATGTGACGTTTCTAATTTTTTCCACCCACCTACCAACCAATTTTCCAGCACTTACTGGAAAGATTAAATGAACGATGGCAGCGTTCAGTGCTGCAGAAAATAATAAAATAAGTAGCTCATATATTTATAAGTAGCTCAGTTTTTCTCCAAGCTTAAGACTGCTAAACAATAGACTTATTCTTGAGATGTTTGCTTAAATGTTGGAGTACATGGGAAAGTGGTGCGCTTGCACCTGCAATCAGTACTAGTTTCTTAAATTTTGTGATGAGGACATACGAAATCAAGGACGTATGCACCAAACTATCTGTGCAGATAGCAGTAAAATGCTATACTATCCATTTTTCGAAATCAGAACTAAAGCCAAATCCTTAAAACAATAATAAATTAGTTCTAGATGTCATTTACTGCTATGTCCTACTTTGTTTATAAATGAAAAAAGTCCACTATTCTTAAGAGGAAATTCTTTTTCAGTTTACTTTATGTGCGAAGTGACACACAATCGTTAAAAGGATGCAATCTAATTCTACATTTTCTTGCACTTCCACAAGCAAACTTTATAAAAAATCCCATTCAGCTAAATTAAATTACTCACACTTGAATGCTCCTTATTGTCAGTTACTCCCTGTAAGTCATTGTACGTTGTTCCTGTTATAAGGATCTCAAGAGCTTAGGACAAAAGTAATGGCAGCAGAAATTCTAAAAGTTCCTTTTTTTCGATAAGAGAAAGCTTTCACACGGATGAAGTAAATGGCAAAAATGCCTAGTGCAGGTCTTCGATGTAATTAATGTTCATTGGATAATGTGTTGTAAATATTTTTGTTCAAAGGAAGAAGAAGTGTTAACAAGATTGGCATTTTTATCAGAAATATCAGCAATAACGACTCACCATTAAATTGACTGACCTACAAATAAATCTTCATAAATATACTTTCACACTCTACCGATGCTGGTGATACTATTTTACCCCCCTTTTCCTCCATTTATCTTGCCCAGGTTTAAGTTCCATTCGTGCTTTGCTGAGTTCATGAGGGATCTGGTGGTGTTACTTTGTTCAAACAAAATGAAGTCTGGAGTCATCTTGAATGTCTGCTGCTCCGGACAAACTAAAAGAACCACCGCACCAACAAACATCATGCCAGACAGTAGATGTGGACATACAAAGTTTAATTATTGATAATAAAGTTACTTTAGAAATCGCTTCCTCTGGCTCATTCATTTTATTCTCAGTTAAGATAATTTTACTGGTGGCATAAACCTAGAATTCTTTGATGGCACAAGAAAGCTGGGTACTAAATTGGATAAAAGGGTGAATCGTTATAAAACTTTAACGATTATTCTTTGTCCTTTGATGCATGCATATACATTTTTGGATTGTCAATGAATTTATAGACTGGCAAGTAGCGTTGATTTGGACAAATGTTTAGTGCGTTGTAGTGTTTTTTTAAAGCTAAGGTGAGGTAATTCTTTCTTTTCAGGGTCAGGTGGAAAGAAGCATTAAAACTCGTTCGACTGAAGAGTTAATAACTACAACATGCAGGTCTATTTTTGATAACGTTTAAATCCAATTTTTACATAGTTTTTGGATTCTCTCTCTATTACCATGAAACCTAGAACTATGCGATCGCAGAACTCATTTCTGCAGAAGGGCCTCCCATCCTCGATAGACCCTAGTGGGGTAGGCTGTTGCTACTAATTACACTGCAACGAAATAGTGTTCCCACTAAGGCACTCCAACGATTGCATGAATCTTGAGATGGAATCAATGATGGCGTCTACAGTTCAAGCAAGGTTGAACTACTTGGTAAACACTGTCTATGAGCTACTTCGACTATTTCAAGCTCAGATCTATAAGGAGCGATTTTATGCGGCTCTCTACCTTGAGAGTTATTTAAGAGTCTGGTCCTCTGGGATGAGGTTTGTGCGTTCTCTACCATGTAAAAGATACTAGTTCCGAAACAAAAACAAACCTCGGATGCGGATGATCTTAATGCTGATGAGTGATGATATGCACGAAGAATGACTGTCCTTATACAGACCATGTGCAGCCGAACAGTTAGTTTAGACCCTGGGTAGGCTTAAGGCTGATATTACAGCTATCCAGAAAGTGGAATGGGATAGCGAGAGCATACGAAGGATAAAATCATGTGACATCTACTATGAAGGGTGCAGGGTCACGGCATCTTTTGTTCGACAGTTGGATGACCTACATGATGAAACTTCTGATAATGGACATAGGATGCTGGACTTCTCGATGGGGCATTGAAATGTCATCATAGCTAGGACTCGTTTTCCTTGTTATAAACTAAGGGTCTTGATCATCTTGTGATACAAAAAACCGCCAAACCGCATCACATAATAGGAATGCCAGGAATGCGCCCACCATCTTAGATCTCCAAACGTTCCCAGTGGTAAATATAGACTTGGACCACCACTTGATAGTATCTCACATATGTATGCAGATATCCACGATGTCACTACGTTGAGGGGTGTGTTTGTAAGCTCTACTAAAGGATGAAATGATCTACCCAAGGCTGCAAGGCCACAACGGAATCCTGACGAGATGAAAACGGGAACAAGGTAGTAGATACACAGTTAGTGCTAAGGCTCTAGACGAAATATTTTCGTACATTGCTTAACGGCAAAGATAGCCCACATTCCACTGCTAGGCAAAACATTCCATTGGACAACATTGGATGATGATATGGCCAACATTTCCATCCACCCGACCCAAATGAAGTCTTTGGATGGCGATATTTCCAAAACAAAGCCTTCAAAATTATTGCGGCTTTCAGTGCTTAATATAAAATAAACTCTCCTTTGCAAAAACATCAGAAACAAATTATTTTGGTGTCTAATTAGTAAAATATAAGCATCCAAATTAACTTCACAAGATCTTAACGATTTTCTGCCTCAATCCGTTAAATGCGAATATCTTAAGAACCGAGCTGTCAAAATTGTTGCGGTTTTCAGTTCTGAATAGGAAATTAATACACCTTTCCAAAATTATAAAAAAACGTAAAAATTTTGTCACAAAATTTTTTTCATGGATTTCGGCAAAAATCATGGGCTAACCCCTTGCCTTTTTTCAAAAAAAAAAAAAAAATGTTTTCAAAGTTAATGAAATAAATCGTGCCGTACCTTTCTGGAAGGGTCTATTCAAACCAAATCGACCCATAAAAGCCAATTTTTTTTCGAGGTCCATTTAGTAAAATATAAGCATCCAAAGTGACTTTACCAGATCTTAACGATTTTCTACCTCCTGAAGAAATTTTGTATAAGACCTTAAATATCCGTGTCCTAGACTGGTCAAAAAGCTAAAAAAACAGTGGCTGAGATGGCTGGGACACGTGAAACGTATGAGCATCAACACACCAGTCCGATGAATCTTTGAATCCAACCCTAATGGTGTACGAAGTAGACGAGGAACCCCAGATTGATGCAGGTGATGCACACAAGAAGTTGCCCACAATCGATAAAATTCGTCGAGAAACGATGAAAATTGAAACAAAATATTACATTTTTCAACTCTTTTTGACTGATTTTATTTATTCGAGAATTACAGGAAGATGACACCGGTAATAGTATTGGTTGGAATGAAATAAGTCGAGAAAAGAACAGCACAAGCGCTTTGATTCCATTTTGTAATTTTCTACTGTTATATTCTGTTTATTTCTCTTTTGGTGCGGCAGCGATGTGAGGTGCAATATCACAAATAAATCTGCAGAAGAATTGGCTAGGATCAATAAAATATTCCTCGACAAGGTGGTTATCATTAGGGCTAGCCACGATACCAAACCAAACGATACTTTATAAGTTTCGTCTCGGTATCGTCAAAATCGAAAATTTTTAGTATCGTTTCGGTATCGGTCTTGTAAGGTCTCGTATAACAATGGCTTGCCTCGGTATTGGTCTCAATCTTGGTATCGGTCTCGGTTTCGGTCTCGGTCTCGATCTCGGTCTCGGTCTCGGTCTCGGTCTTGGTCTTGGTCTCGGTCTCGGTCTCGGTCTCGGTCTCGGTCTCGGTCTCGGTCTCGGTCTCGGTCTCGGTCTCGGTCTCAGTCTCGGTCTCGGTCTCGGTCTCAGTCTCGGTTTCGTTCTCGGTCTCGGTATCGGTCTCAGTCTCAGTCTCGGTCTCGGTCTCGGTCTCGGTCTCGGTCTCGGTCTCGGTCTCGGTCTCGGTCTCGGTCTCGGTATCGGTATCGGTATCGGTCTCGGTCTCGGTCTCGTCTCGTCTCGTTTTGGTCTGGTCTCAGTCACAAAAAAATGCACGACTTGGTAACATGTTCTTGATCTTCTAGTTGAATGTTAGACTCTCTTGGTATTTTTAAGATTTAATATAAAATCATTACACAAAACATATGAATAGTATGTTAATCAGCGAATTTTTTTAATTAGAGTTTTTCGTAGTCTTACAAAATTTAAAGAGCAATATCTACTTAAAGCTCTTATTAGTTAAACATAAATTCTGCGTCAAAATTTTATAGCAGGAAACAATGCTGTTACAAAATCATTGGAGCTGTTTCCGAAAAACCAAGATATAAAAAAAATATGAGAGGCAGTTGGTGGACTTCATTAAAGTCACTTCCTCAAGTTCAAAAAACCAAGTCTGAAAATGTCATCCAAATGATTTGTTTCAGAGAAACAAAGCGAAAGAAAATTGGGCGTGGAAGAGGGTGGTTCTAATCATCATATAATAAAATGGCAAACACGAATTTTGTGGTACAATTTAAGTGGTCTACAATAGCCGAACGCATATAAAACGGTTGTTTTGCACAGAAGTGCAGAACGCAAACATTTATTAAATAATTACAATACAAGAATTAAACAAAAAAAATAAAATTGCGTAGTAAGTGCGAGCAAGAGCGAGAACGAAACCGAGCAGTTATTTGTTTTTATTTGTCGTAACCTAAATGTGACGTTTCGATTTTTTCCATCCACAAACCAACCAATTTTCCAGCACTGACTGGAAAGATAAATGGAATGTCTGATGGCTGCGTTCAGTGCTGCAGAAAATAATAATTAGTAGCTCATATAATAATAAGTAGCTCACACCACGTTTACATGAGCGGATCGAAGGATCGGATTTAATCCAGATCGAAATTTCGACCCAGGTTTATGGCAACGAACTGGATTGGATCGAGTTATCCGAATTAAATGCGATCCAGGTCTACATGGACCTAAATCCTGATAAAATTCGGATTCAATTCTTCATGTAAATAAGGTATCAGTTTTTCTCGACGCTCAAGACAGCTTTTAGTGACAAATAATATTATTAGCTCTCGAGTTTCAAAGGCTAGACGTACTAGTTAAATTAATTGCTTAAACCTTCTCCTTAGTAAAGAGAAAATTACAAGAACTTTTATTTGTAATAAATTAATTGCAATATCCAAATATTTTTTTACTGCTGATACCAAACGATACTACCGAAAGTATCGGTAAATTTCGGTCCCAAAAGAACGGTTTGGTCTCGCTATTGTCTCGGTATCGTCTCGGCCCTAGTTATCATTTAACTTTTGCTAACTTCTCCAAAATTATTTATTTAACTGTAATATTCTGATGTCCATCGTGAGCGCCAATGTAAACAGTTTTCTTCAATTACAGTACCTTTGGATACCACGCTTGGTGGGTTGAATGATTTTATTTCCTCATGGTTAATCTGTCCCGCTCACACAACTTCGTTCTTCTGTTGGCTGAGTGTATGTAAAGTCAAAAAACAAGTACAGTATGAACTCGACTTACGCAACCCTTGATTCGTGCAACTCCTCGATTTTCACAACACTAAATTTTTAGCACGTCTTGACTCTATAATATTCTGTATGTATCACATATTACTTTTTGTATAAATTTCTAACATTTCGTTTTCGTATTTAATACAAATATGTTCAAAAATAATTGTTTGTTTTGGTTTCACTTAAGTTTTTTCATAACATTGTCGTTATCTATAAGAACATAAGTTATTTCAACTATAATTTGTATAAAAAAAAATATAACCCAGTAAGTGCAACAACCTCGGTTATTGTAACTGGCCCATTTTCTATTAGTTGCGTTAATCGAGTTTGTACTGTATATGCTAACTGGACAACAGAAACTTGAGTGGCCCGTTTCAGTATGTGAAGCATTTCATTTTACTAAAGATTAGCGCACGAATCGTACTACAAGATGATATTAAAAGATGTCAAAGAGTTTTGTTTACCCCGAACTGCGCC
This sequence comes from Dasysyrphus albostriatus, assembly GCA_946251815.1. NCBI lineage: Eukaryota > Metazoa > Arthropoda > Insecta > Diptera > Syrphidae > Dasysyrphus > Dasysyrphus albostriatus. Next base: position 58,025,935 of record OX276337.1, read on the forward strand.
AAAGACGTATCCACGTTGAACAGCAAGATGGAGCAACTGCACATATAGCCAGACCAGTTATGGTGGAGCTCCAACAAAAATTCCCAAACAAGCATGAACTTGACTTTTTGCTGGCCCCCAAGGTCACCTTACCTGACTTGCACCAGACTTTTTTTTATCGAGTTATGTCAAGCAGGAGGTGTACAAAACGAAACCCAGGAATTTGACTGGATAGAGCATTCCATTAGGACAATAACTAAGGCGATCTCAACTTCAACCCTTCAGGCAGCAATGAACAATTTTCTGTCGCATATGCGTGGGTGAGCGTAGAGGTCATTTGCGGTCTATCATCTTTAAAAACTATAAGTTATTTAAAATAAAACTTGATTGTTTATCCAAAAAAAATTAATACATTGATTAAAAAAAAAAGTTATTTGACTTTCTTATTGTAGCACAATTGGTGCGCCACACTGTACATCACAAAATAAAAACAAAAGTTTAACAAAAAAATTTGATACAAGACATTTAGGCTGTACCTAGAACAATTTCAATAAAGAGATATTAGCTATTCTTTAAAACTACTATTTGGAGGATTTTAGGACAAATTGATATTCGTTGGTTATTTTGTCCATGGGGATTGTCCTCTTTCCCATGAGGATTTCACCAAATTGGATTGAATTTGTTTGGTAATTTAGTCCGAATGAGATATTGTGTTTTCAGAATAACGGGTGTTTTCATTATTAAAATAGGAAGTCAAACAGAATGCCGAAATCCAAAAACCAGAAAACCAAAAATCCCGCAAAAACCCAAAGTGCCAATAACCTGAAGTCCAGAAAATCAAAAATACCAATAACCCTAAATTCAAAAATCCATTATCTCGAAAATACAGAAACATATATACTTTTTCCTTAATTGAAATCCCGATAAATTAAAAAGAGAGACAAATTAGAAATTTCATTATTTTGAACAGCAAATTTTTCAGGATTTAGTATTTTTTTTGGCTTTTGGGTTTTCGGGGTTTTGAGTTTTCGTGGTATTTTGCTAAAACCCAAAATTCCACAAATCCTATTTCACGATATTGGATGTTTTCAAGATTTTGGGTGTTCGGGATTTTTGGAACTTTGGTTTTCGTTATTTAGGGCTTTCGGGTCTTGGGGTTTTTAAGAAGAATTCACTGCTCAAAAGGTTATTGATAAGGACTGCAAAATAGGAACTGTGAACCTGAAATAATATATATGTCAGCAGTAAAACATTGATTTCTTAAAAAAAGGCCAATTGGGTGATTTTTAAAGAAATGGAGTCCACAGACAGGAGCACAAAAAGGGCCCTTTCGTGACTTAAGGGACCAAACGGCAAACACTAATAAAAAATAAATAAATAAATACAAAAATAAATTGGCGCAACAGCTCGTGGAGAACCAGGGCCTAGTGACTTACAACTCTCAACCATTCCTGTGTGCATATTGTTGGCAGGAATGGAGAAGACCTACAATTTTTTGCCGAGTCCGAATGGGTAGATAATATTTTTGTTTTTAGTTGGCAGCGGCTGGGAATCGAACCCAGACCTTCGGCATGATAGTCCAACACACTAATTTTTTATTTTCCAAAAAATTCATAAAAATTAGCCTACTTTTCAATATCTTAAAACCAGCTTACTGGTCCCAATCGGGTGCTCTAGGTTAAACTATAATAACTTAATGCTAATGCCTTTCGCCTAAGAACTATCCTAATACTAAATACTGGTCGGTTTTAATTTTTTAATTGTTTTTGGTTTTATATAAAATTTATAAACTAGATAAAAGCTAATTAAAACTAATTAAATCAAATTAATTAAAAAGCGCACGAATCGTACTACAAGATGATATTAAAAGATGTCAAAGAGTTTTGTTTACCCCGAACTGCGCCAAAGACGTATCCACGTTGAACAGCAAGATGGAGCAACTGCACATATAGCCAGACCAGTTATGGTGGAGCTCCAACAAAAATTCCCAAACAAGCATGAACTTGACTTTTTGCTGGCCCCCAAGGTCACCTTACCTGACTTGCACCAGACTTTTTTTTATCGAGTTATGTCAAGCAGGAGGTGTACAAAACGAAACCCAGGAATTTGACTGGATAGAGCATTCCATTAGGACAATAACTAAGGCGATCTCAACTTCAACCCTTCAGGCAGCAATGAACAATTTTCTGTCGCATATGCGTGGGTGAGCGTAGAGGTCATTTGCGGTCTATCATCTTTAAAAACTATAAGTTATTTAAAATAAAACTTGATTGTTTATCCAAAAAAAATTAATACATTGATTAAAAAAAAAAGTTATTTGACTTTCTTATTGTAGCACAATTGGTGCGCCACACTGTACATCACAAAATAAAAACAAAAGTTTAACAAAAAAATTTGATACAAGACATTTAGGCTGTACCTAGAACAATTTCAATAAAGAGATATTAGCTATTCTTTAAAACTACTATTTGGAGGATTTTAGGACAAATTGATATTCGTTGGTTATTTTGTCCATGGGGATTGTCCTCTTTCCCATGAGGATTTCACCAAATTGGATTGAATTTGTTTGGTAATTTAGTCCGAATGAGATATTGTGTTTTCAGAATAACGGGTGTTTTCATTATTAAAATAGGAAGTCAAACAGAATGCCGAAATCCAAAAACCAGAAAACCAAAAATCCCGCAAAAACCCAAAGTGCCAATAACCTGAAGTCCAGAAAATCCAAAATACCAATAACCCTAAATTCAGAAAACCCATTATCTCGAAAATACAAAAACATATATACTTTTTTCTTAATTGAAATCCCGATAAATTAAAAAGAGAGACAAATTTGAAATTTCATTATTTTGTACAGCTAATTTTTCAGGATTTAATATTTTTTTTTGGCTTTTGGGTTTTCGGGATTTTGAGTTTTCGTATGGTATAGGATTTGCGAAATTTTGGGTTTTAGCGATCTTGGATGTTTTCAAGATTTTGGGTGTTCGGGATTTTTGGAACTTTGGTTTTCGTTATTTAGGGCTTTCGGGTCTTGGGGTTTTCAAGAAGAATTCACTGCTCAAAAGGTTATTGATAGGACAGCAAAATAGGAGCTGTGAACCTGAAATAATATATACATATCAGCAGTAAAGGATTTGATAATAATCACATTGATTTCTTAAAAAAAGGCCAATTGGGTGATTTTTAAAGAAATGGAGTACTCAGACAGGAGTGCGGAAAGGGCCATTTCGCGACTAAAGGGACCAAACGGCAAACACTAATAAGGCCTAGTGACTTAAAACTCTCAACCATTCCTGTGTGCATATTGTTGGCAGGAATGGAGAAGACCTACAATTTTTTGCCGAGTCCGAATGGGTAGATAATATTTTTGTTTTTAGTTGGCAGCGGCTGGGAATCGAACCCAGACCTTCGGCATGATAGCCCAACACACTAATTTTTTATTTTCCAAAAAATTCATAAAAATTAGCCTACTTTTCAATATCTTAAAAACAGCTTACTGGTCCCAATCGGGTGCTCTAGGTTAAACTATAATAACTTAATGCTAATTCCTTTCGCCTAAGAACTATCCTAATACTAAATCCTGGCCGGTTTTAATTTTTTAATTGTTTTTGGTTTTATATAAAATTTATAAACTAGACAAAAGCTAATTAAAACTAATTAAATTTACTTAAAGCTACTTAAAACTACTTACAACTAATTATAAACTAATTACAACCTACTTACAAGCTACTTACAGACTACTTACAAACAGCCACAGGAAGTATTTTCCGGTTTTATAATTTTTGTTTGTATTTTGTTGGTCTTATAATTTTTTGTTGGTACCGCCCTGGCTGTCGTTCCTTAAAACTAACTACCTAAACCTATGTAAGCCGGCCATACAAAATAAAGAAAATAGTAAGGTCAACTAGTAAATGTCTGAAGGAACTTCATGTTCGTTTTTCAACCACCAGAACTGGTTCTCCTGCTTTACCCTATCTCTTCGGTCCCGCTGGGACACAGTCCAACTAAACCGAAGGTGCTCAGCTCCGTCTTGTGCGAGGACGTCTCGACTGAAAAGGAGCCGCCGATCTACAGTTCTACGGCCGACGTGGTAGATTAGCGAAACCGCCGCTCTATCCTGGATGAGCCCTCGGCTGTCTAGATGGAGGAATGCATCGGGTGGAATAAAGCCGCTTAGACGCATACTCTCGTAGTATTCGTATTTAGGGTAATAAGCCCTAAAAATTAAGCTGTTAGACGAGGACATCGCTCTTGCAATGTGACCTCGAATAAGTTTCAGCAAGGAATTATCTATCCTGTTTATGTTGGCACCGTTGCCGTTGTATAGAACCAGGTAGGAATAGTTATGTTTGTACTCCGACTCTGGTGTTCTGTGCAATCCAAGGCAGCGTCGAAGAAACTGCCCCTCAAACACCCGAATCTTTTCCATTTGAGATGGGGCAACGTTGAACCAAACCGGGCATCCATAGGCAATCATCGGCCGGATAAGGGCCATGTAGCAAATCACCTTCCCCCTGTTGTCAAGCCGACTGCTATAAAACAACCGTGTCCAACGCAATAACCATCATTCCACGAGGGACTACAAACGCTGTGTACGATCAAAGAACCTTTGACCGTCAACCCGGAGATCTCTATTAATTCCTTTATCGAAAGGATAGGTAGATCCTGGTTGATGCGTTGATCGATTATCAACGGTAGCGAAAAAGCGAATATTATTATTTATTTAAACCTTACTGGTTTATTTCGCTGACTATTCAAATTAGCGAAAGAGGACTTTAAATGGCTTTCGAACAAAGACCATTAAAGCTAGCGAAACGAACGACGAGATTTTGTTTAAGTAAAACGACCAGAATTTCCCCTTAGGGTTGTGATATAAAAGGAAAGAAAGTTTTATTTCGTAGACAGGTATTTATACAAAAATTCATGTAATTTCGAAAGAGAGATTACGTTATATTTTCAATTAAAGTTTTAAGGCGAATTCAATAATATAAAAATTATGGCGATTGGTATAATTTGAGCGCCAGATTTAAATTTAAAATTGAAATTTTATGGCAAGTAAAATTAACGTGAAATACAAAATATTTACAAATTATTTACAATATTTAAAGGAAAAATATTTATGACGATTAAACGTTTCTGCTGATGAATTAAGTAATGTTTCTGCTTCAACACGCTGATATAAGCAAACTAATAGTTTTTATTATAATATGTTTTTTTTTTCGAAATAAAACGACTGCGACGGTAAACTTCGATCATTTTTCTTTAAATACCAGAATAAATAACAGTAATTATAAAGGTTTCATGTAAATAAATGAATCAGTGTAAAAAACTCAATCGAACACAGACTAACCATGTAAACAGCACTATCTGATTGCTGCTATTGATTGCAAGCTGATTTGATGGATTGTAGATTTTTGCCATAAACTATTAAAAAATGACTACAATCAAGCATTTCTTGACATTGGCACCTATTTTTAACTATCTTAAGTCAATAGTTCCATATATGGCATTGAATTTTCCACTGAGCGACAACTTTCTATCGGAACATGCAGTGAAAAAAAAATTGAACTTGTGGGCATAAAGCAAAAAGGTGATTTAAATAATTTTATTAGTATGATGGAGCGATCATTTTTTAAATTAATCCTAATTATATTGGTGGTGGTGTCACAAACTGGTTCAATAAAAAGGGTACGATTTTGTGAATTTCTTAATTTCGATTGATTTATCTTAATAGTATGTGTCAAAATATTTAATTTCAGCCGAAAAGGATAATCGAAGGTCAGAAAGCTACCTCATACAATCATCCACATCCGTGGTTTGTTATTTTAAAGAACGACAAGAAAACAAGCCTCAAGTGCGGTGGTACGATTATACACAAATTCTGGATCCTAACTTCAGCTCACTGTGTCGATGGTCAAAAATCAATATTTCTCGAATTTGGGACTGACAAAATTGGCTACTACGATACTTCAATGACTGCCCATGAATTTTTTATTCATCCAAAATACAATAAACAACATAACGACGTGGCATTGATCAAACTACCGACTGCCTTAAGTTTTTCAAAAACAATTTTTCCCATTGATCTTGTATCGACTGAGGATCGTAGTGAAAATTTTGAAGGATCACGTGCCATTATTTATGGCTACGGCACTACCGATGATTATCGTCCTAGTGATTTTTCAACACATTTGTTATACGCCATTGTGACTGTTATTAATAACAAACAATGTCAGACTGAGCTTAATAATAATGAGGTTGTAATTGAGTCGACAATTTGTGCCAAGGGTTTTGATAAAACCAACGCAAGTATCTGCCGAGGAGATTCTGGTGGTCCACTAGCAATAATAGATTCTCAAGGCAAAGTGGTACAAATTGGTATAAGTTCATTTGTGAAAGAAGATGATTGTATGTCAGGCTCTCCATCAGGCTATGCTCGAGTAACTTTTTATTTAGAATTTATTTATAAGCGAACAAGTATCGGATTTGATGATGAAATCGGTTCTAAGACTTTGAATATTAATTTTATAATTTTTATAATCTCTCATGCAATGTTTATATTCACTACAAGGCAACTCTTGAAGTACGTTCAATTAAGATTTTTTATTAAAATTATTTTAGTTGCTATATACTGCTTTGTTTTTATATTTTATATTATAAGTCTTTTCGTTTTATACAAAAATGAGAAATTAGTGTATGAATAAATTAGTTTTACCTGCTTGATATAGAAATATTTATAAGTTTAAATGTTGTCATAAGACAAGACTAGTAAGTGCATATTTCATTTAAGGAATTTGTTGTGAAATTTAATAATCACAAGATTGAACAATAATACTTGGAATAAATAATCATGCGAGAGGAAAATCGATGTATTTTTGGAGTCAAAAAATATTTAGAAATCACCAACTGATTATATCTCGATTATTGTGACAGCAAAATTAAGAGGAGAAAAGACGATTAATTTCTAGATTAAGAAATTGTTTCTAAATAGTTTAGTCAAATAAATTTAAAAAATATATAAACTCTTGTCTATTTATTAATATGTTAGCATAAATTGAGTCCGGACTCGCGAGTCTTATCGTGTCTATATGTACATTAGAAATTTTTGAGGTGCCTCAAAACACATTGAAAAAACAAAAACTTTAATGTTCATATTAAAACAACAACAAATGAGGCTCATGCACCGGGATTTTTTCTTCATTCCCTGATCCCCTACTTCTCGTATCCACAAACTACAGTGATCCCAAACTCAATCTTCCGCAGGCTAAGGGCCAGTTTTTTAGTGCGAAATAGTCTCATGTTAAATCTGAAATGACTTTAGAAACGGAACAACCACTCACGATGAAGTGTCAAGTCCCCGGGCTTACTAGACTAAAATAATAAGTGCGAAAGGCTTAGTTGTCTAGGATAGGCTACGGAGTTCAGCATTCTTCGTAACTGAAATCAAAACTTCTTACGAAACCAACATTACGTTTCGGATAAGAGATAATAGCACGTTGACTACTTTTGGCTATTGTACCCAGACAAAGATTGGTTTCTGGAATGTAAAGAAGCTTCTTGACAACGGAAGTGGAGATTCGTAAAATGTCTGATTCCTTCAATTTAGAGAAAGAATTCATGATGGACCTCTTGGGGATTAGTAAAGTTAGATTGTTGGGCTCGAAGACATCTAATTCTTCAACTTGTTACATTTTACTACTAGGTATACTTCGAAAAGGCACCTGGAAGTTATTGTTAATCTTCCATTGGATTGTTGATTTGATTTTATTCCTTGGAAGCTTTGATAGAATCCTAAAAGCTCGGTTTCGGACTAGAAAACGTCGCGTCGCCATAATACAGTGTTACGTCCTAACGGAGCTCTCTTCTGTCAAGGAGAAAGAAGCGTACTGCAACGAAAATGGCGAACGTTTTGTCAGTTTTTTTAACGCCAATCACATTTCAAAAGGAGGGACCATGTTTGAGAACAAGACGTGCCCTGTCAAGCATGGTCCCTCCTTTTGGAAGGTGATTGGCGTTACAAAAATTGACAAAAGTTTTGCCATGACTGTCAATTAATCGTTGATTTAAAAGCAGTCACCAGGACGTTCGTAATAGAAGGAGTGCAGGCATAGGAATGACCCGGAACCACCATCTAATGAATGCTACCGTAAGATTACACACAGCTGCAGTTCGGAGATCCCAAGAATGTCCAAGTTCAATACCTATTGACTTAAGGGTCCCGCAGACTATTTACAACTAGGGGCATATCGTGTGAAGACAAGAGAAGTTGACTGTAGCGAATGACGTGATAAGTGTAACTGTATCAACGAATTGGCATCAGAAGCGTCTTCAGAACTATTAAAGAACAGGTGTTCAAAGTTCCAAAAAAAAAACACCAGATAATAGACAAAGATGGATCACTGCAGTTTAAAATCACGTTTTCACCAGTGAAGTGAACTTAAAACCCAATGATCCGTCCGGGCGGTAGTAACAAATTCCTGAATACGCACTGTATCCCTCAGTAGAGAAATATAAATAAATCTTAACCTCAACCACTATAGAACAACTAAGCGGTTGAATTTGACGGTGAGAAACAAAGAATCAAGGGAATGTTTTTCACGCTCCCAAAGAAAGGAGCCCTTAAGCAGTTCGAAAACTGGAGATAATTTTGCTGTAGCCAAGAAATAGCAAAAATCGTCCTGGACCGGTTTAAAGACCACCTCAAAGACACGCTTGACGCCGATCAAGCAAAATTCCGCACTGGATCTACCTGTGTGGATCACATCAACACCCTTAGATCTTCAACGAACAGTACTTGGAATATCGTTCAGCATTGATTCACCTGCTGTTTATCGACTTAGAAGAGGCGTTCAACATTGTCAACAGACAATGCTTTCCGCAGGAGGAGCATCCCGGATAAATTGATTGCTATTATTATGGTTACATTATGATGGATCCAAATATCACGTTTTGTATAAAGAAAGGTTGTCAAAGGAGTTTGAATCTTTCATAGCTTCACGGATCTCCATCAAATGATAACAAAGGTTGAGAGGAGCTGAAATCGTTGGGCCTAAGATCAATACGGGAAAAAAAGTGTCAGCTTTGAAACCTCCTCATCTACCATGGGAGATATTTCTGGACAACTAGTAGAGATGGAAAGAAATTTTAAATATCCTAGAAGTACTGTCTCTACTGAAGTACTTGGCGCTGAAAAACAGGGATATACTTGATTGAATAAAGAAGAATAATGAAGATGCCTTGAATATGAGCTGCAAAAAGTGTACTGCAAGTATTAGCGAATGCTCAAAAGTTCAAGACTCAAAATATCAGGCTAAAAAAAACAGCAGGCGAAATGCACTGGCACATCAGCAGATATCAAAACCCTGTCCTGCAGGTAATAAGGACGTTTGACTTCGAACTAAAACCACTTTGCGTATGACTGGAAAGTTTGATTTTGTTACATTTTCAGTAAAGACTGAATGAGAAGTACATAAGTGATGAAAGAAAAATAATAATGTAAATTTTGCTTTGACGTCGTGTGTCAATGGTGTTTTTGAATTTTATGGGGTAAAGTATAATTCACAATAGAAATTAAGATAATACTAAAGTAAAAGAAGTAGAGTAGCATAAAAGTTAGGTTATGTTAAAAGGACAAGCCGCATCTTCTCACTCGGATCTTAATGGATGCATTGCGATCCACAGGATGAGGTGGGTAGTGAGGACGGATAGGGAGGAAGATAAGGGTAAGTTTTAGGTGTGAGTTCTGAATAAATTCGGCCTCAGCTTGGCAAAAATAAAGAAGTCTTATGTAAATGTTTTTTTTTTAGAACGAACAAAAATAGTAGTCCTCAAAAAATATACAAAATAAATTCTTGTACGATGAACTGGGGCCTAATCATGTCAAACGAAAACATTCGGATGATATCGTTTTGAAGATAGCTGTCTTTATTTTTCCCAACGGATATGATAGAGACAGAAATGGTGGAAGCGGAATTTACGCGATAAGGCCCAGAGCTGTCGTTTTATAAACGATCAGTGCAATGCATTCCAAAAATTTAAAAATAGTAATTTAAAAAAAAATATTTTACAGGATGTTTCGGAATGCTTGGCTGATGTTAAATTTTCTCAGCAAAAGCAAAATTCCTGAAAAGGAGTTAAAGTACAACTTTAAGAGCAGTCAAATTCTGTGGAAAAACCACACTAACACTGACACAAAGCGACACAGACTGCCGTTTGCTTACTACTTATTTGATAATACATAGTATAATTATTTTCGTAAACTTTTGAGCCAGTATAGGATAGAATTTCTTGACAAAATCATACAAAATCAGACAGTTAAGCAACAACAAACAAAATGACAAAAACAAATGGAATGTTGAATTAAAAAAATGAAAAAAAAAATGCCATAGCTATTGTTGTTTGATACATTTAAAAAAATTTAAATTTAAAAAGGCAATATAAAAAGCAAAATGCCAGAGGTGAGCTGTACGGCAGTACGCACTAAGTCAAAGCAATACAATATTGTAATTGCAGTACGTTCAACAGCACTGATTAGGCCCCTGATTTGACTACAAATTACGTATGACAAAGCCCTTACCATACATATGTTACTGATGAGTCCTAGGGAGATCACCTGGACGAAACGAAAATTTGTATAGACTATAGAATGGCTGTAAAAAGTTATTTGGAATCAACAATTCAACTAGTACAATAACAATTACAGAAAAAGTGCTAAATCTTCTACTTAACTGATTCATTTCAGGAGGTATAGACTGGTACCTTATTTTTTTTCCAATATAACCAAAAAAATATAAAGTATTCTTGAAAAAATTGGTCGTTCAGATTATTTTTTAAGAACTACAGTAAAATATTCGCTTTTTAAACCCTGGGTGGTAGGAAAAAAAAAAAATTATTGAATAAAAAAAAAATAAAAAAATTTAAAATAGTTTTATGTCGGTTTTTTTATTATTATTGAACCTTTTTAAAAGCAAATATCATATTCATTTTTCATTTATGCATTCAAAAAATGTTGCTTAATACTCGTAGCTAAAAAAGATGAACACGAGATTTTCGGGATCAAAAACTGTATTGACCGAGTCCCGGGATCCCGGGATTGCAATCTCTACATGGCATCCTCTACATAGGTCCGATGAGCTGATGCCCATTCTGTTCATGTGGGTTCCCATTGAGTTGTGGTCCGTTAAGACACCAACTTTGAGTGATTATAGATGCCGGCTTAACTTGAGAAAGTATTCAGTTTTTTTCTTCGAAAATATGTATTTGTCCAATGGTTCCTTGAAACCCAATCGATGTCGATGGATGGCCATCTAACATTAGCAGCTTTCAATAAACTTTGTTGTATTCTAATTTTGTTTGCTCTAGAAGCATGATCACTGAGGCTTCGATTTGGCTCTGATCAAGGAATGACCCACTTTTGGCCAGATCATCTACTATTTCGTTCCCGTGAATATAGGACCCAGAGTAACATACAATTTTATTACAGTCGTTCAATAGGTATTTTCAGTAACATTAATATATCAATATCATTAAAAAGATATTTTTATAAAAAATATTGTAACTCATTTCTGACAAACATCGACATAAATAGTCGCGTTTCATTAGACCAACTTTGGTGTTAGTGTGTCAGTATTAACTAACTGACAGCCACTTCTACCTAACCCAACCTAAACATAATGCGGTGCGTTTTTATTGGTCTTGTAGACCGGTTTGTTCTGTTCTCTTCGTTTACCTTCGATTTTCACCTAGAAAACAATCTATTGTAACGACTCTCACATTTGTACTATATCGCTATCAAATTTGTTATATGACAAGTCTCGAATGAACTATAACGACTCTCGAATATAGAAGCGCCTTCTTAAGGAATATATGTACATAATTCCAACTAATCTACACGGAGAGCTTTGGTGAGCTTTAGAACTTAGTTCTAAACATCAAAATGAAAGCTCAATAATGGCAAATCTTTGGGCAATTTATAGAAAATTTCCCCTATGGAAAGCTTTAGAAGCAAACACTAGGACCTTCAAGCTATTTCGGGAACCTGTGTGATAGGAATAAAAGGATATGTTTGAGCGGCAATGGCCACAGTTAAAAGTTGAATTTTAATCGTGAAGTTGGTTGTAATTAAAGTGAAAAGTAAAGTTGGTGATTTAATTTCAGTATAGTTAAGTGGTGAACGTAAAAAAACAATTTGTTTTGTAGTAAGAAAGTAAAGTGTTTTGATTCACGAAATAAATAAGTGAAAGTATAAACAGAGGTTTAATCTGGGTTAAAGATTCAAAGTCCAAGGATGATAGTTTGTGGCATTCGTTGCTCAAAAGATTAGTAATGGGAACCACAATTTGGGATTTGGGAACTGTGTCTCACTCCTTATATTTATGTATGTAGGTGTACTTAAGAATGTTTAATATTTTTAAAATATAACGTTTGCAGCGGTTGAATCGAACAGTTTTTTTCTCGCTTTCACATATTTAATCTCGAAATAAATCATGTCTTGAAGCTTCGTTTAAAAGTTAACTTAGATATTGCAAAAATTAGTAAAAAAAAATATTCATGTAAACAGCACTATCTGATTGTTGATATTGATTGCAAGTTTGTTTGATTGACTCTAGGTTTCTGTCATAAACTATAAGAAATGCAATCAAACAATTCTTAACATTGGCACTTATTTTTATCTATCTAATGTCAACAAGTCCATACCTGACATTTTTTATTGAGAGATAACTTTCTATCGGAATTTGCAGTTAAATAAAATAACAAAGAGAATTAGTGTCCATCAGAAGAAAAAATTATTTTTCAAATAAATACTTCTACTAATATTTGCGTGAACGATCTAGTGAATTTTATTTCATCAGTCGGAAAGGATTGGATAATGGAAGATCAGGATGCTACTTCATATTACCATCCACATCCATGGTTTGTTATTTCGAAAGAGAAAACCTGCCGCAAGTGCGGTGATACGATTATTAAAAAGTCGAAAGGTTAAAAATCGGTTTTTCTGGAATTTGGAACTCTAAAAATTAGTGTGTGGACAAGGCGCGATGAAAACATAATCATCAGTCTTATAAGTCTCATTTTTTAAAACGTCAAAAAAGCTGCATGCAAAAGTTAAAAGTTGTCTAACTTGTCCAGCTGCGTCGTGTTGTGTTCGTATCATTGAATTTGTGTGTATTCAACATTTTGACAGCTGTTCCAGTTGCTGTTCCGTCGATGGATTAAAAAATCTCTAAGAAATCTAAAACAGTTTTTTGAATTTGTATGTACTGCTCCGGAAAAAATTTAGGCAATAGCGTGACATTTGGATAAAAATACACTTTTTCTGTCAAAATATAGTTAGAGCGATTTCGCAGCCAAAACCCGTTGGCGACATGTCGAGTTCTTGTACGGATAGTGGTGGCACATTGCACAAAATGGACGGCCTAAATTTTTCCTGCACACTCCCATGGACAGCGGTGGCAATTGTTTCAAAAGGTCTTGTATTTTGTTAATGAACGGGTATTGGCTAATGGTTAAATTAAACCAGTAGGCTTTAATTTAGCAACGATGAATAGTCGATTGAGAAGGATGTGGAGTGCCGGGTGGATAACCGTCCATTTAGCAAATAAATTAGAAGTCTCCTTCAATATTGTTCATAAATAGTATTTATTTTAGAGTAATTTTTTTTTATTAAAAAAATGTAGCCATAGAAAGCGATTAGAAAACTTTTTCTCAATTATACACAATAAGTTTTATTTCTTTCTTTTACCATCACCCCAAGGAATTTCATTACTTTATTGTAATTCCTTTTTTTTGTTTTTGCTCAACTCTTTATTGTTGCCCTACATTATTTCTTTATGAATATTTATCATTTTGACTTTTGGTTTTTGCACTTAAACTTTGCACTTTGTGCCTTCATTAGTCGCATCGGTAGATTGTTTCTGGCAAATAATACCATCAGCATATTGTTTTAAAAGAAAAATTATATAGTAACACATAGAAGTTTTCATTTTACGAGTTACCCTCCCAACTTGAATATCCAAAGTCACAACCCACCCATTCAGAAGAAGAGGAGACTTTCTTTCGTATTCACTTTTCGTATAGAACTCTCACACATTTGAACATATCATACGAGGTCGAGGCTATGCAGTCAATGTCATAATTATTCGAACCCTGCGGGAAAATGACTTTAAAGCAAAAGAAAGTTTAAAATGAGTTTATTTTTAAAGTTTAACTTGATTCGCTAGACATTTTTATGGAAAAATATATTTCTGGACTGACAAGCATTAAAAGAAAAAAAAGGGAATTTAAAAGATGAAACACGAGACCTTGTTAAAATGAAACTATCTTAGGTTTAATCTGTAACGGCCTTATTCATCATTTAAGAGACCCCGCAGTTACAATGCCTCTAAACAGGGAATTTTGTTATTATTTTTTTATAGTGGCTACATCTTAACGTAATAGATTTCTATTTTTGTTCCTTATTTGACACAAGGGTATCTTAACAAAAATAGGTTGGAAAATGTTTTATGAATAAGGATCTACTCAATCTTGAATAGAACCTGAATAAAGGCTTGTACTTTGTGTAACTATTCACCCGTTAATAGGTGTTTTAGGGAATTCTAATAGGCTGTAAATAAAATAAGATAAAATTATTGCAAATTCAGATAGAATTTAACGCCAAAAACGACTTTTAGACAAAAAAAACCCCATCACTACCACGAAATGCTCTTACTGTCATTCCTATTCTTTCAGCTTTACGGCAGGTGTGTACCTCATGAAATAATATGAAAGAAAATCATTTAACTTAATTTCAGTTTATTAGTCAGCAAAGCCGATTTTTATTAAAAAGAAAAATTGTTCGATGGCAGTTTTTATCGGGACTTAAAATATTGTCAGGTATGATGAAAAGAAAAGATTGCGACATTTATTACAGCTGTGATGATAGACTGCACCTCTGGTAGTGCGCATTTGTCATGAGATATCAGTAAAGAAGCAAAGATAACGACCTTAAGCCGATAAGAGTGATTGCCTGTCTTTGATCGGCAACACAATGGAGCTCTTTAAAGGATAAGTTTTATGACCTCTTGAATAGAGTTTAGGAAACCCGCTCGTAGCACGATGTAAAAATTTAGCTCGGAGACCTTAATGCTAAAATTGGAAAGAAAGACACCTTCGGCGGATTAGTTAGTAGCCCAACTGTCAAATGAAAAAAAAAAAAACTACAAACCTCCCTGAAGAAGAAATTCAACGTTGGTGGTACTACTTAGCTGAAGTCACCAGAGTGAGCATCTGAATGAGAAGCTTTCCACTGCCAAACACGTAATCAATCAGTGGTCTCTGATCACGATCACGATATCATAAAGAGGCAGCTGAAACCATTTTTTTTTTTTTTTTTTTTTTTTTTTAATTCATTTTTATTTTCAATTTTCTTAAAACTATCTTAAAGCTAGACAAAAATTCATAAAAACTAGCCTACTTATCAATATCTTAATACTAACTTACTGGCCCCAGTCGGGCGCTCTAAGTTAGACTATAATAACTTAATGCTAATGCCTTTCGGCCTAAGAACTATCTTAATACTAAATCCAGGTGGGTTTTATTTTTTACCGAGTAGAATTTACAAAAAACTCGGTATCTCTGTCTTTATTTTTTTGGTTTTATATAAAACTTACAAACTACATAAAACTAAATTAAAGCTACTTAAAACTATTTACAACTAATTATAACTAGTTACAACCTACTTATAAGCTACTTACAGACTACTTACATCTAGAACAGCCACAGCAAGTATTTTCCGGTTTTATAATTTTTTTGTATTTTTGTGGATTTTATAATTTTTTTTTTTTTTTTTTTTTGTGTTTTTCTATGTTTATATTTTTTTTTTTTTTTTTTGGTGCCACCCTGACTGTCCCTACTTAAAACTAACTACCTAAACCTATGCAAGTCGGCCATACAAAATAAAAAAGCAAGGTCAACTATTAAATATCTGAAGGAACTTCATCTTCGTTTTTCAACCACCAGAACTGGTTCTCCTGCTTTACCCTATCTCTTCGGTCCCGTTCGGACACAGTCCTACTAAACCGAAGGTGCTCAGCTCCGTCTTGTGCGAGGACGTCCCGACTGTACAGGAGCCGCCGATCTACAGTTCTCCGGCAGACGTGGTAGATTAGCGGAACCGCTGCTCTATCCTGGATCAACCCTCGACTGTCTAAGTGGAGGAATGCATCGGGCGGAATAAAGCCGCTTAGATGCACACTCTCGTAGTATTCGTTGTTGGGGTAATAAGCCCCGAAAATTAAGCTGTTAGACGAGGACATCGCTCTTGCAATGTGACCTCGAATAAGCTTCAGCATGAAATTATCTATCCTGTTTATGTTGGCCCCGTTGTATAGAACCAGGTTGGAATAGTAATGTTTGTACTCCGACTCTGGTGTTCTGTGCAATCCAAGGCAGCGTCGAAGACACTGCCTCTCAAACACCCGAATCTTTTCCATTTGAGATGGGGCAACGTTGAACCAAACCGGGCATCCATAGGCAATCATCGGCCGGATGAGGGCCATGTAGCAAATCACCTTCACCCTGCTGTCAAGCCGGCTGCTATAAAACAACCGTTTTGTCAGGGCAAAGGCTCCCCTAGCCCTGGCCAGAGCAGCATTTATATGTCTGTCGAAATACAAATACTGATCCATCCAGATGCCAAGGTACTTTACTACACTTTTACTCGCCAGTGGATGTCCATTTGGCCCTACGATCACCAGCTTGCGCCAGTTCTTTCTCGTATCCCTTGTGGCTCCACGCAATGGAGTCCTAAACAAGATAGTTTCTGATTTCTGAAAGTTGATTTTCAACTTCCAGTCATCGCAATATTGCTGAATCTTCTCGAAGTCACGCTGCAAAAGAATCCTGATGACCTCGACTTTTGGAGCTGTTCTGTACGCAATTAGATCGTCGGCATACGCAATTGCCTGAGTTAGACTACTTATCAGATCGCTGGTGTAAATGTTGAATAGAATCGGCGAGTTGACCGCTCCCTGCTGAAGACCATTTTTAATATTAAAGGTTGTGGCAGAAGTTACATTGCCACTCTTGGCAGCTGAAACCATAATAGCCCAGTAAGAATACATTTTTTCAAGGAAAACATTTTGTAACAAGCTGATTTTTGGTATGCACGTTGGGAACTTATAATCTGAGAAAAATTCTCAAAAATCCGATGTACGCTAGGTCAGTTATAAGGGGTCAAAGGTCACGAAAATCAGTTTTTGACAAATATCTCGAAAACGGTAAGTTTTAGAACAAAAAGTCAATTTACAAACAGATAGCTGAGGTAATTTCCCGTAAAAAACTTTTGTTAAATTTCTCCGTAACATTTACCGTTAAGAAGTTATACCACTTGAACTAAAGTACAAGCACGCACCTGGCACTACCAGGCTAAAACTCCGAAATGCTTCATACATTGGCCTATAAATCGAGAACCAGATGTCGTAACTTTACGCAAGAACTATCGTTGGATTAAGCATGCTTGAAACCAGGACCAGATTTTAAAATTTCAATTTCCCCCTCCCCTCTGTGGCTCTGTGGCTGGAAAAAGACCGCGATGGGAAAGGTCAGTTGTATAGCCGGGAATAGTGGGAAAAAACATATATTTTATTTTATTAAAATATAAAGAAACATTTCAAAACCACTAAAACACACTGTGTTTTTTTTTGATTTTTAATAAGTCGCTTTCAAAGTGGAGGAGAGGGGGATATTGAAAAGAGACCATATAAGACCCCAATATCTATAGTCAAAAAGTGTTTTATTTGAGTGGGAAGGAAAACATAGGTTTCGACGCAATATTTTATGTTTGTGTTACCGTTGTAAATAAATGTAATGTGGTACATGTAAACGACCTGGATTGGATCGAGTAATGCGGATTCAATTCGATCCAGGTCTACATGGACCTAAATCCCGATTTAAAAACAAATAATTGCTTGGTCTCGCTCTCGGCTCTTGCTGGCACTTATTACGCAATTTTATTATATTGTTTCTTGGTTTTTGTGGTGTAGTTATTTAATAAATGTTTGCATTCTGCATTTCTGTGGAAAAAAAAACCGTTCCAGCGATATATGTAAATATATGTAAATTCGAGTTTGCCGTTTTATATAATTCTTACTGGGTTATAATAGTCATAAACACCCCCGAAAAAGAATACGTGGTATGGTAATCATTGCTTACGGCTGAAAAAATGACAGAAGATGCACATGCAAATATTATACAGCGTGAAATAAGATCATCAAGAGAGGAGTATCGAACAAGGAAGAGAGAGAAGATGACGACCCTGCTTAGAGTGCGTACGCAGTGCAGCCTCCATGCTCAAGGAGCTCGAAGAGACTTGCAACACCCGGAAGTTTTATGAAAAAAGCCAAGCAACTGGCTGCTAACTAATTGAAAACCGGAGAGTAGGCTCTTCGAAACAGCAAAGGTAATACTTAGTCACCGAAGCACAGGAAATAGTTATAAATTCAAGCTACATTTCCAGCAGATGCTAAATAGGAGAGAAATAGGACAAAAAGAGAATTCATCCCAGGAAATAAAGGCACAATATAATTACCTAGAATAAAAGAGGAAGGCGTAGCTATAAGAAAGCTCAAGAGCTACTAGGTTTACCAGCGGAGCTGTTCAAGTACGAACGGAATGTGTTGAAAGGGTGCGTGCATCAACTCATCAACCAAGTTGTGTTGAAGCAAGCATGCCCGATGACTGGTCTATCAGCTCCATTCCATATGTCCCATCAACAAAAAAGCTGATCCTTTGCCAGCATATCCCTGATAAACCTCGCATATAAGATTTTATCCAACGTACTATCTGATCGTCCAGTATCACTTCCAACCAGACAGATCAACCAAAGACCAAATATTTACTCTCAGGCAAATGTTGAAACAACCAACGAATTTTAAGTCGAGACTCATCATCTCTTGATCAACTTCACATATGAAAGCATTCATGATCAGGGTTGCCATGAACTAGTTCGATACAGCCCAATTAAAAAAAATTGCGGGGCCCAAAATGGGAGTTGAAAAAGTAGCTCAAATAGTAGCCCAATACCAATACATTTTTGTTATAATAATGAAAATTCTAGGAAAAATACATAAACTGAATGCTATTTATTAAAGTGAAGATTTTTGCGCTTGATTTGAAATGTACAAACTAATAAGTATATTTAGTGAATAAAAAGTGGTGCCAAACTGTGGAATGCGTTAAAGATATGGTTACAAGCAGTTTTCGGTTTCGGCAAGGAGATGCGGTATCAGGTGATATCTTCGATCTTATTCTGAAGCAAATAGTGGGCAGGGCAGGCGTTAAACGGAAGGCAGCAGACAAGTTGAACTTGCAGGGTATGGGAATTATATTGTCATCATCACGGTCGCTTCAGCCAAGAGAGTCTTCATCCCAGTCCCCAGAGAACGAAGAAGACCAGGATGCCAGAAACCTTGCTTTAGATGAGCAGCGTGTTCGAGTTCGTAGACAATGGAAGCCTTCCTTGTCTCATACCACGAACTTACATGGGTTTAGATTTGGATAAGTAAGTAAGGAGCAAGCAATTCTGGTCTTTCTACGCAGTGCTACTTCCTTAGTGGCTTTGAGGTATTTGCTGGCTTTAATTGTCGAACAAAGGGTCTGGTTTACTTATGATATATTTCCACCAAAAGTTTATCTCAATTCAGATTTAATAAATCTATTTGGTGTTTTCACAGAACCAAAATGTTTAAAAAAAAATTATTTTGACTGCATCTTTAAAAATGCAAGTTGTAATTTTTTTCTCATGAAGTGAAATTGAGATAGAATGCTTCATTCATGCTGAAGAACTGAATGCGCAACCACAAATTAATACTTCAGCGCCATATAAGAATAGGTAAGTTTGATTTGTAAAAGTAATTACCGTATTAAGATTAAAAAAAAATGTATTTGGTGGCACAACAGCTCGTGGAGAATCAAGGCCTAGTGACTCTCAACCATTCCTGTGTGCGTGTTGTTGGCAGGAATGGAGGGGACCTACAATTTTTTGCCGAGTCCGAACAGCTAATGAGAAGCACTTATTCATGACAAGTATACTCTGGGAGAATTTGTCAGTCCCTCGCAAGAGGCAGTACCTCGGAAAAAAACATTTCTGTTTTAAGGTGGCAGTGGCCGGGAATCGAATCCAGACCTTTGGCATGACAGTCCTACGCACTGACCATTATGCCACGAGGAACTACGAGGTATTAAGATTTAACAAGATTAATTTCTAATCTTTAAGATTTATGTACGAATTAAATTTGATAAATATTCAAGATTTGAAAAAGATTATTTGATTTCATAACATCTAAAACCTTCAGAAAATAATAGTTTTGTTTCTGTGACAAAAATTGTATGAACCGGTATAATTAATCAACATAAATGGTCAACTCTGGTTCCCTCAGACTTGACTAAATATCTATGCTTGAAAATTGGGCCTTGCAGAAATTTAATTTAATTTAATTTATTTGACCTCGTATGAATAATTTTGCCATGACTGTAGCCTGTAGGATATTCTCTAAGGGAACTTTTGTGTTATTGTAGTTTATCTAACCTTTACCTAGTAATGCTTCCATAATAATTACCTCTGTTGCAACGGATTTTTACAAGCTATACTTGTATTCATTATGTAGCTAGTACTTTTTGCAAACCTTCTTTTTTATATACAAACAAAAACAACAAATCTGAAAAAACTATGTTAAAACGTAACTAATTACATATAGTCTCTCGCAACACTCAACACTGAACTGATGGTGTATATGTGTTAAATAAAAGGCATGACTGATGGATTGCATGAACTTGCTCTTATAGCGATTAAAAACCTTTGAAATGGCTAAACTTTTTAGCGAGAAAGAAAAAGTCAAAAATACCAAGAATTTAACGGCAATGTGTGGACAAAATCAGAAAAAATTGATATTTTTTTTGTTAATAAACAAAAAATATTCACAAAATTTTAAATTCAATATATTTTAAATTTAAAACTTCAAAACCCTATTTTGGTTATGGGATTTTGTTTTGCACATTTTTTCTTAAAATCGGTGGCCTAAAGAAAGAGCAAATTTAATATTTGGAATTTCATAATAATTGTTAAATTTTATGGCAGTTACCCGTTCTAGTAGAGCTAAAAAAAAAATCGAAACTCACTTAAAAATACTCAAAGAAAATTGGTCAACATGTGTTCGATTCTAGCAAGATGTAAAGTGAACATACCGACGACGTAGAGATGCATAGACGCAAGACACATACAAGATTTGTTAGATTAATATTTAAAATTTGTTTAACGCTACTAATCTTAAGGTATACATTGATTATTAGAAATACTGTATGTTGGTAAAATAGGGGACCTACTGTTTACATTGAGAATTTTTGTTAAAATTACATTTAATTTGTATTACCATGTATTACCAGGTATTTGATGATGTCAATTGCTGACAGTTGAGTTCCATATCAGTAAGGTGGCTGAGTGTCCTCTTCTACTTCCACTTGGTCGCCTGAAATATATCAGTTTAGATGCAGCCCAATTGATTTTGAAGCCCCAGCGATGGTAATACTCATATAGTAGTCTGACGTGGGCTTCGACTCTTCTAGCTGCAAATATCGGCGACATGGACTTGGCGTATGTGAGGGAGTAGTCTGCAAACAAGAGAGTCTGGGCGTATTCTGGCCATGGCTGGTCTGTATTTGTTGAAGAGAAGTTGTCCTAGTTAAGATCCTTGTGCAACTTCGGCTCGGGTTGTCTTCGTTGTTGATTGACAGCTTCCAATTTGAAAGAAGAACGATCTGGGGCCTAATTCATAAAACTACAAGACTAATAATTATTTGTGAATTATAGAGAGACGACCTTAAGATTTCTTATCTCATTACGGCTAATGAAAAACAGGATACCAGCCAAGTACTTTATTCCAAACACTTACAAATCCACTAGTCGGATAAGATTTCTTGGTTACTTAGGTTAAAAAATGCAGTTTTTGGGTTGAATTTTCGACTAAGTATACCTTTCCCATGAGGAACTTCTATCAATGGATATCAAATGAATACTAAGACTATCCTCTGTACTTAACTGACAGTCGGATAGACTTTTGGAGGTTTTTGCTTCGAGTCCAGTCGCCTCCCAGACTATAATCTACAAATAATTATTAGTCTTGAAGTTTTATGAAATAGGCCCCTGGAAAGAAAAAAATTACAAATAATTTTAATTAGTGAAAGTGGAAATCTGAGTTGGAAATGTTTGTGAGTTAGTCCTATTATCCATACGCTGTCAAATACTTTTTCAATATCAAGGAAGCATTCGATAGTGACTTAATGACAATTAAGGGAGAGGGCAACATCGTGCTGGAGCTTTAAAAGTGAATGAAGTATTGAGTGATGTTCCCGGAGTCCAAACTGCATATCTGGAATCATGTGATTGTCGCTGCAGAAAGATTTCAGTCATCTGAGTATTTGCTCCTCAAAATATCTTGCTCTGTTGCACAGAAGTGAGATATGCCTGTGTCCAGAGACATCATTGTTGTTGTTTTTTTTTTGGTATAACCACAATTGTTACCCTTTTGCATTTGGTGGGAAAGTTACAGTTATTGATGCAATTATTGAGGATAATTGCCAAGAAGATCATCACCGAATATGAAAGTCTTTTTAGGACATAGTTGGTGATGTTGCCCGGTCTAGTTAACTTCTTTGGATGACTTCTGTGAATTTATTTCTTCCAGAGTAGTGAACTCGTGGTGAACCGTGGGGTTACTGCAGGAGTTGGAATTGGTGAACTGTACAATTTCCTAATATGTTTGCCCGTGTTGCACTGATGTGTTGACTTCATCCAGGAATTGGGGGTCTAAAAGTGGAATTGGTTTGATGTGTTCTTCAAAGTAGTCAAAAAAGCCTTGGCAATTTTATTCATTGGTAGTAGTATCTTGTTGATCTTTTACAAGTGTCGGGTCCCGGTTTAATTGTTTAAAGTCATGATGTTCACATACTGTAACTCACTTGAAACGGTCTGGTAGTTGTAGTTGTTGGTATTCAATTCCCTCTGATGAATTATCTAAAGCAACTTTCTAAGCCACTGTATATGGAGATAATGGTTTTGAAAAGAAATTGGCAAATTATGATGCATGTTCCAAAAAGTTAGTGCCGTAGTTTTTCATTCTCAAATGAACTGCTGACTACGTCTTCCAGAGCATTTATTGCTGTATCAATCTTCGAGTCTTGTAGATTTCTATTTTCTGCAGGAAGGATGACTGACTCGTCAATGTCACTCTGTCTGGAGCCTGGCTGTATTAAGCCGCAAATAGTTAATAAATCCCGCTACTGGATTGATTGAGCAGTTGCTGAAAATTTGGAATTTTGGACAGCTTCATGATCAGAGTCATTGGTGAGTGTCATGAAGACGTAATTTTGTTACTCAGGTTACATCAGTTTAGAAATTGCGAGATAGAAGTCCAACGTTGATGAGGTTTTTAAAACGTAGGCTTTGGTTGAGAGACGATTATTGGGCAATGTTGATCACTGTTGTCATTCAGCCTGTTCACAATAGTAATCTCGTCGTTGTTATCTTGTGTGACGTATAGACGCATAGACGTATTGGCACTTAGACGAACAGACGCTTAACCACACATAGAAAAATCCCAACGGACGGTTGGCCTGAGTATAACCTCTTTTTCTGGACCTCTCCATATCATCGCAAATTTAATCTTGATTAAAACCTCGACATTTTTCTTTTGACACGAAACCAATACTTGTCCTAAGAGGCAAGTAAAAAAGAGCATTTTCTCCCCTTTTTGATGTTGTTTTTTTTTTTTTTTTAATCTTTTACTCTTGCTGTTTTGAGTAGGTATGCTTGTCTTACTGTCTGTATGTCATTAGGAACTCTTTGTTCATACGTGTTTTTGTTGGCAGCCCTTGTAGTTTAGATTTCTGTGTGTTTTTACTGTCGTTTCGAGAGAATCCTTAACTGGAAATTTTTTTAAAACAAAAGGATTCCCCACATTACCAAGCTACCAACCCCAATATGCCATACAACCATATCGTTGTCGCTGTCATATCATCGTCGTCGTCATCGCTTTGCTACCATCATCTCTGTTGCCGCATCCTGTTTCATCAACATTTTGTAAAATGCATCTCAAGTCAAAATAAAATAAAAAATAAAAAAAGAAGTAAAACCGGTATGGAGTATCTATATCCTGTTTTTGTTTTATCTCTGTGTTTCCAGGAGAGCATACGGCATAATGTCATCACTTCCTGTTTGTTTTGGAAATGGCTTGTCATTTCTCATTTTTGAGTTTTTTTGTTCTAAATTATTATTATATACATTTTATAATGTGCCTGTAGGGTGCAATTTAAATTCTTAATTTATGGAAAGAATACAACCTTTAAAATGCTATTTTAACTTGAAGATGGGGTAGGTTTTTTTTTATTTTAAAGAGGGTGCTTAGAGTTTTGAATATCATACACTTTAGGGTGAATGATGATTCTAATGTAATTTGCAACAAAATAAGAAGACAGACCAAGATAAAATGAAAGAACTATGTCTCCATTCGCACGTCTTTCGAGCTAAGAGCTTTTATTATTTTTTTTACGACAAATGGTCACATCTTAATCCCAGGTCCCAAGATTTTTAATTTAAGAACAAATTTCCATAGCAAAGCCACACAAATATTAGAGCTGTAACGAATCGTATGTATTCGTTACTGAGATACGGGTATTCAATCCGATACCGAGTAACGAAACGTTACTACCAAAATTATGTCGTTACTCGCATGTTTCGTTACTTTTTCAATACCATACAAAAAGTACTATATTGGATATCGCATCACTGGTACTCGTCGCACGTACGGAATGAAATTGAAATGACACACAAGCAAATCTGTTCTTGTACCGATATCAAACATGCTACACATTGCAGATACTACTACTACATGTGCATAGACATACCAGATACCAAATAACCGCCACAAAAAGAGAGATGCTAAAGTAACGTTTCCTTTTCCTTTTGTGTAATGGGTATTTCAGTATGGTATATGGTTATGGTATATGAAGCTAAAGTGTTTTTAAAAAGAAAAGCAGATCCACCTTCCAGTTTATTTTTACAAGACAAGAGTTTATTTAAATAGTGTTTTGCCCGACCAAACAACAAAAAAGGTATGTAATTATAAAGTTAATAGGTATGTCAGTCAGCATTCAGAGGTAAAAATATGTAAAAAGGAACATACATATGTAGGTATGTAGCTAATTGAAGTTATCAACAAAAAAAAAATTATAAGGGTATTCATGCAACGTCGTAAGTTTACAAATTGTGTAAAATTATAAGTTTACGCAAAGTTGGCATGAACGACCTTTTTTATACATTTGATTAAATGCTAGGTAATTGAATACCAGTAAGAGTAACAATGACGTTTGGTTAAGTTTAACCAGTTTGGTTAGTTTTACGCAACCAAAACCTTTGATAAGTTTAACTAAATTATATAAATAATTTCCCATACAAAATTATACAATTCATTAACCAAAAGATAAAATTAACCAATTTGCAAACTTACCTAAGCTCTAGATTTTTACGAAGTTGCATGAATACCCTTGCTATATTAATCATGTTGAAAATTTTCAACATATGGAAAATGGAAACTACTCTTATGAGTCATTTTTTTTTAATATCCGTTAGAATAAGAAAGTGTTTTGCAATTCTTAAGCAGATTGAATATCGTCGGCTCTCTGTCAAAACCTCGTAAGTCAGTTTTGAAAAATTGATTAGAAGACGGTTTAAAAGTTAAGAAAATGGGATTCTTAGACTGAAAGGTTTTGAAGGTTGATGGAACCAAAAGGAACCATGATACAGTTACGAGACATTGATATTTTCATTCAATGATTTGTTTTGATGTAAAATATGTTAAAAAGGCATTTTAAGACTTATGAGGTTTTGACAGAAGGCTGACGATATGCAATTATCAAAAGGATGAAGAAGCCAATTAGATTATCAGAAAGTCGGGCAAATGATTTAGTCAGTTAATATTTCTGAGATCTCAAGGACTCAGAGCGCTCAGGAATATAAACAGGATTCCTCTCAATAATTCCTTACTTTTACCCTTAAAAATTGAGACTGAAAATTTTTGGATTCGCTTGCTCAATTATTTGTTGTAACAGTAAATTACATAAGTTGAAAAGAAAAAGATAATTGTTTTGACTACTATGTGAGGAATACTGTTAATATTTTATTTTCCTGCTCTGTCAAAAAAAAAATGAGGAAAAATACTGAACGCTGAAGAAATATAAACTGGCCAATTGTCTTTGGAACAATTTTTTAGATATGGGTTTGGTGGAACTATTTTTTTTATTATTTTAGAGTAAAAAGCCTACATTTATTTAGTAAATGCGTTTAATGTGTTTTTGTAATTATTGTAAAATAACGTCATTAGCAAAATTATGTACGTAGATATGTTAAAGGGATTTTGTATAAAAGCCATTCAAGCATTGGCTAGGAAACATTTACGTCCATCAATTAATTCTTAAATATATAATTGATTGATTTCAATAAAACCTGTTTAAGATTAAAATGAGATTAATTTTTAATATTAATATTTTAAGGCAACCAATTAAAGAAGATTTGCTTTTTGCTTGATATCTTGATTATTATCAGTTAAAATTGTGCGCGATGTGTGCTGAATGTTTTATTCGACGTATATATTTTATTTTGATATAAATGAAATAAGGGCTCGTTTTATTTATTGAAATTTTGTCAACAAAACTATTTCAGAATGGATCGCAAACGCAGTAAGCTGTGGAATTTTTTTAGTTTCATTCCAAACAAACAAGACACAGTGAAATGTGATCTATGTATTTCTTCTTACTCTGTTAGAGGAGGTTCAGTGACAAATTTAAAAAAACATCTGATGACAAGGCACCGCCCCTCATACGATACTCTATTTCCGGCTCCAACTCCGACTCTAACTTCAATTCCAACAGAACCAGCATCTATTCAGACAACGGCGCTGGCGTCAACAAGTCAAAGCAACCAACCCAGCGAAGATATCATTGATGTTCCTTGCGTTTCTGCAACAGTGCTAGCAAAAAGACAAACCGATATTTCAACTTTTGTTAAAAAGCGTTTTAACATTGCACGTGAAAAAAAAATAAATGATTTGATTTTGAAAATGGTCATCAAGGATCTTCAACCGTTCTCCATTGTTGAAGATGTTGGTTTTACTGATCTTGTTGGATACTTGGAGCCAAATTATAATATGCCGTCAAGGTATATGCTCAGTAACCCACTACTGGATGCGCAGTTCTCTATGGTAAAAGAAAAACTTAAAAATGACTTTAAGGGTGCCAAACATATCACCATAACAACCGATGGATGGACTTCGAGGGCAAATACATCATTCCAGGCAATTACCGCGCATTTTATTTTAAGCGACACCTGGGAGTTGCGATCAGCACTTTTAGGGTGTTTTGAGTGCCAGGAACGGCACACCGCAGAATACTTAAAAAACGAAATTTTAAATGTAACGGACAGTTTTCAGATAACGGACAAAATATTTGCCTGCGTAACTGATAATGCTGCAAATATGAAGGCAGCAGTTCGGTTACTAAAGTGGGAGCATTTCCCTTGTGTGGCTCACACTTTAAACCTTACTGTACGAGCTGGGTTAAATGTTATAAGTGGCCTTTTAAAAAAAGTTAAGTCAATTGTTGAGCACTTTCACAGGAGTCCAATTGCAACAAAAAAACTATCTGCTATGCAAGAGCAGCTGAAGCCCGGTGAAAAGCCACTAAAGCTTATAATGGACGTGGTAACACGCTGGAACAGTACAATTGATATGCTAGAGAGAGTTAAAGCTCTTCAAGAACCTCTCGAAGCTACAATAGGACTATTGCATAACCCAATTGAGAACCTCTACGAAGAAGAATGGTCCGTGTTACCCGAGGTGATAAAAATACTCAAACCATTCAAACAGGTAACAGAAGAGATGTCCTCACAAAAAGAAATTTCCATTTCGAAAGTTCTAGCTGCAACCAACAGTGTGCTTCGAATTTTAAATGGCTTCCAATCCATGCAAATGGGAAATCTTTCCAAAGATTTTCTAAAAAACATAATTGAAGATTTTAAAATTCGTTTTAAAAACTCCTCTCTTCACCCAATTTTATCAAAAGCTGCGCTGCTAGACCCTCGATTTAAGAAGGGATCATTTACAACCGATTCGGCATATGAATGTGCTAAACAATCTTTACAATTGGAGCTTGAGCGCTTTCCAATAGCGACTACGACAACCCGAAACCTCCAAGAAGCTTCGAATCAAACAGCAGCTGAAGATGATTCTATTTGGGTGGATTTTGATACTATTGCAGCTGCAAATGCACCAACTTCAAATGTGGCTGCCAGTATTATTTCAATCCGTCAATATATTGAAGAGAAACCGCTAGTTAGAAAAGATGATCCTCTCAAATGGTGGAGCTCCCGAAAAATGGTGTACCCGGAACTTTCTGATCTGGCCTTGAAATATCTTGCAGTCCCAGCCTCATCTGTTCCGTCGGAAAGAACTTTTTCAAAATCCGGGCAAATATTGTCTGACAGACGGGCGGCATTAAATCCAAAACGTATGGAAAAAATTTTATTCCTTAATATTAACAAAGATTTAATGAGTTAAAAATCTAGTCCGAAGTGTTTTCATTTTAAATAAGCTTCTATATATTATTATACTATTTTACATATTATTATTGACATTTTTCCTCCAGGCTTAGTGAGAGGAAATAAACTCCATTCTATTTTATGCTTTTTCGTCTGATCCAAATTACAAGTTCACTGTTCATTAAGTTTTCATATACTATTATATTTAAGATATTTATTTATTTAAAAATAATTGTATAGTGTTTTTTTTTTTAATTCAATACTCTAATGTAAATTCAAGTAAATTAAAGTAAATTCATTTATTTCTTATAGCTTTAAAAATAGTATGTACAAAATATTCTTGTTTGTTAAAAAGGCATTTGTTTTTTAAGAAACCTTTCTTTTTTTAGTCTGTATAGTCTGTAATCTGTATCATTTATAAATTCCACAATCGTGTTTTTTTCCTTAAATTTAAGTTATTAATTTATCTACTTATAAGTAAGTAAAAATTGTATTTCTTGTTCAAAAGATGTTTTTAAAACATTTTTCTTTTAAGCTCTTGTTTTTTGAGTCTTCACTATTAATTAAATCCATAATCGTATGTTCCTTTACTAAAATTTAAGCTAATAACTTTATATTCTTATGAAAGCAAGTAAAAATTTTCTTTTTTGTTTGAAAGATTGTTTTTGTTTTTAATAATTATTTCAAAAAGATAGCACTAGTTTTTTTTTCTTCATTATTAATAAAATCCAAAATTGTATGTTCCTTTTCGAAAAGTGAAGTAATTATTTAATGTTCTTATATATGTATAAATAAGAATTTTATTTTTGTTTTTTTAAGCACAATATATATGTATTTGTTTTTGAGTCATCAATATTAATATGTAATGTAATTTTCCTTTTTTAAAATAAAATTTAAGCGAATAACTTTATTTACTTATAAAGTAAGAAAGTAAGAAATTTATTTTGTATTTAAAAAACTTGTTTTTTTATGAAAGCTTGTTTATTTTATAGTTTCCTTTATAAAGAAAAATCCACCACTGTGTTCTTTTTCTAAAATCTAAGTGAACTACTGATATAAGAAAGTAGAGTTAATTTTAATTTTTGTTTAACTTGCTTTTTTAAAATTCATTTGTATGTGTCATTGTTTTTGGAACGTTTGTTTTTTTTAAATCAATTTTCTTAATAATCATTATTAGTTAAATCCACAATCGTATGTTTTTTTTCAAATTAAAGCAAATTAATTAATTTATTTATAAATAAAAAAATATGTAGGTATAAGAAATATCGCATGAATTTTATCTATTTATTTTTTTAATAGTCATCATTATGTTCCTATTCTAAAATGCAAAAAGAAAATACTTTATTAAAAAAATTAAATCATAAAAAATACTTAAAAGCGATTAAGTCATCAACATTAATACAATTCATAACCGTATGTTCCTTTTATTAAATAAAATTTAAGGAAATAATTGTAACGCAAGTATCTAAGGAATTTATTTTTTGTTTAAGAAATGCTTTTTAAACATTTATCGTTTTATAGTCATCACCCTTCATTAATTGTGATAAATAAAATCCACCACCGTATGTTCCTTTGCTAAAATCTAAGTGAATTTATAAATTTATTTATTTATAAATTATAAAGAAATTTCATGTAAAATTTATTTATATGTATATTTTTGTATAATTATCATTATGAATCTCGTGTTCCTATTTTAAAATAAAAACTCAATCTTAAAAATTTACTTGATTTGTTTTAAACATGTGTAATGAGTATGTATTATATGGGTTTTTAAGTGTTCATAGTATAAATTAGCCCGAATCACATACAAATAATCATATTCCTATCCTACATTTCAATACAAAATCCGGAATGCGAAATGCTTTCTTGATTTTCAGGGTATCTACATACCAATATATCGAAAGTAACGAGAGTAACGAGTAACGATACCAAAGTAACGAGTACTCGAACCAAAAGTAACGTAGACATGCGGGTACTCATATTGTCGTTACTTTTACAGCCCTAACAAATATGTTTTCCGCATCCATGTCTCTCATCAAACATACCTACTCTGAACTTTAAAACTTGTTTAAGTACTGATTTAAGGGATGGATGGAAGAATAGGTACCAATAAATCAGTAAGAAACTTTATGCCCTAAGACACCCGGGAACTTTGTCATCTTAAAGCTATATGTATATGTATATTCCATTTGTGCTAATGGATAACTTAATTTGTTTAAATTAACTTTTTTTTCTTTTCAGGTTGCTCGAGAGGATCCTTGCGAAGTATGTTTATGTGTGGATGGTGAAATATTCTGTTGGTGGAAGAAATGCGGTAAGAGTTCATTCAAATTATATTTTTACATACAAATAAGCAGCAAATATTTCCACCCAAAGCAAAAAAAAAAAAAAAAAAACATACACATATACATGTTTTACAAATTATTTAAACGAGTACATACCTAATTTTAGAATAAGTAGGTACTTGAAATTTGTTTTGGCAGATGACGTGTAATTTAAGCTCCATATTGATAAATTATACTTGTGAGTTGAGATTTGGATTCAAGTTGAAAAGTTTCTCAAAACAATTTTGTAAAAGTTGAAATTGAAAAAAATTTCATTATTGAAACTTAATTAAAAGGTGAGAACAGCAGGAGTTGAAAGTCAAACATAATTACTGAGCTTTACTTACTACCTACCTGTAGTAAGGTACTTTACACAAGCTATAATGCCAGGTTAAGCATTGATTTTATGATTTGGTTGGAAAATAAATTAAGTAAAACATTCAGCTATCCTATAGGGAAGTTGGGGAAAAGTTTTAGAAAGTTGTTTTAAATGTTTCAAATGTTTTTTTAATAGGTACCTCTACCTGCTGATTCCAAAGAGTATACTTATGTATTCCTTTCTTCAAATTTTAATACCACTAAGTGTATTTTGAAAACAAAAACAAATTGTTTTGCATTTAAAGTGAGTTTATTTATCGACTAAGTCCTTTTTGGTTAGGGTTACGTAAAATATTTACTTTTAAAAATAACAGGCGATTCATTTTCATTTCCAACGTTTTTTTCTGATAGATCTTGCCCATGTCTCTGAACCCATACATCAGGATCGCGATTATAACGTGTCTTTTACAGTTACTCAAGAAAGGGCTTTACTCCCCAATTGCCTTCTTAGCCCAAAGAAGCAGTGACTAGAAAGAGTTATTCCTCGCTTGACCTCAGCACTGTTATATCATTCACTGAGTTGATAGCGGAGCATAGATAGATACACAAAGTCTTTGACCATTTTGAAATTATAGAATGGTCTATGTGGACACTTTGCTTGAGGTGAAGGTGTTAAGTGTCCATTTTTATTGACAGCATATATTTGGTCTTGCCTTCATTCACCATTAAACCTATCTTTCTTCTGGGCTATATTTTCAAACTCACGAAAACACCACTAACTTCAAGCTTTGTTCGTGACATTAAAGGTATTCGATAGGTGTTTGCTGACCTTGATTTAGCAGCGTACATTGTCTACCGCCATCCTGCATATGCGCACGAGCTTTAGCACATCTCTGTAGATGTTGTCCTACGCGAGCTTGAAACCAACGAAAATGTGGTGGACATCGATTTGAAATTCTAAATGAAATTTTAATGAAATTTTAAAATGTAGTGCGAATATGTGGTCGATGGTGGACTTTGCTGGCCTAAGGCCATACTGATATGGACCAATCAGGTTGTTGACGAATGGCTTCAGGCGCTCACAATGTAGGGCAGAAACGATCTTGCATGCGATGCTAAGGAGGTTTGGTTTTTTTAGGTTAGGAGGGGTGTGCACTGCACGGAGGCCGTTGCATGCACGGGGGCCTATTGGTCCATTGTGATCACCTTACGAAATAAAAACAGAGATGCTTCTAAGCTACTGGTTCAAATAGACTGGTTCGTTTGCAAACCAGCCTGTACTTTCTTTGAATTTTCTCATGTTTGCCATTGAGATCTGCGGTAGATCATTCAGTTTTCCAACTAACCGGTTTCCAAAATAACGGAGGCGAATTGTTTGGAGGTTTGGGCAATCACAGAGCAGATGTTTTATGGTTTCTATTTTTTTTTTGTGACATCCTTACATCCTCGCCCAGTGACCCGTTAGTACACTTGTCAGGATTCTTATATTTTTTTTATAAAAATAAAATAAAAAAAAATAAATGAATTTAGTGGCACAACAGCTCATGGAGATCCAAGGGCTAGTGACTAACAACTCTCAACCATTCCTGTGTGCGTATTGTTGGCAGGAATGGAGGGGACCTACAATTTTTTGCCGAGTCCGAACGGCTAGATGAGAAGCACTTATTCATGGCAAGTATACCCTTGGAGGACTTGTCAGTCCCTCGCAAGAGGCAAAAAACGGAAAAAAACATTTGTTTTATTAGGTGGCAGTGGCCGGGAATCAAACTCAGACCTTTGCCATGGCAGTCCTACTCACTAACTATTATACCACGAGGTACAACTGACTTAAAAAGTTCCAATGATCATTGGTAAGGTAGTTAAATCATTGAAAAAGAAAAGTCTTTTTATGTGGAAAATTCTTCATTAAAATCTTCACTGATGAGTTTCAATGATAGCTTTAACTGGCACCTAAGAGCTTCACAGAATACCCCAGCTCCTGTTCCTTCTTTCATTTTTGGCCCACCGGTGTAGAAGAGGATACCCTGTTCACTGATTAGTGATTTGGGGTCCCATTCCTGCCTTTCGGGTATTAAAATAGAGAAGTTTTTGTTAAAATCTATTAGAGGTGTTAAGTAGCCAGTTGTCACATCTAGTTCGGCAACTTTGTCATATACTTGCAATATAGACCCATGACCAAAGGTGCTCTGCTTCCAAGAGCCCAGTGTCGAAGTGCGCCTTCGCCTTTGGTTGTTATGCATCTAATGTGCTCGCATAAGACTGGAAGGTTTAGAATAATTTCCAGCCCTGCTTGTGGCGTAGACCCTTGTGCCCCAGTAATTCCTATACAGGAAAATCTCTGTATCTTGTTCAGGTTTTAAGATAGCTAACTTTTTCAACAGCTATTTACCACACGATTGAACCAATGGTTAGTATGGGACAAACAATGGCCGTGTACATCCAGTGGATGATTTGCGGTCACAAGCCCCACCGTGAACCGAAGGTTTGTTTTACATGAATCGAAAGCACAAAATGCTCTTTTTATTCTGTCCTCTGTATTACTTTTTCATGATAGCTTGGAATCAAGGATTACTCTGAGATATTTAGCTTCATTGAAAAGTTTCAGAAGAATAACGTTAAGCTTGGGAGGAGTAAAGTCCTCTAATTTCCTTTTCTTCGTAAACAGAACTAGTTCGGTTTTTGTAGGGTTAACCCTGAGACTATTTTGAGCTATCCAAGAAGATAAATCTTTAAGTGCGGATTCCATAATATCCTTTATGGTGGAAAGATACTTTCCCGATATCAAAATTACTATGTCATCTGCATAGGCAACAATTTTAATGCCCTGATTCCTAAATTTTGTAAGGAATAATGTTAACAACGAGGTCCCAGAGGAAAGGTGAGATAACCCCTCCTTGTGGTGTGTCTCTTGTAAATGTTTTCTCGACAATACTATCTCCACTCCAAGTTTTGAGTGGATTAATTCTACAATTAAGCATGGTATAAATCCAGTTCACAATGGCAGATTCAACTGCTTAAGGAGACTCATGCATCTGAATTTGGTGCAGTGAAGAGGATCGCCTTTCTTGAGGATCGAGCAAGCAATACTGAGGTTCCATTTATCGGACGTCTTTCCTCTGACCAAATTTTATGGATGATTTGGTGCATACTTCTAACCATTTTATCACCAGCTACTTTGAACAGCTCGGCTGTAAGGCCATCTACTCTGCTTTCTTAGACTAAAGTTTTGATATAATAATAATCAATTCGTCGAAATTGGGTTGGCGTAATTGTTGGCCTATGTCACCGTCATCCAGTGTGAACAGTGAGCAATCTGTATAACAGTGGAATTCGATTTATCCTCGGATTTTTCCACTATGCCACGACGATCACCTGATTGTCTTTAAAGGCTTCAATTCGACCCTTGTAACCTTGGGAGGTTCTTTTTACCTTTTGGCAAAACTTCCAATCTTCATTCCTGCAATAGCATGCTTCTATTTCCATGATAGGGTTTGCGAGCAGCTCTAGTCTATCTTTGCACTTTGTATGTCTGTTGCTTGGCTGCACAACAGCAACTTGCCAGTATTCTTCGTCAAACCAAGGGTCCTGCTGTGGTTATCGTGTGAGGCCCAGCACGTCAGAGGCAGCAGTTTGTCAATATTCTTCGTCAAACAAAGGGTTTTGCTGTGGTTATCGTGTGATGCCCAGCACATCAGCGGTACCATCTCTGATGGCTGCCTGAATTCTTCTACTGATTCTAGATGTCCTCAAACGGAAATGGACCTGGAGATTTCTTGCGACTGTAGCCGACTGATGTTGTATTTTCTTGTTTTGGCTTTGAGCTTAATATCCATAGAATTGTACCTTGGTTGCAACGAGGTAGTGGTCTGAGTTAACGTTGGCTCTTCGGAACATTCAGACATCTTTGATACCGGAAGAATGCCTTGCAATGCAGTCAGCAAGGTTAGTGGTTGAGTGACCAGCAGATCACTTTGTCACCTTGTTGATGTTGAGGTATCGAAAGTGCATACCAGCTACCACAGTTTTTGGCAAACTGCGTGGAGCAATAGTTCACTTAAATGAAACTCAAAGACGCAAGAAGCCTATGGCTGCCTCTGATGATGAATCCACACCCAAAAACATGCTGCCCTTTTGCTGTTATCGGTAATTTCCACTGTAATAGATGTCACAGTTGTTCATTTTCTTATTCTGGCCCGGTGCGGCACATACAATAGCACTTCTTGGTTGGTGGTGATGTCTTATCTGAAAAGATACAGAACATCCCATGTGCGGGTATATGTAAGTTGTAATTTTTTTGTTCGCTAGGTCCGTCAATAGTAAATCCATCAATATTTGAGGCTAACATATTGTTGCTTAGCAACTAACTAGCCTCTCGTTGCTGGAAAGTCACCCAAACTGCACGACATGGCAACTTGGAGAACAAGACTCTTACAGTATAACTCCAAAAGTCGGCAGACACAGCATGCGAAACAGCTAGCCAGTTTATATCTCAGAGAGCTCAGGGGCTCTAAAAATATAAACATGATTCCTAACAAAAATTAAATGTAAGGAACTAATTGATTTTTAATGTTATGTTTGGCTGGTAATTTAGATCTACCTGGCAGTGAAGGGTAATGCTTCTGCAGTGTCCGGCTGAGAAACTTTATCAGTACCTGAACTTCTGAAGCAAACAAACAGGCTCTGATTTGGATGAGTTGATCCAGACATCCCATTTTGTGTAAAACTCGAAGATTTTGAGGAGATCGGCCTCGACTTCTTGGACAGCTATCAATGGAAACAATGATGAGCAAGTCATCAGCGAAGAGAAGAAGAGGTTCTTGGATTCGCTTGGAAATGTTTTATCAGAGGTCGTGATGTTGAAAAGAAATGATCCTCTGATGGTCTTCACTGTCGATGATTATTTATTTTTACTAGTACTGGAGAAAAGCCTAGCAAGTGAAGGTTATTGATAAGGGCTTCAATTCATAAACTGTCTGCTTTCTTGACATCGACATTTACATTGGAAGCATTCAAACATAAAAACACACAATTTTAAGACGTAAGATACAAGTCAATAGGTTTTCCTCTAAGCGGATTCCCCACTTAGCCCCAGGGCAACAGGTCAGATATTCCTATGCTACTAACCGACTACGCGTTAAAGGCTTCATACATTATAATCTCTTTTTTGGGTTATCCTGAAAATCCTAACTGCTCCAATCAACAAATAGTTCCGGTAGCTTTAACTGGAGACATGGACACACCGCGCAGATTCTTATCTACAATCTTTTCGTTCAGTGAAGAGAATTCAGTGGTAACATTTTTTCAGGAACACCTTGTTAGGAACCCTCTTTTATTGCAGAACAATTAGTAGTGACATTTTAATGCAATTAGACTTGTCAAGCGTTAGTGACCCTTCTGCGGAAACAAAGCTTTAAGACTCATTATAGAAGTCACCGTAACCACACCACTGCTTCAAAGCTTACCCTTTGGGGACGGGTTATTTGAGTATTTGTAGTGTCAACTATTTTGCTATAAATTTTTTTTTTTAAATATTGGAACCTCGAAAGTACTTAAAGGGTCTTCTAATGTTTCTACAAAAATATTAGTTATAGTCTTTAAGTAATCACAGTTGCATTCCCTTGCCCCACTTAAATTTAACATAAAGTTGTAAAACTTTTTTCGATGTCGGTACATTTAGCTAACAGAAACAAAAATTAAATTCCATTTAAAAAAGTACCAAACAGCTCTTAAAACTTAAATAAAAAAAAAAAAAAAACATTGTAAGTAGTTACCTCTAGGGCTAGATGTCCTTTTGACGTAATGCTTCTTATTTTTATAAAATTTTATTTTACTTACTTTAAGTATTTCTATTTTCATTTTGTTGCTTTTCTTCTATTTTGTAGGTAATCTCAAAAGAAGAAAATTCAAATTGGAAAAAAGTGCCAAACTTGGAAAACCGAAAAAGGGCAAAACAATCGAAAGGATACACAAAGACCAACAGCAGCAGAAGCAGCAGCAACAACTTCACTTGAAACAAAAGCAAAAACTTGATTACAAACTCAAGCAACAACAGCAGCATTGGCAAGAGCAACAACACAACCACCACCAACAGCAATTTCAGTATCCGGCAGTAAGAAATAAAATCCTTACCTTCCCGGAGAATCTGCCGTCGGTGTTATACTACGACTATAAGACCGAAGATCAACAGCAGCATGAAGTCCACCATGGAAATCACGTGAAACTACCACCATCAACATCGTCCTTGCTGCCGACAACGACGACGACGGTGGGCGGTGCTCATTCCCACACCTCTGTTAATGGATTTGGTCTGGCCAAAAGCAGTAGCGTCAGGAATGAAAATGATGGCGAGGATGACGACGACGACGATGGTGGTGATGATAATGCATCATTATCAGCAGTTGAAGTGGCAGAACCTGTATCAACTGAAATGAAACTCGCAGCAAAAAGTCATCCAATAGCGCTAGAGAAGAGCAGCAAAAAAAATTCAATACAACAGACAACGGCTGGGATTTCAACAATAACAACAACAACAATAGCGGCTGCAGCAACGGAACCATTTTTGAACGTAAGTATCTTTAATATCCTGAAATGCTTGGCTTGGAGTGTGTAATGTATGCATATTCCCTGATGATTTGGGCAGGATATATGCTGTTGTTGCATATTCATATTAAAATTCATATTTATTGGTACTCCGTTATTAGTGGTAGTGTAACTATACTCAAAAGTGAGCTTCTGCACAAGTACCAGTTTAAAAGTTCAGGAGACTGCTAGGCTAGGTGAAGGATGTGCGCAACTGTTCTCATAAAACACATCTCAGATGTTCCTGGGCATTAACTGCTTTACAAAATTGCAAATGTACAGTATTGACCTCAGGTAATGGCCTTATTGAGTAAAAAGTTTTTACTTGCCCATGTACTTATCCAGCTCTCAACCCATGAAGGTTCGCAGCCTGAGACAAAACAGGCATCTATTTTCTACGATCCCGAGCACGCTGCTTCCAGTCATCATTCTGATATCGTCAGTGGCTTGCTACTTAAACCGAAGATTTGACCTTTTTTTCTCTCAAACCTGAAGCTGGCTGAAGCATTATTGCCAAGTCGCTCGATTTAGCCGAGCCAATGTAGTTGACGTATTTTGATTTTCTGTACTAACGGGTGATTTCTTAAGAGGTTTAGAACTTTAAAAAAAAAAAACACAAAAAATTCGAAAAAATTAATGAAATATTTATTTGAATCGATAGTTTGAACCTTGCAATTTAATGTTTAAAGATAATTTCATGCAAATGTTGACCGCGGCTGCGTCTCAGGTAGCCCATCCGCTGAGTCCAATTTTGGCATACTCTTTCACACATATCGGCCGGTATCTCACGAATGAATGCATGGATGTTGGCTTCCAGTGCGTCAATCGAAGCGGGCTTGTCCCTATAGACATTAGCTTTGACATACCCCCACAAAAAATAATCTAATGGTGTCAAATCGCACGATCTAGGCGGCTAATTGACCGGCCCGAAACGTGAAATTAACTGTTCACCGAACTCGTCTCGCAATTGCGCCATTGTTTCGCGTGCTGTGTGGCATGTGGCACCGTCTTGTTGAAACCACATATCATGCAAGTCAAGAACTTCCATTTCGGGCAAAAAAAAGTTTGTTATCATCGCTCGGTAGCGTTCACCATTGACAGTAACGCTGCGATTCGCATCATCTTTGAAGAAATATGGCCCAATAATGCCGCCGGCCCATAAACCGCACTAAACAGTGGCTTTTTCGGGATGCATTGGTAGCTGTTGCAATGCTTCTGGCTGATCTTCACTCCAAATGCGGCAATTATGCTTATTTACGTACCCATTCAACCAAAAATGAGCCTCATCGCTGAACACAATTTTTCGATAAAAAAGCGGATCCTCGGCCAGCTTTCCAAGAGCCCATTCACCAAAAATTCGGCGTTGTGGTAGGTCGGCTGGCTTTAGTTCTTGCACCAGCTGTATCTTAAAAGGCTTTACGCCCAAATCCTTCCGCAAAATTGTCCACGTAGTGCTGTAACAAAGGCCTAACTGCTGGGAACGGCGCCGAATCGACATTTCGCGGTCTTCTGTCACACTAGCTGATACGGCCGCAATATTTTCTTCACTACGCACAGTACGTAAACGTGTTGGTGGTTTAATGTCCAACAAAGTAAATTTGGTGCGAAATTTGGTCACAATCTTCCGAATAGACTGCTCAGAAGGTCGAGAATGCCGACCATAAAATGGAAGCAGCGCGCGATGAACATTTCGAACCGAGCACGAATTTTGATAGTAAAATTCAATAATTTGCAAGCGTTGTTCATTTGTAAGACGATCCATGGTTAAATTGCAAACCAAACTGAAGCTGTTTGACAGTGACACAAGGTACTAAACACACGTCAGCTGTCAAAACCAGTGTTGCCAAAACCAAACCAGCTAAAAAATCACCCGTTACATCCTCATCTTGATACAGCTCCTCGGCTCTTTCTCTTCTTTTTGCTTATTGCCCGCCACTATAAGGCCGGACTGGCAGTATAGTTGTTTTACAGGTGCGCACTTCGTCTGCATCAGAACGAGATTGCAGAAATTGCATGATAGCGCATATTTCCTAGCCGAAACCCTCTGCATGCTTGGAATAGTTGGAAAAGGACTTCGTCTATTTTTCAGTGTCATGCAACGCAGCTCGGTTAGTTTTCCTAGGATCCCAAGTGCATCCAGCTCCATATAGGGTTCCTCACGATTAATACATCGGCTTTGAAGTCGATGGATAAATGGTGAGTGAGACTTAAAATTCGTTGGTCTTCTTCAGGATTTGCCCGGAGTAATAATTTATCTTTAAAAATGGTACTTGGCAATTAGAGTGTCTTGCAAAATGGCTTAAGACACTCAATCAGTGCGTTGGAAAGGATCTTTTATGAGATGTTTGTCAGAACATGCTTCGATAGTTCTTGTGGGTCACAATTTAGCTTTTTTAGCAGGTAGGACATGCTTCCGTCCAACTAAACTTGGTTGATGAGTTGATACATGCACACATTAACACATTCTGTCCGTACTTGAAGAGCTCCACTGGGTAAACCATCAGATCCATCCGGCGGCCTTACTTCTTGAGCTTATTTATAGCTTAGTCTTCTTCTTTTATAAAAAGTGATGGTACTGTTCTTCATTTCCTGGGCGTAAGTTCGCCTTTTGACCTATTTCTCACCCATTTACCAGCTAATAGAAATACAGCTTGAATACATTAAATATTCCCTGTGCTTTGGTGACTAAGTTACCTATGTTGCTTCGAAGAGCGTGCGTTCCTGTTTTCAAATCAGCTGGCAGCGAGTTGCTTGGCTTTTTTATAAAACTTCCAGGTGTTGTTTCGATAGTGAGACTCTTCGATCTCCTTGAGCTGGGTGGCTGCGTACTCCCTCTTCTTTCTAAACAGGGTCTTTATCTCTTCTGCTTTCCTTTTTCAATACACACCTCTCTCACTGCTCTTGTTGCATACTGTAGCATGTTAGAATTTGCATCTTCTGTTATTTTTTTTCAGCTGTAGCCATGCATCATCATACCACGGGTTCTTTGTTTTTTGAGTGGTTGGTAGCCTACTTCCTCTTTGATGACATCGCTATACTGGGACCTTTGATTATTGGCGTGTGAGCAGGTGAATCCTCAGAGTGCAGAGTTTGTCGCTTAGATGCTCACTGTAGGTTCTGGTGACTCAATGTGTGCTAAAGCGTTCAACAACATCGAATTTGTTTTTAGGGTGGTTCGAACCTTCTTTTTTATTTTACAGTCAAGATCTTTGTCTTCACACTTCCCCAGCAAGGAAATAGTCAGAGCCAACGTTTGCTCCTCGAAAAGTACGCACATCTATGATGTTATAGGCGTGTCGATTAGCACATGGTAAATTTGGATGGCGTGGCGTATGCACCATTCGGGGAGCACCAGTTGGAAGCCATTATCATTTGTTTTTCTGTGGTGCCCACCAACTAGTCTAGCCAATATGTCTTCCTTTTAATTGCAGTAGT
This sequence comes from Dasysyrphus albostriatus, assembly GCA_946251815.1. Taxonomy (NCBI): domain Eukaryota; kingdom Metazoa; phylum Arthropoda; class Insecta; order Diptera; family Syrphidae; genus Dasysyrphus; species Dasysyrphus albostriatus. The sequence goes on from OX276337.1 coordinate 58,067,185, forward strand.
TGAGGTCTCCGATACAAATTTTTTTGATCGTACTCCATAAGTTCTATCCAGGAGGTCATAAAACTCATCCTTTGAAGAGCTTTCAACTCCATTAAGGGAGATGTGTGCACACATAGTATTAAATTATTTGGCTTTAATTTGGAAAATGATTTTGATGCGGATCACAGCCAGGCCATTATTAATTGGTTACCAGTCGATGACTTTTCTTTCTATAATGCATCCTTGCTTAAGTAGAGTCTTTCTTCACAGCTGTATAATATATCTCACTCTGTTCTTTTCACCATACCTGATCCTATCAATCTCATCAAATGGATTGGGGTTAGTTCTGCCTTATACCGCATGAGGACAGATTCTAGTTTTCAGTTGCATCTGGGGTGTAAAGGTTCCTCACATTCCAAGTAACATACTATCAAATCAATATTGGTTAACGTGCCGAGTCTTGGTGCCATTTAAGGCCTATTATTAGCCAGTGACGCCTCGTGGTTCTCTCTTCAATTTTTTTTAAATGGCGAAGGGAAGTTAACTTCCAATCCTGAAGGGCTGAACTATCCAATGCTGGTAGCTCACAACGAGGATATGAGCGTAGCCGTTGGCCTCTAAATTTTTAAGGGGCTCATCCGCCACTATTTATTTTTTCAGAAACTAGCAACTACTACAAATCTTTATCTACCTTATCTCTGTGTAAGTTATGCTGGTGTAGCTTATGCAAGGTCTCTGTCTCACAAACTGTTCTGGTGATACCGCTAAATTCCTTATGTTGAATTCATTCACCGCAGGACGCACACCATCTTTCTGAAAGGTTCATCCAGGATTTCAGCCGAATTATACCATTTTCGACAGAAGTGTTGCCATTTTTGTTTTTTGTTCAAAACTCGTGCCTACTACTTTATAGTATTTGCCTGGATAGAAGAGATCAGTACCCGATGGCTACCATGCTATTTTTTCAAAAATGATGATGAACAGGTCAACCCACTTAAGCTATTATAGACAGTTAAATTTTGTGATATGAAAAAGCTTAGTTCTTCTATGTGCAGTAAAAATAAGACATTGACCTCGATAAAATTTTGTACAAGCTAAATTTTGTTGGATATTGTTCAGGACAATTCCTTTTATTATATCTGAAAGCTCCCAAACATCCTGAGGTGGGGTTTTGCCGCCATCTTGAATTTATCGGTTTTTAGCTGTATTATAGGAACTTAGGTTAGGTTAGGTTAGAAGGGGCCGCATCATCTCACTCGGATTGGATCCATTGCGCATCCCAGGGTAAATTTGGCAAGTAAGGAGGGATAGGGAGGAGGTTAAGCGAAAGTTTTAGGTGAGGGAGGCCTCTCTGAACCATCAAGAGTTCTGAATGAATTTCAGGAAGTTTTTTAGATGTTTTTTAGTGGCAAGACAGACCCAGTTTATCGAAGAAGTATTCTCCTAGGGCTTCTTTTCTGGTTCTAGCTAGGCTGGGGCATTCACATAAGAAGTGAAAAAGGCCCTCCTCCACCTCTTCATCATGACATCCTCTACATTGAATTGGGACCCGTTAGGACTCCAACTATGAGTGATAATTGAGGCCTGCTTAGCTTGGGTAAGTATTATTTTTTTTTTCGAAATATTTGGCCAAAGGTTCCTTAAAACCCGTCAAGTGTCGATAGATGACCATCTGACATTTGCAGCTTCGAAGAAACTTTTGTGTATTCTATTTTTTTCTTGTTCCAGTGGCATGAGCACCGAGGCTTCTATTTGGCTCGGATCAAGAGATGATCCTATATGCCGGGACCCATCTTAGGGTAACTATGTTCATTGCATTGAGTACTCTTAACTCATTCCGGCAACGGTCGATCAGTTTGGACTTTATGGTGATTGATGAAATGGCTTTAATTGCCGCCTGACTATCTATGAAAATGTCAATATTATTGTTGGCTAATTCGCATAATGCAAGATGTTTCGCGGCTTCACAGATTGCAAGCACTTCCTCTTGGAAAACACTGCAAAAGTCTGGACGCTTTATAGATCTATTTATTGGTGGGTTATCTGAGTAGATGCCTGACCCAACATTCTCAAAAGCTTTGGAACCATCAGTAAAGACCGAAACCTGATTTGCAATAATGACCCTGTTTTCATTCCAGAGTTCAATGGTGGGGATATCTGTCATGGTAACTGGGTTAAAATCAATGTGCGGTGAAACATAGGCTGTTTGAACGTCAATGTCTGTAAGATTCACTATAGTTCTATGATCGTAGAGGGCCCTGCTCCAACCATTACATTGTTGGAGTCTTAAAGCACTTTTGGCCGCCAACTCTTTCGTACACAGATCGAGAGGGGCTAGTGAAAGGAAAGTTCCTAGGGTGGCGGTGGGCCTTATAGAATTGGTTGCGCCGATACACGCTAATCTTTGGATTTTAGTCATGGTTTTAGATTGGTTTCCTTATCTAAGGCTGGCCACCAGACCGTGCATGCGTATTGCGTACGTTAGAATTGGCCTTATAATGGCTGCGCACAACCAATGAATGGTTCTAGGGCTGGGACCCCATCTTTTACCAAAAATTCTGCTACATGCGTAGAAAGCAATTGAGGCCTTTCTTTTTCTTTTTTTAATATTTTCTTTCCAGTTAAGCTTCGATCAAGAATAACGCCAAGATATTTGGTAGTATCCGAGATCTTTAACGGAATTCCGTTAATGGTTGGCGGGTTTATGTTTGGAATATTATGTTTCCTTGTAAACAGCACAAGTTCTGTCTACAGTGGGTTAACATTAAGGCCACAACTACTGGTCCAATTTTTGAGCTTGTCCAGGGATTTTTGTAAGAGCTCGCACAGAGTTTGGACAAATTTTCCTGAGACCAATAACACGATGTCTTCGGCGTATGCCACGACCCTAATACCATTCAGATTTAGTTTAACAAAGATTCGGTTGACAACAAGGAGCCATAGCAAAGGAGATAAGACTCCACCTTGTGGAGTACCCTTTCACGTCCTAAATCTTAACTTGATATCACCCATTTCTGCATTTATGATTCTCGTTTTAAGCATTAAATCGATCCAGTAATGTATCGATACTGACGGAGTTAAGGGCTTGTCGAATTGCACTGTTTTCAACATTGTTTAAGGCCCCTTCTATGTCAAGGAATGCTGCTAGAGTGAATTCCTTGAAGTGGATCAATTTTTCAATTGTGCCGACCACTTCATGAAGTGCTGTCTCAGCAAATTTGCCCTTCATGTAAGCAGGTTGGGCCTGTGAATTTTAGAAACTTACTTTGGTCGAGAATTCTCTTAAGTATAAAATTGCTTGTTTTGACTGCCAAATCAGAGAAAAGTTACATAGGCACCAACTGAAGGGGCGAACTTGACCCCTCGTGCTTTTGCCAGAAGCTTAGCTTTTTTGTTAGAAATTCATGGTTTGATGCCTCCCCCTTCAAAAATTTGCCCATCCTCATTCATCAGCTGTTTCAGTAGTTTCTCTATTCCTACATCTAGAGAAAAAAAGGCAGTAAATAAGTACAACCATAACCAGCGCAGTAATAACACATTGCTGTGTAAGTAATCCCGTTTTGTACGTGCTCCCTATTGAGCTTACATATGGCGATAGCAGAAAAGCTTATCTTTCAGATGCAATTTCTTCATATGAGACATCTGGTTTGTTGAAAACAGAAAGTCTATTTCGCATTTCTGCGTTTTCTTGAAGCCTTTTCACTGATCTGGTTTTCTCTTCCTGATAGGGGCAAGTGTGGTGTCACAACCAGTGACTGAAAGAAAAGAAGGTATGGGAATAAGAGAAGCTTTCCAAGGCCAGACAGCAGTTTTGCACTGTTGAAGATCTTTCCAGAAAAATTAGTGCATCCGCGTCGTGTTCAGCTTGAATAACTACGATTCCTGCAGATGTAAGATGCTTTGATAGGAGAACGATGAATAGTCTCTTGTTGATCTTTTTGAATAAGAATATGCCTGGTGGTATAATGGTGGGCATAGACGTAGAGTCCATCACTTCCTCAGCATCCTTGGTTGGCGCCCTGCCATATCCATAGGGCAGCGGTTTCCACAGTTGTTGAGCTGTGGAACCCCAAACAAAGTCAAAATTTTTTTGGAAGTCCAACACTTAACGATAGCTAAAAAATAAAGACATTTAAAATTGTATTAATTTTTAGTACCTAGTATGGCATAATGGTTAGTACGTTGGACTGTCATGCCGATGGTCTGGGTTTAATTCACAACCGATACAACCTTAAGCAAATTTTTTCCGAAGTACCACCTCTTATCAGGAATTGGCGATTGAACGAGTGCTTCTCATCTAGCTGTTCGGACTCGGTAAAAAATTATAGTTTTCCTCCATTCCTGCCAACAGCATGCACACAGGAATGGTTGAGAGTTGTAAGTCACTAGGCTCTGGTTCCCCACGTAATGATTTATTTTTTGATGTAAGATATCCCATCGAAGCTAGTGGAAAGAATGACACAGTTTCATTATTTGATTAATTCATTGTTTTAAAGTAAAGTTTCATGACCATAAGCTGTTCTCGAAGATTTGCGGAACGACCAACCTCGGTCTTAATTAAGTTTTAAGTATTAAAATGTTAAAGAGCCATGCAATTCTATTGCCAGAGATCCGTTTTCCTATAAGCGTTGAAACTGAAAAGCATTCAACATTGTTAACCTGTAGGTACACAGTTAGACCCGAAATATTATTCGCGGAAGCCTGAAGATTGTTTCACGGAATCCTTGGGTTCCACGGAACACAGTTTGGGGACCTCAGTCATAGAGCACCACCGTGGCCTTCAAGCCAAAGTTGCTTTGAATATTATATGTACTTGTAGTAGCTAGTAGAATGTAAGTAGCTGCGTGCATCCAAACAAGTCGATAAAACCTCCATCGACCGTAAAGACAGCATTATAGATGGCAAAGATTCTTCAAACATAGAACACTGTTCCAACAAAATTTAGCTGGTACAAAATTTTGCCACGGTCAGGAGTAATATTTGTCTAACAGCACTGGAGTATAAAACAACTAAGACTCCAGTCAATAGTAGGTTTTCTAAAAGTATAAGAAAAATGCCTAAAATAGTCTCTTTTCAAAGAAAAACATTTTTTTTTTATCTCAAAACAATACACAAAAAAAACTATAAAACGATAAAATAGTTATCTCTTTTTGTTTATTTAAGTTTATCGCCTCCAGGAGTATACGAACCTAATTTTGTTCCGCCCAGTCACCCCGTTAACTAAAAACGAAACCAAAATTATGCAACGGTTTTCTCTATTTCGAAAGAACTTCGAATATTCAATTTATTTTTTTTGGCATTTTCTTCTCAGGGTGGTTCTCTGGTTTTGCTATATTTTCCTGTGGTTCACATCTTTATCTGTGCTACCCAAATAAAAAAGAAAGTCACAGAAAAGCCAGAAACAAAAAAATTTCACAATACAAAATCTCAGATAGAATATATAGAGAGCATGTTGTAAAGCTAAGGACTAACTTTTAGAAACGTTTTCGTAAATATTTACTTGAAAAGGGAAATATAATTTTCTTCAAGGTCCTAAATTCTCAAAGAAACCACGAAGAAGAAGAATATCTATTAGAAAACATTTTGAGGGGTATTTTTTTTATTTTCATCTAACCAAAACCACTAAGAATAAAAAACAAAAGGTAGTGTGGTAAAGGTATAAGATTTTCCGTGTATATGAGACACACACTCTAAATGTCACGAAATGATGACTTTTTAAAGCTTGAGCAGTAATAATGTTGACTATTATGTGACGAAAGCTAGGTCAAGATCAAGATAATACAATTTTCGAAGAATTTAGTTAAAAAATTGGTTCTGCTTTAATAAAGCTATTAAAGCTATACTTTCTCATGGATTTCATATGCATTGTTGAATATACCCCAATATATAGCGTATTATATTAATAATTGAAATTTACTTCCTTACAGGTGCTAAGTAGATTAAACTTTAACTTACCTTATATCACGATTACTTTCTATGGGATTTTTAGAAAGTTTTGACAGGATGCAGAGGTTTTATCTATTGTTAGACGTAGACAAAGTAAAACTCTTAAAAAAGTTTAAAAGTATTTAATGGCCAGATTGAATTTCATATTAAGGCAGTATATTTTCTTTATGTTTGTTATACATCTGAAGGGAAGTTAAAGTGCTCGACAGGGTCGTACGTGATTTCTCTTATATTTTAAAAATGGCGCCCAACCTGGGCAAAATGGTAAAATAAAAAATAATCTAAAAATAATCGTGGTTAAAATAATGGTCTATGTCTTAAAAAACAGCTGTTAAGTAGGCATACCCTCTGGTAAAATTTCAGTATTGCCACTTTTCGGGACCATTTTGTATGTTAACGGGTGGTACTTGCAATTTTTTGATAATTTTTAATATTTTGACAGCAAAATCGTGTTGTGAAATGACAGTTGATGGCTTAACAATAAATTTCACATAGACGCACTTTCGGTTGAAATTCCAATAAACTTTTTTTAATTTCAATGTTTAATGTTTAATTTTCTTGGTAATTTTTCATATTTTGAACATGAAAAGAAAGGCTACAGACACCAAACGCGTGTTGAAATAGTGACAGTTGATGTTAAATAAGTGTTGTGTAGAAGCACCTTCACGTAAAATGTCAGTGTTGTCACTTAGTAGTATATTTTTTTCAAAGGGGGGCCTCCACTATTTTGGTAATTTTGAACCTTAAAAATGTTGCGGAAAAGTTTCTTGATGTCAAAAGCGTATTGTGGTAAAAAGTTGCATGATTTTTCATGTTCAAAATTTTTAAAAATCTACCAAAAAAGTGGAGATCGAACCGTTTGACATAAGAAAGTATGCTCCCAAAAAGTGACAACACTGACATTTTACGCAAGTGCATCTTTCTAACAACACCTATCTGTTATAGCATTTTTTCATGAAGCTTACGAGTTTTTTTTTATTTTACTTTTTTCCGCAGATTGGGCGCCATTTTTAAAATTGGCGTCGAAGTGACAGGATAACTACAGTGATTTCCAAGCTTAAATTTATCTTTTGCATGTCAAAAATAAATTAAAAATTTAAAAATAAGGTTCTCTTCCCCACGAAAAGCACAGAGACTTCGGTTACCTTACTGAACTACAGATTGGGTGCTCTTTTTTTTTAAAGGCGCTCAAGCGACGGGATTTGGTTTCTGGACGGTACTATTTAAGGCCGCGATTTCCAAACTGTGTTCCGCGGATCCCTGGGGTTTCGTGAACCAATCTTCAGGGTACCGCGAAGTTCTTGAAGTAAAACTTAAAATTTATTTTCTTAAAGTAGATATGATTTTTAGATTGAAATTTTTGTGGCGCAACAGCTCATGGAGAACCAGGGTCTAGTGACTAACAACTCTTAACCATTCCTGTATGCGTGTTGTTGGCAGTCCGAACGGCTAATGAGAAGCACTTATTCATGACAAGTATCTTGGAGGATTTGTCAGTCCCTCGCAAGAGGCAGTACCTAGGAAAAAAACATTTCTGTTTTTAGGTGGCAGTGGCCGGGAATCGAACCCAGACCTTTGGCATGACAGTCCTACGCATTAGCCATTATGTCACGAGGTAGTAGATATGAAGTTTCAAAAATAACACTTTTAAGTGACTTTTGATGAAAATTCCTAGTTTCTTTTTTTTTTTATAACTAAAATACATCACGGAAGTTACAGCAGCCATTGCAATCACTAAAATTTATCAAGTGCATATAATGTTGTTTAATATTTTTCAGTTATGAATTTTTGCAAGGAAACATGCTAGAGCTCAGAACTGATACCCACGAAGATCATGGCATTATTACTTTACAGGTACTAATTTTGACATTGAATGGGTACAAAATCCATCAATGAAATGTCTTGCATAGCAGCGAATTGCGAAAGGTCATGAGTTTTGACATTTCTTTCATTTCAGTGGTCGTCGATAGACGCCAGCTATCATAAAAAAGAAACCAGTAAAATGGGTTCCCTAAAAATTTTATGTGAAATTCGAGCCAATTTTTCATTTGCAAATTTGTGGAAAGCGCCCTGATCTGGATTGTGAATACGTTTTTGACAGTTCGCAGAGAATATCTCGTTGGTCACATAGGAATTATAAAAAAAGGTGTGTTTAAAAAAATCTGTTCCGAACAGAAAATTTCAGAAAAGAACAGAAAATTAACGGATTGTGTTTTCCATGAGTAAAACCCTGCCCCACACTTTATTCTGTCACTTTTCATGTTTTGACAGCTTCCACACACTTGTGCTGTTTTGCTCTGTTTTGATCTAGTTTTTCTTCATTAAACACAGCTTAAAGCTAAATTTAAACTAAATTAAGGTCGTGTTTAAAAATTAAAACAAGAATTTGTTGATATTTCCGCTTGGAATTATACAAGCGCAAGTTTATTCGCATTCACAGTTCGCAGCTCATATGAAAGGCAGTTAAGTTTTGGGGTGCCAAAATATATTTTGACTTTGTTTTCACAGCTCAAAAAGTTTGGGAACCGCTGATTAAAGTCATTTTTATTTGAGTCTTTGTTTGATATTTAATTTTTGGTTCTAATTACCTGTGCCTCATTCTGGTAATAAAAGGCATCCTGAAAGATTTTTGTGTAGCAGGGTATTGGCAGCCCTGAAAAAAATAACCTGACAGCTGTAAGTGTTGGGTAAGTATAAATAGAAAATTAAACGTGAAAGCAACTTGTTTTTATTTTTGAACAATTTTTCAGAAAAAGGTTATGGTCATGCAAATTTCGATCATTTTCGAAAAATTCAAAAGACCATGAAAGAAGTTTTACTATTAGACGCTTCTGACGTCCTTCTTCTTTCCTATGCAAAATCATTTTAATATGACCGGTTTACAGTTTTTCCTCATAAATTGTCGAAGTAATTAATTCCAAAGATCTATTATTGTAAGCAACCCAAGCTGTTTGCCATCGTAAAATTAATTTAAAATGTCATCCTTTTTCAGATTAATTTGAAATACCATCGTTGAAAGAATTTTTATTTATTTTTTAATTTTGTTTGCTTGTTTTAAAAAAAAACTTTGTTTTCTTCAATCAATTTCTGTATATGTAAACATATATGTATATGTATTGTAAATACCCATAATTTATTTAATATTTTAATTTATGTCACGAGTCAGAACCATTATCATCTGTTAAGCAATCAAAAACACAATCTATTAGAAATAACAGCGCTGTTCTTTCTTTCGAATAATGAAATAAATTTAATTTCAAGGAGCAATTATGAGTTATGAGTGATATTATTGTGCTTTCGCTGAACTTTGTGACAAAGGATGACAGTAAACGAAATTCTTTGGAATTTTGTTTCAACAAAAATGTTTGTTTTTTTTTTAATATTCTGTCGCTCATAAATTTTTAATGATTCAGAGAAATGAAAAAATTTATGTTTTTATTGAATAAGGATTTCAAAATATTTGTTTTTTTTGTATTCTTTTTGTTGGTATTATTAAATTAGCTCTTTTCTAGGATTAAAAACAGATGATATATGAACAATATACACTGTATAGTAACTGATGACCCTTTAATTAGAAAAAGTTTACTCCATCTCGTTTTTAGACATTGGAACCAGAATTCTTCATTTCTAATTTTCGATAGCGCAAAGTTGAATCGCTTCAAATTGACAACACACTACATTATAAAACTTAGTTGTATATGTATGCGTGCGATCCAAATCTACTCCTTCTTGAAATCGGGAACAAAAAAAAGATGTCGAAAACAGTACTCCGAACAACTAATCGAAGACTTTTGGACTTTGGAGCAGTTGTAGTGAAAATGGAGTAGAAAAGGAGCACTCCGAACGTCTAATCGAAAACAACATAAAATTCTCTGTTTTTGTAAAAGTCTCTTCATTGACACGCACTTACTGTGGTCCAGAATGCATCACTATAAAATAAAATACTCAAACCTTTTCAAAAAACATAAACAAATTGTCAATTAACGACATCAGTATATTTACCGCCATATCAATAAAATGATAAATAGCGATTGTAGGTAGGTCAGAAGACCTGGCTGTGTAAGTACAATTCCGGACTTAACTTAGTGACGGAACGCACATCCACATATAAAGGGGGTTTCAACAGGGACGCGACAGGGACAGCAAACGACGCCATATTTCTTGCCGTTCTTTTTGACATTTCTCTTCAGTAAGGTTTGCCATTTCATGATGGAAAGATATACGAGCCAACAACGAGTCGAAATTATTAAAATTTTCTACTGAAATTCGGAGTCAGTGGCCTCAACGTTAAGAGCGCTACGTCCAATTTATGGTCGTCATAATTGTCCTAGCAAGCAGATCAACAATTGAGCGTCTAGTGGAAAAATTTGAATCCACAGGCACAGTACAAAATGATCCCGTGCCAGTGAGACAAAAAAGTGCCCGTAGTGTCGAGAATATTGCTGCCGCTGAGGCTTCAGTTGCAGAAAGTCCAAATGTGTCTCTCACACGTCGTTCCATGAGTCATTATTTCATCCCGAAAAAATTACGGTTTGGTGTGGTTTATGGGCCGGCGGCGTCATTGGGCCGTACTTCTTCCGTGATGATCAAGACCGGCACGTTACTGTGAATGGAGATCGCTACCGTCCAATGATAACCGAATATTTTTGACCCCAATTGGATGATATGGACTTGGAGGACATGTGGTTCCAACAGGACGGCAACACAAGCCACACAGCGAATGTCACAATCAATTTATTGGAAACCAAATTTGAAGAGCGTGTTATCTCAAAATGGTCTAGTCGCTTGGCCGCCTCGTTCGTATGATTTGACGCTGTTAGACTTTTTCCTGTGGGGCTACGTCAAGTCTATGGTCTATGCCAACAAGCCAGCGACGATTGATGAACTTCGTACGAATATCGAACATGAAATTGCAGCAGTATCGGCCGATTTATGCTTGAAAACCGTCGAAAATTGGGTTCAGCGTCTGGACTTCTGCAAACGTGCCCGTGGTGGTCATGCAAAAGAAATCAAGTTTTATTCATAACGGCATTAAACGTACTTTCACAAGAATAAAGAATTTCATTGAAAAACCCGATTGATGAAAAACTGAAGAGTATAATCGATGACTTCATGAACATTTATCACCAGTACATCCTTTTTAATCTAAAATGCTACTAAGGAGCTCCTCACGGAAATCAAGGCTAATCTACAAATTATAAGGTAAACAAGCTCAACGAAGAGATCTTCAAGTCAGTGCATAGAAGAAGGGAGGGCCGATGTTCTGGAAGTTCGCATGCGAAGTTTTGATGCCCAGAAAAAGTGCCGCCACCTCACAGGAATAGTGTTAACGTATATTGGTGGTCAGAGAAAAATAGCACATCGTTCAACAGAGAAACCACTATTTAAGTCACATTGTATTGTTGGCAACTCCGGATGTTAGAAATGCCTTCAACTGAACGCACTTGAAGACACTTTCAATATTCCAGCCTATCTCTTGTGGGTGGTGAAGAACTACCTCAGGGATTGGGAGCTGATATATGAGATCATAGAAGGCGCACGAAGAAAACAAATCACCTCTAGAGCAGTACAGAGATCAATCTAAGCGCCTGATCTGTGGAACATCCGGATGTACATGCCAAAAAATATAAAATATATAGGTAGAGTACGCAGACGATATTGCCATGGTAATAACACTGAAAGTGCCGTGGAAGAGGTGAACCAGTTCATGCAAAGTGTTTAATTCTGAGAAAGTCCTTCCAACGAAGAAGAGTATTTCGAATTGACTCTTCTGAAGTCATAAAAAGTAAGATATCTTTCTGCTAGGAGATAAAAATCACTGTGGAAGTAGAGTCAAAGGTCACACCACTTCCCAAAAGACTGATGGTAAACAAATGTGGCCAAATGGCAAGCAAGCGGAAGCCTCTGATCTTAAAAAGGAATGCAATTCTGCTGTATGGAAGTGAGATCTGGGCAAATGCGCATCGTCAAGGAAAAGTACCGGATAGTGGCTAAATAATTGAACCTGCTGCTTTAGTTGTTTCAACAATGACTCTCTTTGACCTTCTAGTGGGACAAAAGGGGTACACACACGACAAAAAAGCAGAAATTGTAGTGGAAGTGGTAACCGATAGGTTAGGTTAGGTTCAGGTGGCTGCCAGAAAAACTGCTGACACACCTACAACGGAATAGGCCCATTGTGATACCACATAAAGACTGCGAGGTAATCCTCGCTAATTAAACCAATTGGAGCTTTTAATAAATATTAAATCACCGATATCATCGAAGAAAATATTTCCAAAGTGTATTTTGAGGAGGAATAGGACATGAGCAAAGAAAGTGTTTGATAGGTTCTTCCTCCTCCACGTACATGCAGCTTCTGCAGAAGTCATTTCAGAAAACGCCGAGTCTATTGGCGTGCTATCCAGATATGACACCTATTGTGGAGCTTATATGCAATCTACTTAGAGATAACAAACATTTCGATCGCTTTGGCTCTAGTGTTGACCAGACCTGTTTTGTCGCCAAACAGGTAGTGATACCTGCCAATCTGCTGTTTGTCATCATCATGGAATCTTGCTTAAGCATAAGTGTTGATAACTAGCGATTGCTATTTCAATATTCACGTTGTTAGGTAATATTGGTGTAATAGTTCCTATCCTGGCGAATTCATCGGCTTTAGAGTTTCCTGGAATATCTCTGTGTCCCAGCACCCAGAAGAGCTGAATGTTGAACTGTTCTGCCATCTTCATTAGAGACGATCGACAGTTTCGGGCAGTTACGGAGTTTGTTGAAACAGAGCCTATTGATTTAAGGGCAGCTTGGCTATCTGAAAAGATACGGATATTCAATGTTGATATTACGTTTTCTTTGAGCCAAGATAAAGCTTCTTTTATCGCTAGGATTTCCTCTTGGAACACGCTACAATGATCAGAGAAGATGGAAAGAGAGACTAACGTTTAGTCGTTCTGAGTAGACGCCACAACCCACCCGCTCTTCGGTTTTTGCCACTGTGGCCTTTCTGACTCTTTCTTGTATATTTGGTACCAGCTCAACTCTTTGTCTAAGATCAGACCTAGATATTTAGCTTCATCTGAGAAGTTAAGTGAAAGACCATTCATTGTTGTTGTCTATATTCGGAATTTTATATTTCTTTGTAAAAAGGACAAGATCAGTTTTGTGGGGACTTACACCTAGTTCACATTTCTCTGTTTATTTAAGTAGTTTGTTGAGAGCGGTTTGCATTAAATCTATAATGATTTTAAGATGCTTTTCCGATATTGCAATGTGAACATCATCAGCATATGCAATTACTTTGAAACCATCCGCTTCCAGATTAACTTATAGTTCATTAATAACGATGTTCCATAAGAGTGGGGATAGGACTCCACCTTGCCGTGTGCCTCTGCTAACAGATCTTCTAACAGATAAGTCCCGGCAACTGATATGGAAATAGAAGTGGCAAGTGCACTTGAGCTTAGAAAGTAGAGGACAATAGACGGTGAGACTAATAGAGATTGTGGCTGAATGGAATGCCCGGAAACACGGTGAAGTAAACTACTACGGCACCCAGTTTCTCACAAGTCTCAGGTATTTTAACGCCTTCCTCCATAAGGAATCCATCGGGAAATCAAACAGCCCAGCTTTCCAATATGGAGATTCTGGAAGCGACGATGAAATGGTGAGAAGTTGATCACCGCCAACAAGTGAGCAGCGTTGAAGATATCAAATTCACACCAGAAAAGATATTCGAAAAGGTACTAAACAGTTACCAAAACTGCCATACGTTTATAGAAAATGTTCTCATAGGGAAAAAAGAGAAGAACAATTTCAAAAATCTGGCTTTGTAGATATGACTTTTTGTAAAAAAGTAAAAAGAAGTGATCTTCTTAAAATAACTGTTTAAAAAAAGGTTATACTTGCCTGGCAAATCCTTTTGACCACTGAATCCGTCTGTCATAAGAATGCATCAACTAAAATACATCTAAAATACATCTAAATCGCAGCCTTGTTAAAGTAGGCTGATTTGGATAATTTTTGTTTGCATTTTGAAAAAAAAAAAAAAACAAATGGCAATCTATCCCCCGTAGCAGACTTTCCAGACTGTGGTTTTTGTATACATAAACCTTCATCTTTCTGCTCTGTGGAAATGCGCGAATATGAAATATATGGCTGTAACAACTTTATTTCGAAAACATAAAAAATATAGATTTTTGCTTTTTTTCAAATTCTGTGGCGTAGTTCTAAAGCATCAAAATCGTTCGGGAAGGCACCTTAATAGTAAAGTTATTGCAACAGAAGCCACAGGTACGCATAAAGGTGAATTCAAATGTAGATACGATATTTAATAGAAATCCTTTCTCAAAAGGGACACGACAGCGGAATGTTCTCCGAAAAAAAACTGGTATATTCAATTTCTTATTTTGAAAGATTTTAGATTTTAAATTTCCAATTTTGAAGAGCAAGAACGAACAAATCATTATTTAAATTGTGACAAATAAGCCTATAGCCAAAAGCTTTTAGTAATGGATGAGTTTGAGGAAGAATAAGAAAGACTGCCTTCCAGGACAGAATTGAAAAATTATTTGTTAGTTAAATTTTGTCGAAAAATATTGTGTTTACCAAAAATTCAGTAGATTTTATTAAACGGCAGTAGATATGTTTTAAGAAGTGAATGCAGAAAATTTACTCTAAATGCAGCAAAGTGGCAACGCTAGACATGGCACACATTCCCTAGAGAAATGCGTTCCAACTAATATTTCTCATTTGGTGTCGAACTGAAATAAGTGTTCAGAGAATTCAACTCTATTTCCCAAACACGAAATTAACAAAACTTGTAAACTTACGTGTAACCGATGATAAAATGATGGGCCATTTGTGATGGAAGCTCTGTAATGGGTTCTACGATAACTAGGGGGAAGTTTTTTCTTTATATCATTCAAAATTAAATCTTATAATTTATTTTGCTATGCCCCTCTGCGAATGTGACAAACGAGTCTTGATGACAGTAAAAGGAAAACAAAAATAAAAAAAACCTATTCCTCAGCAGCCTCAAGTGCTGAAGGCTACTTTTAAAGTGCAAAAATAAATATTACGCCGTAAAAATAGCTACTTATAGGCAATAATTCCAAGAAAAAAAAACAAAACCCTCCTCCAATCCCGTAAACATAAAAAAAGACATAGACAAATTCCTGTAAAGAGGTCGCAATCTAAAACATTCCAAGTTCCATCCTTATTGCCATCTTAAGGGTCGTGAACTTTTTTTTTTTGAACTCACACATTCGAATTTCTTTGTTCAACTAATGCGACCAATGAACAAAAAAATTAAGGCATCTATCATTAAAAGAAGGCAGGTATAGTGAAACAAAAAAAAAAAAAACATTAAGGAAACTCTCCTGCCATAAATCTTATCAAGCCCGCCAGACAAAACATTCAAGAAAAACAAAAAAAACTCCTCCTAAAAATCATAGTTTTGTTGCTGGTGGACGCGTGCTTTGATAGCCCCCTTGACAGTGAATAAATCTTGAAAATTCAACAGTTTTTCTGTATCTTTTCTTCAAACAAAGACTTTCCAACGGAATTTTAGCCTTCAGCCTTTTTTCACCAGACCTATAAATCAAGAGCCAAATTTCCAAAAACAATCATAAAAAGAAAAGAAATTTATTTGACTATATACACTGGCCACACCCCTCTACGCGCCCCTCTGGTTGCCTTGAAGGCACATCTGGATGTAGCAGGACTTCTTCTTACGTTCAGATCATTTAAAGTTGCCTGATGGAATCGAAGGAAGGTTTTAATTTGGACAAGCAGACAGATTTAGTCCAACACTAGATAAGTTGAAATCCAATTATTGTTCAGCTTCTCTTTGATTTCAATAGCAATGGTCTTGACGTTGGTTTTTTTTATTATTGTTTGCTCGAAAACGAAAATAAAATACCGACACTTACGTAATATTGAACTTTATTCAATTCACGTTTCATACACAGAGACACACCATAGAGATGGAGTGTAAAAGTTATAAAAATAGTGGAATATGCAACTTGTTGCCAATAATAAGAATAGCAATGTTTGGTGTAAAGACACAACAATTCGATTTTCAATATCAAGTGAAAGGAAGAAAAACGAAGTGAAACGATTCCATTATGACAAAAAAAATCTCTATTTACAAAAATCACGTAATGTAACTACCTAGGTCTCTCCAAATTTCTTGTTGGCGTCTCTTATTATGGCGGAAACTTTTTGTGGAAGTCAAATAATGTTTGTTTTCTGAATTTATAGCTAATTAAATACTGACTTAATGAGCAATAATTAGTGTTCTAAGGACTAATTTTACAAAAGTTTTTCAACAGCATTAACATCTGCCTTACAAATAGGTACTTGAGCACTATTTGATGGATTTGAACAAATCACCTAGCAAAACAATCAATATGTTTTTACATACATTTTTAAATGTATTTTAATTTCGGCTTGTTTTTGAGCTTGCAATGATATTCTCACATTAACTAGTTCAACTTTTTCTGTCGATTTTTAGTCAAAGAATATATTTAAAAACACATATTTAACGTTGAAAAATATATTTGAACCACCAAAACGACAAGTTTTGAAAATCAGGTGAAAAATAGAAATAAAGCTTTAAATAATTGGAAGGAGCAATATGATTAATTTCTTCTTTCATTAATTTTATGAAATAAGTTTTGAAATTTGTTGATTGGTTTTAACATTAAAACCAAAGAAAATAGTGAGAATATTTTTTCAGGAGTAGCTCTCCGACCTCCTCATAAGCGGAATATCCTATTATTTCTTCATAATTATTGACATAGCACAAAAATTGGGGACGTCATCTTGAATGAAGAAAATTGCTTGAATGTTGATGAAAAGTATTCTTTGACGAACAAAAATTCAAACATTTGCCAAGGTACGTTGATGGCCTAATTATTGAAGCTAATAAATAAAAATCGCAACTAACATATGCAAGATGCACAAAACAATTAGCGGATAAAAGGGACATTTAGCTTAAAAAAAATTACGTATACGCCTGAGTGGATCATTGTTTAACGAAGTACATCTACTGATTGGAATTTTGTGTTTAAAGTTTTGATCGAGGATATTTTAAAATATACATATACACTACCAGTCGTATTTATAAACGTTATCTAACTTTAAGACAGCCATCCAACTCCAAAGTTATTTATAAATTTTGTTTACTTAAATTCCTAAAGTTTTCTGACTTGAGCACGGGCATCGGTTGTCTAAGATTTTTGTGACTTGACATTTTATTTAACTTAATATGTAAAGCATATTTCCAACTATTAAGGGTTTTCAAAAAACTGTCTAACTAGTCAACTGTCTAAACAATCTAATAAATATGGCTGTTCAGGTTTACAAATATCAGTTAACTTTTAGACACGAGAAGTTAAGAATATTTCTTGGCATACTTTTGGGCCTTGAGCTAAAATCCGCAACATATGAGGTTAGGAACAAACAAGAGGTAGGTACATTTTTTTCCATAAAATTAGTGACGACCCCTTAAAGAACAATTTTTTTTTTTCAAAATTCGGTTAAAATCTTTTCAACTTATTTGTTATTCTCCGAGTTTTTCGTAATACTCGTAAGATGTTAGCCATCATCGTTTTCTTGTCACTTTTTTAAGGTTATGTAACAGCCCTACATAATCTTTTTTTTTCTACTAAATTTGCGATGATTACTGAAAATACTTTTTCTCTTCTTCCAAATTCAGTTTCAACCTTTCCAATACACTCTGTATTCTGTATGAAATACCCTTGTTAAATGTATGTGTTTAGCACAGTGTTTCCCAACCTTTCTTGTGCTATGCCCCACGAAGACATTTCCAAAATGTTTATGTATGTATGTCCTCCCAACATATTATGTTTAGTTTTTAACATGCAAAATTTTGAAATGTTCACTAAAAAACTTAAATTATTAAAAGTCAGGAAGAAGTTTCAAGAAACAAAAAATTTAGTTCCTTAATCCAGCGATTAGATTTCCAGATGGTAAAAATCACATCTATAGACTATCAGTCACTTCACATTTTCGAAAACATTGAATCATGTCAAAATTTGAATTGTAAATGATTGTCTGAAATATCAATAAGAATAGCGAAACCAGCGATGCAAACAAAGACTCTTTCATGCCTTCTAGGCATTATTTCACTAGCTGAAGATTTAAGGCTTCTTTTTATTCAAAAAGTCATCTTTTTTATTTTCAATATTCTTTAAAAATCTAGGGAAAAGCGAAATTCTGCACTTCTTCTTAAAAATAAAAACTGCTATTATCTGCAGTGTATTCAATACTTTATACCTACTTTTGAAATTTAAATGACATGCATTTTGTTCATGCTAAGAATTTTGTTTTGTCATATAATAATTTAAGTTATTTTTTGAAAAAATGAACTTTTTTTATTGAAAAAGACATTTTTTAAGTGAGGCATTTTTTCTTCAAAATTGGTTGGCAACGCTGAGTGTAACCAAAGATCTTCGTTTTTGCTTAAGGCTTGTTTCATACACATTCGGTTTCATTCGGTGCGTTCTGTACTCAGTTCATTTTCGGTGGGACCTGATAAGTGTTAACCGATTAAAACGGCAAGAATAAAAACTTATTAGAAATCGAATATCATCGAAAGTCATCCTCTCGACACGAATAGGTTTCATTCGTTTTATTTTTTATTTTTTACATTGAATTGACAACTAGAGCTGAAGTTTGCTGATATTTTTTTAATTAAAAATTTATATTTGAATAAAAACCTTGTAGGAACTAAAATCGAAAACGAACCGAATACAAACCGAACCAAATGAAACCGTATGAGTATGAAACAAGCCTCAATGAATCTAGTATTTCGAAAATACCAACTAAGACTCATGAATACCTTACAATCGACCGTTTCAAATTTTTGTTTACAGTTTACAGTTTCGTTTACAAAAGTGGATTAGTTCTTTGAGTATACGTTTTATTTTTTTTGAAAACAAATTACAAATCAAAAATAATGAAAAACTGTGTTTTTAAACAAATATAACAGGATAATCTCAAAAGCAACAGCTGATGGCCGAAAACAGATTACTTATTTGGATTCAGCGCCTTTGTCATCAAACTGTGCTGACTGTTTTTTACTTGCGATTTACGATATAGGTTTTGGATTCGTGCAGAAAAATTATTTCGAATTAACAATTTAACATGAATTAACGATGAGAACACTAAAAAAGTGGGTGGCTTAATTCTGTCTGTCTGATTGTCTTTTCAAATACAGCCTAATCGGCTGGATCGATTTTCCTAAACTTGGTATATTGTGGTTTTTGGTCATTCTGCCCACACGTTTTTTTAATTTTTTGTATGGGTAACCATTCTCCAAATAATGTTTGTTATTGGTACCTTCCAAAGAACCATTTTATTTCGATATACTTCAAAGCAGTTATTTTGATTTCAATAATATTTTTATACAGAAGCTTCTAAGCAATATAAATAGTTTTTCCTATTAAAATTTTCAAAAAATATTTTTTTGGATTTTTAAGAAATGTTCAAACATTTTCTTTTAAAAACCAGATATTTTGAAAACTTAATGTTTTTTTTTTATAGAACTTCGTATTTAAGGGTTTTTTTTACTCTGTAAGGTATTTTAACAAAAAATTTACTTTTATGAAAAAATAGCGGTACCTTCCAAATACAAATGTTAAGAAACCGTTAAAGAAAACATATTTTTCTTAACGACTTCTAATACTTTTATAAAATATTTAATATATGCAAAAATTACTACAATATACCACAAAAATTATAAAAATTTACAAATAGCAACTACATATTAATAGTACTCCTGATAGAACGTTTTTTTATTCTTAACTTTCTAATTATTGGCTGAATAGATTAAAGTTTTTACTTATACAAATTTCAAATAAGATTACAAAATAGTGCATACCAAAAATAAAAAAAATTTGAATTTTCAAAAAAAGTTTCAAATTTTTTTTGAAAATTCGATATCTCAAAAATGGATTCACAATTTTTTTAAATTTTTTTAAATAAATACTTACGATACCATGTATATCAAAAATTTTCCTTAAAAATGTTTTGAGAATTTGATATATAAAAAATTATTTTTTAAGAAAACCGCTCCAACGATTTTAGATATATTTTTCCATAAAATTATATTCAACCAAGAATTAAGGAAGCGTTCTTCTTTTTATTTAAAACTCTCAAAAAACTTGTCCTAGCTGTTTTGAATATCGTATTTCGTACTTTTAAACATTTTTCTCTCATAATGTCCTTGTCTTTTCATATGATATTCTTAAACCCCCAGCGTCTTGAACATAAGATCAGTCATGCATTTTGTTTGACAAGTTTTAATTCAAATTTGAATATTAAAACTTAACATGACAAGAGATCAAAACCTGGAATGCAAATTATGTTTAGCAGTCTTCTGGATCATCTCCATCTTGTGCGTCTTCATCAATTTCTACAGTAAGCAAAATTTCATTTCTAATCCAAGAAAAAATATCAGTTTTCCAACACGGGTTTGGAGTAGGTAATCTACCGCAACTAACTAAACTATATTTGTGAATGCAATCATAAATAATATGGAAGAAGGATTCCAAACTGACATAATTTTTACCGACTTTGTAAAAGTCTTTGACAGAGTCAATCATAAAATTCTACTCCACAAATTACTTTCCTTTGGTATGAGTTCGTTTTTTTTTAAATGGTTTGAGTCTTACTTGACTGGAAGAGTACAAATTGTTAAAATTAAAAACTTTTATTCCAATGATATTTATGTCCCATCAGGCGTTCCACAAGGTAGCCATTTATGTCCTTTAATTTTTTTATCATAGTTGTGAATGATATTCCAGCTATTTTTAAACATTGTGACTGTCTCTTTATTGCGGATGATCTCAAAATCTACCGTAGGATTACCTGCATGTCAGATTGTAGTCTTCTTCTAGAAGACCTGGTGAGATTGGTAGATTGGTGCTTGATAAATGATCTTCATTTGAATGCCGAAAAATGTCAAATACTAACGTGTTTCAGGATTCTCAATCCAATTATTTTTTAATTCAATATCAATAACTTAATTCTAGCAAGGGTAAATAAAAAAAAAAGATTTAGGAGTAATCCCAGATGTTAATCTTTCATTTCTGTCTCATTATGATTACTTGATCAATAAAGCAAATCAGATGCTGGGTTTTATAAAAGAAATACCAGAGAATTTAGTGATTTCTTCACTTTACTGGAAGAATTCAAAAAATTCAAAGAAGTTTTACGCGGTATGCTTTTTTTTAAGTTGAATTGGAGAATAGTAACACCTTCCTATGAAACCAGATGCCTTTTGTTTGGAATAAAAAAGCTAGAAGCTCGCCGTAAATACTTTTCAATTATGTTTGTTCGGGATATCATTACAAATCATATTGATTGTCCACCTCTATCAGCTATAGTAAATGAGGGTTATGCACCTCTAAGAGTACACGTGAACGTTTTTTTAGTTTATGAGCAAAATTGTAAGAATATAATATGCTCTGATTGATGATTAAACTAAACTAAACTAAACCATACATAATTCATAACAATTAAGTGGATGATGAGAACCAAAACTCGTCATATCCACTTATATCAAAAATTACGATTTTGATGCAGATTTGTAAGACTTGGCATATTGAATAGTTTTTAAGGAAAATTTGACAGCCTTACCCCTCCAATTCCTTTTTATATTGATGTCAAAAATCGTGATTGTTTCCAAAACTCTTCATATCCACAGTACGATTTGCATAACAACTTTTCATATCCATTGCTTTCCGGGTTCGATTCCCGGCCACTACCACCGAGGCCTGCCTCTTGCGTGGGACTGACAAATCCTCCAAAGAGTATACTTGTCATGAATAAGTGTTTCTCATCTAGTCGTTCGGAATCGGCAAAAAATTGTAGGTCCCCTCCATTCCTGCCAACAACACGCACACAGGAATGGTTGAGAGTTGTTATTCACTAGGCCCTGGTTCTCCATGAGCTGTTGCGCCTCAAATTTTTTTTTTTTAAATCACATATAGATTTAAAAATATTTTATTATACAAAATAACATCTTTTCTAGGAACTTTCATTTAGCCTTATTTAGCTTTTTTCTATTTGCACAAATGAAAATTTTGGATGTAACGACTTTTGATTCTCATCTACTCAATTTATAAATCTGGGTGCAAGTTGCGCGCCGTGAGCGTTCCAAAATGTTGACTTTCTCTATGTATGTACTTCAAATTCTACCGCTCTAATAATTTTTAGCTTTCTTAAACAACCAGAAGTTCCCCCGATAAATGATAACAACTGTGGAAAAATGGGTGGGTTACACGCCCTCTAAACGAATAACTTAAATCTTCTATTTTTTCTTTTGCACCAAAAAAGGCTACCGTTGTGCAAAATTTCAGGATATCACGGTACTGGAAAGTGCTCCCTCCATAATGTTGATGATCTGTCAGTCAGTCTATCAATAACAGTTTTATCGCTTTTTGAAATGCTATATTTCAGGCAGAAATAATTAAAAGATTAAAATTTAGTGATTCGCCTGTGTTTAATCAGCTCTGAAAATACTGCAAATTTGAAGTTTCTGACTTTATTGGTTTGAAGTTAGTTAGAGTTGAAAATCGCCGTTTGTAATTGTTTTTAAGCCCCTAACTAGGCTGGGCAATACCGTGCCGTTTGATAACTGTGGCTTTTTGTTTAACTTGTTGACACAATTATTTTTTTCCATTAGTGTGTCAATATTTTTCCAGTACTTAAATTTCAATTATTCCTTTGCAAAAGTCAAACCGGTTTAATTAGAAATTATATCTTTTTTTATTCAATTGTTAAACACACCCTATTTATATTTTGCCTCAATTAGAACCCAGATTCCCATCAGGACCAAAATTACAGAACTTTTACTTCTGGACAGAAATAAAAAAATCCTTATACACTATTGCTTTCATTATGGTTTTCTATTTGCTTTGAAGAAAATCCCCGTCACCCCATGAATAAATAAATAATTAAAAAAAAAAAGAAATTAAAACAAACAAAATGTAAAGTGAACTTTCTAAAAAAAAAATTAAGGTTTCGTCTTCATTTGAATCAGGAGTAGGTTATCCTTTAACGTCTTTGATATTCCTCCATACCTAAAGCAGAAAAAATATACAAAAAAAAAAAAACAAATTAATGGAAAAATCCATATTTCAATTAGAAAAGCAAAGCAACAAGAATATTTTCCGGCTCAATTCACCTAACTATGAGCAGACTTGTGTTAATAATTGTTTGAAAGAAAGTCCTCGTTTAATTATGTTTTTTTTCTTTAATTGGTCTTGTGCAGGTTTATATTTTTTTCAGAAACTTTAAATGTTTTTTTTTGTGGTAATTTGTAATTGAAATACAATTAATAGATTGCACATTACATAAAATATGTCAACAGTAGATATTATCAGGGCCTGATTAGGTCGACATCCATCCTAAGTATTCGAGAGGTGTGTAATTTCAAAACTGAAACTTTTGGTTATGAGGTTTTTCCGTATACAATACAAACAAATAGCCACAGAATTGTAAGGCATGCATTTTTGAAAATTCAACGAAAGTTCATGTATGGCGCACATTATTATATCAAAACCATGTATGCCACCACAAGGCTCATGGTTTTTCCAAAGGTCATGAATAACGTTTGAGAGTGGCATCTGGTTCGGGCACACTTCTGAGGATAGCAAAAGAGGTGCTCTTGTGTGCGCCTAACAATGAAGTATTTATTTTTTTTTATTCGGGAAGAGACCTCTCCCCTATTCAAGGGTGAAGGTGCCAAAAGAGCCTTGCAGGTGAAAAATGATGTTGATGTTGATGTTGGCTCTGTTATGATGATGGAGGATGAGACTTCTGTATAAGTGGATAGGTGTGAGAGCGATGCTGACAGTTGGAAAACAATTTATCCGTCAGTTTTGTGACCAAGAGGTTGATATGAGAGATGTGAAGGTTACAAAGAGCTCATGGGCTAGAAAGTACCTGTAGGTACCTACTTATACAATGCAATCGATTTACTGCATGCGAACCTCTGTTTTTGTTCCTTATTTTGTTTGAATTTAAATGGATCGTCCTGTCTGTCATATCTAAAATGTATATTCAAACCGAATCCAACCGTTATCCATATGCGATGGTTTATTGTTGGAAAATAACGCGTTACTCATATAAAGTGGGTGTGGTTGAGGAAGTTTGTAAATTGATTGATGTGTATTGAAAGCAAGTACAAACATTTATCATCGTTTATTTTAAATCCCGAGAGGCTGTATAAATTATTCATTGCACCACAAGAGGAACGAACGCTCTTTGAAGTTCTATCAACCATCATGGTAGAATGAATATTGTGGGTGGTAACAAGAAGCTTTGGGTAGGTAAAGTGTTGATGTGTGTATTTGCCACATGAGTTAATTCAAATTTTCAAAAAAAGTCACAGCAGAAAGTTTTTTTTTTAATATTTTGTTTGCTTGAATATAAAATCCTTAAATAAGTTAATGGATTTTCTAACTTATGATTCGGAATATTTAATTTAAATTTTAAACTTAAATAACTGTATGTATGGACTAGGAAATGAATTTCATTTTATGTTTAGAATTCAAAATGAATAACTTAAGTTTAAAAGTGTAGTTAGAATGTTAATGGAAACAAAAATTCAAAAACTTTTAGTAAATTGTTAGTAGTCAACATCATGTTTCTAAATGTTACAAAGTTTTTTAGTTTTTGAAACTTTCAAGTAGTGAAAGTTTGTGCTAGGATTTACTTACTTCAATATTTCAATGGCAAACAAATATTACATTTTTAAAAACTCATACATATGTAAGCACAAACTAACACTAATTTATTTTTACTTGCGATATAGGTAATAGGGCAAGTTTTGGATTCATGCAAAAAATATTTCGAGTGAACAATAAAATATGACATTACGATTATAGAGAACATCAAACAATTGGGTGTCAACATTCTGTCTGTCTTTCTTTTAGTACCTATAGCCTGAACCAGTGATGCGATCTTCTTCAAATTTTGAACTAAAGGCTTTTTGGTGATTCTCCAGAGGTGTAATAGAAATTGTTTTAGTTTAAAAAAATAGCAGTACTTGCCATACAACCGTCAAAGAAAATCTAATGTTACTCAAAAACGACTCGAACGATTTTGATAAAAATAAAATGCACAACTGAGGGTTTAAGAACATTATGTAAAAAGATATGGAAATTATGAGAGTAAAATGTTTAAAAACATGAAATGCGTTATTTAAAGTAGCTAAAGTAACTTCTTTAAGAGTTTATAATGAAGAAAAAAAAAACACCATCTTAATTCTTGATTAAATATAATTGTATGAACAAAATATTTTAAATCGGGTCGAAATTTTGGTTTTCAAAATTCTGTTTGGTCAAAATTCTGCTTTTTTTTGTAAATTCTATTTGTGCAAAATTCTGTCTGGTCAAAATTCTGTTTTCCCAAATTCCACACAAACAAATTTTTATGATTCTATTATGACCCAGAGCAAATTTTGGATGTAAAATGATAGCAAAAAAGAAGTTAAGGCGTCAAAAACATGAGTAAATGCTATTCTAAAAATCAAAGTCTTGGAGTTCATTGCCGGTTATGGACAGCAAGACTTTGATTTTGTGAATAATCTTGACTGAAACTTTCTACACCTACCTATACTTTATTTATTATGACATATTTACGAAATTCAATTTTTACTACGTTTACTATGACCTTACGCTGTTGTATGAATACTCTTAATATATCGGGTTTTTCAATAAGAGCGCTACATAAGTTTTCTTAAATAAAACAAAAACGGTTTTGGATATCAATGAAATTCCTTATTCCTGTGAAAGTACGTTTAATGTAATTATGTATGAAACTCGATTTCTTTTGCATGGCCACCACGGACACGCTTGTAGAAGTCCAGACGCTGAACCCAATTTTCGACGGTTTTCAAGCATAAATCGGCCGATACTGCTGCAATTTCACGTTCGATATTCGTACGAAGTTCATCAATCGTCGCTGGCTTGTTGGCATAGACCATAGACTTGACGTAGCCCCACAGGAAAAAGTCTAACGGCGTCAAATCGTACGAACGAGGCGGCCAAGTGACTGGACCACTTCGTCAGATAACACGTTCTCCAAACTTGGTTTCCAATAAATTGATTGTGACATTCACTGAGTGGCTTGTGGCGCCGTCCTGTTAGAACCACATGTGGAGGACATATTATCCGATTGCGGCCAAAAATATTCGGTTATCATTGAACGGTAGCGATTCCCATTCACAGTAACGTGCCGGTCTTGATCATCACGGAAGAAGTACGGCCTAATGACGCCGCCGGCCCATAAACCACACCAAACCGTAATTTTTTCGGGATGCAATGATGACTCATGGTGTACGTGTGGATTGCTGCCTGACCACTACCGCATATTTTGTTTATTGACGAAGCCATTCAGCCAGAAATGAGCCTCATCGCTGAAGACGATTTTTCGATGAAAATCCTAATCATTTTCAAGTTGTTGCTCAGCCCAATTCACGAACATACGACGCTTCTGGTGGTCAAGTGGCTTCAGTTCTTGCGTCAATTTAATCTTGTAAGGATGTAGGTGAAGATCTTTTCGCAAAATTCGCCACAACGACGTCACAGAGATGCCCAACGCTTGAGAACGACGTGTGAGAGACACATTTGGGCTTTTTGCAACTGAAGCCTCACCAGCGGCAATATTCTCGACACTACGGGCACTTTTTTGTCTCACTGTCACGGGAGCATTTTGTACTGTACCTGTGGATTCAAATTTTTCCACTAGACGCTCAATTGTTGATCTGCTAGGACGATTATGACGTTCTTAACGTTGAGGCCACTGACTCCGAATTTAGTAATAGTAAATTTTAATAATTTCGACTCGTTGTTGGCTCGTTTATCTTTCCATCATAAAATGGCAAACCTTACTGAAGAGAAATGTCAAAAGAGCGGCAAGAAATATGGCGTCGTTTGCTGTCCCTGTCGCTCTACTTTTGTAGCGTCCCAGTTGAAAAACCCCTTAGCTTTCAAGTCGCTTTTTTATGCCTCGCGATATTAGCCCATTTTTTGGAAAACTTTTATTTTTTTAATCTACTCACCATTTCTTTCTGTATTCACCTGCGCTTTGCCAAAGCAAATTCAATTTTCAGGTTGTTTTTTAGTCGGCGACTCAAAGCATCGACACTGTTTTATGTTCTATGAAAAACTTCCGTATTTGGCGTTTCATCATCAAAAACAGACCAAAGCTCTGCCTTAAGATACTATGTATTTAATTTTAAAATCGTTTCAATTATGAATGTAAAATTGTTTCAATTATGTATGTATGTTCTTATCACTTTCAATTTAGTTCCATTACAAGAAATTTGTTTTTCAAAATTCGGTATTTAAAAATTCTGTTAATATGTTGTAAATGGGAACTCGGTTTGATAATGTTAAAAAGTGCGCACTTTTTTACATTATCAAAGCGATTTATCTCTAAAAAGATATTTACAGAATTTTTAAATACAGAACTTTGAAAAGCAGAATTTTAGAATACAGAATTTTGAACAAACAGAATTTTGAAAAATAGAATTTTGACATGCAGAATTTTGAAAGCAGAATAATGACCCTACAGAATTTCGACCCCAACCTTTTAAACCGTTTAAGCGGTTTTCTTAAAAAATATTTTTTTATACATGATATATATATTCTTAAAACATGTTTAAGGAAGATTTTTGGTATACAAATCGTTGGTATTAATTTATGTACATATAAAAATTAATGTAAAATAATATTTTCAACCTGTTTTTGAGATATCAAATTTTCAAAAAAAAAACTTGAAACTTTAAGACTTCAAAACTTTTTTTTTTTTAAATATCGACATGCACTATTATTTAATATACAGGGTGGCGCACGAATCGTGCTACAAAAATAAAACGTAATAACTTTTTTTCTGTGTGAGTAATCGGCTTATTTTTTTTTTATTTTGTAGGTTACTATTTAGATTTATAAAAATGGATGCTTGGGATACGGAGAAAAGAATTTGGATAGTGCAACGGTACCATGCTTTGCAGTCCGTCATTTCCGTCCAAAGGGAATTTAGGCGGGAGTTTGGCGGTAATCCCCCGAGTAGATGGACCATTATGAGGTTTGTAAACATGTTTGCCGAATCTGGAAGCATCGCACGAAGGCCGTACCATCGAGATGCCAATGTTCGGGCTCAGGATACAATCGCAGCAGTAGCATCTGCAATACAGGCCAATCCGAGCGTTTCGACCCGAAACTTATCGGGGCAAATCGGAGTTAGTAGACGGTCATTACAACGGATACTTCATGACGATTTAAACTTGTTTCCGTACAAAGTCCAAATTACTAGCAAGTTAAACCCTCAGGATTTGCCTGTTCGCCTGGAATTTTGCCAAAAAATGATATCAATGGCCGAAGAAGACAACACATTGATCAATTGTTTGTTCATGTCTGATGAGGCCCATTTTGATCTTAACGGCAATGTAAACAAGCAAAATTGCCGTATATGGAATGAGTCTAATCCAGAAATGCTCCATGAGACGGAACTGCACCCAGAACGAGTCACTGTGTGGTGCGCAGTTTCATCAAGGTGTATTGTCGAGCCGTACTTCTTTGAAGAAAACGGTGTAACCGTTACTGTCAATGGGGACCGTTATTTAAAGATGCTGAAGGAGTTTTTTTACCCAGAACTGCGCCGAAGACGTATACCATTCAACAGCGTTTGGTTTCAGCAAGATGGAGCAACTGCACATATAGCCAGACCAGTTATGGCGGAGCTAAAAAAAAAATTCGCAAACAAATTAATTTCTAGGAACTCCACTCTTCGCTGGCCCCCAAGGTCACCTGACCTGACTGCACCAGACTTCTTTTTATGGAGTTATGTCAAGCAAGAGGTGTATAAAACGAAGCCCAGGAATTTAACTGAATTAAAGCAGTCCATAACGACAATAATTGAGGCGATCCCAACTTCAACTCTTCAGGCCGCAATGAATAATTTTTTGATCAGGTGCCGCATATGCGTGGGAGAGCGTGGAGGTCATTTGCGGTCTATAATCTTTAAAAACAACTAACTATTTAAAATAAAATTTAATTTTCTAATCAATAAAAAAAAAAATAAATGAAATACATCGATTAAAAAAAAGTTATTTGAATTTCTTATTGTAGCACAATTGGTGCCCCACCCGTATTTGAAATTTATATATAAAAAACTAATCTAAATCTATTCAGTCGACAGTAAAAAAATTCAAAAACAAAAAATATATTCAATGGGAAGTATACCTACTATTAATACATATGTAGTTGCTATTTGTATATTTAAATAATTTTTGGTAATATATTGTACTAATTTTAGCCTTCAGAAAAAGTTTAATAAAAATCATAGGAGTTGTTCTTAAGAAAAAACAAAATATTTTCCTTAGGGTTTTTTTTAACATTTGTTTGGATGGTTCCGTTAATTGTAAAAGTAAATTGTTTTCTTAAAATACTTTACAAAGCGTTAAAATACCTAAATACCGAGTTTTCATAATATTTGATTTTCCAAGAAATTTTTTTTAAAAATCCAAAAATATTTTTTTTTAAATTATAGAAAGAAAAACTAACATAATTAAGAAGCTTCAGTATAAAACAAATTTTCGAAATCAAAATTTTCATTAGGAAAAAATCGATATAAAAAAAAGTTCTTTCGGAGGCGCCATTAATGAACATTTTTTGAAAATGATTTGCCATCCAATGGCAGCTTTTACCAAACGAAATAAATTTAATTTTCTTAAGAAAAGTTGTGGAGCCATTTTTGAGAAGATTAAGATTTTGTAAAATTGATTAAAAAAAATTGTATGGCAGGTAACGTTATTTCAGTTATAAAAAAAATGAAAATAAACCTGCAGGCAAAATCACCAAAAACCACTATGTACCAAGTTTTAAGAAAATCGATCCAGCCGTTTAGGCTGTAGCCAAACAGACAGGCAGAATTTTGTCACACACTTTTTTGGTGTTCTCTACCATCGTTATATCACGTTTAATTGATATCTCGATTTTTTTTTTCACTTATGCAAGACTTGTCTTATATTATATATAGTACCTTTTTCCAGGGTTGCCATGTCTTGAACAAGTTCGATAACCCAATTTATAAATTTTTGTAGCCCACAATCGGAGCCGAAAAAGTAGCGCAAATGATAGCCCAAAACAATAAAAAGTGCTGTTATAACTTCAAAATAAAAAATAATTTCTTGCTCACAGAGCAGAAAATTACATTTTCATGCGTTAGCAAAATAAAAATTTTCAAAACAATTTTCCACCTATTCTGTTGATAATATTAAATAATATTCAAGGTAAAAAATGTTTGCTTTTGCCTAAGTTACCCATTAAGTCAATAATTTATCCTTAATTAATAAACTATAAGCTAACAAATGGAAAATAATTCTTTTTGCATTAAAAATGGGGTCTAAGTGAATAAAAAGTAGTGCCAAATTGTGGAATGCTTAAAGAGTATGGTTAGGGTGAGAAAAGTATTTTATTTATGATTTATTTATATAAAAGAAAATATAGCCCAAGATAAGATTTGGGCTATTAGTAGACCAATTATGATTGGGCTGTCATACTGGAATTGTTGTCGGTAATTTTGGAAAAAATAGCCCAATTTCAGATGGATAGTCGATCCTGGCAAGCCTGCCTGTATCGCAAATAAAAAAAAATTAACTAAAGTTTGAAAATATCTTGCATACAAAAATGTGAATAATATTTAAAAATGTCTTGCATTAAACAAAATGTATACAAATTTTTGCATTTAAATAATTCGTCGATAATATTAAAAGGCACGTTTTTTGGATATATTTTTAGAAACAATTCTTAAAGGGAGAAAACTCTATCTCTCCCCCTGAAGCAGGGGGAGCTATTTGTTAACAATTGACTCTAAATGCAAAAAATATTAAATATTAAAAATCTACAAAAGCATACATAACATAATGCGCTATAGTTTTTTTGAAAGCTATGTAATATTTCATTCTTTTATTTGTTGTTTCTTTTTTATATCAAGGTGTTCAAGTGAATTGGCTTGGAAAAATTAAGATTCGTATTTTAAAACTTTGTCTAACTTAACTTAACTTAGCTTTTAATGAAGTTTCGACGCCTGTACTTCTATTGTTTGCTATCACTCACACCTTTTAAAAAACTGTGTAACTAGTCAATCGCCTAAAGAATCAATTAAATAAGTAAGGCTGGTAAATGTCCAAGTCAAATTTTTCAAACAGAGAAATTAAACCATAAAAGAACCAAATTTGAAAACTCATCCAAGTGATTGTTTTCAGAAAAACAAAGCAAAAGAAAAATGAGCTCGGTGTGGTAAAACAAACACTCGTCTGGGTATCGTTTCGGATGCTTTAGAGATGGTATCGACTCGGTATTGTTTCGGTTTCCGATACCGATACCAAAAAATACGATACTTTTCTGGTATCGTGGCAAGTCCTCTTCAGGTAGTATTCATTTTTTGCAAATTTCCCATAAATGAGGTGCCAAAAATCAAGGGTGACCTTGAGACACTTTAAGCCTTGATTACAAGTTATATAGGGCTGACACATTTTTAAACTAGTTGACCTCTTTTGACCAATTACTGACCAATTAGATGGCATTTTTTTTTTAAATTTCCAATAAATGAAGTGCCATAGGTCCATAGTCCTAGTTTGACTGTAATATCAGTGAAATACACAAATGGAAAAAACTTTGTTGGATTTTAATAAACTTAAATATTTTATTTAAAAACCCTCTAATCAAATTCTTCTTACACATTTGTTTTTTTTGAATACCGAGGAGAAATAATTCAAATTTGTCCAAATAAGATGTTTTTTTTTTACATTTTATTGTAATTTTACTTGTTTCTTTTTCAAAACAACGCATTGGTTTAAAATGTGAAGAAAAAAACATTGGTGATTGAAGACAAGTCTGAGCCAAATAACCACGTCAGTGACCGGGTGAGTGAGTGCCATCAGTGATCGAATGAACGAGTAACCACTCCAAATTTTAGTATACTAGATTGCTCAAGACGTTAGCGGTAATGCCAAACAATATAATTCAGTCACGTATTGCTCGATAACTGATGCAGTAATTTGGTCCCTGGTTTCATTTGAAAAAAAAAACTTATATTATGTGGAATAAGTCCTTTAAATTAGAGCTGGATAGACACAGTTAAGTTTAATTTTTTACCTTATCTAATTGGGCAATATTCTACAAATCGTTCTTATTTTCCAAAATCAATTAAAAAAAAATACTCGAGCTACCTACCTTCATATAGTCCGATCAGGAGACCGAATCCCGGTGCTTCTTGTCGGGGACCTTTTTTTATAATTGGAATTCAATTCTTATACACTTAGGATGAAATTTAGTTTGAGAATATGTATTCATGTTGTATTGTATGTATTCCTGTTGCTTGGATGCCATTTTCAAAAATAGCGGCCAATCAGAGGAAAATGGTAAACTAAGAACCATTGAAAATGATCAAAATATTAAATTATGTCTTAAAAAAAAGGTGTTGAGTAGACGCAAATTCGGTTTAAATTTCAATGTTGCTCTTTTTCAAGAACATACTTTTTTTACTTTTTTTTAATTAAAAAGTTGGGACTTCCCCTCTTCTTGGTAATTTTCAATATGAAAAAGTTGCGGAATAGGTTTATGTCTTAAAAATAAGTAGACACAC
The DNA here is from genome assembly GCA_946251815.1 of Dasysyrphus albostriatus. Taxonomy (NCBI): domain Eukaryota; kingdom Metazoa; phylum Arthropoda; class Insecta; order Diptera; family Syrphidae; genus Dasysyrphus; species Dasysyrphus albostriatus. The sequence continues at coordinate 58,099,795 of OX276337.1, forward strand.
ATTCGGGTGAAATGTTTGTGTTGCCACTTTTCTGGACCATACAGTTGTTTATATCAAAAGGTGGTAAAAATCACTTTTACATCAAAAAAAGTATGTTCCCGAAAGTGGCAACACTGACATTTTAACCGAAGGTGCTTCTACTCAATAATTTACTTTAAAATGTCAACTGTTATTTTCCTAATACATGTTTGCTATCTGGAAGAGAAAATTTCTTCTTGTTCAAGATAATAAAAACTACTAAAAAAATATGGAAGTCTCGCCCTTTGACATACAAAACAGTTTGTTCCCGAAAAGTGGCAACAATGAAATTTTACCCAATGTGCTTAAGCACTCAAAACCCATCTTTTAAGTGATTAATTTGTTATTTTGATCGTGGAAATATTTCAAGTAACCCACGAGTTTTTTTTTGTTATTTACCATTTTCCACAGATTTGGCGCCATTTTGGAGAAAAGGAACTATTTTAACAATTTTTCTTAAAACAAAAAATAAAAAATTAATAAATACGAATTACAATATTATTTAGAAAATATTGAAGAAAACCATATTTGATACAATTTTACCTTTAAACTTTCTATCACAGAAACCAAACCACCAATTAGGAAAAGTTCCAGCCATATACAGATATTCATATCTTACCCTTAATTAAATTTAGTCTCTTCACTCCTTACAAAATAAATGCAAACAATGCGACATCCATACCAGTAATTGCTATATGCTACCCATTCATAGACACATAATCATAAAATATTTGATTGAAGAAAAACCTTCCAGATTCAGTTTGCAGCCGCAATTTAATTAACAAAATCTACACTTTCTCATAAATACATATTTTTAATTTTTTCTTTAAAGGCACACCCCAAAGAGGACCAATCAAATACCGAAATTCAATATATTAGTGGCCACCCTGCAGGGGATGTGGGGCAAATGTTAAACATGGTCGACACAAGGCATCCAACACAACTTGTCCACCACAACAACCGCACGACAACTATGGCATCACAGTCCCAAGAAGTCGACCATGATGGTATCCTTCGTGATGGTCCCGAGATGGGTAGCAGCCACACCATCTACCCATCGTCATCGTTCAATTCTGACATCAGTAGGAGCAGCAGCAGCAGCAGCAGCAGCAGCAGTAGTATTAAACAGAACAACGAACAGCAAAAAGGCGTTGGGGCAACATCTTTTCGCAGCTCATTTAACGACTTTAGCTCGGAGTTCAATGCCAGCGCAGCAATGGACCTTGCTCTAATCATCAGCCATCACAGTGCACACAATGCTCCAATTATCCTAGAAGCTGACTCAATTGCGAATGCATCATCGTCCACGTTGCCGAAACACGAGGTGGGCGGTCCCCACAGCACAACAAACACCAACAACTCGGTTTTAAACATAACAGTGGCGCCCAACACGACTATCAATCCAGCACAGGAGTGCATTGTCATGGGTAAGTTGTTCTTAGAGTAAACTCTCAACCAGGGGGCGTTGGTGTTGGCATTGGTGTGGTGAGAAAAAAGGGTTGTTTTGGTATAACAGCATAAATAATTTCACAAACTATGTGTTTGTTTGTGCACTCCGGGTTGTGTTTTGCATGTATTTGGGTGGAATCAGGCGGATCTACCTTTAGGTACATGGAATCGCCAGTGCCAGTGTTTGGACGGCTTAATGATCTAGTTAAACGTTTGGCCTAATTGAAAGTAACCAAGAGTGGCGAAGCAGTTAATCACACTATTTATCGTTGGACATTGTTATGGGTGTGATGGAAAATGAATTATTTTAAAGTGCTTTCCAGTGGATGTCATTTTGGATTTTGAGAGCTGAGATTAAAAGATAGAAGACAAAGCTTAACTGATGTGGGGCTATATCGGAATAAATCTTATTTAATGAAAACAATTACGCTTAAGTGCTGATGCTGATGGGTTAAACATTTTTGACATTAATTGCTAGGTGCTAGGTCAGCAGGAAAAAAAAGTATAAAAGTTCTTCAAAAAAACGATTTATTAAATCAATTTTTGAAGAATAAATTAAACGTTCCTTTACCTTACACCCAAGTTTAAGACAATAGGCAATCAATTATAATAACTGTTTTTCATCCAATTAGTCGAAAAATAAATGTTCGTTCTCTGTTAAAAGCTACCCTTGTATTTGAAAGTACCAACCCCTCATTATTCTAATACGATTTAAAGGGTTTTCCAATAGGAATGGGTGGTTGTTGACAGCCGTTTTCGGTAATACCTTACACACATCTTGTTTTGCTCTCGTTCAACATCGACGCACCTCTATTGGAAAACCCTATTAATGTAGGTTTGTATCATATTCGTATATACCCAAAGGAAATCGATTGAGATTTAAGGCATTCATTTTCTAGAATTGCTTTAAAATTTTCTCTTTGATCTTCCTTTTTCATGTTTTGCTTAATTTTATGTAAAAGTAAAAAAAAGGCAAAAGAATCAAATTCTGAAAACATCATCTATACTTACTTTCGACGCCTAAATCCATCTGTTAATAAGGTTTCGGGTCTATCTAAATTCTAAGCCTTTTATATTAAAGCCCTTTTATATCGTTTAACTATAAAACTATTACCTAAAAGTAATTTAATGTTAAGAAAGGCAATACAATTTGAAAGGGATTCCAAGATAAAGGTTACACAATGTTATTATCAAATTTATTTTTTTCTGAAGATTTCATGTTTCTCTTATTTTTGGTTGAGGAAAAAAAAAACAAAAACAAGTATTAAAATTGAATTTTAAGTGGGGGCGTAAATGACTTCACGATGATTAGATGGACTTGTTTATTTTATTGGATAGGAAAATGCGATTTGAAAAAACATTTCATAAAATTAGTTCAGTGAATTTGTGCCGAAAAGGGCCCTTAGCGATCAAATTGGGAGATGTATTGATGTTTTCCCTGCTTTATTTTTTCGATGGTGCTAAATCGAAATTTGAGGTTTGCGACTAAAGTTTCGTGAGGTAATATGCTAAAGTTAGCAAGAATTGGTGACAAGATGATTTTTGTTTTTGCATTTTTTGCTTATAACTCGAAAACTTTTGGTTTTTTTCACAAATTACATTAGAGTACAATTTATTAAAAATAGATATACAGATTTCAACAAATGTTAATCCAATATTTTTTTTCTGCAGAATAGGACAAAACGGTCTACAAGAACAACGTACTGTACTACAATAGTTACTACTGTTTAGATTCACATCCGTGATGTGTACAAAAATATTAAACGCCGCCGATTAAAATCGGCCCAACGGGAACGGTTCGTTGCAATCATACCAGGAATAGTTCAATGAGCTCAAGTCTTTTTTGTAAAGTAACTTTTAATTTTAATCAGTGTTTATGACCTTAACTATTACGCGTCTAGCACAAGACTGACTCCTGGGGCTGTGTCAATCAAAAACGATTTGATTTTTTTGATCCGATCATCGAAAAGTATCGATAATTGAAATTACAAAATTTCCATTTCAATCGATCCCAATCTCAATCATTTCGATGATTCTCGATTTTCCATCCGAATCCTAATCATTTATTTAAAGAATCTCGATATTTTGTATCAATCAATCATATTTTTGAAAAATGTCTGAGTTTTTAAAGGGTTTTTGAATCCATCAACATCGTAGCCATCCTTTAATGGAACTCGACAGTTGATAGCTTGACAGATAAGAGACACAATTTTATTTGACAGAAAGTGTGTATTTCGATCCAAATTTCACCCAATTATTCTAACATCACCTTTTTCCGGAGCAGTAAAAGCTATTCCAAAATTTCAGATTTCTTAAAGGTTTTTTAATTCATCTACATCGAAGCCATCTTTCAATTGAATTTTTACAGTTGAGGGCTAAACCGATAGGGAACAAAATATATTTCGACAGGAAAAGTGTATTTTAATCTCAATGTCACTAAATTGCCCTAAAAGCCATCTTTCAATGGAATTTGACAGTTGATAGCTTGCTAAATAGGGACAAAACCATTTTTTTGATATTTTGACAAAAAAAGTGTATTTTGATCCAAATGTCACCCGATCAACCTAAAATCACATTTTACCGAAGCAGTAAGAAAACTGTGAACATTTCAGATTTTCTTTACAGTCCTTAATCCAATCTTTTTTTTTGTTAATCTATTTTTTTTTGGTATTAAGTGCTATTTTAGGTTTTAAAATTTAATGGCCATATTAATTTTTATTCGAATACTGAAAACCAAATGCTGAAATGTCTTCTATCAACATCAACATCTTCTTCTTCTTCTATCATGCCAACATCATAAACAGCTCAGCAAAATATCAGAACTACCGGATTTGACGCAAGGTTTAATCTATATAGTTTTTGGACTAAGATTGAATTTCATCGAAATCGAAATAAAAATCCAATCAAAACAGTATCGAATAATGAATTAAGTGAAATAAAAATTATCGAATGTTCTATTGATTGAAGTGTTCGAATCATTTTTGTGATCGATCTTTGCGCGATTCGATGATTTGAAATGAACTATTTACACAGATCTACTAATTCCCAAACCAACCTTTCACATTTGTGAACTTAGCAGAACAGTCTTAAGCTAGACCAATGGGACCACGGCAGGAATTTGCAGTTTGCTTTACATTTTTAATGCATTTCTATTCCATATTTTGCAGTTCACCAAATATAGGGTGTCATCCACTGCACCGCTGAAGTTAGCAGTGCATGTCCTTTTCTCAGAAACCGGGCTAGCTATGAATCTGAAATAAGGCTCTGAATTTGCAGTTTTATTTGCATTTCGGGAAATGGATAACCCCAAGCTTTAAAGTCCTTACATACAACAAATTTCATACTGCACTGCTAACTTCACTGTGACGTTAGCAAAACATTCCTTTTCTCAGTAACGGAGCTTGATAGAAATTTGCAAATTTGCAGTTTTTTATTCACTTCAAGAAAAAACTCAGTTCAAATTTTAAAGTGCATATAAAAAAAAAAAAAATGACGCCCTATCTATAGTCTGGTTAGGAAACCGAAATCCCTGAACTTTTAATAGGAAAGGACATTATTTGTATGTTTTTAATTTATTTTTGAGATATTTAGAATGTTATTTAGCAAAGGAGTCATTGTTGTAATCTTGTCGCTTGGACGACATTTTTTAAAATGACACCCAAACTGCGTAAAATGATAGATTAAAACAAAATCTTATATTTCCATGGTCAAAAACACGATTAATATTTTAAAAGAAAGGTTTTGGGTAAAAAGTCAGTGTTGCCACTTTTTGGGTACATACTTTTTTATACCAGAGAGTGGGACTTCCCATTTTTTGTATGATTTTTAATATTTTAAACATGCAAAAAAAAAAAAATTGGAAATTCGTCCAGATGCGAAAACGCTTATCGAGAAAATATCAGATAATGTCGTAAAAAACAGTTGTTTAGTAGAAGCGAAACATTTGACAAGGTTTGGCACAAAGGCAGCAAATTAAAATTAAGACAAGTTCTGCCTGAAGGACTTTATAACATTCTAAACGAACAATTAGATATCAGAATTTTCGTGTAAGACACGGATTTCAAAGAAATAGTGGCTGGGCTGGGGTACCACAAGAAAGTGTGTTAGGTCCAGTTCTGTACCTTTTATTTACACCCGATATACCTAAAACAGAAGACACTATCGTATCCAAATTTGCTGATGATACTACAATACAAGCAGTAGGCAAAACGATTAACGAAGCTACTATTAAATTACAAAATGCTCTTACTGAGAGGACAAAAACAAGGCGAATAGCGTTCAATGAACAAAAGTCAGTCCACGTGGACTTTACGTATACAAAAATAAATAAACTATCCGTCTTTCTAAATGCCACTCGTGTTTCATTTGCAAACAAGGCAAAATATCTGGGAATGACTCTATACGCGAGATTAAAATGGAAGCCGCACGTAAAAAAGAAGTGCAAAGAACTAACTTTAACTTACTCAGTTAAAATTCAAGACTTAGCATTGAAAATAAGTTGATTTTATAAAGGCAGGTGCTTAACCTATTTTGAGTTGAATTTAGTCGATACGCCGTCTGCGAAGAACAAAACCTTGCGACTGGAAGCGGTGAACAGAAAACCACTTTAAAATCGTGGAATAAGCAGGAACTTTCACCGGAAAGTAACTTGCAATACGTTACTTAACTTCCTTTAAAATAAATTGCTAGATAAATATCAAGTTAGTTTAAGTTTTAGTTCCAATCGGAAAGTTGAGGTGGTTTAAGTGTAGTAAGAATTTCACGTACCTATTAGCACGCGTTTTTCGGTCATTATAGAGCCTCATACAGAATTTGCACACTCACGGAAAAAAAACTGTTGCCATTTTGCAGTAATATTTTTTTTTGATTTCATAGTCCGGTAGTTTTTAATACTCGTATTTATAACGGAAAAAAGTTTGCGGAAATACCTCCAGATAACGAACGCACGTTGGGAAAAAAGTTTCAAGTGTTTTCATGTTCAAAATATTAAAAGCTATCAAGAAATTGAAAATCTCACCCAATGACATTAAAAAAGGTATGTTTCCGAAAAATGGTAAGACAGACATTTGAATTTCTACTACTTTTTAAGATGTCAACCATTAATTTTCCAATACGCGTAATTGGAGGTGTTTCTGCATTTTGTTTCTTGTTCAAAATTAAAAAAAATACCAAAATAGTGGAAAGTCCCACTCTTTGGTATAAAAAAGTATGTTCCCAAAAAGTGCGAACACCCACATTTTACCCAAAGGCTTGTCTACTCAAAACAATTCTTTTAAAATATTAATTGTTATTTTACCAACACATATTTGATGTCTGAAGGCATTTCCGCAACAAGGACTATCAAAAAAAAAAAGGGGAAGTTCCATAATTTGACACACAAAAAGTATATCCCTTGAAAGTGGCAACATAAAAATTTTAACCGAATGTGTATCTACACATTTTGTTGCAAAATACTAATTTTTATTTCCTCAGCATGTGCTTGCCATTTATAGGCGTTTCCTGCAACTTTTTTTCATGATTAAAATATTAAAAATGATCAAAAACGTGGAGGTTCCACACGTTGACTTAGAAATAAAGCATGTTTCTAAAAAGTGGAAACACTTAAATTTTACCCGAAAGTTCACTTACTCAAAAACTAGAACTAAATTTCATCCTTAATGTGTAAGGACTAAATTCCACTCACAAAAAAGGTCCCACCCAAAAAATGCACCGGATTCGGTTTCCTGACCGGACTAGTGGTGTCGAGGATGAGTTGTAACTTCGGATCAGTACATCTTTCTTAAAAATGTTTTGAGAATTTTATAAATAAAAATTATAATAGTTTAAAAGCCGCAACAATTTTGTTTGCAAACAAAATATTAGATATTCTAAATACTTCCTGTCAAACAAATGAAATATTAAAAATGGGCAACGCAAGCTGCAACTTGGCTGGGATAAAAATGCAACCAAAATGCCTATGTTCAGCTATGTTTCTTTCATCAGTTTCCCTTAACATCATGACATTATAGAATTATGATCATCTATGAAGGTCATATATTTATGAGGTAACAAAAGCCCTACAAGAGAAAAAACATTAATTTTTCACTAAGATACTACAACTGCAAACATTTATATCTGTGTCATGTCTCATGAGAACACAATTTAATAAATAACAATCAACTATGTACTTAATAGTTATTACTCCCCTTTCATTAGTATCTTTGTCACGATTCTTCGTAATGTTCATAAACCACAATAGATCACCTAATCCTTTAATAGTCCTAGAAATTATCATCAACATAATTAACTAGATGCTGGTGAAAGTTAAAATTGACTAAATTTAGCTTTACATCGTTCGTAAATTGTAGGCTATTAGAACTGTCACAAATCTATGGCCAACCTTAATAAATAAATTAACACTTCCTTGATTAAGAAAATCACATCTGTATAGTTCCTCCGTCGAAATCAATTCAAAGCCAGCATGTCTAATTCCACCATTTATAATTGATAGCATTATTAACCCGCTCGTGCTACATTACCAATTTATAAACATAGCTATGCCACCCCCGCCTTACCGCAGGGCAATTTTAATTAAGTGCTCCCGTTATGTTCTTCAGTTAATTATTTCGTTCATTTGGCAGCCTAATTTAAACGTTCGCTCTTGTTTCTTCGCTATTTCAAGTCAAACAATATACACACTAATATTTACTAAGCCTTCTTGCACCGCAAACAAAATCCGTTTTATTATAAAAAAAGGAGTCCATGTGGTATCCTTAAGCTCCTTTTGAAGTGAACTCAAAAGTTTATGTACATAGGTATAGATGGAGCCAAGTTATTTGTATACGAAGCAATAAAACAAAAGAAAGAACACACCGTTTCAGTTTAAAAATGCTGTGTTTACTTCTGTAACGCACATTTACACACGCAAAGTTTAAAGAGGTGTTTGTGTTTGTGTTTATGTTATATGCTTCATTTAAATAAATTCCCCCTTGGCTTCGCATAGGGATAAGGATAAGGATATACACTTTTTTTTTTGTTTATTTCATGCGCACCGTTAGCCGTTGTTTGTTCTTTTCGCATGAATTTAAGAAACAGAAACAATAATTCGAGTTTATCTGTATTTGCATAAAAAATAAAACAGCGATTTTGAAGAGATATCCTTCTGTGTTTTTGACAGTGGTCCCTTTATCAAAAAGGTTTACAAAAATTGGTAGTTTTATTTATAGTGGATATCATTGTGGTAAGGATGAAGAAGTAAAAACTATAAACAGCATCAAATCGCAGTTTTGTGCCAGCCAAGGAACATTATTAAAATAACTCAGTATCTTTATGGTTCTTTTTTTTGGTTTTATACAAACTACATAAAATTAAATGGAAGCAAATTAAAACTACTAAAAGCTTCTTAAAATGGGAGACGGACACAATCCCGAAATTCATAATACCGAAAACCCAAAATCCCGAAAACCCATATCCTGAAAACCCAAAATCCCGAAAACCCAGAATCCTGAAAACCCAGAATCTCGAAAGTTCAGAATCCCAAAAACCCAGAATCCTGAAAATCCAAAATCCTAAAAACTTGAAATCCCGAAAACCTAAATCCACAAAGGCCATGATCCTGAAACTTTTTTTTGAAAAAAATGAGTCAATTATAAAAAATACAAAATTTGAAAAAAAATAAATATTGTGACATCTCTGACGAACTTTAAGGCCAAATTCAAATTAAACTTTTTTATCGATAACCAATCAGATATTGGGATTCTGGGATTGATGAGTTTTCGGGATTGCGGGTTTTTGAGATTTCGGGTTTCTTGGGATTCTGGGTTTTCGGGATCCTGGATTTTCGGGATGTTGAGTTTTTAGATATCGGTTTTTGGGATTCTGACCCCAATCCACTACTTACCAACAAGAACAGCCACAGTAAGCATTTCTCAGATTTTTATCGTTTTTTGTGTTTTTGTTGGTTTTATATTTTTTTTGGGTGCTGCCCTGACTGCCCCTGCTTTAAACTAACTACTTACCTCGACTTTTGCAGCTGTTCTGTACGCAATTAGATCGTCGACATACGAAATTGCCTTAGTTAAACTACTTATCAGATTGCTGTTGTAAATGCTGAAAAGAATCGGCGAGTTAACTGCTCCCTGCTGAAGACTATTTTTAATAATAAAGCTAGAACTAACGGGTGATTTTTTAGCTGGTTTGGTTTTGGCAACACTGGTTTTGACGACGTGTGTTTAGTACCTTGTGTCACTGTCAAACAGCTTCAGTTTGGTTTGCAATTTAACCATGGATCGTCTTACAAATGAACAACGCTTGCAAATTATTGAATTTTACTATCAAAATTGGTGCTCGGTTCGAAATGTTCATCGCGCGCTGCTTCCATTTTATGGTCGGCATTCTCGACCTTCTGAGCAGTCTATTCGGAAGATTGTGACCAAATTTCGCACCAAATTTACTTTGTTGGACATTAAACCACCAACACGTTTACGTACTGTGCGTAGTGAAGTAAATATTGCGGCCGTATCAGCTAGTGTGACAGAAGACCGCAAAATGTCGATTCGGCGCCGTTCCCAGCAGTTAGGCCTTTGTTACAGCACTACGTGGAAAATTTTGCGGAAGGATTTGGGCGTAAAGCCTTTTAAGATACAGCTGGTGCAAGAACTAAAGCCAGCCGACCTACCACAACGCCGAATTTTTGGTGAATGGGCTCTTGGAAAGCTGGCCGAGGATCCGCTTTTTTATCGAAAAATTGTGTTCAGCGATGAGGCTCATTTTTGGTTGAATGGGTACGTAAATAAGCGTAATTGCCGCATTTGGAGTGAAGATCAGCCAGAAGCATTGCAACAGCTACCAATGCATCCCGAAAAAGCCACTGTTTGGTGCGGTTTATGGGCCATATTTCTTCAAAGATGATGCGAATCGCAGCGTTACTGTCAATGGTGAACGCTACCGAGCGATGATAACAAACTTTTTTTTGCCCGAAATGGAAGTTCTTGACTTGCATGATATGTGGTTTCAACAAGACGGTGCCACGTGCCACACAGCACGCGAAACAATGGCGCAATTGCGAGGCGAGTTTGGTGAACAGTTAATTTCACGTTTCGGGCCGGTCAATTGGCCGCCTAGATCGTGCGATTTGACACCATTAGATTATTTTTTGTGGAGGTATGTCAAAGCTAATGTCTATAGGGACAAGCCCGCTTCGATTGACGCACTGGAAGCCAACATCCATGCATTCATTCGTGAGATACCGGCCGATATGTGTGAAAGAGTATGCCAAAATTGGACTCAGCGGATGGGCTACCTGAGACGCAGCCGCGGTCAACATTTGCATGAAATTATCTTTAAACATTAAATTGCAAAGTTCAAACTATCGATTCAAATAAATATTTCATTCATTTTTTCGATTTTTTTGTGTTTTTTTTTTTTAAAGTTCTAAACCTCTTAAAAAATCACCCGTTATAATTCTCGTTGGCTGGAAGAAAACAAGCATATAGTGGGGCTATAATTGGGAGTGGAGCTTTTCGTCAATTCTTTTTGGAAGACTTTAGTAAACCTGACATTTAATGAAATAGGAATGCCAAAATGAAATAGATTATAAGCACAGTATGGGTGTGTACCCCTTTTGACGATACAGAAAGCTACTTTTCGTTGGTTTTTGACATTTGTTTCAGTGCCCTTCCGACAATTATAGTTCTACCTTGAAGTTTGTGGTAGAAGTCACATTGCCATTCTTGACAAAAAAAAAACTTTCTGCTATTGACCATATCATAAAGCTTACTAATGTCGAATTTTGTCAGCTTTAAAGTAAGACCCTCTAACCAAACGGTGTCAAAGGTCTTCTCCAAATCAACCAGGCAGGCATTTGTACACTACTTTTAGATTTATTTCATTAGACACCAGAAACAAGTTTAGACGTGGCCTTAAACCGAACTGATTATCCGATATGATTTTATTGTCCTCTGCCCACTTAGACAGAGCTCTATTGATAACTTTTTCGAATACCATGTTGATACTCCAAAAAAGACTTATCGACCGGAGATTCACCGAATTGAAGTTGTCGTTTCCCTTTTTCGGAAGGGAATGCACCACTGCTGTCTTCCACCGCATTAGAATTAATGCATTATAGAGAGCGTTGTTAAACACTATGAAATAAATGTCTTCTGCTTCTGGTGGTAAATGTCAAAGTACAACGTTGGATACTACATCGGCTCCTGGTAACTTCTACTTCTTCTTTAAATAATCGAAGATGAGCTGGAGCTTTAACTTCGAATTGACTGATTTACAATGCCGCGTTGGGCGTTTTGTTGAAAAATGTGGCCATCTTGTGTTGGAAAAAAGTTTGATTTTTGTTCTCGTTTTGTCTTGACACGTCCGTTACGCTTCTTTAATGTTACATACGCATCGCGAACGGAAACGCGTACGTGTTTGCCCGGCTACCGGCTAAATCGATGTTCTCTGATCGCCACAGCGCAATGTCATTTCAAAGGTAGAAACGGTGGAGCAAGGCTCTGTTTTCCAGGTCGTGGGTCGGGTGAATTCACGCATTCACCTTGTACACTTGCTGGAGAGCAGCCCCCACAGCCTCATCAGGATCATCGACAGTCAAAGGATCATCGTTCAAGACGGAATCCTCTGGATTAATTCTTACTGTCAGAAGCACGTCTTTATTCTCTTTTTTTTTATCCGATGGAAATCTTCAAAAGACACTCGGTAAGAATCGGTACCAAGTAGTGTGGGACTCTTACCGCACTAAAACCACCGGTGGATCAGGACCAATCTATGAAAGATCGACAAATGATTTTTCTTTCTTAATTTATAAATCGCATTGTGGGAAGTTTAAGTTATAACACTTTCCCATAGCTTTTAGACCATCAGCTCATGAGGCTTGGTTCTTCTTAATCTCCGAAAATTTTCTCGTACATTTAAGACGGTCTCCATTTCGGAGTTGGTATGATTTTGCAGTCGCTTATTGTGTGATACAGCGTGTTTTTGAATCACTTCTGTAACCATTTCAATTTGAAGGTCACGATGTAGATCGCTATTCCTTATATACCAAGGGACATTTATTATTCCGCGAAGGTACTTGCTTATATAACATTAGCTTGTTCTGGATAGATAGGTCAGAGTTCGTTCCTAGTAACCAGTACATTTTTCTGTACTTCAAGTTTAGTTCGTCTTTTTTCTTTTCTTTTTGATGTACTCTTCCCATTTAAGCTTTGCATCCAAAGTCATTCCAAGGTATTTGGCAGTATTGGAGTAAGGTACTGTTGTACTGTTTATAAGAATTGGAACATTGTTTATTTTTTTGTTTGTAAAGTTTATATGCGTCGATTTTGTTTCATTTAGTTTGATTCGCTATTTTTGCGTCCAATCACTAACTTTATCGACTGCATTTTGCAGTTTTTGTGTCGCCTTCGTAACGGATTTATCTGGCACCAATATTGCAGTATCATCAGCAAAGGTGGCCATGATAGCGTTGATGTCCACTGGAATATCCCTTGTATATAACAGATACAGGGTTGGTCCTAGGACACTTCCTTGTGGTACACCGGCTTCAATTTTCTTTAGTTCCGAGTAATTTTGGTCGTACCGTACTCTAAAGAGTCGGTTCATAACGTAGGATTTCAGATTTCAGTCTTTATTCTCTGAAGCTTTAGACATCGCAGATCACTCCTTCTAAATATCTTGTTAATTTGGGGAAATAAACTCGGATCGCTAAAATTAACGGCCAGAACTTTGTTATCCCAATATAAGTTTAGTAACAATAGATAGTTTTCCTTCATTAGTTGGTTGATGTTCTTGATCAAAAACTTCAGTATCCTAATTTCCAGATCGTGTGGGTCAGAAAACTGTCTGTACAAGAGTTTAAGTCTTGTCAGTAGTTCCAAATGTATTTATCATTATCAATGAACAAATCGGTTTCACAAACATTATTCAGAGCTTTGTATATACCAGCTGCAGTTCGTCATTATTTTGACAGAAATTTCAATTCAAAACTCACGCTGTTACGGCAAACGGCAACCACTTTGGCGCTAACTTATCAATATTTTCCAAAGTTGTTTAGCATTAATCGATTCATTTTTTACTGCGGAAATACATCATAACACAATTTTATCAATTTTTGGACCCATAATAGCTTCTACGATAAAAATAGAAGTGATTCAAAAGGAAACCAAAAGATGGCTTATTGTTGATTTAAAATCTCCTTTTGAGACTTTTACTTTTTACTACTTTAATAAAAGTTTTATTTTCGTTACTTCAAAACCCACAAGGTGCCACTGTTTCTCGTTTAAGAGATGCTGATTTTTTCTTTCAGACCCAGCAACCTATTTAATGGTTGTTTTTTTTTTTTGTGAAACAGTTGAACGAATTTATGTGACCAAGTCTATATGCACGCTATATCCAGTATGATTTTGATTACATAAAATCTAAAATCACCATCAACACCGTTTAGATAATGACGGATTTGTGGTTTGCTTTTTATTCTATCAACCTAATTCTGGAATAAGTTGCCATTTAGTTTTTCGGTGCGAAAAGGATTAGCTTTGTTATTTGCACTACTTGAATAGTGGATGCTAATACCACTTAATGGTTATTGGGTTTTGCGATTTAATTAAGTGGAATTACGAATGGAATTAAATGAGATAAGGATGTTCGATCACAGAGTATTATGTTGCATAATGGGTTTATTTTATTTGCGTGTTCGAATTAATTATGGAGTGGTTTTAAGTGCATGTTTATCTAGTTGGAAAATGATTTTGAACATGATATAGAAATACAAGTATGTAAGTACATACTTCACTCACAATTAAGTTCTCTATTTGAATAAAAAATTATTCTAATGTACGTAGTGTGGGACTGATTCAACAAACTTTTGTTTTTCCTTGAAATCTTGGGGTTTTAAGAAAAGGCTCTTGGACTTGCATTGTGCCTGCCTGGGAAACAATTAATTGCTCAGAACTTAGTCTAGGCCAGCAGCGCAACAATCTCTCACGGTGAAGTGCTTGTTTTACCTTCTCGTGGTGGTCCACGGCCAAGTATCTGCGTATCCCGTTATACGTTAGTAGGCTTGGTGAAATGCCTAGCTTTCTAGGATAGGTTACGGAGGTTAGCATTCTTCGTAACTGAAATCAATTCTGCTACCGAAACGGACAAAACGCCTCGGATAAGAAATGATAACACGTTGACAACACTGTATTTGGACAAAGATTGGTTTCTAGAATGTGAAGACGCTTCTTGATAAAGGAAGGCACCCTTGAAGTGCCAGATTCCTCCAACTGGAGGCCTCGGGGAAGTATCAGGAAGTTGTCGTGAATTTCTCGTTGGATTGCTGCTTTCCAAAACAGCTCCCAAGAGCTTAATTTTCTGGGAGCCTTTAGATGGCAGGATTATGAAAGCTAGGTTCCGGACTAGAGTACTTAATGTCACCATCATACAGTGTTACGCCTCTACTGAGCTCTCTTCTACCGAGCAAAAGAAGGCCTTTTATAACCGGGTGAGTGCTGCTTATAATAGTACACCACGTAGAGATATCATAATGTTGTTGGGAAAATTGAATGCCAAGGTTGGCAAAGACAACGATGGGCTAAGGCTTGTTATTGTAAAGTATGGTAATGGTAACCCCAACGATCGGTCACTGGGTAGAAACAGAGTCAGGGTTTCCGAAGAAATTTGGGCTATAATCGAGGAAAGAAAACAGCTCAAAGCTCGTATTGCAGCTATCACAGTAAAAAGAAGAAATGACATAGAATCTGCACATCGCATAGAGATGAGGGAAATTAACCGTAGCTAACGACTTGATAAGCACAATTATATCTACTTATTGGCTATAGAAGCAGAAGAGGCTGCAAGTAGGTGTGACAGTAGGAGCACCTACAGAATAACCAAGGATCTTATAGGTGTGCAAAGCTCTAAACAACACCTGGTAAAGGACATAAACGGATGGATCACTGCTAGTTTCAGATGAGGACCAGCTCAAAGGGTGGAAGGATCACTTCTGCTGTTTTGAACCGTATTTTCACCATTGAAGTCAAACCAAAACCCACCCGTCCGTAGTAACAAATTCCCGAATACGCACTGTATCCCCCAGTAGAGGAGAAATCTTAACCACAATCAAAGCACTGAAGAACAATAAAGGGGCTGTACTTGATGGTATTCCTACAGAGCTCTTACGAGTAGTGCCAACAACATCGAGTGAGCTCCTGTACCTACTTATTGAAAAAGCTTGGGAAACGGAGAGTTTGAGAAGTGGAAACAGGGAATGATTGTAAAGCTCCTAAAGAAAGGAAGCCTTACGCAGTGCGAAAACTGGAGAGGAATTTACGTGCTGCCTGCTAGCTAGTAATAGCTAAAATCGTACTGGAGCAAATAAAGACCATCTCGAAGACACTGGACCTTGCGGATCATCATAGAAAAGTGCATGGAATATCAATAACCACTTCACTTCTGTTCATTGACTTCGAAAAAGTGTTTGATAGTGTCAATAGAGAATTCATCGAGAAGAGAGTTTTCAATGTCTTGGGATTACTGTCTCTACTGACGTAAACATTCCTGAAGAAATTAAAAAAAAAAAAAATTAACTATGACGTCTTCACTAACATAAACGGTGACGCACGAAAGCCCCCCATCTTGAAAAAAGGGGTGAAAATTGTTTCCTCGATATCTTGACTAACGATTGTCTTACAAGAAAATTTATAATTTTTTTCTATAGAAAATTTAATTCTCCATAATTTATGTTAACGTACTTTTTGCCGTAAAATTGAAAATAAAAAAGACGTTTTGCAGAAAAAGGTTAAAAAAGGGCTTTACATTTGTTTCTATTAATTTTATTGAAAAAATACTCATAATGTTATTTGTAGACTACAACAAATTTCCTATACTCATTTCTTAAATTCCCTCTATACCAAGACGCTGCAATGGGTTTACACCAAGCGGTATTTTTTTTTTATTTCTCTTTGTTGTTCTATTTTGTTGCTTCTATTTAGTATTTCATGACGTTTTTCACTCCTCCAATACACGTTAGCAGACTTAGTTTTATATTTATTATACAGAAATGCGAAGGGCAATCTGACCTAAAATGGTATACCTAAGGAAAATGGTCCATATCTCGGATTCAAACTTATAAAAACCTAAAATATATTTTTTTTAGCATAGAATAAACAATTTTGCTTATGTTTTTGAAGTTTTAAGGTAAGAAAACAGCCAAAAAGTGTTTGAATTTACTTTTTTATTAAAGGACCTTCCATGACATATACAAAAGAATGCTGGGGTAAAATGGCACACCAGTAGATATCCCATTTTACCAAAGTAAAGCAAATTCAGTTCTTAATTTAGTATAAAATTTATTTATAGCAAAAACGATCTTTAAATACAAATTTTATAAAAAATAACACTTAAATATAAGAAGAAATTTTCATTGAATGAGTGAATACAAGGAATTTAAAATTAATTACTTTCAAATACCGCAAACATATTTTTTAACCATTTATTTGTTTTCGGTATCGTTTGTTTCAAAGTGATGCATGACTGACACTCCGATTGTCAGTGGTCCGAACAATCATTTTTTTTAGTAAATAAAATAAAAATGCTAGTGCATGTCTAAAATCGCACACTGTGCCATTTTGCCCAAAAAACATTTTTTACCATTTTGCCCGTTCATAGATATTTTGTTAAACGTCCCACATTGATTTAAATTTCATAGATTTTGGGCAATTTGGATACTTCAATAGAAATAAATATTTTTTCCTAACATGTGCTCATCTCGCGTTGTAAATTAATCAACTTTTAAGCATGTATTTTTTTTTTTACTCTACCTTTATTTTTGCACGTTTCTTGCAGTGATTGTTTTTCAAAAACTGACCTGCCAATTTAAAAATTACTGCTGGAAGCTTCCAAAATATTGTTTCACAAATTACTTTAATTCTTTTCGCTTACATGTTTTCTAGCCAGGTGCCATTTTCGGCCAGGTTCCCCTAAATTGTGTGTTGTATTTTTGTATATAGTTATTATTTAAAATAATATTCTGTTTCCTTTTTAAATACCTAACTCGTTTCCTCGCCACCCCTGAGATAAAGTAAGAAAGTGCGTTATTTTTTAACGTGGTTTCCCCAATAGACATTATCCACTAAAACGCTAGTTTTCTTTAACAAAGACGTTCTTTGTCTCCTCGACGGTCCTGGTCGTGGTTCACAATCCATCATTGTACTATCTAATACGGGCTGAGAGTTGAAGCATGATTCTAGTGGTGATAATGTTGGAAGGTCTTCGTCGAGTTCATCGTGATCAAGCGACGAACGACATTATCCATTATACTATCCGCAAAATGTTTAAAACAATATAAATGCAAAGTTATTTCAGACACTGTTCGTAAAAATTCTGCAATACAATCAAGGTCCTTGGCACTCGCTTGATCAATAAGAGATTTTACTCCTCTCGAGTTAATAAAAATTAATGGTTTATCAATAAAAAGATTTTTACAAATTAAACATTCATTACTCATAATGAAAACACTGTTGAAAAGTATTAAACAGTTTAAAAATTGTTTCCAAAGAAAAAATTGTCGAAGCACTGTTCAAAACATTGCACAACTATCAACAGACAAGAAAAGAACGTTTTACAGAAACACTACTTCTCTTAAAAAAAAAAACAAATAAAAGCTGACAAATGCGGGCCTTTATTGATTGAAATTTCATTAGTTCCCATTTATGTAACTTGGTTGGCTGGTTGAACGAGGCAAACATCGTCTATTTTGGACTGATTTTACCAATAAAATTTTATGGACTAAGGTGTTGATAAAAATCGTTATTAAATACTAAATTTGTGTTTTGTGTAAACCCATTGCAGAGTCTTAGAATAAAGAGAATTTAAGAAATAAGTATAGAAAATTGATTGCAATAAGATTATCTACAAAAATCATCATAACTATTTTTTTAATAAAATTAATAGAAAAAAGTTATAGCCCTTTTTTAATTTTGTTCTACAAAACGTTCACCTATTTTCAACTGTAACTTCTTTACTTACTTAATTTTACGACAAAAAGTACGTTAACATAAATTGTAGAGACCTTATTTCTCTATTAAAAAAATATGAATTTTTCCTGTAACACCAACGCCTCTCAGGATATTGAGGAAACCATGGGGGGACTTTCGTCCCCGAAAATCGGGTTTTATACGCACGTTGACCGCCCCTAGATATCTAAAGAAAAAAAGCTGTCCTACCCTACAAGGGGCACCCCCCTGGGGCTTTTCCCAGATATAAAATATTAGATATATGAATTCAATCATAAACAAAAAATTTCACTGCTCAAAGGATATAATCCGCCTTCAAATTTATTTTAATTAAACGTGCGTATTTAGAGTTAAAACACAAAAATCAAAGTAAAAAATTCATATTGTGGACTTTCTGTCAAAACAAATTTCAAATTTGGAAAATTGCTTAGAAGACACAAAACACCGATTCAAAAGGTAATAAAATGGAATTTTAAGATAATGAAAGGTTTTAAAACTGGTTGAAGGAGCCATAATTCGATATTCGAATTCAGTAATTCTTTTTGACTAAAAGTACATTAAAATATCATTTAAGGACTTGCTAGGTTTTGACACAAAGCCGACGATATGTACATCGTTCGTGAAAAGTTGAAAAAATAACAGGGCAGGTAGTAACAGTAGAAATTTTTTCAGACATAGAATTTTCAAAAAGTAATACTGAACCATGAAAAAACATTGAAAATTCATTTAAAAAAATGTATTCCACCAATGAATCTAGGTGACACTTAATAACAATTTAGTGACCTTTGAAATGAAATATTTTTTTCTTAAGATAACCTTAATAAGGTACCTAAAAATTTTGTTCAGTGACCTGCAATGACTTTTTAAAAAAAACTTTGAAATCCCATTAGAACAAATTCACAACCAGTTAATGTAGCTAGTTGACCTTTTATCAGCGGCCTTTTGAATTGGACACAAATAACAAAACCGTACAAATGAAAACTCGCATTCGAGATCTTGCAAATATTTAAAAATCCCGCTAATTATGTGACCACTCAATTTTGAGTAGGTATTCGAGATTTTAATTTTCGAGATTTTGGTTGACATTTACAAGATTGTAAGGTGAGAATGCAATATTTTTTTTTTACTTAGTGTGAGATATCATTTTTCAAGTTCTATAAATAATGCAGTTTCGATATTTAAGATTTTGGTATCTTGCAAATTTCTAACAGTGAAGTGCGAAAAATTGGGCGGTACTTGGAAAAACTTTTACCGTTGATTCAAAATTTTCTAAGTCCAACTCAACAAATTTATAAAATTTAACTTTTTGGACTTTTTACTGATCGCATACATTCTTTGCAAATATATAAATGACATATCGCTTGCTTAATCTCAAAATCAAGGTCAAGCAACCATTAGGCAACTTAGTTGTAAATTGCGATCAACTTTTAGTTTCTAGCACTATGAAGTAACTTAAAGCATAGAGCAACTCGAAGACATGAGTGGTAGCAAGCCTTTTCTTATGGAAAAACTGCCTCATTTTACTTCGTTTTCCCAAGACTGTAATTGCTTACGCTTTCCCACTAACTTGGGTGCACCATTTTGGGAATACAAAGTTTTTTGTTTTGTAATTTTGACGTTTCATGAATTTGTTTTGTTCGGGGGATGTCATTAAGGAAAGTGGTAAGTATAACAAAAGTAGATTCAAGTTGCCAGCAAAAGATCAGAACAGATCTTGTAGAGAAAATACGATCTTATTGTAAAAGAGTTAAGATTTTAAGGGCAAAAATAAACTTTTCATAAACAATATTTTTAGTATCTCGTGACATAATAGTTCTGGCTTCAATTTCTTAATTAATTAATTTATTTTTCAAAAAATATTTCCAATGGAAACAAAATTTACGATTGTATTGCAGGTACTTGCTTTGATGTTCAAGTTGCCTGGAATAAAGAACTTTTAAAATATGCCAGTAATTACATATATAAAGAATATAAAAATATATAAAATAAGTATATTTAAATTGTTTTTTTAATTGTTTAACAACTTTTCAAATAGCTTAAAACTTCAAACCAATTTGATAGCTTGAAGAAATATGAAAGCACAAAAAAAATTAAAATTGTTGTAGCGATTTTCTTAAAAAGCTATTTTTTATATTAAATTAAATAAAAATTAATTTTAAAATACATTTATAAACTAGTTTCAAAACAATTCATCAACGCATTCTTGAAATATTGAATTTTCAAAAAAAAAAAAGTTATATCTTCTTAAAAGGCCAACATTTATTTTTTATTTTGATATGCAATATTATTGAGATTCTTATGGAGCTTTTGCATGAAAATTTTGATTGAAATTCTTTGAACAAATCGAAGTTAAAAAACCCTTAAATGGCAGGTACCGTTATTAACAGTTTTTCGGATTTTTTTTCCAGAATATTCACCATGCCTACAGTAATCCACTGTTTTTTATCAAATTCGTTGAAGCCGTTTT
Source organism: Dasysyrphus albostriatus (assembly GCA_946251815.1). Classification (NCBI taxonomy): domain Eukaryota; kingdom Metazoa; phylum Arthropoda; class Insecta; order Diptera; family Syrphidae; genus Dasysyrphus; species Dasysyrphus albostriatus. Next base: position 58,120,714 of record OX276337.1, read on the forward strand.
TCAGATAAATAAGCTTTTTCTTAATGGTTGTATAACAAGTACTGAAATTTAAAAAGGTAAGAAATATCCCCTCCGAAGAATTAAAAAAAAAAAACAATTTAAAAATTTTGAAGAAAATCGCTTCAGTGGTTTAGGCTGTAGTTGTAGGTCAAGGAATAAATTTCAATGGACTATATACACAGGTCGTATTTGGCGGGTTAAAAAATGTAAATTTTTTTTGAAAATCAAATATTATGAAAACAAATGGTCGATTTTTGTAGAACTCGGTTTTTTAAGGTTTTTTTTTTATACTCTGTAAAGTATTTTAGAAAAAAATTACTTTTATGAAAAAATAACAATACCTTCTATGCAAATTTTGAAACCTCGTTAAGGAAACTGTTTTTTTTTTTTAAACGGCTCTTACGAATTTTATAAAACTTTTTATGTATTATTAAATTATTGCGATATGCAAACAAAAATTAAAAAAATACAAATAGCAACTATGTATTAATAGTACCTACTTCGCATAGAACGTTTTTTTTTACATTTTTTTCTACGAGTAAAATCGGCTGAATGGGTAAAGATTAATTTTTTTATCTACAAATTTCAAATAAGATTAAAAAATATTGCATATCAAAATTTTCAAAAAAAGTTTTAGAATTTTTAATATCTCAAAAACGGGTTGACAAGTTTTTTTTTTTATTTAATTTTTATATGCACATAAATAACGATTTACAACAAAAAAATTTCCTTAAAAATGTTTAAAGAATTTGATATATAAAATATTTTTTTTAAGAAATCCGCTCCAACAATTTCAAACACTTTTTTTTCCACACAATCATAGTCAATCAAAAATTAAGAAGGCATTTTTTTTTTACATTTAAAAGTCTTAAAGAAATTATTTTAGCTAAATGAAATATCGTATTTTATGATTTAAACATCTTTCTTTCATAATTTCCAGGGCTTTACTTTATAATGTTCTTAAACCCTCAGCGTCTTGAAAATAAGAGCAAGTACGTGCGACTTAGTCCTGCATTTTATAAATTATTCATACGAAAAAAAAATTGAAAAAGAAAATGAAGTTAATTATTTCGGATTTTCTGTAAAGAACATATATGAAAGTTTCGAAAGAGTTGAAGAAATTAAAAATTGTTGGTTTGGGGATTTTGTCTGTTTTTTGTTTCTAAAAAAAAAAATAAATAAAATATTCTGCTCAAGTATGTAACATTTAAGCTTCTTAAGCTCGTAAACGATTTTTCCTCTTGATGGTGTATATGAAGTATGAATCATAAATCTTTGTAAATTCATATCAATTCAAACATAGAGACCGAAATTAATTTATTTAAAAAAAAAGGAAAATCCCTTAGGAATTTATAAACTTCTCAAGCACAATCCCGAAATATATATAAATGTCCCACATTAGTTTTACAAGAAAACCAACAACAGAAACCATCAACGTCAAAAGGAAAGCATAAGCTCTAATTATCCCTCTCCTCGCAGGCCTTACATTTTGTCTTGAAAAAAGGATATTCTTGTAGATTATTTTTCTTAAAAAAATATTATTTTTTTTAGATATTTTCACAGAAAGTTGGTATATTTCTTTCAGTTATTCGGATTTACTTCAAGCTATACAAGAGTTTGAAGAGTTTGAGAGATGATTAATTTCATAGCGCGTTTAGTGATTTGATTAAATTGTATATGGTTCTTATGTTTAGTCTGGTGGATTTAATTTCTCCACAAGGCCCATTTATAATACAAAAAATATTCTTCCATTATAGAGATGTACATAGTTGTTGTTTTATTTCTAGAAACTAGATGACAAAGGTTTTGAGTAATTGTTTTATGAAAATGTCATTCTTAGACGAAATATGACTTGTAAGTTGATTGTTTTGAATCTAAATATAGTTTAATGTATTTCAAATTCGATTTACTTAAAGTGTCAGCTCTTTTTATTCTCATAAGAACTCAAATAATCCACAGTGAAGATTTGTATAATTATTTAACTTTATGACCTATAAAAGATTGAAAACTTTACAGATCAAATAAATATTTATTTAATCGCGCCGTCAGTGTTGTCGGGGTTGTGCGTCCTGTTGAACTTGTATACAATTTTTGCTTTGCAAATTCATATCCTTGTACTCCCCCATCACTGGCAAGTCTTTTATTCTTGAATTTTAAATCACTAACGAGGACTCTCATTTGAATGGTAAACACTTTTTTTTTTTTTTTAGATCACAAGGCTAGGGCTTGAAAGAAGTTTAACATAAACATGGCATTAATATTTCATGCGTTTGCGAATAGAATTTTGCATATTGCGATGCTGTGATTGAAAGAGATTTCAGGTGTTATACGTTTTCTGTCAAATGTGACCGCGAGTAAAGGACGAATTTGAATTTGTAAAATATAGCTTCAAGGCAACACACCGTCGTCGATGAAGGACAAAGTGTGCATATATGAAAAAGACCTTAACCATGTGCTTAATTTTGGGATAATTTGCTTCAGTGACTGAATATAATCGCACACACCATTGCCACGAAATTAAGGTTACTAGCATCTGTTCACGAAATGAGAACGAGCTTTCGTTTTAATTAAAACGGACGCTACCGAAAATTCAGCATAACATGAACATCGACGACAAATAGACCGACAACTACAGACAACAAGAGGGCCTACCTCTACAAGCGCAACATGTCCTACTACATTTATACGAAAAACATTGCCTTGTCTCTTATGCTGATGTCGATGTTGTTTTCGCTTCTGTTTTTGAAAATCCCATTTTGAGCAGAGGGTCTTACTATGACATCGCCAGGAGTCCACAAAGTACGTGCTTAATTTTTCAGGCCATGTAGATGCAGAGCCATATGTAGGTATGAATGCATTGTTCTTGGAAATAATGGCAAGGTATAGAGGATAAATGCTAGAAGATTATTATTTGCCTATCTGCACAAGTATTCGTACAATTGAGGGAAACCATTATAATTTTCTATCTGACGAAACACGCATGGATGGGATTTTTGGATTGTTTTAAGATTTTGACTACCGAACGGACTAATATATTTTCAAGGGTACAATGACAAAGTGGTTTTGGGTTTACCCTTCTGGCTAAAGGGTTTGTGCATTTTTGTAAATTTGTGCATCCGTATTAACGTCAAACAATGAAGCCTTAACATTTGCTTAAAATATGGTGTAGAGCATTTTCATTTAATAAACTTATCCGATTTTGGTTTTGGCGTAGTTGAAACGAATTACAATTTTTTTTTTTAATTTACCATTACAGGACTAGATTAAACTTCATATCTGTAATATTTTGAATATTTGAAGTAGAAGTGTGTTTCAAATTGTAAGGAAATAATTCCCATAGTGAAAATAAAATTCTAATGTTTTTGGAAGAAAGGGAATATATTTTTCTCTTTTCTTGACAAAACTTTATTTTCTAACCTAATCTTTGAACACAAGCAGATCATAAGTTTAATACATTTATGTAAAACATCAAATACATTTATGTAAAACATCACGGTATTTGAGTCTTTAATATTTAACCACTCGTGCTTTGATAATAGTAGAAAGATGGACGGTTACTTTTTTCCAAAATTCCAGAGGCAGACAGATGTGTTCATAATGATACCAACACAGCGACACAATTTCGAGAATTTTAATTAACATCACTTTAATTGATAAATATTTGGTCATTTTTCGATGAGCACTATGACGTATGCGTAACTTTTTTGTCCAGATTTTTTTTTAACGCGGGATTGTTTTTTTTTTGAGATCAAGAAATTGTCGGGCAATGTATGGGAAAAACCCAGAGTGGATTGAAATGATACATATTTGGATTGAAGGGGCATCAATTGCAAAAAATAAATATAACCAACCAAAAATATGGAAATAATGTGAGAAAAATGTTTAAGACATGAAATATGATATTTGAATTCGATAAAACAACTTCGATAAAATAACTAGTAAGAAGTGAAATAAACAGAATGCCATCTGAATTCCTGGTCAAATATATGTAATTGTTTGAAACACAAAATTTAAGATCTTTGCAGCTGTTTCTAAAACAAAAATTATTTTTGTGTATAAAATGCTTACAACTTTTTTAAGGACAAATTTAAGTTGGAAAAATATTATTTTTTAAAGACTAATTTACAAAACCCATTTTTTGAAGAAGGAATTTTGAGAATGCATAACGTTGCAAGTATTGCTGTTGTTTTTGGATATTTGTTTCCTATTTTTAGTCAATTTTTAAGTTAACTGCCCCTTTCAGCTAACCGGGGGGAGTAGACCCTTTCAACATTTACAAAAGCAATTTTCTTTAAATTCAAGTTGGTGGCCAAAGGTTAACAGCTGGGTGGTTGAAAACTTTGTTTTATGGAAAACATTTTTTAAACAATGTTTGTTTGTACAATGTTGTACAATCCTACTATATGTATGTATGGCATAATGAAATAATAATAAAAAGAATGCCATTCGAATATTATGAAAACTCTAAAATTTTTTGGTAAACTTTTCTGATTGAAAAAAACCAAAATTTTATATTTTTCTTCAAATTTCATCAAAATCAAGCTATGTATTTTCGTTGAAGATAAAAAAATACTTTTTTTGTATTTTTCTCAATTTGTTTGAGGTTTCCACACCCCACACCATCTTTTACCCACCCACCCCACTTCCGATCATCAGTTGCGGGCAATTTATTTTCCCCTTTTATATATCTACAATGATATGACTCATTCATATCATATAATAAAACGGCAAACACGAATTTTGTGGTACAATTTTCGCGGTATACAAAAGCCAAAGGCATATACATTACGTATCGTTGGAACTGTTTTTTTACACAGAGGTGCAGAATGCAAATATTTATTAAATAACTACACCACAAAAGCAAAAAAACAATAAAATAAAATTGTGTAATAAGTGCGAGCAGGAGCGAGACCGAGCAATTATTTGTTTTTATTTGCAGCCTTGACAGATTGGGCTATTTATCGGGAACTGGGCTATTTTTTTTCGAAATTGTCGACTAAAATTTTTTAGTATGACAGTCCAAAGATAATTGGGCTACAAAAAGCCCAAATCTAATCTTGGCCAATATTTTTTTTGGATGAATTAATCATAAATAAACCACATTTCTCTCCCTTAACATACCCTTTTAACATTTCACAATTTGGTGCCACTTTTTTTCACTGATGATTCTTTGCGTCTAACTCTTTTTAATTGGTGCGAAGGTGAAATTAGATACGAGCATTTGAAAAGAGTCACACGACATTTTCTGCGAACAACATCAGGACGCATTCCAAATATCTGCGAATGAAAAACTCACTCGAATTAACTTCAAATTTTGCTAAGCACCCATTTTAGTGGTTCATTTTTCATCATAATTGGGCTTTTCCAGAAACTATCTTTGTCTTAACTCTTTCTTATTTTGACAGTATACAAAGAAGAATGGACAGAATTTACAGCAGCACCACAAACAAAAAAGATTTTAAATTATTTCCTGTGTTTTTGATAGAAATAAAGGATTGTTAGAGTGATACATGATTGAATAAGCATAATAAAACTTTAATTTGAAAAGTATTTTGTTGGAAAACAGGTGCGATATATATAATTATAGCATTCACAATTCGCACCTCCAAAAAAATTTGTTTACCTTTTTGCCCAGTTGTGAACTTTTTTTATCGGCCTTCTTCTTACCTCGCCCAGTTCATAATTTTTTTTGTTGGTTCTTCTTTGCTCATTTGATTCTAACGTCAGGTGGATATTCCGAATTCGCGTCTGTCGGCGACCACTCATGTGAATGAAATTTCAAAACTCGCGACCACTCGCAATACACAGTTCACTATTCGCAGCTCATGTGAAAGGCACTTAGGGAACATAACTGAGTGGTTTTGACATTTCAAATCAACCGCAACTACCTTCACTTTAAAATCTCCATTTTAATTCTTTTTTATTCTATGAGCAAACATTTATTTTATTTGCCGTTTTTTTTAAATACAAATAGATTGTGATTGAAGTTATGGTCGTACTAGTTTGAATTAAACTCAAACAGAAACACATATGATTTGGCATGAAATCGATTTCTATTTAATTTAAATAGAATCGTATTAATTCAACGTCGAAACGATTTGATCATGTTTTTGTTCAAATTTACTATGCTTTCTATTTAACATAAAGATTTTTCTGTTTGTTTAAACTAATTTCACTTGATGTTATTTCAAACAGATTCATATTAATCTTTTTAAATATTTTCGTGTTTGGGTCGAAGATGTTTTCTGTGTAAGTGGAGCGACTGAATTTACAAAAGATAAAAGTTGAAATGAGTTCGACTCCATTGAGAAGAATTTTCGTTTCAAATTTTCTTCATATTCAATTATTAAATAAAAATGTTTTCTATTTGTAATGATATGTTTACGTTTCCTATAATACTTAAAACTCAATTGATTGAAACATACTTTTTGACACTGAAAAGTGGCTTTCCGCACATGTTTAAATTAAGTTCCCATACATACCTATCAATGTTTCATAAAACCGTGCAAAATGATACTTTTTAGATTTAAAATGCATTTAATTCTCATTTGCTTGAAATTTTTGTCTCCGCACTTAGCGAGTTTTACCTTTGGACCGACGGTTTTACGGTGGAACTAATTTTGGAACTATTTGAATATCTTTTTCCACCATCGGAGAAACGGATTCATTTGCAAATATTTTAGACGCCTAAATCAGCGTTACCACTTCGAGAAAAAAGTTCGAAGTAGATTTGAAGAAAAAAAGGAAGTAGATTGAGAAAAATCGAAGAAGATTTTAAAATGAACATTTTTTATACAAATCTATTTTCAAAAAAATTAAATTAAACAAAAATAAAAACCGTAAACAAAAAACAAAAACAGAAAATAATAATAATAAAAAAAAAAACATACTTCATTTCTACATGTATATTTTGCTTCATTGTTGTATAACAATTTTTAGCCTTATTTACCTATTCTTTTTTAATAAAAAGAACAATAAAATGATTATAGTTAAGGGACACACAAACAGATCAAAGATTATCAACCAAAATAGAAAAGGGCGAATCAAGAATTAAAAAAAGAAACCCATTCGATAATCAGGCGCTTAAGTAAACTTTTCACAAGATTCGTGAGCACAAGTCTACGTTAAGTTTCTATGCCTTGTAAAATTGCTCAATTTTGTACTAAAATTGTGTTAATTTTGTTTTTATTTTAATGGAAATTTTGGGGCTACATAGTTGAGTAAAAAATAGAAAAAGAAGTATATTTGAGCAATTAATGTAAAATTGAAGTAAGTTGAAACAGAGATTTTTAAAATGAAGTATATTTAAATAATCTAGTGATGAAGCGAGGTAGGAAGTTGACTTAATTTTTTTTTTTTGAAAAATAGAAGTACCTAGATCTACTTCAATTGAAGTAAAGTGGTAGTACTGCGCTAAATGCTTTTATCACTTTGAGTTCAATTATTAAAATTGATTTGAGTTTTCTGTTTAATCTATTTTTTTTTCTTAATATCGTCCCCTGATTGCAAGAACTAGGTACCTCAATTTTAAATTTTTACAATATCTCGGCAAAAACAGTATTATTTTATGCAATTTTCAAGACTTTTCCTCCAATTTTCTTCTACCATAGAAAAATATAAGATATTTATGAAGTGTGAGAAATAAAACTTTCACTCGTTCTCTCGTAGCATTGTGTCTATGAACCTTGCTATCTCCATAATTTTTAAAATCAAGTAACTATTTTTAGTTTTCTTTGAAGAAAAACAAGTATGCTCGGCTATATTCTTAGATGTTGCTCAAGCCTTTGACAAGGTTTGGCACTTGGGACTTGAGTACAAACTGCAAAGGGATCTTCCCAGGCAGTACTACGAAATACTGAAATCCTACGTTACGAACCGACTCTTTAGAGTACGGTACGACCAAAATTACTCAGAATTAAAGAAAATTGAAGCCGGTGTACCACAAGGAAGTGTCCTAGGACCAACCCTGTATCTGTTATATACAAGGGATATTCCAGTGGACATCAACGCTATCATGGCCACCTTTGCTGATGATACTGCAATATTGGTGCCAGATAAATCCGTTGCGAAGGCTACACAAAAACTGCAAAATGCAGTCGATAAAGTTAGTGATTGGACGCAAAAATGGCGAATCAAACTAAATGAAACAAAATCGACGCATATAAACTTTACAAACAAAAAAGTAAACAATGTTCCAATTCTTATAAACAGTACAACAGTACCTTACTCCAATACTGCCAAATACCTTGGAATGACTTTGGATGCAAAGCTTAAATGGAAAGAGCACATCAAAAAGAAAAAAGACGAACTAAACTTGAAGTACAGAAAAATGTACTGGTTACTAGGAAAGAACTCTGACCTATCTATCCAGAACAAACTAGTGTTATATAAGCAAGTACTGAAACCCGTTTGGACATATGGCATCCAACTATGGGGCTGTACAAAGAAAACAAATGCTGAACCCATCCAAAAATTCCAAAGCAAGGTCCTTCGCGGAATAATAAATGCCCCTTGGTATATAAGAAATAGCGATCTACATCGTGACCTTCAAATTGAAATGGTTACAGAAGTGGTCAAAAAACAAGCTGTATTACACAATCAGCGACTGCAAAGTCATACCAACTCCGAAATGGAGACCGTCTTAAATGTACGAGACAATGTTCGGAGATTAAGAAGAACCAAGCCTCATGAGCTGATGGTCTAAAAGCTATGGAAAGTGTTATAACTTAAACTTCCCACAATGCGACTGATAAATTTAGAAAGAAAAATCATTTGTCGATCTTTCATAGATTGGTCCTGATTCACCGGTGGTTTTAGTGCGGTAAGAGTCCCACACTACTTGGTACCGATTCTTACCGAGTGTCTTTTGAAGATTTCCATCGGATAATAAAAAAAAAAAAAAAAAGTTTTCTTTGTAACTCAAAAAGTAAAGAGGGTTTTTATTTTAAACTTTGATATACGTAATTAATTTTTAAACACAAAAAAAATAAGTTGATTTCGAAAACTTATATAAAAAATATATTTTTAAGAAAAATTAAAATACCTTAAAAAAAGACATGTTAAAAAATGGCGGGTGATACGACACCTTCTAGAGGTTGATATGGAACCCTACTTTTTGTATGGATTTTTGCCACACTTAATGCAGTATTATGTCGAATTTAATGAGAAAAGTTTGACTGGAATGGTAAAGAAAGCAGTCCTAGAAAGTCAATGAAAAATTAACCGAATGTAATAGTGGATCAAATATGGCACCCTTGTAATATATTATTACGATTTTAAGGGATTGTTTTAATTCCAGCACAGAAAAAGGCTCATAAGAAAGAAATTCTCTGAATAAATTAAAGAAGAATATTCCGTTATTTAAACTTTATAAGCGCAAAAACGAGAATGAGACAAAAGTTGGCCTCGTGGTCTGGTTAAGTTGTCGTTAATGTTCTCAAGCAATCTGACGTTTCGTTGTAAGAAATGAATATATCGCTGAGAGAAAGAGATGACCAGCATTCATCAGTGCGGAGAGTGTTCATAGAGTAGATTTTGTTACAATATACTAAGTTTAGGGGTGTGTTGGGGGGATTCCACTCTTGAATCCCAATTGTAATAAAGATAGAGATTTATTTCTCGGCTGCGCTGCTTTGGGTGGATGATGATAGGGGAAGCGTTATGAGTGAGGAACTAACTTAAAAAGTTATATAATAATTCAATTGCACCGACCGACTAGCTCGGCGGTGAAAGCTTAGCAAAAATATATGTGGTGGTGAGTTGCTTAATTATTGAGTTACTAATATTAAACTCAATAATTAAGTTTAATGCTAGTCACTCACTAAATTCTAAAACAGATGTTTATGTTGCGCCTAAAAGTAGGCTATTAAATTTCGTGATGTTAATCTCGATGATCTGCAGCTAGAATTTCGGCGTCAACATTCCGGCCTCCCTTTGCAGGAATGCAAAGAGTCAAATCCACATCGTTGAAAAAAAGTTTCGATTGGATAATGTAAGTCCAACGGTGGAGCTATTTTTATAGAAGCGCCTCGATTCGCTACTCAGGAAAAAAAAAATTATTAGTAAATCCATCGGTGAGGGCCGATTTAAGAGTGCCCTTACTCACTCAGACATGTTAATAGAAAAAAAATATTTTTTTAAAGCTAATAAAAAGGAAATTTAAAGGTTTAAATTCATAAGGTACTGTGCATTTAGAACCATTTTAAATAAATAATAAATTACTTCAAAATGTTCATAGCAAAATTATATGAAAAAACAAGCAAAATTATTCAATCTTTTGTAAAGCAAGATAAACCCGGAACAATTCCTGATCGACGGGCAAAAGACATAGTTTTGCTATAGGGCGCAAAATATTACCCTGTTGAGTTTTAACAGTAGCAACGCGAACCCTTCCATCTTTCCCTGGGTGAACATCAACAACCTTTCCTAGCCGCCAGAGATTGGGTGGCAGATTTTCATTTCGTATTACTACCACGTCTCCAATTTGAGCATTTCTTTTTGGATATTTCCACCTTGTTCTTCGTTGAAGATCGGTCAAATATTCCTCCTTCCATCTTTTCGAGAAAGACTGAAATAACTGTTGGACTCTCTCCCAATTCTTTAGGGTAGTACTTTCAGTAACCTGACCTTCAGGTAGGGAAAGCAAGGGTGCACCTTTCAAGAAATGACCCGGTGTCAGCGGAAGTGGTTCAAGAGGGTTTTCGGATAGAGACGAAATAGGTCGAGAGTTCAAACACGACTCAATTTTGACAAGCAATGTTGAAAACTCTTCAAAAGTTAGTTTTGAGTTCCCTACAACCTTTTTAAAATGGTTTTTAAAAGACTTTATACCGGCCTCCCAAAGACCACCCATATGAGGGGAACCTGGTGGAATAAAATTCCATTTTAAATCCTTAGGCAAATATGACTTTTCAGCTTCCGAGGTTACATCTGCCAAGGCCTTTCGAATCTCTTTTGTGAGCACTTTACTAGCACCCACAAAATTTGGTGCCATTATCAGAAAACAGTTGTTGGGGGACGCCCCTACGCCCAACAAACCTATCAAAAGCTGCTAAAAACGATTCTGTAGAAAGACTTCCAACTGCTTCTAAATGTACAGCTTTTGTACAAAAACATATAAAAAGACAAGTATAGCCTTTTATGGCTTGATAAAACCGACCCTTTTGAACCTTTAGTTCGAAGGGGCCAGCGAAATCAAGCCCAACATGAGTGAATGGAAATGAAAAGTTAACTCTTTCCGGTGGTAGGCTACCCATTAACTGAGTTTGACATTCCATTTTGTGCAAGACGCAAACGTTGCAATTGTTTAGAATAGTTTTAATCAAATTTTTAAGCTTGGGAATCCAATAAGTTTTTCTCATTAAATACAAAACTTGCTGATTCCCACCATGAAGGGAAATTTTATGAACAAAATCCACCAACAGTTTTGCTAATGGACATGAATAGGGTAAAATAATAGGGTATTTTTCATTATAACTCAAATTTGCATTTGTAAGACGACCATTTACTCTCATAATTTTTTGAGCGTCTAGACAAGGATTCAGAGATAAAATTGAGCTCTTTTTACACAATTGTTTCGAATTATAAAGAGCCTTGTAATCCTCATTAAAATAAAGTCTTTGTGCTAGTATAACTAGCCGATTTTTCACAAAAACTATTTCATGGTGAGTTAAAGTTATAGTAAAATATCTATAGGGATAAAACCTTTTTCTTTTACGAGAAGCTAAATTGATAAATCTAAACAAGTACGATATAACTTTTATGGCACGAGCGTAGCATGAAAACCTTCTCAAAACATCATAAGTTGTATTTGTATTCACTAAGAAGCTTTTGATTTTCCTTGTTTCGAGGTTCCAACTTGAATCCTTTTGAATATTGGTTACTGGCCAAGTTTCTCTTGAAGACAGCAACCACCTTGGACCATACCACCATTGGGAATTAGTTATCAAATCTTGAGGCATGACACCTCGAGAAGCGATGTCAGCAGGATTATGTTCAGAGGGAACATGTTTCCAAATACTACCTGGAGGACTATCAGTTTGTATTTTTGAGACTCTATTTCTGACGAATGTTTCAAGTCGAGATGGGCAATCATGAATCCAATATAAAGTTGTATTTGTATTCACTAAGAAGCTTTTGATTTTCCTTGTTTCGAGGTTCCAACTTGGATCCTTTTGAATATTGGTTACTGGCCAAGTTTCTCTTGAAGACAGCAACCACCTTGGACCATACCACCATTGGGAATTAGTTATCAAATCTTGAGGCATGACACCTCGAGAAGCGATGTCAGCAGGATTATGTTCAGAGGGAACATGTTTCCAAATACTACCTGGAGGACTATCAGTTTGTATTTTTGAGACTCTATTTCTGACGAATGTTTCAAGTCGAGATGGGCAATCATGAATCCAATATAATACAATCATTGAGTCCGTCCAAAGGAAGACAGAATAGTTTTTAAGGCGTAGACTACTTAGTACAGCGTTCACTAACCTTGTTAGCAAAACAGCTCCACAAAGTTCTAGCCGAGGGATCGAAATTGCTTTTAGGGGTGCCACTTTCGTTTTTGAGCAAAGCAGGTGAGTGTAAATATTTCCAGATGAATCTGAAATCCTGGAATATATGGCAGCAGCATATGCATTGAGAGATGCATCACAAAAGCCATGGATTTCTATACTCATCTCTGGGGTATAATTAATCCATCTCTGGATCTTTATATCCTTTATAATCGGAAAAGAGTTCACAAATTCCTGCCAAGTTTTTAAATGATTAGAGATTATGGGGGCATCCCAATCAATTTTGTCCTTCCAGACATCCTGCATCAATATTTTTAACACAACTGTTGTTGGCGCTAACCAACCAATAGGGTCATATATTTTTGATATGTTTGAAAATAGTTCACGTTTTGTCATTTGCGATTCTGGATAAGGAAAAATTTTACATCGAATATAGAAACAATCTTCTCTTGCATTCCACCCTACGCCTAGAACTTTCGAATGCGAAGACTCTTCAAACATAAGAAAGTGTTGATCTAAAACATCCCCTTTAGGAATGTTTTCCAACAAGCGAGGGTGGTTTGCAGTCCATTTCTTTAAACAAAATCCTCCCGAGAAAAGGAGTGCATTTAACTGCACCTGAATTTGAACAACATCGTCCAAATTGAAGCCACCCGAAAAAACGTCATCAACGTAAAAGTCTGACAGCACCACATTCTTAGCTAAGGGATATTTGTTTCCTTCATCAAAAGCAAGCTGATGCAATGTGCGGATTGCCAAATATGGAGCACAGTATACTCCAAAAGTTACGCGATTTATTTCAAAATCAGCCAAATCTGATTCTGAATCTAAAGATCGGAACACGATTCTTTGGAATCTGTGATGATCTGGGTGAACATGTATTTGGCGATACATTTTTTCAATATCGCTATTGAAAACATACGGATACTGTCGCCATCTAAGTAAAATTGGTTGCAGATCGTTTTGGAGAGCAGGACCCCTGTATAAAAAGTCATTGAGACTCCTGCCTTTGCTTGTAGAAGCGCTGGCATTAAAAACAACTCTTACTTTCGTTGACGCGCTATCTGGCATTACCACAGCATGGTGCGGTAAATAAAAATGTGGCCTAGAAAAGTTTGAACTGCCTTTTGGTAGAAGATTCATATGGTTTAACAAAACGTATTCGTTTAGAACCTTGCTATATTCTTCTTTTAGTGATATATCGCTAAGTAGACGCTTTTCTTGGCGCAGATACTGCGAAACTGCACTACTTTTTGAAAAACCTAAATCCATGATGTTTAAGTGAGGATTAAATGGGAGTTTCACTATATAACGACCATCTGGATTTCGAGTAGTTGTATCTGCATATAATTTTTCACAAAATTTATCTTCGTTAGATAAGGGTTGAATATCCTGAACTTCTTCAAGTTCCCAAAATTTCTGTATTTGTTTTTCTAAACAAATGTCACTAAAAAACGTGTGAAGCGTTGGTTTATTTATAACTTCGTCACATGGTACTGAAAGGACCCACCCAAAAACCGTATTTTGAGCAATCGGACATAAATCTCTTTCTCTTTTAATACCTTCACATAAGATGAAGGGGTAAATATCAGCTCCAATTAATATATCTATTGAAGCGGGTTTATCAAAGTTCGGATCTGCCAATCGCAAACTTTTGAGCTCAACCAAGTTTGATGCGTCAACAGTTTGTGATGGTAAGTTACCTGTCAGCTTTTTCAAAACAACAGCTGAAACTGCAATATGTACATCAGGGTTGATGCGAGATTGGAGAGTGAGAGGACACACACTCGTTGAATACTCACTGTGAACTTGTCCAATACCACAAATAGATGCATTCGATGAGCGAGTGAAAAGCTTGAATCGGCTCACTACAGATTGTAAGATATATGTAGCTTCAGAACCAGGGTCGATTAATGCTCTCAAGAGAAATGTTTGATTATGAGCAGTAATTTTGACCAAAGCTGTAGCTAATAAAATATTCTTTTTCTGGCTAACAAGAAAACTTTGAATTGTTGGAGAGTCAGATGGATTATCTGATTCTAATTCAATTGTTGGTTGTTGTTTAGAAGTGGACTGTATTGGGGTAGAATTTAAGGAAGTATGGGGTTGTGAAAGAGATCTTGTGTCATGAGAGACGGGCTTTGAAGGAGTGAAGTGTAGTAAACTGTGGTGTCGTTTACCACATTGATCACAAGACACTTTACTTTTACACTCATACACCGAATGTGTAAGTGCAAGACAGTTGTAGCAGTACTTCTGGATTTGTACTAACTTACGTCGGGATGTGACATCCATATCTAAAAATTTCTTGCATAAGCGCAAAGGGTGGTTGGTTTTGCATATCTTACAACAAAACTGCTTTTGTTCGATATGAAACGAGTTTATTTTTTTGACTTTGGGTTTGATAACTGATAAGAGCTTTGACGGGGACACTGTTTGACTTCTTCAACAGATTCAAGAATTTTATATCTAGATGCTAGAAAATCTTCTAAGGATTTCCAAGTAGGGATTTCATTTTCTTTGGGAAGACTTTGTTCAAAAAGAAACAAAGTAGTTTCAGGAATTTTCTGAGAAATTACGAAAATTAGAATCGGATCCCAATTGTCTGTTTTCACTTTGTAGCTTGAAAGGACTCCTAAACAATCGCACACGGTTCTGTGAAGCTTTCTTAAAGCTGAACCACTTTCAGTTGAGATCGGTGGTATTGAAAATAAAGCTTTAAGTTGCGTATTTATAAGGATGCGTTTATTTTCGTATTGAGATTTTAATGCATCCCAAGCAAGACTAAAATTATCTGCGGTAAGTGGAAATTTATCGACAATATCATGAGCTTCTTTTTTTGTTTTTAATCGTAAGTGGTAAAGTTTCTCTACATTACTTAACCGTGGATGAGCTATATAAATCGAAGTGAACATGTCACGAAAAGTAGGCCAGGATTTGTAATCACCTTCGAAGCATTCCGCATCGCAAGATGGAACTTTGATTCCAAATTCTGGTTCAGATCTATGTTTCATCTGAGAAAGAACTAAATTTTCTTTTGTTTCCTTGGCTGCATCGTTTTTAATCAAATCTATGATGCTACCTACTGTAGTGAAATAACTACCAGAAACCGAAACGTATTTAGCTTTGACGGCTAATAACTTTGTATCATCTAAACTTTTGTCTTCATTTCTTAGACATTTTGCATAAACTCCCCTAAATTCATTCCATAAAACTTCAAATTCCTGTTTCCATACCTCTAGCATGCCACAAGTCAAGGTTTCCGTATTCGGAACTTCACGAAAACTTTTTATGGTTTCATTAATTTGTCTAACGCACAGATAAAAATCCCCCGAAAGAGCCATTTCGAAAACCAGAAGAATAAAAAATAAAAAATCTCGAACGAAGAAAAAGGAAAAAATACAATAAAAGTTTAATAAAAAAAAACTTCACTTTCCAGTACAAAGAATGTACTAAATTTTCATAAAATCGAGAAAATTCTTTTGTAAATGTAAAGCACCGCAAATCCCTAACAGTATCGGAAAAAAACTGTATATTTATGCACCGAAGAAGGTTGGAAAACTTTTAAAATCACGAGATCAAATAACCGTAACGAGACTGTACTTTTTCCCGACGACCAAAAATTCCTCCAAATCAACCCAACTGCACAAAGATTTTATCAATCACTTTAACCAATTTTCGTTAGAAATTATAACTTTAAATTGCATATAAAACTTAATAAAATAAATGCAATCGAAATTAAATAAAAAGATTCTTCATCAAATAAAGTTTCAGTTAAAAATTACTACTTTAATATTAGCAAAATATGTAACCTAAGTGCACAGCACCTACCTTGTATCAGGGTTATAGGATTTCCAATTATTATGCAATTAATGCTTCGATTTTGTATTGTCCAAATATCTTCTATTTGGCTCGATTGGACCAAAAAATGTTGGGGGGATTCCACTCTTGAATCCCAATTGTAATAAAGATAGAGATTTATTTCTCGGCTGCGCTGCTTTGGGTGGATGATGATAGGGGAAGCGTTATGGGTAGGCGACTTCGTACAAAAAACATCTCCAGCAAAACCAAGTAACCATATGTGCTGTGGAATAAAATTTCCTGCAGTACCAAACTTATCAAAGAGAAACAGTTTTATTACCCCTTTTTTTTAATTTTAATTTATTTTTATTTAATGATATAATTATGACCTTCTTTAAGTGATATGAGTGAGGAACTAACTTAAAAAGTTATATAATAATTCAATTGCACCGACCGACTAGCTCGGCGGTGAAAGCTTAGCAAAAATATATGTGGTGGTGAGTTGCTTAATTATTGAGTTACTAATATTAAACTTAATAATTAAGTTTAATGCTAGTCACTCACTAAATTCTAAAACAGATGTTTATGTTGCGCCTAAAAGTAGGCTATTAAATTTCGTGATGTTAATCTCGATGATCTGCAGCTAGAATTTCGGCGTCAACAGGGTGCCATATCTCCCTTTTGATATTACCACTGTTCATTCAAATTTTTCAAATAAAACAAGTACGCTTAGTTAAAGTACATGGTAAATGCAAAAAATTAAACATGCATCAATCTTCATTTTTCGATACAGCGAATACGTGGTGCCAAATACTTCCATCGTTGGACTTTGTTAAGCTATGCACGAAAAAAAAAATTGACAAAAGTTAGTCACTATTTTTGTGTTTTCGGTTGTGGTTTAAAAGTTAAGGACCCTATTTCAGTTTAAACTGCATGCATAAATTGAGAGCTAACCTTAAACTTACTTATATTTTAATATTTTTGTTTTAAAAATAAGTAATTAAGTAGGAAATATTTAAAGGGTGCCATATCTCCCCTGGTGCTATATTAGCCAACTTTACCCAATAGTTTTTTTTTCAAAAATTATTGGCCGCCTATAAGGCCAAATTTTAATAAAATATTTAGTTTCAATCAAAACCATAAGGTCTATTCATTTTCACTCAATTGAAGTTTTTATTTATATAAATTATTCAACCTTATAGGTATATATGAACCTACTGTGTAAATCACATCGATTCAAATAACCTTCGACATTTAAGATAGAACATTTTTATAGATTCACAATTTGTTACAAATTGCTTTGATGGTATATTTGAAAACATCTCGTTTATATTTTCATTGAATATATAACAATGTATGTACATGTTATCTTAGTACCTTCCAGAAACTGCCATTATTTTTGATGATGTGCCCATTAAATTGTGGTAAATATGTGTGACATTCACATACATTCACACTTTTAATGGTATAATTTCTTAATTGAACAGATGTTCCAAGAACAAGGAAAACCAAAAACCCAAAATGTATCTTTTTAGATATATAGAAACAATCATATGCTTTCAGGCCACAAAATACTCATTTTGCATATAATTTTACGAATTCAAGACATCTCGTTTAACCATTCTTACATTCCTATCAAATGTTCCATATATGAATATGCCAAAAGAGTCCACAACACAATACCTATCATAGAAACACATTATCCTCAAATGAATTCTTGTCATTCTTTGCCAAATGTTTGGGTAATTAAAAGCTTGCCCGCTGAACCATAAGCAATTATAACATAAAATTTTGTTGTTGTTGTTTTTTTTTAATCTAGGAAATATTTGACATTTAAAAACGAACATATATCTACACCTAGTACAGATGGTAAAATGTTAATTAATCACTTAAAATTTTGTTCTGTCAACTGATGAATTTCAAAAACAGCTTGATGGAATTAATAATAAAATAGAAAACTAAAACCATCTCTGAGGGAAATTATACAAAAACAACTAGGAAAACAAATTAAATCCTAAAATTCAGCAGAAATGTTCATAAATACTCGTACATGTCCAATTTCAATACATTTTCAAAGTTCAAATAGTCACAAAAAGGCACACTGAAAACCTTTAAAGTTTTCAAAATTCTGTAATTAACTTTGGAAATATTTGATTGCTAGATATACTTTGTACTTGAATTACTTATGTACATACAAAGCTATACGTATAGTCACAATAATCATTGCTTTGTGAATTTAATAGAAAAAACATGGACTTCGTGAAATAATGCCTTAATGACTTTTTGTTCCTCTAACAAATTTTTTTAACTTTTGAATGGAACACAAAAATGTGAAAACACAAATTATGTTACCAAGGTTTGAACTTTGCGGGTACTTTGTTTTTTTTTTATTATTTAATTTTCGGTAGAATGGTTTATAAAAACGCTTGCTTTTTTAAGCTTACTTGTTACGCTAGAATTAAGGGAAGATAAAGATTGAGAAAAGAAAATTGAGCTCGAGATTTTGATCAAACGAAAAATTCTTAGAAAAGAATTTCGTAAAATGGTTGCGAGGCCATTTACAGTTGAATAATTTACTTATTAGTTAAATAGGTTCTGTTTCTAAAGAGCCATGATTCTTTTTTTTACTTACTACTAAGGTCCTGCATTGGTATCGTGAAAAATGGTATTTAAACTGATGGTCCAGAATCGTGAATGGCGGTTCTATACTGTTTGGAATTTAATCGAAATTTGAAGTTTCTTATACCAAGAAAATAACCTCTCACATTATTCACACTTTAATTACATGCCCATTTTAATTGAGCAAGAATATGCAACCAAGTCATGCCAATAAGATATTTAAATTTTATAGAAAACCTATTATTCATACAAAACATAGAAATTGCTCCCAGTCGTCGGTCGTCAGTCGTCGGTCGTCGTCGCTTTCAAAACAATTGGAGTGTGCAAAGTTTCACAAGTCCTCAATGGTATTTTAAAATAACTGATGCTGCCAGAGTTGAAGTTGAAGTATTAAAAATAATTGTATATATTTATCCAGAATAAGAGTATGAGTTAAAAGGATTGAAAGAGACCCATCTGTTTTGGTATAAAAATGATGTCCATAAAACCAAAAAGGGGATATGTTTGAAAGTCATGAGCATGATGTCTGAATGGGACTTTACGAGTGGATCAAAAGTTTGAAGGGTTTTCAAAAGCACACACCACCAAATCTCTTTCATCGGTGACAAATGATTTCTGTTTTTGAAAAGTTTTTTTTTTTTTTTTTGTTGCCAATAAAGTTTAATCCATGATGTTTGGTTCTCAGACATTTTAGGGTTGTTTTTTTTTTTAGATTTTTTTTTTAAATTTTATTTAGGGAAAAATTAAAGTATTTTAAGTGCGAATTGTTGACTGTTATTAATGAAATTTGCAATTTGTAAGGAAACTTAACAATTGAAGATTTCATTATATTTGAATTCGACTTTTTAACAGTCAAAAGAAGAAAGTTCAAATTCAATACTTTCATATTTAAATTTTTTTAAGGCTTTAGAAAATACTTGGGACTTCGTTAAATATCCAATAATTCACAAAACAAACGTCAATAATTTTAATGAACAAAATAATTAATATGATTTAAGAGGTACACAGAAAGAATTCAAAAATCACCAATTGAAAAATTTGCAGTCGCAATTTACAAATCAGGTCTTATCCGTAAATCAAGGAATTTTGATCCAAAATTAATATAAAAACTGGTAATTTAACATTCAAAACGTAGCAATTTACAAAAATTGTTTTTTCGTGATTTGTAATTCAAATTCATGGTTCAAGCTTGTACTTTTATAGCAACATACATATTTTTTGGCGTAATATACTCTGCAAAAGAATAACTTCACAAACAGCATTTAAAAATATTGATTTGCGATAAATATTTAGTAATTTACATTGCTCAGTAACAGATTTACGTTTTTTTTTGTCACCAACAAAGAATTCTTAAATTACGACTTTGTTATCGCAATTTACTTCTCGAAGAGATAAAGGACCACGACATTGTATGTATCTAATGAATAATGTGTGACACAAACGATCTATAATGCAAATTGGCCTAGTGGGGGCATGCTCGCTCCGCAATCTTTTTTGCAAATTTACGAATTGTGCGATTGAGGAATATTTGAATCAAATTGCGATTTGTTGTTCGCAATTTTAATTTTTAAGAGTGTTGATCTACGATTTTTGAGTATCAATATCTTCATTTTGCTCAGTTTTGCAAATTGAAAACAAATAGAAAAATAAATTACGAAATTTTGAGCTAAGGTATAAATCGGGATTCATTTTTCGTAATTTGCAGCTCATTTTTCGTGATCTGATCTAAGAATTAGTATCTAGTTTTCAACTTTCGTGTTACTAAACTGTAAATTAATAAATTAATATCATAAAAATTTTCAAATTTGGCCTTATTTCACCTGGCCTTGGCACCACTGAAAGTATATACAATTTTCAACAAAGTAGTTTCTTACTTATTGTTTTCGAGGCTGCTGAATCGGAATCTGAGGTTAGCAACTAAAATTTCGTGAATTAAATAATGAAATAAAATTATTTTTATTTTGCTATTATTATTACGTTACTTGGCAACAGCATTTTCTAAACTATTTAACTTGCCACTTGCCGTTTACTACGTGACCAGGACTCCAAATCATCATTCTGTCCAGATTTTACAGGGGTTTTGTCACGTGATTTTATAAAATAAAAGTTCTTTGACCACAAGCATCAAAAAAAATTTTTTATTGTACATATACGTGAAAACACAAGCGAAAGATATTTGCTAAACTTTTTATGGTGTGTGGCCGAAATATGGCCGTTTACGGAAACACCAAACCAACATCAATTTGACCGTCAAAGGATTATCATTTTTTTTTTCTGTGTCAAATATACAATCAATTTAGTTTGCACAAGATACTTTTCATCAACGTCAGCAGTCAATTTTTTTGTAAATTCATTGGAAGTTTACTAAAAAGTTCCTTAACTTTTCAATAATTTTGTCGTGAACTCATTTCTTCACAACCTTTGAAAATAATACACTCCTCGTCAACTGAGTACGCACAAACATTTTTTAATATACTTTATCCATTTTTTCCAAACAGTGATGGTTATTATGCCATCTGTTGATGCTAACTATTCCCTTAAGATGTTAAGCAGATAATTCCGAAAGAATTATCCAAAAACAACCGTGAGTTTTTCTTCAACCACTTGCAAAGTGTTTTATATGCAAAGTAGGAGTTTTTTTTTTCTAGTCAACTGAATAGGTACAACGCCATTTTCTTCGTTGTTTATAAGTTTTTTGGAGTGCTCGACAGTTTAAATTAACGATTTTAGTGTTTTCAGTAAAATTTAATTCTTGATTTCAAATTTTAAGAAAAATGGGTAGATCTACGTGTCTTAACAGTGTTTAAAAAGCTAAAATCGATTTACTTAGAGACCAAGGCCTAACTGGACGTGCAATAGCTGATAAAGTTGGCCGAAGTTTTAATGTAGTTTATTCTTACTTGAAAAATAAAGATGCATACGGCAAAAACATGAAGGGAGGTAAGAAAACAGCAACAACAGCAGCTGAGAGACGAAGAATTTTAAGATATGCATCAAATTCTTCTGATTCTGTGGCAAAAATAAAACAAAAAGTCGGCGTAAACGCAAGTTGCTCAACAGTATTAAGAGTAATCAACAACTCAAGCCATCTTAAACGAATGAAACTTAAGAAAAAACCACCACTTGACGAGAGACGGAAAATGTTGCGATTAGATTTTTCAAGACTTCACATGAGTTGGAAAAAAGAATGGTATCACGTGGTTTTTTCAGATGAAAAAAAGTTTAATTTCGATGGCCCTGATGGGTTCAACTTCTATTTTCACGACTTAAGAAAAGAAAAAAGATTTTTAAAGCGCCATCATAGGAGGTCTCATGATATGGGGAGCAGTCAGTTATTATGGAACAGTTGAGCTCGAGGTTGTAACATCAAGAACGACAGCAGCTGGGTATAAAGTAATTTTGGAAAGAAATTTTCCTAAATTTTCTACCATCTTTGGACCCATAAACTGGACCTACCAACATGATAATGCGCCTATTCACTCAGCGCGCATAATAAAAACATGGATAGAGGAGCAACAAGTGCAGTTGCTTCAATGGCCGCCGTACTCACCTGATCTAAACATCATAGAAAATGTCTGGGGATGGTTAGTACGCAAAGTTTATGAGGGTGGTCGTCAGATCGAAGACAAAGAAACCTTAATTTCTGCAATCAAATTAGCGTGGAGCGAAATTTCGTTAAATTACATTAAAAAGCTATACGATTCCATGCCGGATCGAATTTACGAAGTAATTAAAAATAAAGGTGGAAGTACCCACTACTAAACTTAAACAAAAATATATTCAAAAATGTTTGTGCGTATTCAGTTGACGAGGAGTGTATTTTCGAACATGTGACTAAAGCTAACTGCATTATCGAACACGGTAATATTCGTAGTTTCTTTTTCGAACGGAAAATTTTTGCAATTTGTGTTTGAGATATCGAAACGGCGCAATTCAGCGCTAATTGGGTACTGGGCGAGTGTTACGTCCGTGCCACCATTGTGTTGGAGAACATGATGCAAACGCATTTTTGACGCAGATGGCGTTTTTGAAAATGGCCTATTGCTTAGTGTTCTTAGCATTGATCAAGTTCTAGTAAGATATAAACTTGTACCAACAATAAATAGGCCATTAACTAAGACATTCATAGGTTTTTATTGTAAAAATCAGTAAATGGGGTCATTGAATTTTGGAAAAACCATGGAGTGCTATTAAATTATAGACTTTTGGTAAGTAAATTCACCTGGCACTATTTTTTTCTTGTCAAAGAAGGTATAATTTGCTAAAATATCGTAGTCATGCAATAAAAGCTCCCTAACTCAATTTTCTTAGAATCCGAGCAACCTCTTGAAAAAACGATATATCAAATAAAACATAAACATGTTAGTTCTGTAAAAGGTATCTAAGTCTTGTGTTAGTCTTTTTATAATGGAAAAATTTCCTTCAATCAAACGTTTTCAAACTCTACTTACACTCTCAGAAAAGTTTCCTTGTTACAAGCATTGCGTATTTAGTACTGTTTAATTTAAGTAGAAATTATTCACTACGAATATTAATTTATGGGAAATAGCGTTTACCTAGCTCTCTCCAGAATTTATGGCTTTAGATCCCATGTTTTAGCAAATTGTTTGTGATTATGGTTTTGCACTGTATTCAACAAAGAAAAAGTTTTGTTCACAAATTACAAAAAAATTTAACAGACACGTTAATTGCATTAGTGGCTAAGTCTTTAATTGTTTGTTACAAGTGATATAGATTATGCTGTGATTGACAAAGCATGTGAGGTTGAATAAGTTGCGAAGTTGGTGTTAATATTCAGAACTCATAAAATCACGTGCTTTGAACTTTATCGTCTTTTAGTTCACACTGTCTTTTATCAGTAAAGTTAATAACATTATGCAATGTTTATGAAGTTTTTGGTAATACACCAGACAAGACTTCATGTCTAATGGTAGGCCCCAGATTGGCTCTGAAATTTTTAAAACTTTGAGTACACATTTAATTATGAGTAATTAATTTAATAAATAATAATATTTAATAATAATGATTTAACCTTCATTTGGAAGTGAAAGAATTATAAATTTACATTTTTTCGCTTCGCAATACATTTTAAAGGTAATATTGTTTGTCTTTATGGTAAAAAAGTTAGTTTTTTGTAGTTAAAATGAGAATTGTTTTGCAGTTTTAAGATTAAGTTCTATGGGCGAATAAAATTATTCCTTAATGCAATGGTTTTAAATCTTTATTTTAAATTTTAAACTCTAAGAGTCAATCTGATAAATTCTTTCCACAAATTTCAAAAATGCTTTTAGCAAGATATTAGACAGCTAATTCACTCTGAGCTAAAAATAACAAAACGAGTTGTGAGAGAAAATATTGTTCGTAGCGAGAACTCATTTGCAGTTCGAAGTTTTGGTTTTTGGAAACAAAGAATTTAAAACTTTGACTACAAGAAGCTAAAGCGCTTGGTGCCTTTTACCTCTTGTGGCAAACAGTTTCTTTCTTATGAAACAGAATTTTTTGGCTCAGTGTACTTATGAAGCAACAATCAATAAAAAGTTCAAATGATTGAAAATAAAATGAAATGGAATAAGGGAGGTTTATTTAAATGATGACGATATGTACAAAAATCGGGTTTGTAAAAAGAAGTTTGTTGATTTTGGCAACTATTTTAAATTTAAAAAAAAATTAAATGGCAACTCTTAAACTAAAAAAAAATTTTAATTTCATTTTTAATTTTTGACTTTATTAAATCATATACCCGTTCGAGTGTATTATTCAACAAGTTTTTCAAAATAGGCAAAAATGCTATCCTTTTAAATCTTAAAATCTTTGTTTGAGAGACCGTTAAGAAACAAAAAAATGTGATTTTCCAATTTATTTTAAATTTTTTTATTGATGTAGGTAACTGTTGAATTCATCAAATTTTTTAAATGATGCTTCTATAGAGAATTTTATTGTCTACAAAAAATTTTTCATTTCGTTTTCAAATTATATGCAAAAACCCCAAAAGGGTGGTCTTGCACATCCCTCCAAAATGCTTCCCCTAATTTAATAGTACTTTGCGGTTTTCCCGTCTTCAAGTACCCATTTATTGATATGTATATTCATACATACACTAAGAACCTGTGAATGGCTTAGTTCCTTTTTAAATGACATAATCAATAGAAACATTAACATAACGTAAAAGTTTATAAAAGCAAAACAAAATTTGTTTGATTAAATTTTATTACATTGACATTTTATGCTTCGTTCGCTCTTGCAACCCCTGTTCTGGGGATAACCGGTGTCTCCTTTTTAAAAGCAAGCCATTATTTCAAAGGCTATTTTATGGGATTAATTGACAGCACTGCTTTTGGTATGGAAAAGTAGATATCTAGCTGAAAATGATTTATGCTCAGTATATTAAGCCATTTGACCAAGAATATTCCCAAAACAATGTCTATAAATTGAAACTGTTAATATACTTCTCCATCAGTTAACCGATAAGGAAGTTAATGCTTAAGTTCCATATTGGCCTAAATGCGTTCCATTCCAGCTACAAAAAACTTCACGGAAAGAATTCTTGGATCAAATCACGATAAATGAGATGCAAATTACGAAAAATGAATCCAGATTTATACCTTGGTTGCAGATTTCGTAATTTACGACTATTTGTTTGCAATTTGCAAAACTGAACAAAATGAAAATATTGATACTCAAAAATCGTAAATCAACCCTTTTAAGTATCAAAAACTGCGAACAACAAATCGCAATTTGATTCAAATATTCCTCAATCGCACAATTTGTAAATTTGCAAAAAAGATTTGTGATCACCACTTTTATTTCATGGTATTGCGACTTTGAAAGATCAATTTTAACTATATCCTTCCCATTGCAGGTGTATACACATTTAATTTAATTCATAAATGAATATTTTACTCTTGTCTCTACTTGGATTTGAACTCACAACCCTCGAGTTGCGGAGCGAGCATGCAATCACTAGGCCAATTTGCATTACAAATCGTTTGTGTCACACATTATTCATTAGATACATATGTACCAAGTCGTGATTTGAGAATTCTTTGTTGGTGATTTGCAGTTATTCTCATGGAGTTGCGAATTGCGACAAAAAAAAACGTAAATCTGTGATTGAGCAATGAAAGTTACTAGATATTTATCGCAAATCAATATTTTTAAATGCTGTTTGTGAACTTATTCTTTTGGAAAGTAATTTACACCAAAAAAGTTGTATTTTGCTATAAAAAGTACAAGCTTGAATCATGAATTTTAATTGCAAATCACGAAAAAACAAATATTGTAAATTGCTACGTTTTGAATGTTAAATTACCAGTTTTTGTATTAATTTGGGATCAAAATGACTTGATTTACGGATAAAAATTTGATTTGTAAATTGCGACTGCAAATTTTTTAATTGGTGATTTTTCAATTTTTTCCGTGTATCCTTAAATTTGCGAAAAGGTACGGAAGATGAACTTGTTGGGTTAAAATTAATTAAAATACACGCAAAACATAGTGGAACAAAATTTTGCTTAAGAAAAGATCAATTTGGAATGTCAAAATTAAAAATTCATGCGAATTTTTAATTTTAACGCCCCTAATTGAACTTTTGTTGTGCAAATTTTTTTTTCACTTACTGACCATAGAGCGGAATTGTTGCTTCATAACATTTGCGAAGCTCTTCATTTTAGAATATAGTGTAAAATTCGACCAAAATATTAGATTGCTCAAAGACAATTTGATAGCGCTATAAAGACAAATTGGTCTTTCTTTACTTTGGTAAAGTGATATAAGGCCAACTGTTAAACCATCGCCATTTTTCACTATTACAAAGTGAAATTACGCCAAATTTTCGAATTTGACCTTATTTCACCTTATTTCTCTTGGCCTTATTTCACAACACTACTTTCAGTTGTATCTTAATGAAATTTACGAATAGCTTATAGTTTTTGATCCATAAGTGAAAAACTCTCAAAAATGCATATTTTGCATTTTTTCATTTTTTTCCATGTTTCGTCACGAAATTTTAGTCGCAAAACTCGGTTTTGGATTCAGCACGCCCTCTCCCCCCAAAACATAAGGCTGGAGTTAAATCAAAACTGCCCCACAACTTCCTTGCTAAGGGCCCTTTTGAGCACCAATTGACTTGGCTACAACAACAACATAAAAATTAATTTTATTTAGAAAAAAGAAGAAACAAACCATATTAGAAAGTGCATTGAATTTATGAATTAACCAAATTCAAAATTAACTTTCAATATTTATAACACATTTTATTAATTAAAATTCACGTAAATTAAAATTGATAAAAACAGTATATTAAATACATTTTTGTTAAATGATTTCTGAAAAAGGAAACATTATTTTTGATGGTTATTTTTATTTTCAACTGAAATAACCTAATTGAATTACAAGAAATGAACACTTTAAATTGAATTTAATTGAATTTTTTCAATTAAATTTAAAAGTACATAATTGAAAATGTTTTTGGAGGTCTTAGTTGCAAGTAATTGTGACTGATTTTTTGTTTTCATTATATCCCATACTGCGTATCTAC
This sequence comes from Dasysyrphus albostriatus, assembly GCA_946251815.1. Classification (NCBI taxonomy): domain Eukaryota; kingdom Metazoa; phylum Arthropoda; class Insecta; order Diptera; family Syrphidae; genus Dasysyrphus; species Dasysyrphus albostriatus. Next base: position 58,148,182 of record OX276337.1, read on the forward strand.
CTACAACTTCTGATAAAAAATTATCTTTATCAGCATCAAATATTTCATCGAATCGACACTTTTCCGTATATGTATTTTTATATCCGACAAATTGCTGGCTTATGAATCGGGTACGAGTAGGCACAGCAGAAGGGTTAAATTTCGTTAAACATTTTTTACTATTTAAGTAAGAATTATTATTTAAATAATAACTAGCAGAGGTACTTCACGTAACTCATTTCAACTGGTTTCTTAGGAATAATAAAGGTCAGGGGTACACTTCGAAGAAAGATACCTTAAGAAGGTATCAAATCAAATACCGTGAAATAAATTTGCAATAACAAGTTATTCGTTAGATCGTAAAATTATATTGCTCGTCGAAATACTTATATTGATTGATATGGCTTGTTAGTATTATATTGCCAGAAGTACCTACGCACATTTAATTTAAAGCAAATATTTTTTAAGCCAGATGGGAAAAATCAAGGTATGAATCATAAGAATGTTCATAAAAATATTCGCAATAAATAGATTTTCCCAAGAAAGTGGAGATTTATTTATTTATATTTGATTTAATAAAGTCAAATTATATAATACGCAATGTTTATAGCCTTTTGGTTAGATGTAAATCATTAAAGTCTATACGATGTCACTCGCATTAAGTTCTAAATCTTGGAATGTAAAGATCCGAAGTACCTCCCAATTGAAAACAGATGGTTCTCATAACAATCTAGATATACAAAAAAACACAATTATTCTTCCTGTTACGGAACTTACTCCTCAAAGCCCCCTGCTATATTATATGCATGATGTAGATTTGCCTTTTGTGTAATATTTCAAACTTTTTCAACCCTAACCTTAAATTAATTTGAACTCACTTGAATACTGTATGTAAACGACGCAATTTATAAAAACCCCATTAAAAAGAAATGTTCCAACAGACTTAGCTTCCGTTCAAAATGTTTCTAAATTTGTCTGCGAATACATGAAATACATTTTAAGTATGTTCCTATTTGAATTCAACACAAGAATGAATTGTTTTTGTTTGTTGTTGTTGTTTTTGTTAAGGGGCTTTGTGAAACTTTTAACTCTTAAAACATATTGTTGTGTGATGTTCCAGGACAAGAGAAACAAATCGTTATTGAATGAGAGGACACATAGCATACAACTTCCGTCACACATGCTTTTCATATTTCGAAAACAAAAATAAAACAAACTTTTCACTTTCATTTCATTTAGATCTACAAGCAAACATGCTTTATATGTATACAACACAATCATACAAATTGAGGTTTCCCCATTAATTTTTTTGGCTTTTGAATAAATTAACTTTTTATTTAACTTTAACAATTTAAGAGAGTGTAAGCTTTATATGATTGCTTTGGCAAATGATTGAATTATTGTTTTCAAAATCACGGACAAGCGATTAGAGATTTTTGAAAATTATTATTTGTTTTATGTAAAACGATATCCTACATAATGTAACAAAAGACAACACGGTGGTATTTAAGTTTTGTTTTTGCAAATACCTCGACAAAAATTCCTAAAAATAAATTCGTTGTTAAAAGTGTCGTGTTAAAAACAACGAAATACAATTCCCGTTCTTGAAATCATCTTTAAAAATGTATCCTTTTTTTAAAACGATCATAAATGAATTTTCATGAAAATTTCATTCACATTTGTAGAAGACCGCAGATGAAATTTGTATTTAAGTTATTGATTTACTGTGAAAATATTCGTATTAAACATACGCCACAGGGTACCCCCATTACTCCATACAAAAAAGTAAGTTTAAAAATAACTTTGCCATTATATAATACAAAAGTGAGATACCTTCTTTTTTGTCTCTTTTTTCAATGAAAGGGTTTTCTAGATGTGTGCATCCATAAAATTCACAAAAGACCAAAATTGTTCTTACAAAAGTTTGCTTCAGTTATTTCTTGTTCATTGACATTGTTTTGAAAAAGAAACGAGCAAATACTCTTTCATGTCAATGTTGAATTTTCATGGAGAGTGACTGATGTTCTTTAAGATATTTTGAAATTCCAATCACATTAATGATTTTGCTTATTAATTTTTTACCTATTGTACGAAACATCCATCTTCAAATATAACTTGAAAGAAACACTAAGTTTAGTGTGTACTATTTTTGCTTGCTATAAAAAGGTATGTACAAAATATGTCTGCATATATGATAAAATATGTTTTCGTAAAAAAAGTGAACTTAAGATTTTAATGAGACTTGTCATCACGATGATAAGGAAGACGTAAAAAGTGGGTCTCACAATTCTGTCTGCCTGTCTGTCTGTTCGGCTACAGCCTTAAGGACAGAATCGATTTTCTTAGAACTTTGTACACGGTGGCTTTTGGTAGTCCATATACATCTCCACACGATTTTCTATTTTTTTTTAGAACCGAAACTAACGGTCCCTGCCATACATTTTGTTTTTAATATTACAAAATCTTATTTCTTTTAAAAACTGTCTTACAATCTTCTTAAACAAAGAAATCAGTAAATTTCTTTCAGTTATATCATTAATTGTACCTCCCGAAGAACCATTTAATTTATTTTTGATTTTCATCAAAACGGTATATCTGATTTTAATAACTTTTTTCATACAGAAACTTCTTTTTTCAGCAAAATTTTCAAAAACATATTTTTTACATCTTTTTTTGGAAATGGAATATTTTGAAAACTGCATCGTCGATTTTCTCGAAAGTTTGTGTTTAAGGATTTGCTTTGCAATCTTTTGAATATTTTAGGAAAAAAATTAGTTTTTATGGAAAAATAACGGAACCTTTCATACAAATGATAAAAATATTTTTTTTCCTTAAAAACGGCACTTACGATTTTAATAAAAATGTTTGTGTATGCTAAAATGTACACATACCAACTGGCAACTGTTCATATGTACATCGTATGACACCTGCTTTCCTTCCCATCATTTAAATCATGAACAAAAATCATGAAAATACATATAAATTTGAATTTCATTCTTACGATTCACATTGGCTTATTTCAGCAAATGTCGTAAAGTGAGGTAAAAAAAACGTCATAATCATCTTTTCTTCTCGTGTTGTTGCTGGCACCAATCAGAATTATAGAGAATTTAAGATTGGGACGAAACATAGACCTTTCACAAGGCTGCGCCTTGTGTCAGATAAGCATTGACTTTTTTTTATGAAATTATCTTGTTTTAGAATTAACATTTAGGTAAAGTGAATAGTATAGGAATGTTATATATTATAGGTTTATAAAAGTATAGAGAAATTTTCATACAAAATTTCGCCCGTTTCTTTCCTCTGAGCCAATCTTCTAGAAGTTAATTGAACAAGATTCTTTTTCGAGAGTTCCGACCGTTTCTTTCCCTGGGTTGTGTGCGAGGGACATCCGTTTTATTCCTTTGGACTCCTCTTCTAGCAGTTCACTGGACAAGGTTCTTCTTTGAGGGTTCCAACCGTTTTTTTCCCCTGGGTTGTGTGCCAGAGACAATCGTTTTGTTCCTTTGTGCTACTCTTCTTGAAGCTCTATTGGACAAGGTTCTCCTTCGAGGGTTCCGACCACTTTATTCCGTATTTGCCGAGGTCATAAGGTTTCCGACTAGGACCCATTTGGTTCCTTCGATTTCCTCTTTAGAATCTGGCAGTACAAGGTTCTCCTTTGGTTCCGATCGTTTTATTTCCTAGGTTTCTTGCTAGGGATATATTATATGAAATACCATGTTAGTTATTTTTAAGGCCAGAAATGATTGTAAAATATATGAAATACTCCGTTATTTATCTTAAGAAATTATTATATGAAATAACTTGTTACTTCCTAATTTGAAAAACTATAAATAAAAACTGAGTTTTTGTTTATAAATAAAAATAAATATGTTTCGATCCCCCTAATCTCAAGTTTCGTTGCTTCTTGGGAAAGAATCCTAGACACCACCAAGCTTACCTCAGCTTTAAAGTATAAGCATCATAGCCTCTCATAGATTTTTTTTTTTAATTTAAATTTTCTCATCGAATCAAATAATTTTGAATACATACAAATTTCAAATAAATTAAAATAATATTGCATAGAAATATTGAATTTCTAAAAAAAATTCAATTTTTGATATTTCAAAAACAGGTTTGCATAAAAAAATTTGTCCTTAAAAATGTTTTGAATATTTCACTTTGAACATACCTACATTTACCAGTATTTACCATTCGGGTGGTCTTTAAATTGGACATAGTCTCTAATTTTTCAGATTTTTATTTCACCCCCTTGGTCTCCTTTTTTTCACTTAAAGGTACTAATTATGGGGTTAAGGTTATTTTTGTACCACGCGAAAAAATCTGAATGTGTAGTAGATCAGATTCAGGTGAGACAAAAATTGCATTGGAGGGGAATTACTCCCCGTTGTGGCGGTGGGGGTAATTTTCTAGAAATTTGCCTCAAAACCAAAAAAGTAAATATTTAAAAAAGCGGGAAAACTTTCAATGTAAAGGTATAACTCTTTTTTAAGCCTCAAATCTATTCTGTAATACGCTTTCTTGATACAATTTTTATGGTAAATAATTTTTGAAAAAATAATTTTCAAACTTAAAAAATAAAAGAAAAAGTTATAATTTTTAAGATTAAAATTAATTTTTACAAAGCAAAAAAAAAAAAATATTTAGGAAGTATATTATTGGATGGAACCGTGGCTTTAAAATTTTTAGAAAACTGACCATCCTGTCTAAACGGGGGGAATAAAATCAATAAATTTGGTGGTGCAACAGCTCGGGGAGAACCAGGGCCTAGTGACTTACAACTCTCAACCATTCCTGTGTGTTTGTTTTTGGCAAGAATGGAGGGGACCTACAATTTTTTTCCGAGTCCGAACGACTAGATAAGAACCACTAATTGATGACAAGTATGCTCTTGGAGGATTTGTCAGTTCTTCGCAAGTGGCAGTACCTCGGGAAAAAATTTCACACAATTTTATTTTATGTGATATCCTGCTTACATATATATGTAGACAAACCTTCATTAATATTTATTTAAGTCCCTTAATAATGCTCAATTGACTGTAGATATGTATTTGAATAAATTCCATGAAGAGGACGATTTTTAGTGAGTAGGTAATAGGATACTTTTTTTTAACGATATTGAATGAAAACAAAATGTAGTAAATAGAATAAAATTTATCATTTAAAAACTAATAAATCAAATTTGAATCACAATCAATCGATTTTAACATTTTCATTGGGAAATGAATATAAAAAATAGGAATAGATTATAAATAAATTATGATATAATTAATAGGGGAGACAAGGGGTACAGAAAAAATGGCAAGTAATAGCGAGTTTCTTATTAGCAAAAATATAAAAATGGAATACATTTTGTAAAAGGACTTTTTTCATTCTTTCTAATCTGCTTAACTTTTCCATGCGTACGTGTATTTTCTTTTAAAGGTAAATTCTGAGATCTTCAACGGTCTTTAATTATAAAATCAACTACATAAGTAAGGTAGGGTGAGGGTATATGGGTGAAAGGGTGATACTTTGACAACTGTAATTTTTTAATATAAAATATTCTCAACAATTGGAACGTATTGAAAAACTTTTTATTATTGTTTTTGTTGGGCCTTCATTTGACATGGTATCAAATCTGAAGAGTTTGAGGATGTGGTCCTCGACTTCTTGGACAGCTGTCAATGGAGATGAGTAATATGTAAGCTGGTCATCAATGAAAAGAAGTTTCTTGCATTCGCTTGAGATTGATTTACGATTCGACGCAGAGGTCATGATGTTGTAGAGAGGTGGTCCAAGTTTAGTGCCTTGGGCATCTGCAGCTCCGATGCTCTTCACAGTCGATTTCTACTTCTCCAATTACACACAAAAATTACTGAAAGAAAGAAAAAGGAAAATAATTTAGTATAAGTACTAAAGGAAACCCTAGTTAGGGGAGTTTATAGACGAGAGCCCACACCAGATTTTTGGTGTAAATGATAGCAAAAAAAGAAGTTAAGGCGTCGAAAGCTTCATTTAAAGCTATTTAAAAAATTGAAGTCTTACAAAAATATATGATTGCAACTTCGAAGGTAATCGAGTCATTGAAAATTGATTTTCACCCCTTTCTACAGGGTGTCCACCGGGAAGACATACTACTTTATTTTGCCGCCATTTTGGTAAACATTAGTCTTGACAGTTCATATTTGGCAGTCGTGAAGTAGACTCGTGGCAAATTTATTATGCAAAATCTTTTAATCAATGTCAATTATCGATTACTGTGACGATGAGAAAGTTACGTGAAATTTTTGGGAGAAGCAACGTGTCAACAAAATGCACTATTTATCGTGTAGTGAATGATTTTGAAGAAATAGGGTCTGTAGGTGATAGGCCCAAGCATAGACCACAATGTACTGCCAGATTGGCTGAAAACATTACTGCTGCTTAAGGAAGTGTTCAAAACAATCCATCAACCACAATTCGACGCCGTGCTCAGGAACTTGGTCTTAAAAGAACAACTTTGAAAACTTTTTAAGGCCACAACTGCATGTTTAACATGTGGTATCAACAAGACGGTGTCACATTATATACAGCTAGGATTACAATGGAATTACTGCCAGACCTCTTTCCACAACAAATTATTTCAAGAAATGGTGATGTTGATTGGCCTCCATGGTCGCCTGATTTGACTGCTCCGGACTTCTTTTGTGGGGATATCTAAAAAGCAAGGTTTATGTAAACAAACCAAAAACGCTTGAGCAACTCAAATAAAATATTCGTGATGAAATCAAATATCGCGTGAAATGTGTGAGAATGTGTTGAAAAATGAGTTCAAAAGGGCTCGCATTTGTGAGACTAACAGAGGTGGACATTTAGCCGATATTGTATTCCATACTTAATTGCCGATATTAAATAAAATACTTATCAATATAAGATCCATTCTCTTTCCTTTAATCAAAAATTATAAACAAATAAATTAGTATACCTTCCCGGCGGACACCCTGTAAATGAGCTCCTCGGATCACATATGACAGAATCCAAGACCATTTCAGTGCACAGTTCGCCCTGCCAGACCGTTTAAAAAATTCAAAATTCAAAGTGAAAAACGTATTTTTAAAACAGTCGGACAGGGCGAACTATACACTCAAATGGTCTCGGATTCCATGATATGTGAACAGAGGAGCTTATCTAGGAAGGGGTGAAAACATATTTTTAAATTTAAAGCTTTCGACGCCTAACCTTTTTTTCTGTCATTCACACCCAGATATTGGGTGTCGGCCTTTAGTCTATTCTTCTTACACTGTCTAATGCTTTTTCGACATCCAGAAAGTATCCAGCGGGTACTCGATGATTTAAAGCCGTTGTGATGTCATGATGAAATTTCAGGAGCGGATGCAGGGTAGAATGTTTTTTTCGAAATCCGAACTGCATGTTTGAGATAATTGTTCTCTCCGCGGAACTTCTTGAGCTTCCTGAGTATCAGAGGTCTTCCAAAATCTTACTGGAGTTATTGGAGGGGGATATCCGCCTTTAGTTGGTAACCTTGTTTCTTGTGCCTTTTTCGGGAATCACCACGATGTTGTTGATGCAGTTGTTGATGATGGCCAAGTTAACCATTACTGTTTGTGGAAGATTCTTAAGGATGAAGTTGCATCTGTCCCACCTGACTTCTTTGGTTTTGAGTTGCTTATAATCTCAGTTATCTCCTCTAGGGTGCTCAAGTTCGGGTTGTCGACTGGATTACTCGCAGAGGATCCAGTGTTACTTAACGTTGCTCTATTCAATTTAGGCATTCATGTTTGCTGAATAGATGGGTCAATTTCGTCAACGAAATCTGGATCGTCAGACGGGTTTGGCGAAAAGTTTTTTCAAAATGGGTAGCGAAGGTTCCAACTTAATTGTAATGGCTTCTCCATTGTCCCTGATTGTCTTCTTAAGCATTGATGATTGTTCACTGCTTTAAAAAAAATAACAAGAAGAGTAAAGAATGTTAAACTAAAACTCTAATTACGGATATATTTAGATATAAAAAGTTAACGAATATAGTTAAGATAAAAATATGATTTGTGCAATCATCTTAAGGTACAAAAAAGTGTTTTATAGAATTTCAGTTAAAGTAAGGTATCTTCACCGTGATGAGAGTGGCATGGATTTCATTATTTGAACCAAGTTATGATAGTTTGAAACTGTTTTTGGTTTCAATAGTGAAAGGAAGACATCCACATTGTTAGTCTCGCACATCGATAGAGCAAAAGATTTCTGATAGCTAAAATATAAAGCCAATCCTTCATTAAAAAAATTATTTCTTGATTTACCCGTCGTCAATTTATTTTCAGGATTATAAAACTATGATTTAGGTAAGAGTTAACTCAGCACTGAAAAATTGGCCCTTGGTACCTTAAAACTTAGATGAAAATATGTTGTTTAGAATTTCAATGGCTGCTTATCAATTTCCTTGCAAAATTCGTTAGATCATTCATTTGCCTATGCCTATCCTTAATTTTGAAACAACGTCATGTTATTCATATGTCAGATGTTGCATCCAAGTGTTTTCCTATTTTGCTGTGTACTATGGACCCCCAAGTCCTTGATGATTTATTATTTTACTTACTACATCAGCCTGAAGATAAATGGATATGGATACCATACGCTTCCTTGTTAACGACATAATTAATGTTATTACGAAAAAAGAGACCAATTAGCTCATGGTTCAACAGGCAATTTTTAAATCGTTCATGCATTCATTTTGTGTGAATGAAAGAAAGTTTTCTGAGTAGGTATACGTACATATAGGCTTGACTACTATTCATACATCGTACCTACAGCATGTATGTACATCAGTACTCGTATATGTTTGAGTTCAAGTTCAATGTAGAATTGTATACCAAGGAAAATATGTTGAATATATTAAAGCTTGTTATTAAGTAGATACAGTTTTGGTTGTGCCGAAAACATCTGTTAAATTAAGCAATTAATCTTTGTTGGTCGAGTGTGAATGTTTATACCAAAAGTACGAGTAACATGTGTTAGCCACAATTTTATGGGCGTATTATTTCAAGAAAGGATATTCTATAATTGTATAGAGATGGAGAATTTATTTAATTGAAATTGGAGGAAGAAAGAAAAATAGGTATATTTTGCGAAAATGGTCATCAAGCACACATTCCTATGTGTGTATGTACCTGCTCTTGCTCAAAATAACGTGTAGGTACAATTTACATGTTATTTGGCAAATGATTCGTGTTTTTCGTTAATGGGACAAATTAATTGTATGTGTAGCTTGGGTGATATTGCAAATTGATTTCAACTTTGACTAATACTTTTTAAATGTAGTTATATATGGGTCAAACCTGAAGCCCTATAACATAAGTAACATTTAATTGAGACACTACCATTTAATTTGAAAATAAACCATAAGAATGGACTTTAGGCTTTCCAAAAAGATTCAAAACAATACTGTAAGTGTTGCCGTTGTCTTATAATACATTTTTTTCTATTTAATGTATATTTTTTTTAATTAAAATTGGCCCTCCTGTCCAAGCGGAGGAGTATATATTCCCCCTCCTGTGGGATTTGTTTCTTGTGTATTTCTTACTTACATACTTTGAATTTTCCTGCAGATCTTACCCGAATAACCTAGAGAGCAAAACAAAATAAAATACTCGACTGGGTTACACGCACTTGCTCTTATTTTCAAGAAGCTGAGGGTCTAAGAACATTTGGTATAAGTTCAGGGCCGGCCCGAGCTAAATTGGCGTCCTGAGCATGCTTCATAATTGCTTTTATTGGTAGAAGAAGTTATTTCCTCATAAACCAAGGAATAGACTTTGCAATGTCTTTTTTTTTACGAGGTATCCCCAAGAGGCGATTGTAGTTTTTTTTTTAAGGGGATGTTAATGGAGGTAGACATCGACTTATTATTGGGATAGCAAATATATATATTTATATTGTCCTCTCAGAAGCAAAGTGGCTTATTTCAAAATCTGAGTTTTGCAGAGAAGTGATTTGAGATATTTTGAATCTTAAAAATTGAATTTTCATCTAGGGTTCATGCGAGGAACTTAAACTCGCAGAGCATTAAAAATATAAATCTTTTTTTCCTCTTTAAGCTAGTAGTTATAAAATGGATATCAATATTGGTGCTATTAAAAAGAAATGAAAATTAAAAAGGAGGTAAGAAATATTTACGAAGTAGTGGCTTTTTTAGAGATTGCTCAAGGCGCCCATTGGAATATACGATATTTAAATTAGCTTAAATAACTTCTTTGAGAGTTTTAAATGAAAAAAAAAAGAACGCCATCTTAATTCTTGATTGAATACGATTGTACGGAAAAAAGATATTTAAAATCGTTGGAGTGGTTTCTAAAAAATTAATTTTTAAACACCAAATTCTTAAAACGTTATTAAGGAAATTGTTTTTATTTATGTGCATACAAAAATTGAATTCAATTACATTCAGCAATCCACAAAAAACAAAAACATAAGCAATAAATTTTCTATTATTTAGGTACGTTTTCATTCTCATTCTTATACCAGCCAAACCAACGGGCTTTTACCATCATTATTTTCTAGTTGTCTGAATTTAACCAAATTCCACTAGATAAAATTATAATTTACAGTGCATTTGTGCTGTTTATTTAATACATGTCGGTAACCATCGAATAAAATTATGCATCATAGAAGGGTATAACAGTCATATTGTTGTTCCTAGATGAAACGCATTTGGACCGAAGATCACTTAAATCTTTAAATTGTATAATATTTAAATTTAAAAAAATTGTCAATCCATTTTTGAGATATCAAATATTCAAAAGAAACTAAACTTTTATTAAAAATTCAAAAACATTTTTTTTGAAAATTTTGATATGAACTATTTTTAAATCTTATTTGAAATTTCTATAGAAAAAAAAAAATAATCAAAATTTTTTCAGTCGATAATGAGAAAATTCTAAATTAAAAAATCCTTCAATGAGAAGTACTTTCAAGAATTGCTTTTTGAAAATTTTTATAGTTTTTGGTAGTACAGTAGACTAGCGTTAACAATAACACCGCCTTACGAGAATACCGGCTAACATGAACATAATTTTTTTTGCATTGACTACTCAGTAGCGTGAACACGGTGAGAAGGCCCTAATAACGTGAATAAATTTAAATAGAAAAATAGAAATAGAATAGAAATAGCAAAATAGAAAATGTTGTTTCCTTCTGGGTTTGTCGGTCAGAAACATTTTTATAAAACGGGGAATTCCCGTAAATGATAGCTCGTGATTTTTGTCATTTTATTTAATTAAGTCTGGGCTGCTATAGTACCTCGTGGCACGGTGGTTAGTGCATTGGACTGTCATGGCGGGGGTGTGGGTTCAATTCCCAGCCACTCCCACCTCCGCCTGTTGCCAGGAACGGACAAATCCTTCAAGAGTATACTTGTCATGAATAAGTGCTTCTCATCTAGCCGTTCGGACTCAGAAAAAAATTGTATAGGTCCCCTCCTTTCCTGCCAATAACACGCACACAGGAATGGTTGAGAGTTGTAAGTCACTAGGCCTTGGTTCTCTACGAACTGTTGCGCCAGCAAATTTATTTATTTATTTTTAAGTGCAAGGTACTGATTTACCATGTAAGAAATGTCGCAATAAGTTCCAACATTTTTGTCTCGAAAGGAAAAAGTGGATGTGACAGAAAAATTAAAAGCAGGATAATGCGTTAGTAGCTAGCTTAGCAAATCAGTACAATGTTGCAAAGTTAACAATTCAGCGTAGGCATTTACGTCTCCGCCATTTCCATTCCATTCCTGTTCCATTCCAAAAAAAAAATCTAAATGTTCAAAACAAATTATTTTAGGACGCAGAAAAGTGTTTGCAATTGTTTTCAAATTTTTGGATGGTTTATTAAATAAGTGTAAATTAATGATTTAGTGAATGGCTTAGGCCAAAGCAAACTAATTTTGCCTTAATAATTACACTATTATGCACACAATGTTTAATAGCTTGATTTCAAAATCTGTTTTTCTTTTTTCCTTTTTTTGTATGGACCTGTAAATTATGCTTAAAAAAAAATCCAGAAAAAGAAAAGAACATTTTTTTTCAATAACTTAAACGTATGTCTGTATGTACATTTTTTTTTTTTAACAACTATGACTAGCTATAAATGCATGTAAAAAAGCAAAGTGGAAGATAATAAATAAAATGAATTTGAGTTAATTTACTCGGTAAAAAATTACACCTTCCTTAATATGAACAACTTCGCAAACGTGAACACGCTTGGTTTTTAATAGTTCACGTTACCGCGAGTCTACAGTAAATCGTAATAGATTTAGCATACAGAAAAAGTTTTAAAAGTTTAGTCATAGGAACCGTTTTTAAGAAAATAAATATTCCTAAAATCGGGTCCTATGACAAATATAATATATTTGTTTTTTGACATTTGTATGGAAGTTACCGGTATTTTTTCATAGTAGTAAATTTTTTTCTTAAAAAAACTTACAGAGTGTAAAAAATTTCCTTAAATACCGAGTTTTATAAAATTCGGTTTTCATTATATTTGATTTTCAAAAAACATTTCTTAAACATCCAAAAATATTATTTTTATTTTTTTAAGTTTTGGTAAGAAAACAATTTACATTGCTAAGAAGCTTGTGTATAAAAAAATGATTAAAATCAAAATAATCGTTTTAAGGAAAATGGAAAATAAAAAATTGTTTTTTTTTTGAAGTACCATTAATAACCATTTTTTGAAAAATGGTTTCCCATCCAAAGGTAGCTTTTACCAAACGAAATGTATTGAAGTATTTTTTAAGAAAAGTTGTGGAACCGTTTTTGAGAAAAAGAGGGTTTTGTAAAATTTATAAGAACTCATGTAAAATTCCTCCATTACATTAACAGTTTAGAAGTTCCACCACTTTAATTATATTAAAAACCGTTTTAAACCGGGCTTGAACTTCAAAGTCCTTCATACATTGGCGTATAAATCGTTAACTAGATGTCGGAAGTTTAAGCGAAAATTCATGTATAATTTCTATTCTAAAACTTACCGTTTTCGAGATATTTGTCAAAAACCCAATTTCCTGACCTTTGACCCCTTTTAACTGACCTAGTGGTCATCGGATTTTTGGGGACTGTTCACAGATTATAAATAACAACAATCCCAACGTGCACCCCAAAAATTAGGCTGTTACAATTTTTTTCCTTGAAAAAAACTATTCTTACTGCGCCATAACACAAATTTAAAAAGTTGAAAGACTTGTTTCTCTAAATGTTGAGTGTAAAGCTTTGAGAAAAAATCCTCGGTGTTTAAAATATTTATAAAGTCAAGTCTGTGGAGTTAGCAGGGCAACTATCACCCACGCAAATGAGACCTTGACAGGAATTAGCAGTTTTGTTGGCAATTTCGTTTTGCATTTCTATTCCCGACTCTGCAGTGCGCCAAGTAGGGGTATAATCGAGTGACCTGGTAACTTTACAGTGAAGCTAGCAGGTCACACAGTGTATCTCGGGAACCAAGCATGCTAAGAACTTGTAGTAAAGCTCTAGATTAGCAGTTTTTTTTTAATTTCAAGAAAACACTTTTTTTTTACATTTTGAAGTTCTTAAAAAAAAAATAATATTGAATTGCTCACTTCACAGTGAAGGGAAATTTTCCAAATTGAAAAAATTGGAAAAATTTCCTAGTTTCCTAGCATGCTTGGTTCGTGGGATACACGATGTGACCTACTTAAAGTAAATTTTGAGAGATTTTTCATATTGAAGACTTCAAATTATGAACATAGCCTATCGTTGAAATACAAAAAAGACTGCTAGTTTTGAGCCTTATTGCAAGTTCCTATCATGCTTGGTTCCTGAAATAACTTCACTGTAAAGCTGGCAGGTCACTCAATTACATCCTTTTTTGGCGAACTGCAAAAATAAAATGCAAAAAAAAAAACTGCAAGTTCCTGTCAAGGTCCCATTTGCGTGGGTGAAAGTTGCCCCGCTAGCTTCACAGACGTATAAAAGTGTTGATTACCAAGTTTGTTTTGAAAAGAAGTCATTAATAGGTTCATACATACATAAATAACCATTAATGGTAATATAAAAATCTAGACTGCTGAATGTATACAAATTTGTCTCGAGAACTGTTAATAAAGAATAAGTAACTTTTTAACATGCATGGCATAGCACCACGTACTATTTTATTTACTTGCTTTTCCAATCAGATTCATTCGAAATTAAAAAGGCCGACATTAAAGTTCTTCTATTTGGTTTTTTATCTTAAAATATATGTTAATCTCTTACATGAATGACATGCATTTAAATAAAAAATAGGTCAAGCATCATCTCCTTCAGAAACACAAGCCAACTGCCACTCATCAAGTATTTATTGACATCTTCAGCCCGTCAAAGTAGCAAACGCTCTTAACTTTTAAAGCACCGAAAAAATGCGGCTTTAACATTTTTAATCTGCATGTTGAACACGAGATGTGCAAATAATTATTATGATCCTTTGACATTTCACATGACATTTCTCTTTTGAGGAATGAGTCTTGTTTGCTCTAGCTGTGTTGGGTTATGTTGTGCTGTGCATGTGACACCATATGAAACTATTCATTGGATTATGTCTTGATTTTCTTTTTGTGACAGAGAAAAAAATCATATGTGGGACGATGACGAGAAGCATAAAAAGGTCTAACAACTTGTTGACCTATGTTGGCTCATATCTTGACTTATTAATATAATAATAAGAACACGTAGACACCTACCGACGACTTTCACTTTTCTTTTTTCGGTTGTTGTTAGCTTGTTTTTTTATTCATTCAAGTTCTTTTCAAGTTGACTTTAATATTTGATAAGGGCACTTTATGTGCTTGTTTAGTTTTGTTTTCTTCACCTCGTCATTAAATAGGTAAAAAAGTATTGAAACTTAAGGATTTCTTGTTGTAGATGCTTTGCTTAGTTTGACATGTGAGCCAAGAGACTTTTTATAAGTGACACTTTAGCTTCTTTAAAATTTGTGTTTGATTTTTACTATGTAATTATTTTGTTATACGCGAATGGGGCATACACTATACCGAGGTCCCAATTTATTGGACGCATTTTTATTTATCCAAACAAATTTTACTGATTGAAAGTAACAGGGCTTGTTACAGTCACTTTTGACTGGTCACATGAACTGACATTTTTTGCATCATAGTAGAAGTATATTAGGTTATTATAATAGCAGTTTGCTGGCTTTATTTTGCAGTCAACATCTTGAAAAAGTAAGTTTAAGTAAACGGACTGACTATCTTCTACCATTCTACCAAAATTCTTCATCGACATACATTTCAAACATTCGCCCTGTTCTATAGCATTCCATAAAATAGTAGGCAATCCATTTCCTTCTAAGAGACCTTCTTCTGTTCTCAGATGTTAATGTTCCTCACTTCATTTTCTACCCGTAAGGGAATGTGACTCTTGTATAGAGTGTATATTAAACATATATTTATGTAGCAGCTAGCAGCACAATATATTATTGTTAGATGCCATATAAACTACGACATTTGACAATATCAAATGAGTCTGACATTGTTCTTAGCATCTGATAATAATACAAATTGTTTGCTGAGACGTGTTCAGATGATCAATGTCAAATATCTGAATATCAATTTTATTGTCAGATGGCCACATGACAATTTTGTCTGTCAGTCAGTCAAAATTTTAATCAGCTTATACAATTTTAGACATTTGAGATAATTTTGAAAGTAATATGTAATGGGATTAAACAACAGTTTTATGTGCATAGTACTGAGCTGTCAAAAAACAGCTATGTTTCTTTTTTAGATTAGAGCACTCAAAGGGTTCAACTTTTGTTTCTTTTTTCAATCAGAGTCAGCTCAGATATCGAAGTACCTACACTTCAACACTTCAAGAAAAGAGCTCATTGTCAATATAAAAAAATGCGGCAAAGGTTGAGTGCGGTCTACTTATTTTTTTTTTTGTTGATTTGACAAAACATTTCAAATCCGAGCTTTAAACACAAAAATTTCAGTTCGGGTTTTTGCATTTTTTGAGTTATTGGTTACCCAGCTGTCAGCTGAAAATTAAAAGTCAGTTCTTACTAAATTTTGGTGTGTTGAACGCACCGATTATTATGAAGTCATATGATAGTTCCGTGCCTAGAAGCGTTTTAAAATTATATCAAATAGCGCTGTTTAGAGTTTATTTCAATGGTTTGAGCTCTGCTTAAGACTAAATAAGACACACCTTTATCGTTGGTAGAATAAATTATGTCATTTTAGCTTTGCTCCATACATTTTCCAAAATTGCCAATTGTTTTTGCACCAATTTTTGCTCTCAATTCCAGTTCTTAACTTTAAAAATTGAGAAGTTTTGGACAGAAGAGAGAACTCACGAGAGAGTAAAATATTTTCCCTCCCTAAAAAATGTACTTAGTCTGTCAAACACCAGGTTGATGCTAGTCAGTTAAAAACTCAGAAAAATATAATAATCCACTTCCAGATTGCCACTAAGTTGAAGCTTATCTAGAAATTTTTATTTTACGTGTTGTAGGTTACTTCCCGGTGAAAGTTTTTGCTTATTCCGCAATTTTAAAGCGGTTTTATGTTCAACGCACCAAGTCGGAAGGTTTTGTTTTACGCAAACGGGCGTACTGAATTCAACTCGTCAAGAATGTCAATAATCGTTGAATTTTTGTGTTCAAATAGCCGATTTCTATGTTTTCGCCTGAAACTTTTTATTTCGTCCATAACCGTTGGAATCCCGAGATCCCTATGAAGATCTTCGTTTCTTATATACCACGGAGCATTTACCTACTAATGACATAAGCAATTTTTTTTCAAACGTTTGTAAGTTATTTAAGTTTGTAACGCAGGTACAACCCCAGAGAGCCTGTATAAAATCAACTTATTTTCAATACTAAGCTTTTGGAATGTTTACCGAGTAGCCAATAATTCATATCTCTTAATTTACTTTTTAATTCTTCGCATTTCGCTTTTATGTGCGGCTTCCATTTTAATTTCGCGTCTAGAGTCATGCCCAGACATTTTGCCTCATTTGCAAATAGAATAAGAGAGGTATTAAGAAAGGAGGGAATCTTTTTTTTTTTATACGTAAAGTCTACGTGGACTGATTTTTGTTCATTGAGCGTTAATCACCATATTTTTATCCACTCATCAACATTTTTACAGAACTGGACCTAATACACTTCCTTGTGGTACCCGAGCCATTATATCTTTGAAATTTGAATATTTATTTCCGTGCCCTACACTAAAAAGTATGATTTCTTAATACTCGTTTAGAATTTTGTAAAGTCTTTCAGGAAGAACTTGTCTTAATTTGAATTTGAAGCCGTCCGTCGTGCCGTACCTTGTCAAACGCTTGCGACATATCTAAAAAAGACCTTCAAGAGCTCCCTCAATTACATCAGTAATTCTGTGCACTTGATCAATTATTATTGAATGCTTGCTTCCAAGTCCGAACTCATGTTCAGGTGTAAGCCGTTTTTGTTCTATTAATGGCTGTAGGCGCAGAAGTAATATTCTCTCAAAAACTTTTGAGATTTAGCAAGAAGCGAAATGGGTGTGTAGGAATTCTTTTCGTGCAACGGTTTGTCAGGTTTTAATACCATTTACTTCCGCAACTTTCCATTGCCTTGGAACATATTTTGAGTCTAAGAGCGGCATTTATTATATAAGGGAGGTGGAAGAATTTTTAATATTTCTGCTGCTAATAAGACATAACCCGGAGTCTTATTTGACTTAAGTTTCTTTATTTTTCTGTTCAATTTGGTGAGCGTAGCAATTTTTCTAGTTGTGTAGCTTTTACTGAAGCTAAAACTCATATTAATATTTCCATTGAGTACTTGCCCATCAACAAGTTTTAATGTTTCTTCCAGGTAATCGGTGAATAACTTTGTCACTTTGGCCCATTCGTTTCGGCTTTTCTTAATTGGGGACTTTGCTTTTTTTGTGTTTTCTAGCCTTTTAAAGTGAGTAGTAGTAGAGGGTATTTGAAAGATTCCAAAATAATTTTGAAGAAAATGACCATAACAATGTATTTGAAAAAAATAGACCTCGAGATATACTATAACGCAAAACTTTAGATTCCAATATCTTAAATACGTGACGTGCTAGCAATTTTTAAGCTTAATTCAATATCAGCGAATCAAAGATTATAAGAAATAAATATTTTTGTTCACAAAGTATCTAATTTGTATTTTCGAGTGGATTTTCGGAAACAGTAAAAGTTCGTTAAATTTCAATTAGCATTTGAGTCCAAATGAGTTATCACAGAAAAACACCTTAAGCACAGGAATGTTGGAAATTATGTATTAGGATGATCGTTATTTTAAAAAGTTTTGAGCAATCTTTTTTATATGTTCATTAACATTTTAAAATATTCTATCCTATTTGTTTTTGTTTTTTAATCACGTTAACACGTGCCGCACTGAGTTTAAGGTTGACGCTGCAATGCGAGTTAGAGTATATTGAAATGCTTTTTCATTTATTTTTATTTTTTTTCTTATCTAGCGTAACAGATTTGAAATTTGAAATTTGAATTTCACTAATTCTGTAAATCAAACTTTTAATAGCTCCCGGCCTTGGTCTGTTTTTTGAAATATACCATTCAAATTTTCAAACTGATTGCGATACGTGTTAATTCAATACGATTATCCTGAAATTTTGTTTGTACACTTTTTTGATGCAGAAGACAAAAAAAAAAAAAAACAATTTCACCACCCTAATGTGTATACTTTCAGTCATACGAATTCATAAGTTATGGTCCATAAGTGAAAAATTTAAAAACGAAATCCATGTTTGCATCATTTTTTGCATTTGTTTCCATGTTGCGTCATTTTTATCGCAAAACTCAGATTTTCATTCAGCACCCCCCCGAAGACATAAAGCAGGAGTAAAATCAAACCTCTCCCACACAATATGCTTCCAAAAGGTTCTTTTGAGCACAAATTGTCTGGACTATAGGTTGAGGCAATTATATCATTTTAGGTTTCCTATTTTTGCTCAATTTCAATTCTTAACTTCAAAAATTGGGTAGTTTTGGGCAAAAGAAAGAACTCACGGGAGAGTATACAAAATTTTCCTTTTCTGAAAAATTCTGCCCAAGAAGTTTTTTTAGGCAGAAATTATTTGGTCTGTCAAACGTCAGGTTCACTGTATTCCTAAAATCCACGAAATCGATTGACATGCAGTATGTGGAATTACGGGCCTGACTACCACATGCTTACTATGTTTCCACAGTGAGACAATCTAAAAAATCCTTTTGATACACCCTGGTGTCTTTCTGTTTTTTTTTTTTTAAGAAACCAATAATTAAACCTTTAAACAAAGCTAGAACATTACTTCTTTCTTTGGCATTTCTTATGCTCCTCAAATGTGAAAATCTGTAATTTTCTCCCATACTTTTTTAATTTTAGCAATAAAATTAGTGATAATCCTTGGTGCCAGTAAAACTGCCAATACAATTTAAAAGGATATAATTTCTTACAATAAATCCTTACGCTTACGTTCACGTCTGGAACGCACTCAATAAATTTAATATAAACAAAGAGACAACAGAGACAACATCGTTTGCTCCTGACGCCATCGCCACCTACAACCCGCTGCCATTCCTCTTTCTGTTCTATATATTATTTTCAATCTTCTCAACAATAAATGTTTTTTTCCTATTTTTTTTTCTGTTTGCAGGCGCTTCCTACAAGATTGGTGCCATTCTACCGCAGGATACCGGAAATTGCCTTCAATGTGTTTGCATAGAAGGCACCACCACAGACGATACACCTCGTGTTACGTGCAGTCCGCATAATTGCCCACCCTTAGTCCTTCCTGATTTATTTGACGCAACAGGATATTAAGGTAGGTAAACAAATAATAATACCTCTATAGTTTTTCATTGTTTATACAAAAGCTATAGGTACACTACTTCGTGCTCTGGAAAAATAAGTAGGTATTCGCATGCAGAGTTCCAAACTCCAGGGTCCCAGCAGTTCCCTTAAGTCCTGACAACTAATATTTTGCATACAAATAAAATGCATTTATTTGAATGAATAAATCACAAAAGGATTAGAGGGGAATATGTATACACTTTTCACATGTGCATGTGTCTGTGCTGTGCAATGTGCATGCATCTGAAATGATGTGTTAATATTTTTGGGTTCCTGCAGATCCTGAATATCCTTTTTAGAATTCATTTTGAAATTCATAATCATGGAAACATTATACATGTATACAAGATGGAGAAAGAATTAAAATACCAAACGCTAAAGCTTGGGGTTTGGGGGGACTTTTTGAGGAATGAATTTCTCCGTCACAGTTTAGTGGTGTGGTGAGTTTTCAATCAAAAGCAATCCTTATGGAATCTAAAATCATCAGAGAAACCATTCAAGTTACTTTGTTCATGCGGCTTGTGTCCTTCGTTTATTTTTTTTTTGCCTAAATTTTTAATACGCCCATGAATATAAAATTAGAAGCCCCAGTGAGACTTTTAATGGATTTTTTGTTAGGCAAAATCCGATTTACATGGATATCGTGCAGTTTGAAAAGGAGGATTATGGGGATTAAATGAAATATTTTTTTTTTTTCATATTCTTTTCTTCCTTTTTCATAAAATGTAAATCTCTTTGAAATTGATCATTGATGTCATCTTTTTGAGATTATTGTATGGATATTGAGATTGTTACTTTGGATGTCGTTTTTATTTAAGGACAATTTCTTGTCAACTCAATTATTTATATTAATAACTCGTCAACTCCTCTTTTCAAAGTGACAGTGACAATCATTATTTTTTTGTTTTAAGGAAAGGCAAATTCATAATGAAGAACTTCAGAACAAAATGTCTTAATTGTTATTTTTTTTGGAATTTAAATTTAGTACTCTTGAGACTTGAGAAGCAAGCGATTGTCCCATCAGCCACAGTCATTTTAATGATTTATTTGAAAATCAATGAGATACCTTTTGAAATGTCTCAAAATTAATGGATGTTTATTTAATAGGAATTTATTACCTCCCCCAAATATACACCCACGATTTTATTAATCTGGGTCACCTAATAATAACACAATTATTGTCTTCATTAATGGTTTGTTATTTTTGGAGATTAAGTATTCTCAAAGGATTTGGATTATTGTTTTCATTCAGTTGTTTATTTTCTCATCAATTAAAAGGATTCTATATACTGCTGTTATTCACAGCGAGAAAGGTCACTTCTTTAAAAAGTTGAGCTATAGCTATAGGCAGTGTGTCAGTTGAATTAAACTTGATCCCATATAGGATTAATCTTTGTTACAAGCTTAATTCCACGCGATGTGTGTTAAATAAACGTCAAAATTAATCTAAGTATCAAATTTAATGAAATTTTTAATCCCATTGATAAACGTATTTGAAAAAAAAAAAATAAATATAATTAGGTGTTAGGTGTTTCCATATTATTAACTTCCCATTGAAAGTTATTGTAACTAGTTCAGTTTGTCATATCAAAAATGTTGACGTATCTTCAAGTTTCGAGTTCCTTACAATTGAAATTCATCATTTTCAGAAAGATATCTTTGTGGGTTGGGGTCGAAATTCTATTGGGTCATTATTTTACTTTCAAAATTCTGCATGTCAAAATTCAGTTTTTCAAAATTCTGGTTGTAGAAAATTCTGCACGACCAAAATTCAGTTTTTCAAATTTTAAATTTAAATTTAAATTTTTTAAATTTTGGTGGGGGCAAAACCCCCATTTATTCGGCTTAATACAAGCTAATTCTTAATCTAACTTAAAACTAAGAACTTAAGCTAACGTTAGTGAGGGGGAGGGCGATTCAGAAGACGGAGTTTTAGGGATGGAGTACTAAGGTGAAAGTCAAAGGAGTTCATGTTCAGATAAACATTTCGCAGCATTCGAGAGATAGGTTCGTTTAAGCCGAGGATTTCGAGAACGAGGGTTAATGTTAAAGGAGATAGAGTTGTAGAGTGAAATGCAGTCAACGGAACCAGAAAATAATCGATAAATGAAGAGAATGTCTGATATTTCTCTACGTTCTTTCAAAGAATTCAAGTTGATTAGCTTAAGGCGGCCTAGATAGGGAGACAGGATCAGGGGATTGGTCCATTCAAGGTCTCGAAGAGCAAAGCGAAGGAAGCGACGCTGGACGCTCTCGATTCTGGAAATGTGTATAAGTTGATAAGGGGACCAAACTTGAGAAGCGTATTCGAGGAGTGGGCGAACGAATAATATGTATAGGGATCGAGTCACATGAGGGTTAGAGAACTCCTTTGACCATCTTTTGACGAAGCCGAGGGCTGAATTTGCCTTGAGAATGATATCATCTACATGAGAGAGAAAATTAAGTTCCGGGTCAAGTATTATGCCAAGATCACGAATAAATTCAACGGTGGGTATGGGTTGATCATGAAAGAGGTAAAGACGGGGAGGAGATTTAATACGCTTACGCGTAAAAGTGATTGATTGGCATTTGGCAACGTTGCGCTCCAAGCAATTTTTAAGACACCAAATTGAAAAACTGTCAAGGTCCTGTTGAATAAGGGAAGAATCATGTGTCGACGAAATAATCTTGAAAAACTTGGTATCGTCAGCGTACAGTGAAATACAAGAGTGTTTGATGACCTTTTCAATATCGTTAATAGCAAGAATGAACAAAAGAGAGCCTAGGTGGCTGCCTTGGGGAACACCGGAGGTAGCTAGGAAAGAGCAAGAGGTGGCGGTTCTAAAACGAACGCTATAATAACGATTATCTAGGTAAGAGGAGATCCATTTTAAAAATTTTCAAAATTCTGTATTTAAAAATTCTGTAAATATGTTGTAAAGGAGAAATTGTTTTAATAATGACAAAAAGTGCGCACTTTTTTTAAATACAGAATTTTGAAAAACAGATTTCTTGTAATCGAACTAAATTAAATGTGGTAAGAACATACATATATAATTGAAAGGATTTTAAATTAACTAAATACATATTATCTTACGGTAGAGTTTTGGTCTTTTTTTGATGATGAAAACCAAATACGGAAGTTTTTCCAAGAACATAAAACAGGGTCGATGCTTCAAGTTGCTGACTAAAAAGCTTGGCTGGAACATGGGAGGCAGGTTATGAGCTCATAAACATCCTGAAAAAATAATTTTTTTCGCAAAGGCGCAGGTGAATACAGTGAGAAATGGGGAGCAAATAAAACAAAGTTAGCAAATAGCGCGAGTCATAAAAAAACGACTTGAAAGCTTTACTAAGAATATTAAGCGTGGTAAACTTCGTAGATTTGTCACAATTTTTGTGTAAGTCATAGTAAAAAAGAAAGTATTGGTAGGTCAAAAGTTTCGAAATTAAAGTCTTGCAGTCCATAACTGGCAATTAACTCCAAGACTTTGAAGATGAACTCCTGGCCTCCAGCCAGGAAACACTGACGGGAAGCTTTCTCGGCACAGATACCGAGATGCCTTCCAAACCTTCAGGGAGCATTGCGAGTACTAGCCATAGTACTCCTGTTCTCCCTAAACCGACAAATACCAAGCCATCGGGTAGCAATGCCAGCTATAGCATCGCTGTCCGTGGCAAGAGAAAATCTTCTGGCGTTCTTCGAAAGAACCAATTCCTCCACGCCTCGTTTATTCTTGACAAGATTGCTAAGAATGAGGCTGCGGGAACTGGTCATGTGAGGGATGCCTCAGATAAAATCGAATACCAGAAGATTGTTGAAGAATAATAATAGAGGAACACCCCAAGGTGGGGCCCTCTCCCCTCTTCTATGGCTTTTAGTCATGAACAAAATTCTTGTCAAGGTAAGATGTAGTGGTGTGAAAGCAGTAGCGTATGCTGATGATTTGGTTTTATTGGTCTCAGGAAAGTTTACCACAGTGATTAGCGAAATCACTGAGTCGGCTCTGAAAAAAGTTAGCAACTGGGCCACAAGTAGTGGACTAGGGGTTAATCAGAGTAAAACGGAACTGATGCTCTTTACTACAAGGACTAAAATACCTACCTTCACCCCACCTCGACATAACAGACAAACTCTATCCTTATCTTCTAAGGCAAAATACCTCGGAGTTATTCTTGACCCCAAATTGAATTGCAAGGTAAATATTGAAGAACGGGTTAAGAAATCATGCATAGCTTTCTATGCTTGCAGAAAAACATTTGGTTAGATGTGGGGCCTACAGTCGAAGATGATCTTGTGGACGTACACTGCCGTGGTTCGACCGATTTTATCATACGGATCGATTGTGTGGTGGCCTGCACTTAGCAAACAATATAATATTGAAAAACTTAAGAAGGTACAAAGAACGGCTAGCGTCGGCACTACAGGAGCCCTTCGAACTTGTCCAACAGATGCCCTTAGCGTTATCCTGCACCTTCTACCACTCGACCTTTATATAAAATATCTAGCGGCATGCAGTGCTGTAAGACTAAAAGAATCTAATTGTTGGTTTTCAAAACCCTATGGTCATGGAAATATAACAAAATTGATTCCTCAGGATATTTTTCTAACGAACACCGACTACTGTATTCCCCCTCTTGGCCTAGGCGGGGACTTCAAAGCCGTTTTTCCAACCAGAGAGGATTGGAAAAATGCCATTGTTACGAAGGACTACCACACTATAATCTTCACTGATGGGTCTAAGATGGAGTGCGGTGTTGGTTCTGGAATTTTTTCTAAGACCCTTAATATATCCAAGTCCCTCAGACTACCAGACTGACTTTGCTAGCGTATTTCAAGCTGAACTACTAGCAATCAGGGAAGCATGCAAGTTACTCAAATCAAACCATAATCAATTCAGGAACACAGCAATTTGCTCCGACAGCCAGGCTGCCATTAAGGCTATTAAATCGGCTACATCCACCTCTGTACTTGTCCAGCAATGTCGAGATGAACTATCAAGTCTGAACATTAACCTCCAGGTCACTCTCATTTGGGTTCCAGGTCACAGTGACATAGAGGGTAATGAACGGGCTGACGTCTTAGCTCGACAAGGCTCGGCCCTTCATAGCTCACTAGCGGTAAATGTAAATATGCCTATTGGTGCTATGAAGAGAAATATTTTCTCGATTTTTCTCGATGAATCTAACCTCAGATGGAGCAGTCTTACAAACTGTGTCATATCAAGAATGATATGGCCATCCTATAACAAAACTCGTTCTAACGATCTTATATGCAGACCCAGGCGCGATATAGCCAGGATCACAGCAATATGCACCGGACACTGGCCCATAGGGGAGCATGCAAGGAGGCTGGGAATCCCCTACAACTCCCACTGTCGTAGCTGTGGGGACCCTCAAGAAAAAGAAACTGTAGTTCATTTTCTTTGCAACTGGCCTGCTTTAGCCAATTTTAGATTGTCATCCTTTGGAAAGGCCTTCCTCGATGACCCAAAAGAGCTTTCTGAGAAGAAAATCAAAGATCTGATTATCTTTTTGAATGCGACTAAATGGCTCTAACAATGGTCCGTTAAAGTCTATAAAGCCATATAATTCCGTATTAAATCCCTACTAGGTTAACACAAGTAATTGGTATCAAAACGGCACACTCCAGCGCTAATTGAGTCGCGAGGCCAGGGCTGATTATTTTACAAAAGCTATTTTAAAAAAACGTTGTTAAATTTCAATAGTCTAAAATACCTCGAGATGCTATCGACTTGAGGTTAATTTTATTCTACGCTTATTAGCGCTATACAGAGTTGGTAAACATAAAATTGCATTGACATACATTTTTTTTAATAAAAAAGCTGAAAATTGTTGAAAAAAGTTCTTCGGCTCGTACCTTATGAGTCAACTCAAATGACATAATTTATTTTATGAAATGAGCTTCTGCAAATCCACATGGGAGAAATAATTCCACAACTTGATCTTCTCCAATGAAACCATAGACAAAATAAAAAAAGGCGGGCAGGCCACAATTGCAGTCGTGCACGAGTACTTGAACTTCTTATTGGGGTGGAGGTTGTTAGTGTGCCCACACTTCTGCGGAAATTTGTGGCTTTTGGGTGCAACTTAGCGAATTACTTGCGATAAATCGTCTTATCGCAGTTGTACTTTTAGGCCAAAGTACGGAGCGATGGTTCAATGACACCACCACGAAGACGGAGCACTAAGTGAATAATGGGCTCCTTCTAGAAGTTGTCGTCAGACAAAGTGCTACCATCTTTCAGTTGCTTTCCGGTGAAGATCAAACGCTGTTGATCTGAATCTTGGATTTAACATTTTCGATTGTATCAGAAGGACTCAACTTCCAACGTTATCGATTTTCAAGTTAGTATTCTAACGAAGATCTGCATTTTGGGTTTGTTTCTATAAAACGTGCACCAAATGCCAATCACAAATTCTTGAGAACAAACAATGGCCGCGTTGCGATGTTAATTCTCAGCTATCCGGATTGCTTTGTGTTGTTGTAATCCCTTGCTAAAAAAATAGCTGATGACAAATCATATGTGACCAGCAAACAAATCCGAAGTTATGCCAAAAATTCTAGGATACTCAGCAATCCAAAGAGAAATTTCAAAACAGCTGATATTTGACAAGAAGTTTGAGTTGTTCATGTTGAGTTTTGCAGTGTTGGCTTTTTAAAAGGAAAATTAATAAGTTAGATGCATCTAGAAAATGGTTATTTGCAACACCTTGCACTCTGCACAATATATTAATATAAGTGGAATAAAACTCCGTTAAAGAAGTTTAAATTTTTTTTGCAAATTTAAAACAATTTTAATTAAATTTTTTTGTCAGCTTTTTTCAGCTAACCTATCTGGTTCTGGTCGTTCAAAAAAGTATCGGCTACTCAGTTGTCTTGGATAATCTATCCGATAGCCAGCGGAACGCGGCCAATGATATTGGCCTTGGAATAGATATATTCTACAAACTACATACAAAAACAATGTTTTTAACTCCAAATATCACAAAGGCAATCAAAATTTTCAGCCAAATTCTGGCATACCTCACTAATACCTCACAAGATCACAAGTCATAACAACCTCACAAGATGAGGTTAATTTGATTTTGTGAAGTTTTTGTATTTTGGAAGTAACCTCACAACTTGTGATCCTCACAAAAACTATCGAAACTGTGATCTCCTTCTGGTGCAGGCTTATTACACATAATTTTTTGGATTAGTCGCGTTATCAAAGCTTAGAGAGTGTACTTTGGTACTTGTCCCAATTTATTCGCATCAAATCACATTGAGTGTGGAGCTTGAGTCACCGGGACAACGCTCAATGTTATGGAACGAATGGAGAACACAAATATTGAAAACGAGTGCATTTCGGAGGTATTAAGTGCTAAATGTGCATTAAATTGATGCAAAATTATGTTATTTTATGAAAGCTGATTATTTGAGGACAATTATCAAAAACTTATTTTGACACTCCTTGCCAGATACATACAGTGAGACCCAATGTCAACCAACCACATTTAAACCATGGGAATTGCTCGTATGGAGCTCTGGCCAAGAGTGAACACTAATGAATTTGGTATCAAGATTTTGTTAAGTTGTTATTTTGGTAAGCTTAAAACTTGGGTCTCATTTTAGATAAGAAGTTAAGCTGGAGACCTAACATACAAGAAAGAGTCAAAAAAGCCACCGTGGCACTTTTCTCTTGCAAAAAAGACGTTGGTTTGTAGTAAAAGGGGGCCTCCAACCACGAATTATTTACTGGCTATACATTTCGGTAGTTAGGCTGATTCTAACTTGCAGCGAGGCAGTATGGTGGACTGCCTAGGACAAAGTGATACATCGTGACAAACTAAGCAAAGTCCAAACGAACTGCATGCCTATGCATAAGTGGAGCACTTAGGTCGACTCCATCCGCTGCATTGGACACTCTACTCCATCTGACACCTCTGGATATTTTCAGCAATAATTGGCCGCGAACACAGCCATTCGCCTCAAAGCCTCTTTACAGTGGATCAATAATGAGATTGGCCATTCCGTTATTCTGAATTCATTCGGATCACTTCCAATTCCAAGAACCACTGACTATACAATCCCACTATTGAACCATACCTTCCAGATCCACCTGGGAGGATATGGGATTATTAAAAGATCAATCGATTCACTTTTACACCGACAGATCGAAGACCAAAGATGGGGTTGGTAGAGAAGTGTACTCTCATAGACTAAATTTAAGTCTCTCATTCCGTCTTCCTAACCACTGTAGCTTGTTCCAGGCGGAACTTCTAGCGATAATAGAAGTATTGGCTCAAAGAAAACGTGATATTAACCTCAGATATCCGCATCTTCTCTGATAGTCAAGCCGCTATTAAGTCTCGACACTGTCTCGATATAAACTCTAGAACTGCCCTTAACTGTCGATCGTCTCTGGTGGAGATGGCGCAACAGTTTAATATTCACCTTTGTTGGGTCCCGGGCCATAGTGACATTCCAGGAAATTGTAAAGCTGATGAACTTGCTAGAAGTGGAACATTACTACCCATTTTATCTGAAAGGGCAAATATTAGTATACCCATCACTAGTTGTAAACTTTTGCTGAAGCAGGATGTTTTGGAGAGAACAAACATTAGGTGGAATAACATCACTAATTGTTTGGCGACAAAACTAGTCTTGCCAAGCCCTGTTTTTAAGCGATCCATGTGTTTAATATCTCCCAACAGACTGCACCTCAGCTCTGTTGTAGGCGTCATAACAGGACACTGTTTAAAATGCCGACACGCAACGCAGCTTGGCATACTTTCAAACGATTTTTGCCGAAGCTGTATGGACAAGGAGGATGAAGAAACGATTCCTCACCTTCTCTGTATATGCCCAGCACTTTCCCACTTACGAGCCTACTACTACAACGATCCTAGTGATCTGGCAAACATCGACATAAATAGTCTCGCACGCTTCGTCAGGAGTTCTAAATGGTTTAACGAGTAAGGATAAGGAAGGAGTCTCCCAGATTCATGTGTTATCACAATGGACCAACTTAGGTCTAAGTGTGTCAGTATTAATTTACTGACAGCCACTTCTACCTAATGTAATCTATTAAAGTTCCGATTATTAATTCGACATAAAAGTTTCGACGCGGGGTCATAAGTTCACAGGAAAACAATGCACACAAAGATTTTATGGATATCACAAAAGTTACCATTTCACTAAGGAGAACCAATTCTGAAAATTTCATCCAAATTCGTGGTTTCAGAGAAAGCCAGAATAAGTTAAATAGGCGTGGCAGTTGTAATTTAAATTATTGCCTAAGCCTTCTCCCTGCCAAGACCTAAGCGAAAAGATGTCGTCTTAATAATGCCTTTTCCGAGAAAGCAATTACAAAAATTTTTGTTTTTAATAAATTAATAACAATATTTAAAAATCCATATTTTCTGCCGATACCAAATGATACTACCGAGAGTATTTGCATATTTCGGTCCAAAAGATACAGTATCATTTGGTACCGTCTCGGTATCGTTTCGGAGCTGGTATCGTCTGCCTTTTGTGCCCTTGTGAAATAGAACATCCTTTTTATCGTTTTTGGATAGTTGAGCTTTGAACTAAACCACAGGCACTATGAATGTTTTGAATTTAGTTTGTTTCGATTTTTTTCGGAGTATTTTAATTTCGTTAGTAAAAATATGAAAAAACCTTTTAAAATTATGAGAAGAAATAAAAAATCTGTGGGGGAGGTTATTATTTGGACCTTAATGATTATTATGTATTATTTTTTCATCATCATCGAACTTAACTAATGCCTACATTTCTATATTTTGTATTCATTTCATTTATGTATATTTTTTGTCCGATTTTTTTTTAACCAAAACAATTTCCTTTATTTCAGATGTGTGACAGAAAATAAGTGCTATACCCGTACATTATTGCACAAGGAATTCAATAGCTATGATGAAAACTTTCAAATTTCAATCAATAACCAAACAATAAAGCTGAAATCCCAATTATTTAGGTTATTTTGGAAAAAAGAATTACAAAAAAAAAATAGAATATTTAGGATATACAAAAAATATATATATTATACCATTTAAGTAATAAAAAAACCCACTATTGACAAATAACAAAAAATGTACGCTCAAATTTAAGAATTTAACCTATGTATGTATAAATGATTGTATATAATTACGTATACACACAAATGGGGAATTATTTTTGTTTTATAAAATTTAACAAACATTTTTATTTAATTGACATGAAAAGTATTTGTATTCAAAAATTTGAATGCTTGTCCAACTAAATGCAACATAAATTCACATGAAATTAACAAAACAAAAAAAAAGTAAAAATACAAATAATTGAATTGAATGTTAAGTGACCGGAATTTTAATTTAATAATCAATTATAATTTATCAATTAATGAAAACACCTATAAAATCGATGCATATTATCACTCGAGGTAAAATTATTAAAATTAAAACTGAGAACAAATTAAAGAAAAAAAATCAATTTGAATTTAAAAATATATAAAAATTATATCAAAGAGAAAAATCACATTATGGACCATTCCCCGCAGCATGAACACGTTTATCAAAACCAATCTGCAGCGAAAGGATGCGGAGGATACGCATGAGTGAAGGATGCATTGAGAGCAACAGCCAGAAGTCGAAGGAGCAGAGATGCATTTTTAATTATACACATTGTTATCACAACGGGCTACAATAAAAAATAAAAAGAACAAACGAGGCATTATAACTTTTATAAAGTAATTAAATATGAAACAATGTCATGTGCAATAAATTGTGTTTTACATATTTTTTGATGGAAAAACAATGTTCGCATTATAATTATACACTACACATACGACATACCCTATATTTAAGGATTTATTATTATAACTATTATTATATTCGTTAGTTTAATGCATAGTTTAGTTTAATGTATAGAAACAATAAATAAAAATCACGCACCAATAAGTTCGTTTGGTGCATTAATAAAAATGGCGTTGTAATTTAATTAAGAAGAGTTGGGTATGGAATGCGTTGCATTTTGCATGTGGCATCACAATAATGTCCAACGTCATCGTTTTTATTAATTTTAAATGAGTAATATAAACAATTAAACGAATGCTTTATGTCTAGGCATAAATTTATTATTTGAAGCATTAATATTGTTGAATATGTAATAGAAAAGTCTAGAGGCATTTTTTGTAATTTATTTTGGGAAAATTATATTGAATTCAATTTAATTCAGCACATCAGTTGCAAGGAGGTAAGGTTGTTCAGGAACTTCCACCTATCCAAACCTTAGAGCTCTGGTATATGTGAACTGTGCATGATAATTGGAAATGGTTTTTGTCACGACCTTGGACTGTTTTTGATGCCTTAATATACCTTCATACAATTTTTTAGCTGACGTGAAATTAAATTTGAGCACCATTTTCGGTAAATAAACAAGGAAAGGGTAACTATCCCAACTAACAATTTAGCTTGTATAAGGTAAAATTTTTCGAATTTGGCTAGTAATAGCTTGTATAGTGCTTGTATAAGGCAATCTTGAGCAAGCCAGGAATTTTCCACTTGAAATTTAAACAAATAGCTGCTGTAAGGCCTTAAAGTATGAGTTTCGCAAGCTCTATATAAGGCTTGTAAATATAAGTTATAAATGGCGGGTATAAGGCCTTCCAAAGTTGTTTACTGAAAATTGTTAAAATAATTGCTGCTATAAGGCTCTCCACGACAAATCATTGCAAACAATTTATATAAGATATGTTTGTAAAGGCCTCATACAAATTAAAATAATCAGTGAAGATCAACAAGTGTGTCTTATATAATATTGTGCTTATTAAAGAATCAGATTAAAATTAATAAGAACGTAGGTACCCATTGAACATCGTAAAACAGAAAAAAGTCCTTACAGTAACATTGAACTTTTTAGCAAAACTTAAAAATGAATAACTCATAGCAAAAATTTTAAAGATCTGGAACCTACCAAAGACAAGTGAGAAAAAATAGAGAAGCAATTCTTAAAAAGCCAGAGAACATTCAAGAAGTTTGGAAGAACAGATATTAAATGCGCACAGTTATTGACTGTTCCCTCTGCGTGAACGTGAAGTATGTGGTATCAACTCATTCATTTTTGATTATGTTTTCCTCAACATCAAATTGGCATAGGGGTAGACTGCTAGACTGGAACGAGGAAGGAATCGAGTTTAAATCCCAGATAAAAAAAACTTTTCATTTTTATAATTAAATTAACATTTGACTCATTACAGAATACAGTAAAAAGCTTTCGGAAGCTTACTGAGGAGAAAAAAAAAACAATAAATCAGAAAAATAAAATAAAAACCGATAAGAAATATATCTTTTTTATTTCAGAATCAGCTTTGCAAAAAAATTTTTTTCTCTCGATGGATTGCTTATGCAAAATAAATTTGGGTAAGGCCTTATATAAACATCCAAGGCAAGCTATTGACAATAGCTGTCATTAAATGGCTTTGGTAAGGCCTTGTTTAAACATCCAAGGCAAGCTATTTGCAATAGCTGTCAAAATAGCTTTCGTAAGGCCTTATTTTAACATCCAAAGCAAGCTTTTGACAATAGCTGTCATTAAATGGCTTTGGTAAGGCCTTATTTAAACATCCAAGGCAAGTAATTGGCAATAGCTGTCAAAGTGGCTTTCGTAAGGCCTTATATAAATATCTAAGGCAGGCTATAGCTTATTTAGCCAAGCTAGAAGCTCTCAAATCAAAATTTGAAAAGTAACAAAAGATTTACCAAGAGACCGCGAAAAGTCGTTTTTTAGTACTTTTTTGAAACTAACGGTGAAGAGTAAAAAAAATAATTTTTTTTTGAAAAATCATTAAAAGATCATGTAAAAAACTGTCCGATATTTTCAAAACTGTCCTTGAATT
Organism: Dasysyrphus albostriatus; assembly: GCA_946251815.1. NCBI lineage: Eukaryota > Metazoa > Arthropoda > Insecta > Diptera > Syrphidae > Dasysyrphus > Dasysyrphus albostriatus. The sequence goes on from OX276337.1 coordinate 58,180,884, forward strand.
TTTCATGACGTCATTTTTTGCAAAGATATTGTTATCAGAGCCAAACGAACCTATTTTTATTAAAAGTCAGATAAACCATGCAAAACAAAATTGTACGACCACAAAAAAAAAAAAATTAAATTGAATCTGAATAAACAGATAATCTGATCATTACGTTATATTAACTCCAAAAAAATTATCTTTCAAAATGCTGACTTTAAAAAAAAAACACAAAAAAAAAAAAAATTGTTTGGTGTCAGTTCTTACAATAACGCAATAACGGTACTGTTACAAAATTATTACCAAACAAATATCAAGACAAAAACATAAGGCTGCATAGTGCTTTTTGTTTTTACAAAATATGACCAGTCATGACAAAGATAAAGCTTTTCAAAAAAAAAAAACACTAATAAAAATTGAGTTTGGCATTAGAAAAACCTACTATGACTATTTTTTCAGAATTTTTAAAGGTCTTTTCGCAAAACTAGCAAAACTAGTGTTGGAGGTCCCCTGCTGTCGAAGCATACGAATTCTACCTTACTCATAAAAATCCACTAGATGTCATTATTAAGTGAAAATGTGGGGACAATAAATAGGTATCCTCGTTAGCAAAATTAATAAAATAAAAGGTAATAAACGAAAACTAAAATAAATTTATTTATGATAAAGTAAAAATATTCTTACAAAAGTGAACGAAAAAAAAACACTGTTTATCTGTTCGGCTCCAGCCTAAACGACTGGATCGATTTTCTTAAGACTTAGTACATAGTGGTTTCTGGTGATTCTGCCCACACGTTTTTTTTTCATTTTTTTCTTAGAACTAAAAATAATGGTACCTGCCTGCCAACAACTTTTTTCAAACAATTTTACCAAATCAAATTTTTCTCAAAACGAGCTCCATAACTTAAAAAAAGTCAATACATTTTTTTTTTCAGTAAATGCTACCTTTGTGTGGGAATGGGAAGCCACAAATGGTAATGGTACCTCTCCAAAGAACCATTTTGTTTACTATCGATTTTCTTCAAAACGGTTTTTCTGATTTTCATAACTTTTTTCTTACTAACATTTTCCAAGAAATGTTCAAATATTTTTTTTCAAATCTATAATAGTTTGAAATCTATGTGGTCCATTATTATGAAACTTGGTATTTAAAGATTTTTTATTACACTCTTTGAAGTATTTAAAAAAAAAATAACTATAACTATAATTTTATTGCCTTTAATTCAACTAAATGTTGTTTGATAATGTTTATTATGGCCAAAGAAATGTTTTGGAACAAATTTCGGAGTTAAATTTTTGATAAGTGTCAAGTTAGCAAAGCAGCTTTGACGAATCGAAAATGAATAGGGGGATAATTTTCCGTTAATTAGTTGTGACAATTTCAAATTCGTCGTTCAATATTTTCAAGGGTTTTTGAGTACTTTGGTAATTTGACATCTAGTTAAAAAAGCACCACCTCCAAAAGGGTAGAAACTGCTTAAGCCGAATGATTTATTGCTTAATAATTCATTGTAAGTAAGTAATAAATAAGTTTTGATATTTCCGAAATTTGTTTTTTTTTTTTAAGTGGTAAGAACTTCTAAGACTTAACATTTTATAGATAGATAATTTACCGTTAGTTAGATGTGACAAATTCAACTTTTTCTTGACATGTTTTCTATACACTCAGAGAAAAAGGCTGGTATAGCCAACCAATTTCTGGTTTTTTAATACCTGATATTCAAGTTGTTTTTTCAACTTGGTAGATCAGGCTAACAGCATAACCTGATACCTGATTTAAATGTCGTGTTAAATCAACGTTGGTTTCAGGTAAAGTTAACACTGCCTTTAAAAGTAAAACTGTAAATTTTACCTGATAATCTTGATATTTTTACCTGTAAATCTAGTTTACTTTACATGAAAACCTAGTTCAAAAACATGAATAAAATGTTCAACGTCCTGTAAATTAATCATGAAGATCTAGTTAATTTAACATTATTCAATGATGAATTAACCCTGTATCCGATAATTATTATGTCTTGAATTCATGCTTGCAGATCCCATCTCTAACACGGCTTACAGTCCAATTCATTTTGTATTATTCTGAAAGTATAGAAATTTATTACTGTGTATATAATTTTATTTTAAAAATAAATACTTTGTGATACTTACTTAGTTTTGAAGTGGGAACCTCTTACACATGGAGATAGTACGCATTCCCTAGGCCACTTCGCTGTATAACAAACTTGTGCTAAATATCAATAAGTTGGAACTGACCTTGTTTGGATGACTTGTGAGTGTATGTGCTTTACACTGGTGTCACGTTGGAATAACCTGACAGAGTGTTTCCTTAACCATGACTCGTGAGTGTGTTTCAACACTGGAAGAGGGCTACTTTAACAGGCGGTCAGTTTCAACGGTTATTCGGATGGCCTGTGTGTGTTTGTTTTAACACTGATGTCACGTTAAAATTAACTGGCAGATGAGGTTAAATTCAACAGGTAAACGTTGTAAAAATAACCATATAAAATGCTACTTCAACCCGATTTGTGCTAAAATAGAAATTGATAACAAGCGGTGTAAAAAAACCTGATCTCAGGTAAAATTAGCACTATATTCCTGTCAAATTTTCTTGTTAACCAGAATTCAGTGTTAAAATAATAGTTCATCTTCTTAAATCAACTTGAATATGGTAATATAGACCACCAGGCTAATTTTACACTTAATAGAAGGCTATTAAAATCAAATAAATTTCTGAAATGTATGTAACCTTATATGAGATTAGGCACTTTGTAAATTTAACAGGGCCAACGTTAATTATTTACCTGACTTTTTTTCTCTGAGTGTATTTTTCAAATTAAATTTTTCCTTGCCATGCTTTGTATGTATTTTAAGAAAAATAAGCCCATTTGACTCAGTGAAACGGTAATAAGGCAATTAACAGTTCAACTTAATCAATTTGAACACTTTTCAAATGCTACTTACATGAATTAAGGAATTGAAACAAAAAAAATCATTTAAAACATTGCACGAAAATGATAATGGATAGTTAAAATTTTAATAAAATACGGTCTAAGAATGTTTTCGGAGCATTTTTCTGATTTCATATGAGTTAAGGAAAATAAAACAAAAACATAGAAAACATCACACGAAAAAATTAAACTTGTCACATTTTACTAACAAGTAATAAACCACAAATTATCAAGCAGTAAAATGTTAAGTCTAAGTAGTTTTTACCCTCTTATCACAAACATAGAAAATATAGAATGATAAATTCGAAATTGTCAAAACTTATTAATGAATAATTAATGATGAATTATCCAGCCATTTTATTTAAGCAATTTAAAGAAAGTGCTATGCTAACTTGATATCAAGTTAGCAAAGGACCCCAAAAACATAGAAAACATTGCACAATAAAATAAAATTTTTCATAACTTATAAAAGACTAACTAACGACAAATTATTAAGCTATAAAACATAAAGTATAAGAAGTTTTAACCGCTTTTCGAAAATTGCTTGATTGGCAAAGCACCCACAAGAACATAGAAAACATTGAATGACAAATTCGGAACTATTACAACGAATTAACAAATAATTAGTGGCAAATCATCCATTTACTCATTTTTTGATTCGTCAAAGTTACTTGACACTAACTGGACACTCATAGAAAACAACTAACCCAAACACACATAAAAAACATCGCACGACAAATTGATGTTTTTACAACTAATTAACGGCAAATTACTAAGCGACAGGGTGCTCTGCTAGCTTTTAAGTAACTTTTTGAAATTACAAGTTTAGAATTCCAAAATACAGTACGTTTCATATCATTCAAACACTATTTAATACTATCGACTTAGTTAAAATAGCCCATTACTACACATGCAAACATAACGTCACTTTTGTAGGTACCTACTTTATGTTGAACTGTGAACTACCAAAAGTCTTTTAAATTCATAAACTTACAATAGAAACAAAACTGCGATTCACTCTAGTTGTTTCCACAAGCTTTGATGCGTTTTAATCATAAAATGCATTATTCAACTGACCCGCTCTTCAATTTCCCAACAATTTAACCTATTTTAATTCAAACGACCCCCAGCGGCGATGGAGTTGTTCTTTCTTCTACGTTCTACCACCCACCGCATTACAGCAAAGGTTGGATCAAAAAATAAAATAAAATTTGAAAAGAAAACGTTCTTAAAGCTAAAAATATGTATAAGCAGCAGCAGGATTTGTATTTTGAACTAGAGGAAAAGGAAATTGTATAATTTTATGTTTTAATTAAAAACAAAAAATGAGAGAAAGACAAAAAAAAAAAAAACTATTGCTCAACGTAAGAATCAGAGCAGCCAGCCCCCCAACGTTATAGTTAGTATGTAAGGACGAAACGACTTTTCAGTAATTTGTTCTGTCACTTTGAAATTGAAACGGTCTTTTTGATGAGAAAACTTCTAATTGGATTAAATGCATTTTCTACAACTACAATTAGACAAGAGAGCAAATGGGGCAGAAATAGAAATAAATAAATAGGAAGTTTTGAAAGAATTTCGTTCAATATTTATTTTCAATCAAACAATTTTTTTTTTTTTTATTTAAGAATTCTTTTTCCATAGAGTAGTTGACAGTTTGTGAAAAATCCAATACTCTCTTGTGTTGGTGCTAATGGATTTCGAGTATGGAAAAAATGGTTTATATGTGGATTAGTGTATATAGTTGTGTAAGTATCTATGCAAGACTAAATGAATATGCTCAGTTTCGATTTTTTTATCAAAAATAATACAACTGGGGACTTCCTGTTTCCTGCTGGACGTAAAGGTACACATGCATTCATACTTCATCACACAAATTTATATGTAAAATTTTTTGACTGACGGTGTTCGAAATAGAGAGTGACAAGGCCAGAGAAATTCATTAAATTTTTTATACAATAGAGGAGGTTTAAAAAAGTGACCTATTTTTTTGATTATTATCTATCGATTTCTGGAAGGGCAATATGGCCATACATTTAGTGAGTTAGTGATGGTGCGAAGTTTTTCTTTGTATATTTTTTAGTTATTTATTTTTAAAATTAATATATTAAGCACTCCAATGAAATGTCAGATTTAATTTCTAGAACTTAAATCAAAGTTCATTCATAAACACTAACTTAGTTACTTATTCGGCTCCCGATCCATGGAGGGTCTCTGCCTAAGATATGGCCGTGTTCCATCATTTGTGGTCCTTTGCACGCTCCCTCCAGTCATCAAGACCAAGCGGTCTTGTGTCTTGTCCCTGTTTCGGGGGTTCGGTCTTCCTGGTCATCTTGAACCTTGGGGCTGGGATTTGAAGATTTTATCGGCTGGAGCGCTGTTGTCCATTCGCTCCATGTGGCCGAACTAGTTTAGTCGACGTGTTTTGGCTCTTTAGACGACATCCACATCTTGGTGCAGCTCGTACAATTTACAATTGAATCTTATTCTCTATTCGCCCTCCTCGCATATTGGATCAAATATCCACCGAAGAATTTTTCTCTCGAAAGTGCCCAGTACCCCCAGGAAAATTAGACTTTCACTTCGAAAAAACTCCGACAAAGCTGAATTTTGGAAGTGAGCTTTATTTTGACGTCTTAAGCATTTCCTGAAAAGTTCCGTAAATTGAGGCCGGGGCTTAATTTTTAGGGGGGGGGGGGGGGGGGTTTAAAGGGGGTAACATTTAATTTTTTCTTAATTTCTCAAAAACTATACGTTTTTTTGAAAAAAATGTGAAAGTAGAAATTGTAGCCTATGTCATTCTACATAAAAAAGAGAAAATCATGCAAGAACTTCACAATAGAGTAAATTTTGTCAAAAAAAATATATAAAAATTTTATTGATCGATGGGCTAAAATTTTTGTGTCATTTGAGTTTGACCACAACTCCTCTTAATAAAACCCAAGATTTCGGGGTGGCCGGGGTAAGGGGAACATCGCCATCTTGAAAAAGAAAGTGGTTTGCTTTTGGTTCAGCAACTCGATGAAATTTCCTTTTACAAAAAAAATCATAAAAAATAACATTTAAGAAACCTAGCCCTGTCCCAAATTTACGGAACTTTTCAGGAAATGCTTAAGACGTCAAAACAAAGCTCTCTACCAAAATTCATCTTTGTCGGAATTTTTTCGTAGTTTTGCCATATTTTTGTATCAATTCCCCTTTTTTACGTATCGTCCAGCACTCGGCGCCGGCGTAGAGTAGAACTGGTAAAAGTAGCGTTTGTACAGCGTGCACTTTGTCTTTTGGGAAAGGAGTTTTGAACCCATTTGTTTGGCCAGACCGAAGTAGCATCGGTTTTCCAGGGTAATTCTTAGTCGGATTTCCACTAAGGTGTCAATCGTGGGGTTGATGTTTGTTCCGAGGTAGGTGAACTCCTTGACTACCTGGAAATTATTGCGACCAACAGTGATGTTTTGTCCTAGGCAATGGACAGATGCAGATGTGTTTGTTGATAGCATATACTTTGTTTTGTCCTCATTCACTTCAAGACCAACGCGTTTCGCCTATTGATTAATAGCTGTGAGTGCTTCTAGTACAGCTCACTTGGAGCAAATGATGATGTCGATTTGTCCACATAGCCAAGCAGTTGATAAGACTTGCTGAAGATAGTGTCTTTCAGGTTAACACCACTCCTGCGAACTCTCTGCTCCAGGACTAGGTTGATGAAATATTGACATGAAGACATGATAGCATATCTCCTTGTCTGAACCCTGTACATAAGTCTCGAATAGCTCCGATGAACTGTTTCCCATTTGCAAGTGGCTTTGAGGTCGATGAGAAGATGATGGGTCTGGACTTGAAATTCGTTGGCCTTTTCCAGGATTTGCCTCAATGTGAAGATTTGGTCTATCGTTGATCTGCCTGGCCTGACGCCACACTGGTACGTGCCGACCATAGTGTTGCAGAAGGGTTGAAGACACTCACATAGTACGTTGGATAGGATCTTGTATGCAACATTAAGCAGGGATATATCTTTCTAGTTTTTCAGGATATAGGATCACCTTTTTTGTAGATTGGGCATCCCATGACACTTGGTTGATGAGCTGGTGCATGCACCCTACCAGGACATCTCCTCCATACTTGAAGAGTTCCGCAGGTAGGCCATCCGAGGGGTGGATTTGTTGTTCTTAAGCTTGTAAATGGCTTTCTCAGTCTCTTCAGTATTGGGCGCAGGGAGTGGATCTTCATTAACTGGTCTCATGCTTTTTTGTTCTCCTGTCGCTTCCTCTATACAGAATGTCCACTAAGCAGCTGCTGGAAAAGTTGTTTAAGCTCGTCTATAATTCCCTGTGCTTCGGTGACTAGGTTCCCTTCGCTGCTTTGAAGAGCTTGCGTGCCGATTTTATATCCACATGTCAGTTGGTGGCGGTGCTAGAATCCTCGAAATACCTAAGCTGAGAGCCTGCGGATGCTCTTTTCTTTCTACGCAAGGTTTCTTCCCTTTCCTTTTTTTCACGGTACTCCTGTCTTGCTGCTCTTGTTTTCCATTGCATTATTTGCATTCGTGTATTTTTCGTCTCCTGCTTCAATACCGAGCATTCCTCATCATAACACGGGTTCTCTTTTCTAGGTGATTGATAGCTTATGGTGGTCTCGGCTGTCTCCTTGATGATGTTGCGATACAGGTTCCACTGGTTGTAGACGCATGTGCCTGGGGGTACGGCAGAGATTTTACCGGTAAATTGATCACTGTAGTCTCTGCCTTTCTCAGATGTTGAAAGGCATGTTAAGCTGAATTTCTTCCTTTAGGCGGTCTTCGCTTTCTTTTCGTTTGACACTTGGGCTCTGAACTTTGTCTCAACAAGAAAGAAGTCAGAGTCCACATTTGCACCTCAGAAAGTTCGCTCGTCCATGATGTTCGATGAGTGCCTTGAAGATCACGAGGTTGCTGTGTGAATCCTTCACTTAGGGAACCTAGTGCTTCTTAATACCCTTATTACGACCTGCAGCAAAGTCGATTCATTCATAAACACGCCTGGTTTTATTATTTTTCTTCAAGCTTATAATAATTTGTCATTGTTCGAAAATTTGTTTTTATCAAAGTAGCAGGTTGATTTAATTTAAGATTTAATAAAAATCAACAAATTTATAAGCTTGGATTGACTGTTTTGTTTTTAATGGCTTAGGATTTAGTTAAAAATTTGCTAACTTAATATAAAAAATAATTTTCTCATTTGTTAATTGCGAATCAGTTAGTTTTTAAAATCTAATTTCCACTACTAGACAGGATTGCTTTAAACTTTATGTTTTCTTGATTTTCTCTCTTATTTTTATTGCAGAAAATATACACAATTTGAAATAAATGAAAGTTATTGATTTAATTTTTACATTAAATTATTGCTAGTGAAGTATATTTATTCAAAAAGTTAATTGAACTCACTGAACTTATTGTGATGAATTATAATTGTTTTCACTATACCTACTTTGTGTAAGCACACTCCAGTTTAATAATTTATTCTGAAATTTTTGTTTCATTTAACTTTAGATGGACAAAAATATTGCAACTGTTTTTGTCTTTAATTGTAAAATAACGATAAAAAAGGTATTTTTGCTGTGGTTGTTTCATTTTACCTTTCACTTTGTTGTAATTAAATCATTTTAAAGTTCATTGGTTTTTTGTGCTGATTATTCATTTTGTAACAAAAAAAGTCTATATTGGTGTTGTGAATTTCAAAGAACTCAACTTGACATCATAATATCAGAATGGGGCAATAGCAGCATTATCGAAGATGCAGAATACATTGATTCTCGAGGCTATAATGTACTATCACAAATATAGGCTATTTGATTATGTCATTTAAAAGGAACTATAATAAAAATCAATAATTAGGATATTGAATATGAGAAAACCGTGAAGTGCTATTAAATTCGTGGGTTAATTTTGGAGAAGGGGGTGCAAAAACACCCTTTTTGAGTTTTTTCATATAACTTGGAAAGGGAGCAAAATTTCTGAATAATGACAACAACCTTTTTGTAGGCAATAACATTTACCATCAATGAAAATAAAAGGCTTTTACCACCTAAGCGCCTCATTCCTTCATGTACACAGCCACCAAAATGGTCTGCCAAAAATCATCAAAAATCACCAATTGTGAGTCAAATAAATGCCCCTTGTTATTTGATATCAAAGCATTTAGTTGACATTTTTAAACCTTTGGTTGGCTCTACGGAACACCACATAAAAAATTCATCCCATTTTGTGTCGATTTTGAGTGGTTTAAAACTCAAAGATTATGAAACAATGGTGAGTTTCGATGTTGAGTCACTTTTTACGAATGTCCCCGTACAGGAGGTACTTACTATCATCCGTGAGCTTATCTCATCGATGAAAAATTGATCAAAAATGAAGTTTTCGATGGAAAAAGAGAAAGAAGAGTCCATCGCATTTTTGAACGTTGGCACACACAGTTTTTCGAAAAAGCACACACACAAACAGATACCTACACGCTACTTCCCACCACCATGTAGCAAATTTGACATCAGTGGTCTCTACACTTATACAGCGTGCCCACAGGATATGTGACAGCGACCACCTTGCCACTGAACTTTCTTTGCTGGACAATGTCCTTAAAGCGAATGGCTATTCAAAAAAGCAAAGATCGTGGAAGCCAGTTTCGTCGCAAGAAAGGGAAGATAGCCTTTTAGACAAGAAAGCTTTCCTGCCTTATGTAAGAGGTGTAACAGACAGGGTAGGGAAAATCTTGAAGCGATATGGTGTTAAATCCATATTTTTAGCACCCAAAAAGGTGATAAATTACCTTAAATCGCCAAAAGATCAATTCCCCCTCCAAACACCTGGAGTATATGCGGTACCATGTAGCTGTGGATCTTCATATGTAGGACAGACTCAGAGGAGCATTGCTACACGCCTGAAAGAGCATATCAGCGCTGTTAGCAAAAACCAAAGGGAGAAGTCCACCATATGTGAGCATATTCTCGACAACCCAGATGAACACCATTGGATTAACTTCGACAAAGCCAAGGTTCTAGCTAATGAACCTCACTACATCCCTCGTCTAGTGCGCGAAGCGATTGAAATAAAACGACAGCTAAATTTCGATCGTGGCGACAGTTTCAAGCTGTCAAAAACATGGGATCCCATAATCAACTCCAAAAGGTCGATCCAAATACCACTGCACACCAACGCGGATACAGTGAGCATAGTTTGCTCCCAACTTGTGAACCAACAACAACAACAACAGCAAGAAATAGAACCTTCGACGCAGCGTTACAACCTGCGTAGCCAAAATCGCTCTTAACATCTCTTTGGCAGTTTCCCGGTGACCACGCTCGATGCAATTCGCAGCGAAACGTTCGGGGTGAGTACTGTATTGAACTCGCTAAATATTAAATATTTATAACGCTTCTATTCCGAAAAGTTTAAAAATGTCTATTGTAAACAACCGCGAAAGCCTTAAAAGTTATATAATAAGATTTACCATCGAAAGGGTTCATTCAAAAAATTTGTTTAATTTTTTTAATTGCCTACCTAAATTAAAAAAAAAATCATTGTAAAAAAATATGAAAAATTACATTTTTCTTATTTATTTACTTATTCACTATAACTTTCTTACCTGCGGAAAAAGGTATCGCCAATGATCGACATAAAATATAGATGATTTAATTTTCGTTAAAATGACATATTCAAAAAAAGTTGTGCATACAAATCGACTGAGAAACGGTCGCTCTAACTAAGCTGATTTTAAGATTTAAAACTGAAATATATGGTATAGTTTTTGGCTATTTTGAGGAAGTTGTCAGATGATACGCTCAAAGTAGGTGTATGATTCATTCTTGACGGTTTAAGTACATAATAAAAGGAAAATTAAATTTTTTCATAGTTTAAGAATTACCATCTAATTTTTTTCAAAGTCAAAAATAATTGCCTAAAACAACAAACTTGCTCCAAAAAACCCGGTTTTTGAACTTATGATAGCTAACTATACCTTCTTGGTTCTGAAAAACAACATGAGTTTGGTTGTAAAAACTGAAATTTCTTATAACACTTGATTTAAAAACTTTAAACTCGAGTAGTCGAAGAAGCTATTATACCATCTAGCTACGAGTATATATAAATACAAAATATTTGGTGGCGCAACAGCTCGTGGAGAACCAGGGCCTAGTGACTTCTAACTCTCAACCATTTATGTGTGTGTTATTGGCAGAAATGGAGGGGACCTACAATTTTTTGCCGAGTCCGAACGGCTAGATGAGAGGCACTTTTTCATGACAAGTATACTTTTGGAGGACTGGTCAGTTCCTCGCAAGAGGCAGTACCTCGGAGAAAACATTTCTGTTTTTTGGTGGCAGCAGCTGGGAAACAAACTCAGACCTGCGGCATGCCAGTCCAACGCACTAGCCATCATGCCACGATGTACTGTGGTATAGTTAGCTAAAAAATGTTCAAAAACTGGGTTTTTAGGAGCAAGTTTGTTGTTATTGACAATTATTTTAAACTTGGAAAAAAAGTTTTTCAAAATAGCAATAAATACGATTTATTTAACTTTTAAATATTTAAATACGCTTAGTTGGAGCTACCGTTTCTCGGTTGATTTTTATCAGAAACTTTTTTTTTAAATATGCCATTTTAAAGAAAATTAAAACATCTTTCTTTTATGTGGAGCAATGGCTATACCTATGTATCTCCAAAGGTAAAAAAGTTATAGGCAAATAAAGTAAAAAAAAAAACAAAAAATGTGATTTTCACATTTCTTTGCAATGATTATTTTTAAAAATTTGTTAACTAAAAAAAATTGTATGTTGAATTTTACTGTCTACAAAAAAAGTTTGCAACATTAACACGAAATTTTGCATCTTTATCGTGTTATATGCAAAAATCCCCCTTCCAAAATGCACCCCCTGATTTAATAGCACTCCACGGTTTTCCCATCTTAAATGACCCATTTATTGATTTTTACAATAAAAACCCATGAACGTCTTAGTTCCTTATTGCCCTATTTTTTTAAGGAGATAATCAATAGCCTAATAATACAAACCATAGCATCTCTGGTGCTTCTAGTATACTAGGTATACTTTTTAAGTGGTAACTCTTTTAGAACCTGTCAGATATTAATTTAAATTGTTTTTTTTTTTTTCAATGGGGAACTAGATCCCCCCGTCCTAACGATTTTTCTCGCCTGAATCTAATGTATATATTCTGATTCTTTCTTTTTTGTTGCGTATTGTAAGAATAAATCTTACCTTATAATTAGTACCTTAACGAGAAAAGAGGGAGACGAAAGGAGTGAAATCAAATTCTGGAAAAAATAGAAAAATTTTGTTTGTCTATTTAGAGCCATTTGATTCCTATCCATACAATTATATGAAATTCAAATTGCTATATTTCTAATGAGAATTTTTCTAAGTTGATACATTTCATTTATCAAAAGATAAAATAAAATATACAAAGTCGGTTCTGTACCTATTCATGCTATAGAATAAGATAAATAGTTTTTCTTCCTTGGAAATAGACTATTCATCATTAATGTATAAAATACAAATTCAGTATTGACAGAAATACAAATTCGATAACTCACTTCATTCAATACTAATGGATTTCTAATGGACATGAGTTTTCTTCTACGCTCCTCCTGGCAGTACTGTTTTTTTTTTTTACTTCTCAGCAAAATGTAACCAAGCACTTTTTTGCCAGAAGCGTATACAAAGTGGCTTCAATTCACAAATAAGATACTATTTTGGAATTTATTTCTTAATGGGTTGTTGAATTTGTTTTTGTTTGTATTTTTGTACAAAACAAAAATTCTTTACTCTATATCTACAATTTATTGTAGGTTCATAATATCAATTTGATTTGAATTGAATATATTTTAATTAATTTTTATTTCAACTAAAATATTCTGTAGGTACACATATAATGTTAATGGTTTAAGTCAAATTGTATCTAACTATTTACTCTTATTTAAATTACCCACCTGGAAAAATAATCTAGTTTTTAACGAGGTTAAACATTGATGCTAGTAAGGGCCTGACAAGAGTAACTATGGATTTTCTCTAGTGCCATGCCCGTTAGGTAACCTTTTGTATAGAGAGACAAGAACAAAAGTTGTATCGACTTGGATTCAATTCTGCGATCTTCTGATTACCAGTCCAACACCCTACCTACTGAACAATTTCGCAATAGTTATGTAATATTGAAAATGAAAAACCATGTACCTACTTTAATTTTTCTTAATATTGAATGATGGGTATACAATATTTTTTTGTTATTGGTATATGGGGTGTTTGTGATGGGATACTAGTTTAAGTTTAGTCTTCGGTAGGAACAATCTAGACAAGGAAAATTTGTCAAAAACTGGTGAGGCCCTCACTGGGAAAAACTTGTTGGGTAAGTCTTTTAATCCCTCAAAAAATACCTACCCCATAGCAAAAAAAATGATGGCGGTCAGCCATTAGACGAATAGGGGGAATAACATGTAGCATACGAAAACATGCACGTGCCGTAACTATTCGGGACTGGTGGAAGTGTGATCAAGCCTTTTAAAAAGACTTGGCTAATATGATCAGGCTGGTTCCTCAGGTTGGCGACAGGTTAATTCCCTGTCCCGTAAAACTAAGAATTATGAGACTGACAACAAGCCTCGGAAACGGACAGATCTCACAACGACAACCTTTGCTACGAAAACAGACACACGATTTACGAATTTTCTTATGGAACGTTCGCTCGCTCTATAGAGCTCGAGCTGTTTAGCAGCTAGCCGATGCCCTGTCAGAATATAAAGCTGACATAACAGCATTACAAGAAATCAGATGGACAGGGAATGGTGTTCTACAGAAGAAGGAATATGACGTATATTACAGCTGTCATACAAAACACCATGTGCTCGGGGTAGGCTTCCTAGTCAGCGAAAAAATGAAGTCTACCATCATCGGCTTTAACGCTATAAGCGAAAGGCTATGCACTCTCCGCGTGCGAGGCAAATTTACAAACATCAGCCTCATTAACGTTCACGGACCTACGGAGGAGTTCTCAGACGAAGAAACAGAGACTTACTACGAACAAGTCGAGAGGGCCCTCAATGCCTGCCCAAGGTATGACGTCAAAATCATCCTTGGGGATTTGAACGCAAAAATAGGTCGGGAGCCGGTATTCAGGCATTACGCAGGCACCCATAGTTTGCATGAGAACACTAATGACAATGGACATCGAGTCTTAGAATTGGCAGCATCGAAAAACATGGTCGTTGCGAGTACCAGGTTCCCGCGTAAAGATATCTACAAAGCCACCTGGGTATCACCTGATGGAGTCACTCGTAACCAAATAGACCACGTGTTGATAGACCGTCGCCACTACTCGAACCTGATGACGGTACGTACGTACCGAGGTGCCAATATCGACTCGGATCACTATCTTGTTGGTATGGTTTTCCGAGGGCGGATTGCCTTGCGGAGACGCATTGCATCCGCCGATCAGGTTCGAATCAACACGGCTGCCCTACGCAATGAAAACACCAGTAACATCCTTGGTAATGCGTTAGGACTCGCCCTAGAATCACTCGATTTAGGGAGAGTAAGTCCTGGAGCCAGTATGCTGGGCGTAGATGAGAAGTGGACACGCCTTAAGAATACTGTCATTAGTACTGCCAACTCCATCTTAGGCAGCAGTCGTAGAAATCGGAACGACTGGTTTGATGATGAATGCAAACTAGCGACTGAACGTAAGAATGTTGCGTACCGAGCAATGCAACAATCTTATAGAACGCGGGCACGCGAAGAGGAATATAAAGAGCTCAGAAGAACAGAAAAACGGCTTCACAGACAGAAAAATCAGCCTGGGAGAAGAACCTAATCTGTGAAATAGAGAACAGCCGAGAGCGAGGTCCGCACCAGGCGCGGAAGTTCTACCAATCCGTCCGAAACATGACGCAGTACACACCACGCTGCACATACTGCAAGGATGGAGAGCGAAATCTGATCTCCGATCTACAAAGCATACTGGAGCGATGGGAAGTGTACTTTAATGAATTGCTAAATGGTCAGCTCACAGCAGAGGTGGAGGCTCCACTACTTCAAGATGAACACCCTATGCTACCGCCACCAAGCATAGAAGAGGTTGAGAAGGCTATAAAACGGCTCAAACGAAACAAAGCCCCGGGAGCCGATGGCATACCAGCCGAATTATTCCACCACGGCGGGCCAGCCTTACGTCAAGCAATTCATGATATCATAGTGCACGTATGGGAGCATGAAGAAATGCCAGAAGACTGGCGAAAAGGTATCATATGCCCCATACATAAGAAGGGAGATGTCACAACGTGCAGCAATTATAGAGGTATCACGTTGTTGAGTACCGCCTATAAGATACTCTCCTCTATCCTACAAGCCCGGATAACCCCATACGCTAAAACAATCATCGGCCAATATCAGTGTGGTTTCATTCCAGGCAAATCAACAACTGATCAGATCTTTACCCTTAGGCAGGCGATGGAAAAATGTCTTGAATTCAACATTCCAACATACCATCTGTTTATAGATGTTCAAACATTGAACACATATGATAATAAGAAGTGATAAGATAAGTGATAGGCATTATGTTTGCTTAGGATATCTTATCTAGCAAACATGAGCACACATAGAAATGGATATAACAAGCAACTGATTGCTTGCGCTTGGGTTCAGAATTTGTGTGTGTGTGTTTTTGTTATCACTTATTGATATCACGAACAAAACAGTATATATAAGAGTAGGTTAAGATTTTATATTTTAGTTCGAATAAACAGCATACCCGACCTTACAACTCGGTGTTTTTATTTAACTCGCGGTTCTTAAATTTCCCCCCACCAGAGGTAAGGGATTTATGAACAATAGACTTTAAGGCCGCCTATGATAGCATAGCCAGGGTAGAACTTTACAAAGCCATGAGAGAATTCGGCATCCCAAATAAATTGACACGACTATGTAGGTTGACCATGACCAACGTAACAAGCCAAGTAAAAATAGCCGGATTGCTATCCAGACCAATCAACATCTTTAATGGACTCCGACAAGGGGATGGTTTGGCCTGCCTCCTCTTCAACCTGGCGTTGGAGAAAGCAATCCGTGACTCTGCTATGGCAACAAGAGGGACCATCGTCAACAGGTCCATACTGGCTTACGCAGACGACATCGACATCATCGGAAGAACCGAACAAGCTGTAAACGATTCCTTCATCCAGATCGAGCAGGCGGCACAAAATCTGGGGCTGCACATTAGTGAAGGTAAAACAAAGTACATGGTGGCGTCGAATGCGAGAAGAACAGTTGGTCAAACAATCAAGGTAGCGGAGCACGAATTTGAAGTGGTGCAATCCTTTAAATACCTTGGGTCAACAGTAGCAGCCGATAACAATATAGAAGAAGAAATACGTGGGCGGCTTTTCAAATCCAACAGAGCCTACTACTGTCTGTCAAAGCTATTCAAATCTAGAAATCTAACCATATCTTCAAAACTGCTGCTGTACAGGACCATGGTCCTGCCAGTACTCATGTATGGATCCGAGACTTGGATGCTTAGCAAAAGGCACTGTGATCTCTTAGCCGCGTTCGAGAGAAAAGTCTTACGGAAAATTGTTGGCCCCATATGTGAGGAAGGACGATTCCGGAGACGGTACAACCATGAGTTGTACGCAATCTACCATGAAGCAGACATAGCGACAAAAATTAAGCTCGGTAGACTCCGGTGGGCAGGGCACCTAGCTCGAATGAGCGAAGAGGAACCTGCTCGGAAAGTCTTTTGTGGTACATTCTATGGTAGATGGCAGCGTGGTAGATCATGCTTGCGCTGGAGAGATGGCGTAGACCAGGACGCCCGAAGCCTTGGGGTACGCAACTGGATGGCGTCGGCTCGAGACCGGGATAGGTGGAGAGACTTGTTGAAAGAGGCCAGGACCGGACCCCGGTTGTCGAGCCGATGATGATGATGATGATAGCAAAAAAAAAATAAATTTTTATACGTACCCATCATACAATAGTAAGAAAAATTAAGGTACCTATATAGTTTTTCATTTCAACATTACACAATTGTATTGCAAGAAAGCTCTGTAGTTGGACTGGTTATCAGAAGATCGCAGGACCAAGGATGATGATAGCAAAAAAAAAATAAATTTTTATACGTACCCATCATACAATAGTAAGAAAAATTAAGGTACCTATATAGTTTTTCATTTCAACATTACACAATTGTATTGCAAGAAAGCTCTGTAGTTGGACTGGTTATCAGAAGATCGCAGGACCAAATTCCAGTTAAGACAACTTCTTTTTTGTTTCAAGGCAAAATATATCTTAACGGGTGAGGCCCCGGACAAAATTGATAGTTACTCTTGCCTGACCTTTTGTTAGGGTCAACCTTCCTAGTGCCATACTAAAAACATGATTGTTTTTCCAGGTAGAGACTTATTGAGTACGTTTTTTCTATCGAAAGCCTCAATAGTATTTGAAAAGTTTTCCTTGTCTAGATTGCCCCTACCAAAGCGTTTTCACGGCCTTGACTAAACTTGACAAGATTATTAATGATAAATATTTCATATATTAGGTGCTACAAAACAGGGTTGTTAAAGAATGTAGTCTTCTGTAAATGCAATCATAACAAGTCACTTAAATCAATCAAAATAAATAAATAAATTTGGTGGCGCAACAGCTCATGGAGAACCAAGGCCTAATGACTTACAACTCTCAACCATTCCTTTGTGCGTGTTGTTGTCAGAAATGGAGGGGACCTACAATTTTTTGCCGAGTCCGAACAGCAAGATGAGTTATAAAAAGTATACTTTTGGAAGATTTGTCAGTTCCTCAGGAAAAACATTTCTGTTTTACTGTAGCAGCGGCTGGGAATCGAAGCCAGACCTTGACAGTTCAACGCATCATGCCACGAGGTACTGCATTAAAATCAATCAAAGATAGCTTTTTTGATTCACTTTGTGACTGCTACTTTTAATATACTTCTTTAAGCCCTATTTAGTTGACATTGAGACGATTGTAAACATTTTCTCCCCCCATTCATTTTACAGCGATCAACAGAATGCGATCTTCTGGGTAAACATATATGTACATGTGCATGCATTCTTCTTCAGTTGCATTTTTGTATTCATTTGAATTCTTTTGATTGATTTCGTACGACCATCACTTGGGTTGCGTTCCGGCTATTATAGCTTACTTATCACTGCCAACCAGTAAGCCTGTTAGTAAAAGTTTTTTTAGATAGGAAAAATCGAATAGAAGCAATATACTAGGAGGAATCAATCTTTTTCGGTACTCGTTGGGTCTTTATCAACTTCGACTTTTATACAACCGACACTGCGAACTCCCTTCCACCACCAACAAAACAACTCTCCGACAAATAAAACAACAACGATGATAGTGTCTTGTGTCTGAGGTATATCACGTGTAAATACTATGCACAGAACTGGACCCAATGCACTTCCTTATGGTACCCCAGCCACTATTTCTCTGAAATTAGAATATTCATTTCCGTGTGTCACACGAAAAAGTCTGTTATCTTGATATACGTTTAGAATATTAGAAAGTCCTTCAGGTAGATCTTGGGCCTTCATGCCATACCTTGTCAAACGCTTGCGACGCATCCAAAAAGACTGTTGAACTGATTTCCTTTTCTTCAAGAGTTCTCTTAATTACGTCAGAAATTCTATGCACTTCATCAATTGTCGAATGCTTGGGCTATTATTCTTTCAAAAACTTTTAATAATGTAGGAAGAAGCGGAATCGGTTTGTAAAACTTCTTTTTGTGAGGTGGTTTGCCATGGTTTTACAACCTTGATGACTTCTTCAACTTTCCATTCACTCGGAACATTGTTCTAACCGTATAGCTGCATTTATTATGCTAAGAAGGTTAATTAAGTCATATCCTTTCATATCTTAAAAACACTTTGATTTAAAACACTTTGTTTCCTTAAATTTTCATACATACGAGTAGGTCCTTAATACGAACCCATGTCTGAATAATTGTAATTTTTAGAATTGATAAATTGAATCTAATTACATTATGACAGTTGTATGGCGGGGGACGCCTTACTACATTTCATAAAAATTTCATCAAACATAATAATTTAATTATATAAAAGCTTCTGAATCTTGATAGCTATGTCAATGACAGATCATGGCGAATTAAATGATTAAAAATAGGAATTTTCTCAGATAGAAAGCCATAATTTAATCATCAGATAATTCAAGAACATTTCATGGGAAAAGAATAAAATGAGAAACAAAATTTATAAGGTGGGTAGTATAGGTGGAAATTATAAATTCATCATAATCTTTAGGTAAAAAATAAGATGTCCTTAAATTAAAAGCTATAAATAGTTAATTTTCGAATAACTAAACTTCTTGAATTATATATAACATTGGAAGTAACATTTCCCCGAAGTACATAATTCCAACTGATTTCACTTCGGAAGAAACTTCTTCATCTTTGTATAAGTTTTCATTTTGTTTTTCCAACCCACATTTTCTTCTCAAAATAAATCACAAAAAAATTACAAATGAGATTTATTTCTCTGTTAAACAATTAATTTTCACATCGTTTAACAAATACAATCAAAGAAACTGATATAGAAATTGAAATAAGAAAATCATAACTCAAGCCGAATATAAGGATAAAGATAAAGATAACGCGTCCCAACGCATTTATGACCCTTTTTGCTCCAACGAACTGAACTGTCTCTTTAATGTCAAGGACATTGTTTGTTTAAATAAAGCACATCTTGCAAATATGGTTGCCAACCAACAAACAATTTTTTATGTAAATTTAAAAAAATATGGAATTGTTCAAATCAGAATCAGAATCTCAAAATGAAAGTTCTTGGTTATTTTTAACTTACCATTGGAATTTATTGCTACTAGTCATAATTCGTTTCGAGCTTCCTAGAATCGGAATCCATAATCTAAAGAAAAATGTGTAATATAGGGATGTGAAGAATTGTAAATGATATAAAAACAGTTTAACTGACAGTTATCTGTCTTCAAGGAACCATACACAAAATTGTTGGACATTTTTTTTCGTCTCGAATATCTTTATTTTCTTCAAGATTTCTTCCACAAATTAGCTTATGATTGAAAACTGTGAGGAATTGTAAAATATTCAATTATAGGCCAGTCATATTATATTTTTACTCTGCATATTGTGGGGTAGTTTTGATGTTGCCCATCTTTTATGTTTGCAGAGGTGCGAAATCCGAATCTGAGGTTTGCGACTAAAATTTCATGACGCAACATGGAAAAAAATGCAAAAATGCATTTTCTGGGAGTTTTCCACTAATGGCTCGAAAAGTACCGAAAATTGAAATTGATCGAAAATTTCAACAAAATACCATTTAAAGTGTATACAATTTCCAAAAAATCTCTGTTTAAGGTTATTTTCTGCGACAATCCATTTGGACCCAAGCGCTAGTTGAAAATAGACGTATTTTTACTGTTTTCGAAAATCAACTCCAAAACACTAAGTAACTACTTTATGTGAAAATTTTTAATTTCTGTCTGTGACATGAACCAAGATATACTTTTCTGATGGTCTTTGATGTGCTGAGTTTGAATCTAGTCTTGAAGTTGTTCTAGCCTGTCACGTTTTATAGATATTCGAATCTAAAGATATAAAAACAAACATGTATTTTTTGTGCAAATTTGGGGTTGTATTTTTTGTCGAGGTATTTTTTTTTTCGAAAAAATGTTTATAATCATTCTAAAGTATGAACATTTTTCTTCATAATTCTTTTTGAATTTTTTAATTTTGGCACCTTTATGGGAAATTTTTAAAAAATTAATACCACCTGAAAGGCCCTAAGGTCAGGCTCAGATTCCTTTTCAAGATTTTTTTCAAGATCACGAACGATTTTTGGCACTTCTTATGGGTTATTTTACAAACAAAATTACTAAAAGTATTATGTCTGATAGGTTTTTAGATCATCATAAAAGGTCAATTAGTTTCAGTAATTGGTCAGTTACAGATTTTTTTAATGATTTTGCAATCTTATGCCATAAATCGTTCGCGACCATGACACTGAAACTTTAAAAAATCTTCAAAAAATCTTTAGCTGAAAAAATACTGAAAAAAGCTGACCTTTTACAGAGATCTTTCAGGGAGCCTATTTTGAAAAGCAGGGCCAATCAATTTTAATGGCGGATTTGTATTTATTTTCCTGCTCTCAAAAGCGATTTGCTTTACATTCGACCTTATAAAGCGAAACTGCTTTCCAATTTAATAATTTCATTCTACCAGCGATAGGTTTGAAGCTGATGAATTAAAATCATTTTCTTTAATTAAAGAAAAAATTTCTTAAAAATTATTTTATTTGAGAAATTCCACACAAAATGACAGTAACCATTTTGTGTGGAATTTCTCAAATAAAAGAATTTTTTAAATGGTTATTGTCATTTTGGGTTTGAAGCAATAGGTGTTTAGGAAACGGAAAATGTAAATACAAAATCATATGCAAATATTTTTCTCATCATTTTTAGCATCTTAGATCAAACTTATTGTATCCAACGAAATGCTTCAGTTTGTAAATAAGAGCAAAAAATTTCACGATCATGAATCGAAATGCACTGAATAGAAATAAAATATAATATGAGAACAGATCTTCTGTCAAATTTTTGGAAACATCTGATATTTTAATGAGATAGTGAACGGCCCTTACACTAAACAACAATTAATAGGACATTTCCTAGAATTCAGTAGCTGATTCAGAATTATTCAATATTTTGTAGTCGCATTTAAGAAACTTCTTTATACAGAAATCTAAAAAAAATAATAAAATAATACTGCAGAATTTTCAAAAAAATATTTTGTGAACTTAAAACTAAAAATTCAATTTAGTTTTTTGAAAATTTGATATTTCAAAATCGAGTTGATAATTTTTCTTGGAAATTAAATCTTGATCTGTATTGGGATTCTAACATTGAGGATTTTAGCCATTCGGGATTTCGGTATTCGGAATTTTTGGTCATTTTATCATTTTGGCATTAAGAATTATTTCTTGCCTAACCTCAGAATAACATCAGATTTGTAACTTTCGAGGTTACCAATAAGAAGTTACTAGTTTGGATTGCACCTATCAGCCTCTTATTTCTCATTAGTTTATAATTTCAAATATCTGCTTTTCAAAACATTGTTTTTTTTTAATTCTGATTTGTTCAGTTCTGACTATTGAAATATTGCTTTCAAAAATAATTGTAAGCCACTTTTAGGTCTGCAGTTTATTTATTTAGTGTTAAATATGGACTCAATGGGTGAATTAATCCAATTCAAATATTTTTCACTATGAATATTTTACAATGTTATGCACTGTTTTTTATTTTTTTTTGCATGGAATTGAACACGCTGCTAATAGCTATAATTGTTGTCTAAGCCAAGAGAGTCTTAAGTCTTATATGTTGCTGATGCATTGGTCTCCAAAAAATCAATAAAATGTCTAAGAAAACCAAGCGGAAAATATTCATTAACAGTTGAACAAATTCAAAAACTTAAAAACAAATGCAAATGCGAAAAAGTCACAAGCAGCAGGTAGAAACATCAAAAACAAAAACAAATGTCATGTTACCGCACCCAATAAATGTTCTGGGAAATTAATTGTGTGTGAAAAAAGGGTGTAGACTTCTCTTAATAATCTGTTACGCTGCAGTAATCAATTTTGCCTGTTGAACAGTGTACCGCACAATGAAAAGTAGAGCTAAATTTGTCGTTTATAGCATATTTTACAGTTCCCATGCGAAAAAAAATCAAAATTTTCAAAACAATTTTCCAACTATATGTGCCCGAAATTATATTATTCTCAAGGCAAAATGTTTGAGTTGGCCTTAACCACCAATTGAGTCATTAATCTACCCTTAATTAACAAACTTCAGGCATAAAAATGAAAAACAATTATTATTGCCTGCAAAAACCATTTGCATGCTATTATTTCCTTGAGGTATATATATTTTTTTTGAAAGTGTAAACCGACCACCCAAAAAAATACATTTTATTGATTACCATTTTTTTTGCATGCAAAACAACTGCTGGTCCATTGTTTTTCATGACATTCCATTAAAGCAATGGTTTTTTTTTTGCATAAAACTGTAAGCCAATCATGCAAAAAAATGTCTCGATAATTTTTGACAAGCGAAATATTTGCATAGATTTTTTTGTCGCACGGCAACTGTTAACTAGGTTTATGATTTCACTGTGTTATTGCTGTATGATTTTTGAATTTTGACAAGCAAAGTTGTTTTGAAAAGCAGTATTTTTCAAAATGAATTTTGACCGTGCCATAATTTCGACGCCAACCAGTATAAGCCACGTGAAACAGATCAAAAATTGTTTTTTTTTTTACAAAAGTGATACTTGGTATTTGCTTGAACTTGTTTTCAAAAATTTTAGCAGAGGATCAAATCAAAACATTCGGTTTTGTTGGAAAAAAAATTCAGACATATTTACGTACATATGTACATAGATATTTCTTTATTAAATAGCCTTAAATAAATTTTGTGGCACAGTTTTCTCAAAAATTCGATTTGGATAAATTTTATATGAATTGAAAGCTATAGCCTAAGAGGGTATGTGAATCACTAAATTAAACACTGGGAAGTCTTTTTGTGCACATTCAGAAAGTATGAAAAATTGATTTATGTTTCAAATTTTCAACAAAAATTTATTGGTTAGCTTTCATTTTCCGAGTTGTGTCGAATTTCATCACAGATAGTGAGGGGGGCATTAGTTTATTTAAAAGCTCTAATACTTTTTTTAATACTAACGGTCTTTAAAACAAAATATTTTTAAATTTATAAAGAGAGAGTTGCATATTATAATATTATTTATTTTTAAATATCAAATTTACATATGTATATAATCCCAGCAAGTCCTAAAGTTACCATCCAAAGTGGTAACCTTGCTTCCAAACAAAAACAACGCATCATCAAAACCCAAAGAACATAAAAAAAGAAAACTCTAAACCTTCCCTCTATACCTTCTTTGTCTATGAAGTCCACACGACAGACATTTCCTAAATTACTTCCCCTTCTTCGGAAGTGGCGTAGAATTTCTATTCTTTCTTTATTCTTTTAAGTTTGTTACAGAAAAGTGACATTTGTTTGGGTATAAAATCAGCTAGCTGCTACTATAAGATGCTATACCCAGGACTTTCAAGGACGAACATAAAAGAATAAATGCAAAAATATTTCCAAGGAAGCGCAAGATTATTGCTGGTTTTGGGATAAGCAAATGATCTGATATGGGTTGACAGAATTTATAGGGATTTGAATATCGTCGGTTGGTCGATTATTATATGGCGTGACATGATTACTGAACCCTTTAAGGAATTTCAAACTGTTAGCGTCAGTCGTTGTCGTCGGTGCCATAATTTTTTGTTAGATTGTTGGGAGTTGGGTTAAAATCTAACAACATTCGTGTAAGGTACCCGAATAAAATTAATTACAATATTTTAAAACTGTGATTTTACTAAAGAATGGTTTGTAAATGTTTGAACATTGAAATTATTATCGGGAATGGTGTTTTTGGAAAAGTGGAATATATTAAGATTACGGTTAGAATTATGAGTGGAATTGATGGAAAATATTGACTAAAATTATTTTATGAGAAAACAGTGGATTGGCAACATTGCAGGAATAGTGGGTTAGGTATAGAGCAATTTTAGACAAAAATTTAGAAGTATGTACCCACATGTAGATACATATATGTTAAAGAGTTCTTGATATGATGATCTTACATTAAAGAAAGTTGATGAAGAAGGTAAAAGTGCAATTTTTCATTTATTTACAACAATTTTGAAATACAATTCATGTCTAGAACGAAAGCTATTTTATATAAGTAAGTTATTAAAAATAAATCAAACTTATCGCGAAGCAGCCAAACGAGCAAAGTCGTTATGTATTCCAGTTCGAGTGATAAAAGTTAAGAGGTCAGGAGTAAATTCTAATAAAATTGTATAATTTTATTATTCTGTTTATTGTATTTTTATTGATGTAATTTGTGCAAAAGCGTAAAGTGTTTATTGATGTCGTTGGACCATAATGATTTGAAAATGTCGAAAGAATGACATAACTTTATCTTTTTAATGTTTGGGAGATATATGTATTTTATTCTGAAATTAGAATAAAATATTATGTGCATATATGTGTGGATGAATATTTTCAAGAAAACAAAATTGTCATAGATACAATATACAATAATATTTTATTACTTTATTTTTATTGCTTTTTTTTGATAATGTAAATATTCCAGATATTCCAAATTAATGTTGGCGAACTTAAAATGGAACAAAAAAGTTATGTTTTAGCTTATTGTTTTCCTGTAGGTTTGTGGAACGAATAAACAAAACATTAATGGTACAAAATAGAATATAAATTTCTTAGTGAAATACTATTCTTATTAAGTCAGGTAAATCTGCTGAAAATTATAGGGCTAAACCTGGTAAGAAAAGAAATTCATTTGCAGTTAGGGTCAATGACACATGCCAAAACATTATTATAATTAGCTGCATAATTAGCCGCAATTCACCACCGGAAAATGGCTTAAGTTCGAATGCATTTATGCATGTGCAAGGCTTTTTGCAGACAACACAATTAACGATGAGAGGCTGTAGGTTGCATCGAAAAAAGAAAAAAAAAAAATTATTTTAAACGGAGGTCTCACTGCCCCCTATTTGAGTGGGATTGTCAATTTAAAAAAAACAATCACTTATATTAGAAAACAACTTATTAAAAACAATCAAAACACGTACAAAATATGTTGCTATAGGGTTTTGTAAGACCAGAAATGCATTCCTTAATTTTCTTTTTAAATCAAGTTGTTTTAAGGGAATAGTTTTTGAAAAATTAACCTTCAAACTGTAAATACTGATGACTAGAAAATTATTTCAACTGATTTATTTTTTCAAAATTTTATATTAATAAGTACTATTTTAATGGTTAATATTCAAAGTTTTAGTCAGTATTTATTCAAACATACAAAATCAAATGATTCTAGGAGTCTTATTTTTTAATGTAAAGGGTTTTTCAACAGGGACGCTACAAAAGTAGAGCGACAAGGACAGCAAACGATGCCATATTTCTTGCCGCTCTTTCGACATTTCTCTTCAGTAAGGTTTGCCATTTCATGATGGAAAGATATACGAGCCAACAACGAGTCGAAATTATTAAAATTTACTACCGAAATTCGGCGTCAGTGGCCTTAAAGTTAAGAGCGCTACGTCCAATTTATGCTCGTCATAATCGTCCTAGCAGACCAATAATTGAGCATTTAGTGGAAAAATTTGAATCCACAGACACAATACAAAATGTTCCCGTGCCAGTGAGACAAAGAAGTGTCCCTTGTGTTTAGAATATTGCCAAAAAGCCCAAATATGTCTCTCACACGTCGTTCTCAACCGTTGGGCATCTCTGTGACGTCTTTGTGGCGAATTTTGCGAAAAGATCTTCGCCTACATCCTTACAAGATTAAATTGACGCAAGAACTGAAGCCGCTTGACCACCAGAAACGTCGTATGTTCGTGAATTGGGCTGAGTAACAACTTGAAAATGATTCGGATTTTCATCGAAAAATCATCTTCAGCGATGAGGCTCATTTCTGGCTGAATGGCTTCGTCAATAAACAAAATATGCGGTATTGGTCAGGCAGCAATCCACACGTACTCCATTAGTCATCATTGCATCCCGAAAAAATTACGGTTTGGTGTGGTTTATGGGCCGGCGGTGATCAAGACCGGCACGTTACTGTGAATGGGGATCGCTACCGTTCAATGATAACCGAATATTTTTGACCCCAATTGGATGATATGGACTTGGAGGACATGTGGTTCCAACAAGACGGCACCACAAGCCACACAGCGAATGTCATAAACAATTTATTGGAAACCAAGTTTGGAGAACGTGTTATCTCACGAAATGGTCCGGTCGAGTTGACGCCGTTAGAGTATTTCCTGTGGGGCTACGTCAAGTCTATAGTCTATGCCAATAAGCCAGCGACGATTGATGAACCTCGTACGAATATCGAACGTGAAATTGCAGCAGTATCGGCCGATTTATACTTGAAAACCGTCGAAAATTGGGTTCAGCGTCTGGACTTCTGCAAGCGTGCCCGTGGCGGCCATGCAAAAGAAATCGAGTTCCATACATAATGTCATCAAACGTACTTTCACAGGAATGAAGAATTTCATTGATATCCGAAACAGCTTTTTGTTTTATTTAAAAAAAAACTTTTGTAGCGCTCTTATTGAATAACCCGATATATGGAAAAACTAAAATCATGGCTTTTTGTATTTGTTGATTTTGTTTCTTTTAAATCTTCAAAAAAGGGTTTTCATTAAAGCCGAATTGAGGTAATTTCGCAAAATTACAGAGAAAAAGTGTATTCATCTGTAATTTGATAATTTCTAATTTCAGCTGTCAGTTTATCGCTTTTTGTTGTTGTTTTTTTCTTTCCACTTCCATCGAGCATCGAGCATATTCATTAAAAAATCATTTTAGAGCTCTTCAAATTCCTAAATTATCATTTCGAAATGTGAACTTCTATGGGAAATGAGATAATTTCGTATCGAATTTGGAAATTTTTAAAGAAATTACCTCATTTGATCGAGTGAAAATTCGATTTATTTATATTTATTGGAGCATAAGGATTTACGGAAAATGACAGAGCCTTCACATACAATATCATATTTGAATTTCAAATGGCAGTTAACTGCTTTTTGTTGTTGTTTTTTTTTCTTTCTACTTCCATTGAGCTTTGACATTTTCATAGAAAACGTTTTTAGAGCTCTTCAAACTGTTGCGAATTGGGTGTGTTCAATAGGTTTTGACTTAATTTCCAACCTAATTTCGTGCAAATTTGATTGAAATCATCCCATTTTGAAATGTGAATTTGTATGGGAAATTAGTTGATTTCGTATCAAATTTGGAAGTTTTCAACGCAAAATTACTTCATTTGGCCCAATGAAAACGTAGTATTAAACGGTTAATAATACGAACATAATTCCGTGAACGATTTTTATGGTAAATTACCTCAGCCACGTATTATTTTTTTCTTAAACTTAAGGTTTGATATTTGGCAAAAATCCATTTTTGTTACATTTGACTTCTTATAACGGACCTAGTGGTCATTGGATAGTTGAGGACTTTTATCAGATTAAAAGTAACCTCGTGGCATAATGGTTAGTGCGTAGGACTGTCATGCCAAAGGTCTGGGTTCGATTCCCAGCCGCTGCCACCTGTAAACAGAAATGTTTTTTTTCGCGAGGTACTGCCTCTTGCGAGGAACTGACAAATCCTCCAAAAGTATACTTGTCATCAATAAGTGCTTCTCATCTAGCCGTTCGGACTCGGCAAAAAATTGTAGGTCCCCTCCATTCCTGCCAACAACACGCACACAGGAATGGTTGAGAGTTGTTAGTCACTAGGCCCTGGTTCTTCATGAGCTGTTGCGCCACTAAAAATTTTTTTTTTAAAGTAACCTCAATACCAACCTGAGCATGAGTTCGATAACTTTGGCGCCAAAAACTGATAAGAGTTTTTTGTAGAAGCAAGCATTTTTAACTATAGAATGGGGTCTATCCCACCCGTTTAAGAGGTAGGGGCAGTTTAAGAAAAAAAAAACTTAAAAAACAACTGCAAAACTAACAATGAAGTACTATACCGGATTTGGGTTTTGAAAGCCAGAAATCTGTTCTGTAATCATAAATTTAAATTAAATCATTTAGGTTTGTCGATTGTTTTTGAAAAAAAATTACAAGCGAACTCAAAATTTAGATTAAAAAATTTTGAAGAAAAAAGTTTACTGAAAATAGCTGGCCTTTTATGACTATGAAGTGACCGTTAAAATTGCATTTTTAATTTTTTTGAATGACCCAAATGAGGGGCCAAAAGTTTTTTATGTGACCTTGAAACGAATTTTGAAAATTCATAGAAAAAAAGCTCTTGCTGACCAATTACTGTAAATAGTTGACCTTTTATCACGATCTAGAAATCTTTCAGATGGTATAATTTCTTTTGTGCAAATTTCCCTTAAATGAGGTGCCAGAAATTGCGCTGGACCTCGAAAGAGCTAGAGAAACTTTAAGCCTTTATTAAAAGTTATTTAGGACTGACCAATTTCAAGGACTAGTTGGCCTTTTCTGATCAATTAGGTGGCATTCTCAAATATCAAAGTTCCCATATATGAGGCGCCAAAGGTCCAGAGCCAACATTCTCGCCAGTCGATAGACGTGTTGATGAACAATAGCAAACTTTTCTTGGGTTATTGTCTGGTCAGTCAGAAAAATTAATCCCGCGCATTTTTTGATTGAAATGTTTTAATTATAAATGTTATAATTGCAATTAATTCCTCCAGCTCTAGAGCTTTTAATTTCTAGTTTGAAAAACAAATAAGCATTGGGAGAGTTACACATTCAAGCTGAAACAAAATATAAAAAATCTATTTTTTCAAGAAGACCATATAAATGCACTTTTTTAACTTTAACTACAAGTAAAAATAAATTTTATTCAGCGTATAAGCATTCATACTTCAAATTGGTATGACCAAAAGAAAATTAAATTCGAATTATTTTAGATTTTTACCGGTTACTACCGGCTTATGTTAGCGGAAACTTTAATAACAAAAGAATTTACAAATAAACAAATTAACATTAGATTAGCTAGAAACTTAAGTATCAAAAATGTTTGATTCCGCAAAATAAATAAGGGACGTAAATTTAAACTTGCTTAACAGAGAAATATTAAAGATTGAATATAAAATAGAAATCATACGATAAAATATTCATTAAGGATACCTTAATGCAAAATTCCATTCTACTATTTATATACTTAACCGTCTACTTGTATGCTCTACCTACGCCCGCTAAGCCTGTGCCAACTTTTGCACTACCGCAATATCATGCAGTTTAACTATTAAAATTAAAATATAAAGCAATTAAGTAGTAGATTTCAAAATCATAAAGTAATCATCCATCAGAATAAATTGCCATCAGGACGTACTCTCCTCTCTATAAAATTAAATCAAAATTGTTTCATTCCATATTCATATAAAATTACTTCGTCTGACGAAATTTTAATTATCCACATAAAGTTCTCTCCGTTTTCGTGAAAGTTGATAGCTATATCCATATCCTTATTTGAAATTTTACTAAACATTGTCATTGTTTTTTTTTTCTAGAGAATCCAATATGCTATAGCATTCCTCTTTACGCTATGAAAAGGATGTTGTGATGGTAGTTCATCTCTATATAGTAAAAATTGCAGCTAGATATTAAAAAACTATTTCAAAACTTCTCCTTTTTAACATGAGTTTAAACTCTAACCACCACAAGAATTGCAATTTATGTGAATTTTTTGTCCCAATCTTTTTTTTTTGTTTAATTTTTTGTGCAGCGATATGCCCTACATTGTCTTTTTAATGTGTATCTTTTTAACTTGCACTTAAACTTTCTGGCTTTTACTATTTTAGCTTGGGATAGTTTCATGCAGAACTAATATCAGTCAGTCGTATAAAGTGAAACGAAGTTACTTAGATGAACACATTTTTACCAGAATTATTCCAGAAGAGAAAAAAATTCAGTTTCGTCGTTTTCTTTTTACAACTAAGCTTTTCCCATATTAGGTATACCGAATATGCTTTTATCTTCAGGCGTTCATGCTTCTTAATCCAAGCCTAACCCATATAATTGCATCTTTCCTTAATGGAATATAACCCAAAAAGGTTTTTGTATTTTTCCTTCTGATTTTCCAAAAGAAGAGTATATTTCAGAGAAAACCGTATAAAGGACCTTATTATAATGCTAAGCTTGGTCAAGCATAGCCGACAATGTGTCCTTATTTCGTCCTACATGGAGTAATGTATTTTAGTTTCTGTTTTATATTGACCAGCTGCGCTGTACTATATGGTTTCTTTTTAAGTTTTTGGCAATTTTAATAGACTCTTGAAAAAGGAGCTTTAAATTTCTGCTTGAAATTTATTTGTGTTTTTTTAAAATTCAGATTGAAATCAATATGCACATGAATTTGTGAATAGAACGAAAATTCCCTCTGGTTAAAATAAAATTGTCAAGCTATGCAAAACAAAATCCTTGTGAAAACAATATCCTTTTTCAACTTAATATTCATCGTTATTTACAGTAGTTTCTACTTAAAGTTAGTCAACTTCAGTTTTTAATATACATAGAAGCTTTATGATATTCATTCTTCTCATGACAGTACGACAGCCATCAAAACTGCTATTGACTTGCATTGCAATTTGTGATTCATACTCATGTTAAAAAGTTATACCAACAAAATAGACAAGAAAAAAAGAATGAATATCCACGAGCAGAAGATTCCTTGAAATTTTTTCGACGAAAAGTTCATCGAACGCTTTATAGAACTCATATACTTATATGAAAGTATACTCTGATGCGAATTTCACCACCAACCTCTTAGTTCTTCCTGTATGGACTTCAAGTAAAATTAATTAGAAGCATTGGAAATATCTAAAAAAGATACTGCATCGTAGCTACCACTTCGAGAATCTAAATCCACAAAGCTTGAAGGAAAAAAGTATATGCACTGTCCGCCATTTGGAAAAAAAGCTTTCAAAGAACTAAATGTGATTTTCTCAGCTCCTATTGAACGTAGCGCAATACTTTTGTATTTGACTTTGAAGGTATGTAGGAATATTTTATAAAATTTTTGCTAACAAATTTTTTTGACATTTCTTTCAGAGGAAAAGTTATTGCAGAAAAACTGTCGAAATTTTTGAGTAAAAAACGGTTTTAAGAGTTTATCTCGCCTCTTTTTCATCTGAGCGAAAAGTTACTTAGATTGTTTTTTGTAGAACATGTAATTTCCTACATTTTTGTATATATTTAGATTGTGTGTATAGCAAAAGTTGTCCTAAATACATCAGTTGTAAGTATTGCCGGGGGGTTCACCGCAAGGTGGAGTTCTTTCTCCCCTTCTTTGGAACTTGGTAGTTAATGTTTATGAGCTGCTGAATTGCTTAGAAATTGAGAACAACAGAGTGATTGCCTATGTAGACGACGTGACGTGGCTAGAGCAGTATCAGGAAAGCAGCTTAACACTTTAAGAGATCATTCACAAAACGTCCTAAATAAGCTAACATGATGAACTGATCGGTGCGGACTGGTAGTAAGCCCCACAAAACAAATCTTGCCCTCTTCTCCAGGAGATACAAATTTCCGCAAATAGACCCCCTTTTTATAATGATGTTCCACAAATACTTTCAGACGGAGCTAAATACTTGGGTCTCATTTTAGATAAGAAGTTAACTTGGAAACCTACGAGTAACATGCAAGAAAGATCCAAAAAAGCCACATTGGCACTTTTTTCTTACAAAAAAAGCCGTCGGTAATAGGTGGGGCCTCCAACCACGCATAATCCAGTGGCTATACATATCGGTATTTAGACCGATTTTAACTTATGGCTTCGTAGTATGGTGAACGGCTAAATGATAAACTAAGCAAAGTCCAAAGAACTGCATGTCTATGCATAAGTGGAGCACTTTGGTTGACTCCGTCCGCTGTATTAGACACTCTACTCCATATGATACCTCGGGATATTTTCACCAAACAAATGGCCACGAGCAGAGCTATTCACCTTAAAGCCCCTTCACAGTTTAAACTTCGACAAAAACTTCGAAGTTACCATACCCTCCAGATCCACCTGAGGGGATATGAGATTATTTAAAAATCAAACGATATACTTTTACACCGACTGATAGAAGACCAAAGATGGGGTTGGTGGAGGTGTGTTCTCAGATAGACTAAATTTAAGTCTCTCATTCCGTCTTCTTAATCACTGTAGCGTATTCCAAGAGGAACTTCTAGCGATAAAAGAAGTATTGTCTCAAAGAATACGTGATATCAACCTCGAATATCCATATCTTCTTTCATATTCAAGTCGCTGTTAAGTATCTGGACTCTGTCTCTGTTAACTCTAGAACTGCTCTTAACTGTTGAGCATCTCTGGGGGAGATGGCGCAACATTTTATTATTCATCTTTGTTGGGTGCCAGGCCAAAGTGACATTCCAAGTATTTGTGAAGATGATTAACTCTCTAGAAGTGGATCATTACTTCCAATTTTATCTGAAGGGATAAATATTGGTATACCCTTTGCTAAGTGTAAGCTTTTGCTGAAGCAGGATGCTTTGGAGAGAATTAACACTAGGTAAAATAACATCACTACTTGTTTGGCGATAACACTCGTATGGCCTGGCCAAGCCTTGATTTAAAGCGCTCCGTGTGTTTAATATCTCTTAACCCACTGCACATCAGCTCTGTTGTTAGTGTCATTACAGGACGCTGTTTAATAGGCAGGCACGCAACGCGGCTTGGCATACTTTCAATCGATTTTTTGGCGAAGCTATATGGACGAGGAGGAGGAAGAAACTATTCCTCAACTTCTCTGTACATTCCCAGCACTTTCCAACAGACGTAGGATCCACTTAGGGGACCACTTCTATAACGATCCTAGTGATCATCGACATAAATTGTCTCGTACGCTTCGTCAGGAGCTCTTAATGGTTTAACCAGTAAGGATGTAGTCTTCCCTGGTTATGTGGTATCACAATGGACCAACTTTGGTCTAAGTGTTAATTTACTGGCAGCCACCTCTACCTAACCTTACTGTTGCTGTTTTTTTTAAATAATTGTTCTCATTTTGAATATCTTTTTTTATGAAATCATCCCTCCTTCGTAAAGAAGAGGAGTAAGACCACCTTTTCAAAAGTTAAAAAATACTTGCATTATATCCTTCTACAAGAGGTCGTTATTATTTTGCGCCACAGTACGAATCACAATTTCCCAAAAGGAATTAAGGAATTATTTGTTGGATATTGGCAACTTTTTAATGCTATATTTAAGACATTTTTTATTGTACATAAAAAAATATACAAAAATTTAGTTCCACAAAAAACTATTGGACTTGACATGAGGCGAGATAAATTCTAAAAACCATATTTCACTCAAAAGTTTCGATAGTTGTTCGATAATTACTTTGCAACCGAAAAAGATTTCAAACAAATTTGTAGACAACAGTTCTATAAAATAGTCCTACCAAAAAAATTCAAACAAAAAATATTGCCCTACGATCAATAGGAGGTGAGAAAATCACATTTAGGTCTTTGAAAGCTTTTTTTCAAGGTGGCAGACAACACATATACCCAAACCCAAAACTCCTTCTGAGTGCATAGGAGACGCTGTCTGCCAGCCGAGACCAGAATTGACTTTCTTTCAGCCTGTTGATGGAGGCGAGGATCTAATCCTAATGGCCTTTTCTACTCTACATTCCTTTGGAGTGTATGGTAGACGCTATCTGTGAGCCGGAATCAGATTTGACTTTCCTTCAACTTACCGTTGGAGGTGGGGATTTAATCCTCATCTGTACTTTTTATTAGTAAGAATATATGAAATACCGTGTTAAGCTTTTATCATAAGAATTATCATTGAAGTAAATGAAATTCCATGTTAGCTATTTAACACTGTGGCCACACGAGCCAGTACTGGCTAGCTAATTGGCTACATACATTGACTGTCAAATTCCTATTCGTGTATTTGCTGTGACGCTGGCGGTATGCTGTACTGGCTTCTATACTGGCCAGGGTTTGGATGTTAGTCCAAATAGAATAAATCTACTCCGATTTTAGGGAAAGAAATAAATTAACTAAAAACACACTTATGCTATGCGACAAAACTAGCAAAAGAACAGAACGTTACGAATGTTTTTCGTTGGTTCTGGAGAGCCTTAACTTGTTTATGTAAAAGCTCTGCCAAACCAACGCAAACCATCAGAAAGAAAACTAAAATTGTACTTTTTAACCTTTAGCTTATTTTAACCACTGAAAAATTCAGTTTTCAGACTATGGCGAGACTGAAGCGAGATGATGGCAAAACACGCTCAATGCGAAAAACCACGTGCAACTGTGATGGCAAGACCAAAGCGAGACCATAGCGAGAAAACCACGACATAGATTCCCGTGTATATGGGCATGGTGAGAACACAGCAAAACGAGTTTAATGACACCATGATACTGGGAACTACATTTCGACGACTATGGCGAGAGACATGTGAAACTCAAAACGAGTAAGCTGGTTCAAACCGAGGAAGCCAATTCGTTTTCCAAAACATCGCATGAAAATAAGAACAAATTTTTGGTTAAACTCGGTTGAAAAATTTTAGGTTTGACATCACTACTTGAAATTAAAAGATCAAGAAAGGTGAATAACATGATATTCAGTCTTAATCCGGATTTAAAAACTTAAACGACCTCCGGAATGCAGTTTAAATCCAATTGGATCCAATGGATTAAACGCGTGAATAATATGGGCTTTAGTGAATTTATTGAACTTTGAGTTCTTTAAGACTGGGCATATAGACTCCCCGATTCCTATTTTATTAGTATTTTGTGAAAGTAAGCTTTAGTTTTAGACCTATTTTTCCAAATCTGCTCCGAAAAAGTACTGCTGAACTCTGTTACTTTCTGCTCTACTGGCTTCCCAACTGGCTTTGAAAAAAGAAAACCAGTGACTAACCAGTTGCTCAGGCTTGTATGTGTCAGTAAAAAAATGTGAGTGTATTGCGACTGACTAGCCAATATTGGCTCGTGTGGCCCCGGGCTTAGCAATGCCCATTTTGTTTAAAACCTTGTAAAACCAATATTTGATAAATAAAAATATTTGTATCGGAGTTTAAAACTCTCAACCCGAGTTTTGTGCTTTCCTTGGGATAAACCCTGGACACTGAAGAGTAGTCTTCCTCAGCTTCGACAAAAAAAAACATTATCACAACCGTGAAATAAAAGTTACTGGTTTGGGTTTTTCTCAAGCTAAGTCTATCCCATTGCATTTTCTGGGGAGGATCTTGGCTAAGCGGATCAGCTTTTGAGGTTTGTTCCATATGAGCAAATTCCATCTGAATACACACAAAATCTTTGGCCTTATATCTTCTGTGGGAGATGGCTTTCGCTAACTTTATCAGTTTGCTCTGCCTTAAAGTGCAAAGCTTTGCATGACTTGAGCGACCTAATAATAGAGATCCTTTCGGGGCGGGGGCTTCCATAGATCCGACGGATCTGACGCCCATCGTCTCTTCTGCTATCCAGAGGGCACCATGTATTCAATTGTTTCTTCTATGCTAAATTGTTAATACAAAATTAATACATTTCATTATACTGAAAATCAATCCAGTAACATCACGAGACTTGAGAAGATTTTGTAGTTTTTTTTGCACTTGACTGTAATATAAATACTTTTTCATGATGTACTTATATGCGCCATTTGCCATCGAAAACAAGGCAGCAGCTCTTAAAAAACTTTTCCTCCAAGTGCTTACTGATGAGGGAGTTTAGGGAACTCTTGTTAAAGTGAAGAAAATAAATCATTAGGGAATGTCGCATCTTAAGTTTGAACATAACTGTCTCACTTCGTGGTTAAATTTTCTTCGTTCGTACTAATGGAAAATTTTAATTTTTCCGTTCTTTTTTCTTCTCAACATATTTCCGTTATCCTATAAGAGGATCTAAGCAAAAATAAGGGGATGGGTTAGGTCGTCTCTGTATTAATGGTGGAATATATGTGGAAAATGGAAGGAATAAGCGAATAAAATAAATGTAAGACAAGTAGGTACATGAGCCCAAGTGAACAGAGTAATTAGAGAAGTTATGTTTAATACATGAGTTAACTATGTACGCGTAGATATATACTTGACATGTTATATGAAAAGATTTTTAGAAATTTTAATAGTGAAGGCGAACCATTAAAATTAAGTAATTATTTAAATTAAGTAATCATTAAAATTAAGTTTCGGTTTTAATTTGATTTGTCAAATTAAAATAAACATTTTTGTAAGGAGTGGTGTGATATTTAATTTTAAAAGAGAAAAATACTATTTGGATTTTGAAAAGATTGACGTGCGTGCCTTGCATTCAAGAGGGAACTAGCGTTAGCAGAACACTCCTCCAATATTGTATCAAAGATGCCTGAATCTTCAGAGGAACCAATATTGGTTTGGTCCACTACCTTGTTGCATCCATAGTTTGGCTGTGAACATCCCATCCTGTAAACAGAATAAAGGAAAACCGTGAGAAAACTCAATGTAGGATGGCCAAAATCACTGTAGATCGTTAGGTGCTTTTCCGACTGAGTATTCCACGACCTCTTGGGAAGTCTTTTCGTCAAGAAGCCTTCAGAGATGTCCCGTCATACATTCTGGGCTTAACAGAACCCCCATAATTAATCTCTTGGTTTGACCAAAAATGGTCAGCCAGCACATGCAACTAAACGATTAGCATACGAATGATGCTGCATAAAAGGGATGACAGTTGATCTTGTTACCGTCACACTTAGATCTGTGTAGATCCGTTGTAATACCCTAGGAAGTTGTATTCCACTTAAAGAAAGAACCTTTGTGTTCTGTTAACAGTCAAACCATTTAGAGGCGTTGATGAAGTTCAGAAGGCTATCAGCCGAAGTTCTAGAAAGTTACTCTATGTCGTCATAGAAATGATTCCCAAGATAAATTCTTAAATAACAGAGCGCTGGACAGTGGCAAAGAAAATGTGAGGTATCCTCATGTGCTTCTTCGTCACTGCATCCTCTGCAAAGCTCGTCAGTACTGAGCCTTATTTTCTTTTTGTGGATCTCAGTAGGTTATGCCTGGTGATTATGCTGACAAGGGAACGGAGATGTTTCTTGTTCTTTTGCATAATTTTGTCTGTTCTCTGCTTATTAAAATTTGGCCATAAATTTCAAGTTGTGGCGCATGTTTCAAGCAGATTCCATCTTTCATTGGTTTTTTCCAATATTTTGTTACCAATATGCTGTTTGAAGCTACAGGCTGGTACTTCAATATATTGTTCAGCTTGACGGGAGCAACGAGACCGTTCTCGCCAGCTCATCAGCTCTCTCGTTTCCCCGTACATCACTGAGACCAGAAAACCAGCTGAGTCCAATGTTATGCTGCATGCCAAGAACCCTTGGGTTTTCGCGACAGCAATTTAAAAGCTTCGAATGTATCTCGGTGACAGAAATTGCTTTTATTGCTGCTTGGCTATCAATAAAGAGGGTGATATCAGCTCGTGGTATCGCTATCATTCATATTTGCGTAGCTGATTTTGTCACTGCCTAGACCTCAGCTTGGAAGACGCTGCAAAAGTCCGGACGTCTGAAGGAGGAAGAAAAGTCTGTTGAAGCTTATTGAGTGTTTTGTACTCCGGGCAAACATTATTTCCCAAATATCTCTGCAGAATCTGAGTATGGCCCGTTGTGCTTTGTTTCCAGCATTTAGACTGGCTTAGCCACAAGGCACTGTATGCTACTGATTTTTGCACGAATAGATCTAGGGCTCTCAAGTTGAGTATCGCTTCCAATCCCGCTGTAGGGGTGGTTTTCAATGCCCCCGTAATACCTACACATGCTAATCTTTGAACTTTTGTCAAGTTTTTCAGACTTGCTGCTTTCTCAGTCGGGTTCCACCAAACTTAATTACCATAAGTTTGTTTCGTTCTTACTATTGCTGTGTAAAAGCTCAATAGCTGCAAGCTCTATAAGTAGAACAAGGGACAGAAACAGCGAAACACTGATTTCTTATAGAAGAGAACACAATTGAAAATGAGGAATTCCACAGTAGAAAATTGGTCAAGGGGAAGTTTTATCAAAGATTGTAGTAAGCCTCTGTAGGTAATATGGTCCAGACCAAAGCCAAAGAGAAGGGCAGGGGCAGGCGGAAAAAGGGGTGAACAAAATCTCCCCGGTCGAGGATCTGAAGAGCTTTTTTAACATTTATTTTTAAGTATAAGGTTATAATAACATTTTAGGAAATCTCAAAATTGCCTTGATTTTGTTTCCTCATTTGAAAAGAACACGAGATTTTTAAAGAAATTAAAAGAAAATGTCAAAAAAATCTCCAGTAACTTATTTCTTTGTGTGAAAAGAGACTTATTGTGGCCAAGCATTATAAAAATTAATAGAAATTTAGCCAGTTTATATTTTTGTGATCTTAGAGGGCTCAGAAGACTCAGAAATATAAACAGAATTCCTCACTAAAATTCCTCACTTTTCCCCTTAAAAACTGAGCCTGATTTTTTTTTGGATTCGCTTGCTCAATTATTTTTTGTCGCAGTAAATTACATAAGCAAAAATGGGAAAGAGAGATGTTTTGATTTCTACGTTAGGAATACTGGTTTTATCTTATTCTTCTGCTCTGGTAAAAAAAAGGAGCAAAAAACTGAGGGCGCAAAAAATATAAGTTGGCTATTTGAATACAAGTTTAAACCGAGTTGTGGGTTGCAATGATGAAGGTCGATGGAATAATAGACTTAAAAATCGATAACAAATCAGAAATTTTCAGTTTTTTTTAATGCTTTAGAAAAAAGTGATTTGAGGCAAAATGAATGACATTTGGAACAAAATACACTCTTTGGCCTAAAATATTGTTCGTTCACAATCTTTCAAACTACGAATTGTCAAATTCCATTGAAGGATGGCTCCGATGACGATGGATTAAAAAATTCTAATAAAATTGAAAAATCACAAAATTTCGCTTGTTTTTTTTAATGATTCAGAAAAATCTAATTTGATCTATTCAAACACTTCACATTTAAAAAGTTAATCTGAAGATACTTCACCAAATTGCGCTTCAAACAGAATTAGTCAACTCGATTTGCTATAACTCACTCAATGTGAACTATTTAAGTGATGAACGATTGGTTGCGAGGTTAAAGTCGAAAGAGCTCATGCCCGAATTAACATTCCGGACTCCGCAGCCTACGAGAGATAACAGTTCGATGGTGGTTAAGATAGGGAGGTGGATTAAAAATTCAAAATATTATTTGATAATAGACGATAGACCTACAAAAACTAAGTACAGGAAAAAAACGCTGGAGCCTCAAAAATTTTAAATGTGAATATGTTGATAAGGAGACCAAATTTTAGAGCTGTATTTGAGTAGTGGACGAACAAACGTTATGTATAGGGACAGGATCACAAAGAAGTTGAATAATTGCTTGTTTCATCTGTCAACTAAGCCAAACAAGCTGGGAATCTAGTTGTCTATATAACTGAGAAGGTCCTCAAGGTCCTGAAGTTTTTTAACGGTGGGTATGATTTGACTATGGAGGACGCTTTGGGATAATGTTGCTCACATAGGCCAACGATATTGATATTACGAATAAAAATTAAAATTATTAGGTATCTAAGTTAATAAAGTATTGTAATATTTTCTCAGGTTCGTTAAAAAAACTTATTCACTTTATTTAAATTATCCACTTATTTGCTTCACAAAATAAAAGTTTTTATTTTTCTTACTACAAAACAATTTATTGTTCACCACTGAAATTAATTTACCAACTCCACTTTTATTACAACTAAACTTTACTCATTCAGGATTAAAAATTTACTGCGTCCTCTGCCAGCGGGACATGTGCTTTCACACAGGTCCTTGAAGGTCCTAGTATTTGCTTCTAGAGCTTTTCATAGGGGAAATTTCCCATAAATTTCCCTTTCCTTTCATTCTGACGTTTAGTATTAGAAGTTCTAAAGCTCACCAAAGCTCTTCATAGGTTGGTTTGTGTCATGTATAATCCGGAATTTGGCGCTTCTTTTATTCTGGAGTCGTTATAGTTCATTCGAAAGTCGTTATAGTTCAAATGTAAGAGTCGTTACAGTATGTAAGTTCGTTAGGTCGCAGCCTTAGATATGCCAGCCCTCCATCCTCTAAGATTCCGAGCAGGCTGTTTCAGTTCCAATTATCTAGACCAAGCTTTTTTGGGCTTGCGGAACGGCTTAAGGCACTTTCACAGTATGTAAGGATCAGATCATACATAGGATTTTGTATGTGACGTTAATTTGTTTGTGTGTGTGTAGGATCACCTATTTTGTATATGGTTGATGAATTGATGCATGCACACATCCTCTCCGTGCTTGAAGAGCTACGCCTAAAAGTTGTTGAGCTTCTTTATAGCTATGCGTACCCCTTCAATACCTACTGGGTGGTGGTGCTAGGTCTTCATTGAATAGATTTGGGTTTGCTTCTCGTCTTATTTGTACTGCTTGATTAAATTTACTAATCTCAGTGCTTCGGTGACAAGGTTACACTCTCTGTTTCAATGAGTCTGCTTTCAGGTTTTAAAGCCTGCAGCCAGTTGTTTTGCTTGTTTATGTGTTGTTGTTCCGATCGTGAGACTCTTCGATCTCCTTGGGCTTGAAGGCTGCGTGTGCCCTCTTTTGTCTATGCAAGGTCTTCTTCTCCTCTCTCTTCCTTGCTTGATACTCATCTCTCGCTGCTCTTATTTTCTGGTGCATCATTCACATGTGCAGCTTCTTTCACCTTATTCAGTTGTATGCATTCATCATCATACCATGCGTTCTTTTTTGGGGTGGTAGGTAGCCTATTCTGGTTTTGGCTACCTCTGGCTGGTTGTTGGCATCTGTGCCAGGTGAATACACAGTGGAGCCCTTCAATCTTATTCAATCAACGCTGAACTTCTTCAGCACAAAAACTAGGCCTGTTCGAATAAAATCACATCTTGTTTAATAAACTACAATTTTATTAATTTAAAAATCGCTCTAAGTATCTTTTTACTTGTTTACCCGATGTTTTTTCTCAAAGTATCTTCTCTTCCCATCCGTACTTCAATTTGCTTCGATTAAATTGAAACAACTTATCAATATGTGACTTTTTAAAGTAATCCAGAAGTCTTTTGATTCTTGCTAAGATTCGGTATGCATTCAACTTAGCCTTAGTGATGTATCAAGTTTTTCTCTCCGAATCTCAAAACTTTGGGTCTTTTATTAATTCACCTTTACTATCTCTACAGCTCTACTCTCCTAATAACTTTCATCTATTTATCCTTCAATCTGGAGTTTATGATTGTGTTCTATTCTTGATAATTTTGCATTTTGTCCTTCCTAGTTCTCCTCAGAACGCACGATGATGTAAAATATGAAGTAGGTTATTGTAGTCCTGTTTTCTGAATCCTGACAGCTAAAAAGAGCATTATCTGTATTTTTTTACACCCGCCTTTGCCAGACTTCCTTATCCTTTATATGCCGATTCTCCCGTCTGTGTTTATTTTTTTTTACAACTATGTTACGTACTCTAATATTCTTTGTTTGTTCTGCTCACTATACTCACATGTTAGACTCTTGGCAGCCCTTGTAATCCAGTTTTGATCCAATTTCTCGTTAGTTTTCAATTTTTTTTTGAGACTAAAAGCTTGCCAAAAGGATATAACAAAGAGACCTCTTACTGTAGCACTATACTTTTTTGCAATTGAAGTCGCATCTGCTTTGTGAAAATGAATCTCAAACTTGTAAAAAAAGAATAGTTTGAAGTGTAAGTAGGTATCTTTGTATATTGTAGATGTAGTTTGTTTTTTTTTTTTATTATGCGAGCATTTGGCTTGATGTCATCATTTCCGGGAACCAGAATGTTCTGGATAAGGATACGCTTTCTTGGTTTAGTTTTTGTGATTATACTTTTTGCTACCCGGCAAGCAAAAAGTTTTCATTTTTGTTTTATTGTCTTTTGACTTTTTCTTGTTTTATTATAGTTTTAATTCGCGCCGTTGAAAGCTTTGAGCGTATTTTTGTGTCTCGTGTTCTTAAAAAAAAAACATTCTTTTTCAAATTTTGTGACTGTTAAAAGTAAAAAGAATAACAGAGGGTTTATTATTATGACCTACTCAACTCAGAGTTTAAATTAAACGAACAAAAATTGCTATGTTGGTAGGTTTTGGAAGAGTGATGAGTATTGTGACAAAAACGATCATAAAATTTTATGTTGAAATACATTGGCTATGGCTGTATATAATTTAGTAAGGATCCAGATAGAGCCCACATCGCTAATACTTCAGCCTGATGAAGGTAAATATTTAGGTACCACACTGCCAAAACCAAGCATCTTATCTCCGGAGCTCTGGAGCGCACCTCACTTCCGTAAGGAAAGTTGAATGAAACTTGACGAAACGCTCCACTCCGCAATTATAGCCACGCCATATGATTTCCGTCGAGCGAAACGAGCGAATACCTTTTCTTCCGGCCACTGAAGTGTCCCTCCGAGCATTATAGTTCTAGCTCAAGGCTAGATATTTGATATTTTTGTCTCGTATTTTTACATTTATGCATCAAAAGACATCTAAGCTCAAATCTGTATTATTTAAAATTTCGATTTTTTCATCTTGAGTCTCATATTAAAAAGTACCTACTACTACATCGATTGAAGATGAAAAATGTGATAAAAAAGTGGGTTGTACCTACGGTGACCATCAGTCCCGATTTTCCTGGGACTGTCACGTATTTCTATAGCCTGTCCCGGTTTATTTTTTAAGCAACCCGGGACGTACAAGTTAAGTTTAGTTTAGGGCTTAGTTTTTAGTCCTAGTTTTTGCCTTTTTTGACGTTTTTTTTCTAATTCTTATTCCTCC
This sequence comes from Dasysyrphus albostriatus, assembly GCA_946251815.1. NCBI lineage: Eukaryota > Metazoa > Arthropoda > Insecta > Diptera > Syrphidae > Dasysyrphus > Dasysyrphus albostriatus. The sequence continues at coordinate 58,224,253 of OX276337.1, forward strand.
AAATTAAAAAAAAATCTTTCCAATAAAAAACTTCATATAGATTCAAATTCTACTAGTTACGTTTACTAGGATTTAGTTTTTCAAAATGATTTGTCAAAACATTTATCATATCCTTATGGAAGTAATCGTTCAGAAAATTAAAATGTATATAAGCAAAGCGTAGATAGATACTGGTTGGAAATTATAGCGCACTTAAAATAAATTTTAGCTACATATTTTTTATTTCCTCTCCTATCCACTGAGCAACTTTTTCACAATACTTTTTAAACGGATAAGTGTTTTTTTTTTAGTTCATGGCACGTTACCATCATAAAAATGAGTTCTATTAAAATGAAACAAAATGCAAATCTTTAATCAAAAACGAAATTTCTGCTGCTGCACCTGAACTTCAAGTAGGTAAATTTTATGAAAAGGGTTCTGTACATACCCAGAAGGCAGAACCTTTACCTTCACAAAATGCTGCTCGTTCGTTCTTTGTGTATCTTTTACAGGAGATCTTAGGTGGTGCAAATTTAAATTGGAAAAAAGGAAAGTTAGCAAAGAAAAAAAAAAAATGCACAACAATTGGCAGTAGCTACCTTAACAGCTACCTTTGCCACGATGTATACAATGGGGCTTGCATAGTAGAAAGTCGGAATAAATTCATAGATACTCGTAGATTGGTGATGGATGTAGAATTCATTTTTTTGTTTTCCCTATATTTAATTGTATTTTAATTCAATTCAACACCATACAGTATAGTACAATACATTTTAGTTCAATTCAACTCAATTCAACTCAATTCAATTTAGTTCAATTCAATTCAATTCAATTCAATTCAATTCAATTCAAATTAATTCAATTCAATTCAATTCAATTAAATTCAATTCGAATTATTGAATAATTCAATTCAATACAATTCAAACCAATTCAATTCAATTTAATTTTATTCAATTCAATTTTATTCATTTAAATTTAATTCAATTTATAAATATGAAAGTATTCTTGTACTTTATTGAGGTGTAACGCAGTTCTTCAATTCAAAAATGTACTAATTTGGTTCAATTCAAAAATGTACTAATTTGGTTGAAAGTTTGGTTAGTAAACTGGACAATCTTCAGGTTTTGTTCATTGATTCGATTTCATATTTTGGTAGCCATTCTGCCCCACTGTGCAATAACTCTAATCGATGATTTAAAAGCACTCCACTCCTATTGAAAGCAAAACATTGGCCAACGGAAAAACCTTAGCAACCATCAGCAACAACAACTATAGTTACCTTACGTAGGAAATGCTTGCCTTCCGGAAGATTTTGTCTTCAATAGTGCACTGCAGCTATACTATTACAAAGAGCGAAGATCAACATCACGAGTTCCACCATGAAAATCACGAAAAACCGCACCAACATCCTAAATAGGAAACGGGTAGTAGCATCAGGAGCTGTTGCGCCACCAATGCTAATGGAAGTGGAACATTTAAAAGCACATCAAAGGGCAAAGTTAGGGAACTAGTGGCAACTCAGCATATATGCAGATTAGAAAACGATAAAAATCAACTTTTAGGAAATTTTTAAAAAATTGTATATTATGTAGTTTGATTTGATGAAGCTGTAGTCAAAATTTGTTTCGGAATAAAATTTCAGAAAAGTCTTAAAATCATAGCTCATATTAGATTTCAACATTCTAAAATCATTCACAGGTCTAACAAACTTGTTTTGACACTTAAAAAAAACCTCAAATGGATCTAAGAATTTGAAAAGCTAAAATCTACCAACTAAAACTCTTAAAAAAATACCATTATTCCCACCAGCTCTGTAACTAAATTTTGCTGCTATGGTGGCTAGAATGAGGACTTTGACGATGCATCATCAGCACTTTAGAGTGGCCGAGCCAACATGGAGAAGCCAATATTAAACTCGCAGGAAAAAAAAAAAAATAAAAACAATTTGGCGGCGAAAGGCGAGTAAAGAACAAAAAAAAAATCATTACAACAGACATCAACAGCAAGGATAACAGCAACACCCGCGTGGTTGCAGTACCAAGGCCATTTCCAAACGTATCTAAGAGTCTTTAAGTCCTGGTACTTGAATATGTATCCTCTAATGCCTGGGCGCTGTTATATAGATGCACATTTGTGCTGGTATCTTTTTCTGTATATAGGTATAACTATAAAGAGGTTATTCTATACGCATCAGGTTTTTAGAACTGCTGGATAAACCATCCGTTATCAACGTAAAAAAAAAACTTTTTAATGGCCTTAGGGAGAGGAAACAATTGTATATAGTATGCTAAAGTAATGGACAATTGAACAGTATTTAGAACAAGAAATACAATTCTTAAAGACAGATACTTAAATCAAGTGTTCATCACATCTTTTCAGACCTGAAAAAGATTAAGTATGCGTCACAACCAAGCTTAAATGTCAAAGAACTGTGTCGGAAAAAGAACACGTAAAAGGCATAAAAAGTCCCGGGGTGAGAATGGGCAGCAAGAGGAACACCAACTGAATACTGAAGTAATGAGTCTCGAGGAAGAGAGTTAATTGGGCAAGCTGTAATATCCAATGGATTACAAACTCCCGCGGCCCGCAAGCTAAACTCCTTAAAAAGCTGATACTGGGAGCCTGTTTCTCTGGACCGTAAAAGTGCTGTTTTTATCGTTGCTTTCCAAATTTAGTTTAATTTCAGTCCACCGGTTGTATTTTATTACCAACCTTCACTGCATTAATAGCAAGTTCCAGATCGACATCTAGAATCTCCTCCGCCAGACCATTCTAAATCATAATCACCATAAGAAAATCTATACACAAGTTATCTGAGAAAAGTTGTTTTTTTTTTGACCCAGTTCAAGACTGACCTCCAAAATCTACCCCGCCAGACACAACTCCGAAATTTTTGAAATCTTAACGTGAACCGTAAAACTAAAGAAAGAGAATAATAATAACCATGTCACACAAAATCGCGATAAATCAACGCAAAAGAATCTTATTTGGCAAAAATAAGAAAATAGCTTTATTGTCTCCTTGGCCATTCCAATCACCTTCACATTCATTCAACCATCGTTAGGGACGGCACCCTCGATTCATTGATCAACTCATCTACCAGACGTTCCATAGAGCCACTTGCTTCTACCAGGCCTGGTCAGGGCCAGACAAGCAATACGTGCAAGCGGCGCCAATGCGCAGGGCGCGGAACCCAATGGGCACCTTGAACAAGCTTTAAAAAAAGCCACTTCTTCGTAAATATAGTAAATGTTGTCCTACGAGTTTAAGTTCCTCGTATAAACCCTAAATGAAAATTAATTTTTTAAGAATCAAAATCAAAATATATCTCAGATTTTGAAATTTTCAGATAAAAATACCCATCAACTCTGCAGATTGCAGTCTGCTGACATTCATCAACACCCGTTACGGACTTGTTCGACATGGAATTTATCATAGGTTTCATTTCATGGCAGTCACAACCTCTAGGGTATCACAACTCACAAGATCAGTTGTCATCCCATTAACTTAACCTAACCAGCCAAACTGTTTTCGAGATCTCAATTCACGGGATCACTGCTTCCTGGAAAGTCACGTCCTCACTTCGAAAACCTTCGTTCCGCACGTATATGAAGTTAACAGGGCAACTTTCATCCAAGCAAAAATGGGACGTTGACAGGAATTTGTGTTTTGTTTTCATTTCTGTTCCCGATTTTGCCGTTCGCCAAATAAGAGTGGGTCACATCGTGTATCTCAGGAACACAGCATACTATAGGAACTTTTAATAAGGCTCCAAATTTGCAGTTTTTTTTTGCATTTCCACGATAGACTAGGTTCAATATTTGAGCTCCTCAATTTAAAAAAAAAAATATTGACCTGCTTACTTCACTATGTAGTTAGCACTCCACTATAATTTTTTTTTTTAAAAAGAGAACTTAAAAATTTGGACCTTACCTATTCCTGCAAGTTCCTAGCATGCGTGGTTCTTGAGATATACGATGTAACCTGCTAACTTCACTGTGAAACTAGCAGGTCACTCAATGACATTCTTATCAAAACTTGCCGAATCCAAATAGCCAAGTTGAGATCTGTTTTAATTGCAAATTTTTAAAGAAAATCCAAAAGAAATAGAATCAGGAAAAAATTTTCCTCTAGGCATTCTCCCACATACTTTATGGCTGGTATCTACTGACTCTACAATGGTAAATTTTACCGCAACACAACTATTAGCAGTACTTCCCCTAGAGCGCTATTTTTGATTTAGATTTTTTTATTACGGGCTGATCGGGTTTGAATAAAAATTTCCAAAAATTATAAAAATATTGAATCATATCAAAATTTTCAAAAAAAATATTTTTGAATTACAATAGACGTTCGATATAATGGGTGATTCTCATGAACCACAGTAAATGCTCTTACTGGAGAATTTGTTATTTTTAGTATGCATAAAAATGGAGTAAATGCCAAAATTTAAATATCTACTTCAGGCTATAGTATTAAATCTTTCTGAATGATTTCTATAAGTGAATACTATATTCCGTATCTATAAGACCTAGTTAGTATTTTTTTCTCTAGAAAGAACTGGATTTTTCAAAGTTGCAGAAAAGCAACTTTTTTTTCCCGTGGGTAGGTGCAAAACCTGCTATTCAGGCTCTATGAGGACCGAAAAACGCGTGCTCATAGAAGTGTGAGATTCTTACTACACTAAAACCACCTCCACTTCCCGATTGCAACTAAGTTGAAACTTATCTAGCAATTTATTTTTAACGAAGTTAAGTAACGTGTTGCAGGTTACTTTCAACATGAACATGAACATTTCATAATACATACTTTCCGATTTTAGCCTGCAATTAAGGGGTCGTAAGCCCAAAAATTAACAGCCCTCAGGCTGATTTTAAGGTAAAATTAGGTCTCTGTGGTTTTATTTAATGGGGATTGTGTTTATAGTTGGTAACTGAAACGGCGAAATTTGTGCGTATTAATTCGCAAAGAGTCTCCTTAAAGGCAGGTTTTAAACGACTTAATATCAAGGTCGTACCTCCTCTCATCACAATATATTTCATACTTTATGCAATTTATCTTCTTTTGAAAGCATTTTAAAGCAAGAATTCTGTACCAAAACTATTTTTTGAATGAGATTGCCTCTCCCTCCCCCCTTACCAAAATCCTGCATATGCCCTTACTTAATTAAAGTTGCTTCTCTCAATTTATTTACCGCTGTCGCCTTTTTTATTTTGATCATTGATAAGTTTAATTCCAGCTTTAAGTTTTTTTTAACTCTTAAAAAGTTTCAAAGTTAGCATCTTAAGGTTGAATTAATACTCGGGGGCTCACTTTGGCTAATGTTTAAAGTCATAATTCAACGAAAATGACCTTTTCGTATCTTCAAAAGAAGGGGACACAATTAAGCAATAGAACCTTCTCAAGTGAAAAGAATTTTCATTACTTAGTTGTATTACTTTTTTAAAAAAGCTTAGCTCAGCAGCCTCACTCACTCGTATTGTAGTAAACAAAAAACTAAATTAGCCGAAATGTAACAATATTCAATTTTCCACGATAATTTTATCGGAAAATAAGCATTTACTATTAATTTCCGATGAATGAACGTATTTACTTGGATGAATTTACTATCTTCTGAAAATATTTTTGCCAGCTAGTATTAACTAATTAACATGCATACTAAATTCAGTAAATATTTTACCTTCTACTAGAATTTATAGTAATTACTTTAACCTTAAACTTCTAGTAAATACTTCAATTTTGTGAAATGAAGTAATAAAAACCACTCTTTGTAGATTGTTCACTTTTTCGAACGTGAGTTTTAAAAGGCTTTCTTAAGATGAATTTTATTCCAAAATGCATATTTTGTTCGATATGGAATATATTTTAGCAAGGCTAAAATGTTTATTTTAAAAAAAAAAAATTATCAATTTCTGTTTCGGATGGTATTTGAACATGTTACACGTCCATTTGTTACAAATACAAGATCTGCATAGATCAAAATTTGTTGATTCGAGATAAATGTGATTCAAAATTGTGTTTTCTTAAAAAATATATGGAAAAACGACTGTAGTCTAAAAAATAATGATTTGTTTTTGACATTGAGAGGAGATATCCATGTATGATGATACAAAAAGAAAGAAAAAACGTCATAATAATAATGTTATAGGTACTAAGTTCAAAATTAAAAAAATTTAAGTTATACCGCAAATGCACTTAGAGAAAAAGGCAGGTAAAGCTAACCATTTTCTGGTTTCTTATTCCCGATTTTCAGGTTGTTATTTTTCAACTCGGTAGATCAGCTTAACCAGATACCTGATTTTAATGTCGTGTTAAATCAACGTTAGTTGCAGGTAATATCTGCTTGACATCATGTAAATGTAACACTGCAGAGTGTTTCTTAAACGATGGCTTGTGGGTGTGTTTCAACACTGGTAGAGGGCTACTTTAACAGGTGGCCAGGTTGAATTCAAATAATTTTATCTGGACGGCCTGTGTGTGAGTTATGTCTGAGACGTCACCCAAACGGGTTTCCTCAGCACCACCAACTTTCTACTTTGCCTTAAACATATAACTGTTCCTCACGCCATTTTTGCAAGATTACAAAACCAACCTCTCCTAACTGTAAAACATTCCTAACGGATCCCACGCCATTTTTGCATACATTGCAAAACTAACGTTCAGTGGATACACCTCCTTTCCCCTCCAAACAACACACGCGCATGCAAGGTAAACAATAAGTTATATTAACGTAGCTATGAAAGAAATAAGAAATAATATTTTATGTCAGTCTTAGTTTCAATCCTGACCTGAGCACACAGCGACTTCTTTGTCAAAAATAACATACAACAAAATGTAATATCAAACATAATGAAATAAATAAAGTATAATAAAAAAAAAACGATTAAGTTTTTTTTAAACTCTCCGCGGATCACACAACTAAACTTGTGTATGTTTTAACACTGGTGTCAAGTTAAGATTAACTATAGCAGAGTGTTCCTTTAATATGAGGTCAGGTTAAATTCAACAAGAAAACATTGTAAAAATAACCATATAAAACGTTACCTTATTTGTGCTAAAATAGAAATTCACAACTAAAAGTGTTAAAAAAACACGAACTCAGTTAAAATTAGCGCTTTATTCTTGTTAAAATTTCTTGCATACCAGAATTTAGTTTTCTTAATATGTAATATAGGCCACCAGGTTGATTTAGCACTTAATATAAGATTATTAAAACCAGGTAAATTTTTGAAATATCCGTAACTTTATATGGGATTATGCACCTTCTAAATTTAACAGGGCCCAAGTTAATTATTTACCAGACTTTTTTCTCTGAGTGTGGGTATCTTGAAGTGATAAAAGGCCACAATCTGAAATGAGGCCCCCGAGCAACGAAGTTTGCGTGAGTTAGATTTAAACATCGAAGAAGGCCCAAAGGTACTCTTGTCCAACGTCCAAGAAAATTAATAACATTGGCACTTGGCTGTTATTTTATATTTACTACGTATGATCGTGGTCGCTTAGAGTCATAACTCGAGTTCCGTGCTTCGATCGTTTCTGAAAAAATGAATAGCATGAAGTTGACTTTTTGTCAATGGATGGTACTATTGGGGACTGGCTATCTATTTGTTAATTAAAGTGCCTAAAGGTAAAACACATCATGAAACTTTTTTTATTCCATTAAATAAGGAAGACCTGGAATCTCCAAAAATATTTTTACTGGAGAAACTTAATTGAACTGACCCAAAGAGAAGATGTGCAAGTAGTGAATCAAGCATTTTTATTCCTTGATTCACTACTTGCACATCTTCTGTTTGGGATTTTCTCTTTGGGATTTTGTTTTCAAAAGATTTTGTTTGGGGGACAATGGCTTTTGAGCACACATCACTAAACCTTAAACAAAGCTTTCAATTAGGTTTGAAACAAAATCAATTTCCTAGTCCCTTCAAGCAATGTTAAATGAAGACAATGTTGTAATAAAAATACATTTTTATATAAAACTTTGTGGGTTTACAATTGTGGATAATTCACTATTTCGAGCTTCACTTAATCGATCTTTTTCAAATTTAAAATAAATTTTTTAAATTTTAGATTTAAGAATTGGATTGATATTTTTGTATGGAAATTAAATTTTTGAATATGTAGTTTTATATTTTTGTATTCAAGAACTCAGATGCCATTCCATTTCCTCGGCTTAAGCTTTCAAAACAGTTGTGTGAGAAATTTATAGGACGAGTTCTATGCTTTTAAGCAATCTTCCCTCATAAAACCGAGGTTCAATAGAATAAGCAATATTCCGCTTAAAGATTCAGCATTTATTTTGATTGAAAAAGGTGGGTGAACAGTTGATTTTCTTTTTTTAAATTGACATTTGCAACTTTTTTAAAGTTTTCCGTGTTAAAAAAAAAACAAATAAAATGTGTTGAAGTAGACTTGCAATGATTTTATTGAATTCGAATTTTCGTTTTTTCATAAATGTCCCTTTCAATTTTCGCATTAAAAACATCTTATTGTAATGTAACACTTTCTTGTTGGACATACTACATTGGACTTAGAATTTTCAAATAATAAACTCACTTTCTTCCACCTAATGCTCACCAAAGTGCACTCTTTCTTTGTTGTGCTTCTTGGAACGTTGTTGCTAAGCTTGGTTAACAAGTTTCATAATCATATAGAAAAAGAAATAGAAATAGATATACAGAAACATTTCTTCTCTAAGCCAAATGGTTTTATTCGTTTGAAGAAAAAAAAAAAACTTTTAAAAATTAGGCACTTTACAGTGTATTTTAAGACACTAACATAAATGACTTGAAATGCTTTTAAAAGACCAAGTTGAAGTAGAAAGAAAAGTGCCCTGGGCAATACCATAAAGAAACTATCGACACGTTCAACTAACTTAAAGATGAGCCAAACAAAAAGGACATGAAAGTATATCTCCTTGTCCTACCCTAAAGATACAAAACAAGATAATCCTCTTTAAATTTATCGACCTCAGTGTGTATTAAATCTAAGTTAAAGAGTTGACAAAGGAAAGGAACTTGACATCAAATCGAAATCCTCAAGTGAAAGAGCGATAGGGAATTACTTTTCTTTTTTACGTGATTCTTGTACAAATTATCTTTCAATCTCAAAAGTATCCTTGTTTGCTCCTTTTTTTTATATTTCTGTCTGGAAATCAAGTACAAGAGGTGTTCTTTTTTCACTCAAAACTTTAGCTTTATCGGCAGAAAACAAACGTAGGTATCCGCAACAAGTTGCAGATAAAGCGATAACTGTGGGGGGGGGGGGAGACCGTCTCTCTCGGTGCATGTAACGTGAATTGAATTAGTTTAGTCTTGTGTTTTGAATGTGTGTTTGGATTTCTTTGGCACATACTTAAGTTTGATGTACAATAAGCATGGGTTAGGAAAATCCGCTGCCAATGAAAGCTGGAAAATAATTGGATTTTAAGATGAGGTTGTGATGAAAGTTTTTCTTTTCTGCCAGCTATTTCCTTCTTCTAGAAAGTACTGCTGACAGACTTATAGAGAAAGAGAAAACAACCACTGCCACACCGAACACTCCTCAGGCTAAAAAAGCTTTCTTCAATTATATATCAAACCTCAAATCTCTTGAACGTGAGGAAAACTCATTGGATTTAAGGTTCATTTCGATGTGGGTTATTATCTGTGGTAAGATAAAAACAACCTTCCTTTTTAAATTCAAAGTCATTTGGCGAGAGATTTGTGTTCAATTTTACAACTGGAAATGCCATGAGACTGGTAATCAGAATTTATTTACTGTTTATTTTCTTTTGTGAAAACTTTTGTTTTATTTAATGTATCTGAACTGAGAACACGATTTAATTGTAAGATTTTAGAGATAAGCTCGAAGGCAGCAAAACTTTTTCCTTAAGTGTTTTTTGGAATTCTGTTAAATTATTAAATCTTCTTAAATGCCCCCTAGGCTCAAATACATATAAAGAATTCTATACCAATATCCTATATATTTGTTTTCAGTGAATATTTTTTTCAGAAAAATAATGTTTTTATTTTAAACACTCATTAGAGTACCATTTTAATGCGTAAGTGGAAAATACAGAGAAATGTTGGTGCTTTTGCTGGATAGTGACTAATATGTTGAGCATAAGGAATCACTAAAACTCAAATCTGGATTTGGAAATAGTTTAAGCCTACTTCATACCTTTCATACTTTTTCTTATCAATCAAATTGACAGATGTCAATGAAGTAAGCCGGGCAAAGGGGTCCTTGATTGGAATTGAATTTTTTTTTAAATTTTTTTTTGCATTTTTATTTGCGATAGATTCTGCAGTTCATCAGAAAAAGGGTGCAAATCTGTGAACGGCTTATTCCACAGTGAAGTTAGCAGGTATCATCATGTATCTCAGAAACCAAACATGCTGGGATAATTTGCCGGAAGGCTCTAAATTTTGCAATTTTAGGAAAAACTTTGGTTAACAAATTTTAAAGATCTTCGACTATTATGTACACACAAATTTAATTTGAAAAAAAAACCAACCGGGGTTTGAGATATATAGATGTGGAATTTTAGCCCACGAAAATTAGACTTTCACTTCGAAAAAATTCCGACAAAGCTGAATTTAGAGTGCTTAGTTTTGACGTTTTAAGCTTTTCCTAAAAAGTTCCGCAAATTTGGACTGGGGGTAATTTTTTTTAGGTGGGTTAAAGAGGGTAAGATTCAGATTTTCCTTAATTTCTCAAAAACTATCAGTTTTTTTTAAAGATTATGTGATTCTACACAAAAAAGATAATTATACATTTTCTATACAATCAATAGATTTTGAGAAAATCATGCAGGAATTTCACGGTGGAGCAAATTTTACCAAAAAATAAAATCAAATTTCACAAAATTTTTTGAACGATTTGAATTTGGCTATATCTCCTCTTTGTACAACCTAGTTTTTGGGTTGTCCGGGGTAAGGGGAAAATTTCCATCTTGAAATAGAAAGCTATAGGGTTTTGTTCAACAACTTAATGAAATTTCTTTTTACAACAAAATTGTAATAACAATATTTAAGACACTAAAATAATCTAAAAAATTAGCTATAAACGAACTCTGTAGGTTCAATTATCTTGAAGTTATAGCGTGTCAAAGTAACACTTTCGATTTTCTCCAGATTAGACTAAGTCCAATGCAGCCGTGGCGGTTATATGCCAGAAATCATATTTAAACAATAATGACAGAAAATTATCTTTGGAATAAAGTAAATTTCATGTAAATTTGATAAAATCGTATTTGTTTCATTCCATTTCCATGGTTTATACCTTTAAGAAAACACCATTTATAAAACTCAATAATAGTCTATGCCGCCCATTAAATTGAGTCAGTAATAAACTTTATAGGTTTGAAAGTAGAAAATAATTATTTTTGGATGCATGTTTTAACCTTTTCTGACCAATTAATGACGAATAGGCGGCATGTTTTAAAAATATATTTGTAAGTATCGTCTCGGTATCGGCAAAATCGAAAAATTTAGTATCGTCTTGGTATTGGTCTCGGTCTCGTATAACTCAGTCTCGTTTGGTCTCGTATAACAAAGTCTCGGTATTGGTATCGGTCTCGTCTGGTTTCAGTCTAGTCTGAGTCACAAACTAGAATAAAAAGCATGACTTGGTTACATGTTCTTCATCTTATAGTTGACTCGCTTGGTATTTTTAAGATTCAAGATAAAAATCATTATTATAAAAGACAAATTTCTTAACTTAAGATTTTTTGACTTAAACATTTCTTAAAGGCTTGTTTCACAATGTCTAAGTAAAGTTCCGATTAGGAATTCAACATACAAATTTTGCCGCGGGGTCTTAAGTTTACGGGAAAAAATGCACACAAATATTTTAAGGATTTCACTAAAATCACTTTCTCACTAAAGAGAACTAAGTCTGAGAATTGCATCCAAGTCGTTGGTTTGAGAGAATGCCCGAAAAAGTTAAATAGGCGTGGCAGAAGGGAGTTGTTATTAAAATGTTTGCCTTCACCTTCTCCCTGCTAAGGAGAAAAACTCTGAAAATGTCATCTAAATCATTGGAGCCTTTTTCGAGAAACCAACTACAAAAATTGTTTGTTTGTAATACATATGTAAATTAATTACAATATTCAAAAATCTGTATTTTCTGCCGATACCAAACGATACTTCGGAGAGTATCAGTAAATTTCGGTCCAGAAAATACGGTATCTTTTGGTATCGTCTCGGTATCGTTTTGGGGCTGGTATCGTCTCGGTATAGTGTCAATTTCCGATACCGATACCAAATGATACCGAGACTTTTCTGGTATCGTGGCCAGCCCTACATATATAAGGTGCCAAAAGGTCCAGAATCATCAAGCTATTCACTTTTTTCTCAAAAACCATTGCACGAAAATAAATTTTCTACTCTTTTTTAAACCACTAGTTTTCTGAAAAATTAATTAAAGGTTTTTGAGATATTTAGAACAAACTAATCTTTGTTCCATTTACAGAACAAAATCAAAATGCCAACTTTGATCGACTATAAAATTACTAAACTTATTTACAGAGTTCATTTATATGTTGTATGTATATAATTTTTTTGATAATTTTATTAATTTATTATTTATTTTATTATTTATTTAGAGCGGCATTTGACACTATTAATAGAGGATCACAGTTATATTTATAAACTTGTAATGATTGGAGTTTTAACTTAGTTTATTCGGGTTTATGGAAACCTCCTTACTAATATGTCAGCAATGATTTGCAGTGGTAGAAGTCAATTAATGTCGTTTTTGTTTGGATGTTCGGCATACTCCTTTTTGACTCCTACTACTCCAAAAGCCTTCGATTGGCTGTTCCATGGAATGTTTTTGGAACCTTTTTCTATTCCCGATTTTAAGAAGGAGTAGATTTGGAACACACGCATATATATACAGTTTTTCGTTGGACTACTTGTCAAAAGTTATAAATCCTTGAAAAAGCCATTTTGTAAAATGGCGTCATTCAGTAGTATGTGTAAATTTGAAAACGTGATGTTTTCATATTCGATTGGATTCAAAAAGGAGTAGAACATTCCGAAAATTCAATCGAAAACGACAAAAGTTCATTAAGGTCAGAAATAGGAGTTCCACAAGGATGTGTTCTAAGTCCGTTAATGTTCGCATTGTTCAACAACGATATCGAGAACTATTTACCAGGAGGAGTTTATTTTGGTGATATATTTCTAATACGTTTGTAGTATGCCAATGACCTCGTAATTTTTGCTGAGAACCCAGTAACACTCCAGTTCCAGAAGTTGTAAATGAATTCAAATACTTATTTCACACAATCTTAGTATCAGCGCTCATATATAAAAGAAAAACTTGCTGTAGCTAAGTCAGCTATAAACTCAATGTGGTTACAATTTTAGAATATCTTTTTTGGAAAGGGCTTGCCACGATACCAGAAAAGTCTCGGTATCGTTTGGTATCGGTATCAGAAACCAAAGCGATACCAAGACGATACCAGTCCTAAAGCATCAAAAATGATACCGAGACCAAACCGTGCTTTTGGCCCAGAAATTTACCGATACTCTCGGTAGTATCGTCTGGTATCGCAAAAAGAGATTCTAATATTATAATTAATTCATAACAAATACAAAATTTTTGTAATTGATTTTTCATAAGCGGCTCTAACGGCTTGAATGACATTTTCACAGTTTTTTCTCAACAATCCACTTCCACGCCCATTTTTCCTTATCGTTGATCCTCCGAAACCAATCATTAGGATGACATTTTCAGCCTTAGTTCTTTTTAGCCGGAGCAGGTGACTTTAATGAAATCCACCAACTGTGTCTCATACTTTTTATTATAACTTGGTTCCTCGGAAACAGCTCCAATGATTTTGTAACAGCATTGTTTTCCTGCTATCAGGGTGGCGCACGAATCGTGCTACAAAAATAAAACGTAATAACTTTTTTTCTGTGTGAGTAATCGGCTTATTTTTTTTTATTTTTTAGGTTACAATTTAGATTTATAAAAATGGATGCTTGGGATACGGAGAAAAGAATTTGGATAGTGCAACGGTACCATGCTTTGCAGTCCGTCATTTCCGTCCAAAGGGAATTTAGGCGGGAGTTTGGCGGTAATCCTCCGAGTAGATGGACCATTATGAGGTTTGTAAACATGTTTGCCGAATCTGGAAGCATCGCACGAAGGCCGTACCATCGAGATGCCAATGTTCGGGTTCAGGATACAATCGCAGCAGTAGCATCTGCAATACAGGCCAATCCCAGCGTTTCGACCCGAAACTTATCGGGGCAAATTGGAGTTAGTAGACGGTCATTACAACGGATACTTCATGACGATTTAAACTTGTTTCCGTACAAAGTCCAAATTACTAGCAAGTTAAACCCTCAGGATTTGCCTGTTCGCCTGGAATTTTGCCAAAAAATGATATCAATGGCCGAAGAAGACAACACATTGATCAATTGTTTGTTCATGTCTGATGAGGCCCATTTTGATCTTAACGGCAATGTAAACAAGCAAAATTGCTTATGGAATGAGTCTAATCCAGAAATGCTCCATGAGACGGAACTGCACCCAGAACGAGTCACTGTGTGGTGCGCAGTTTCATCAAGGTGTATTGTCGGGCCGTACTTCTTTGAAGAAAACGGTGTAACCGTTACTGTCAATGGGGACCGTTATTTAAAGATGTTGAAGGAGTATTTTTACCCAGAACTGCGCCGAAGACGTATACCATTCAACAGTGTTTGGTTTCAGCAATATGGAGCAACTGCACATATAGCCAGACCAGTTATGGCGGAGCTAAACAAAAAAATCTCAAACAAATTAATTTTTAGGAACTCCACTCTTCGCTGGCCCCAAGGTCACCTGACCTGACTGCACCAGACTTCTTTTTATGAGGTTATGTCAAGCAAGAGGTGTATAAAACGAAGCCCAGGAATTTAACTGAATTAAAGCAGTCCATAACGACAATAATTGAGGCGATCCCAACTTCAACTCATCAGGCTGCAATGAATAATTTTTTGATCAGGTGCCGCATATGCGTGGGAGAGCGTGGAGGTCATTTGCGGTCTATAATCTTTAAAAACAACTAACTATTTAAAATAAAATTTAATTTTCTAACCAATAAAAAAAAATAAATGAAATACATCGATTAAACAAAAAGTTATTTGAATTTCTTATTGAAGCACAATTGGTGCGCCACCCTGTATTTGGAAGCAAAATTTATGTTTCGGATAACAAATCTTACTTATACTTTGTGCAACAAGCCCTTTAAATTTTTACTATATTTTTATATAAAATGAATTTTTATTAGATCTTAAAAATACCAAGTACGTTCAACTACAAGATCAAGAACATGTAACCAAGTCGTTCATTTAATTTTTGTTTGTGGCTTTGACCAGACCAAGGCCAGACGAGACCGATACCGAGACGAGACTTTGTTTTCTTCAAGACCAAACGAGACTGAGTTATACGAGACTGATACCGATACCGAGATGACAATAAACATAGTTTCGAAAGGCAAAGTTTCGAAGGATAAGGTTTCGAAAAAACAAAATTTCGAAATGACAAAGTTTCGAAAAAAAAAATTCCGAAATCCTCTGAACTTCACTGTTCCTTGATCGATTTCAATGACTTTGACACAGGTAATACCTGATACAGAATTAAAAATGAAAAAAATATTTCCAATAGGGTGTTCCAAGAAAAAAAATTTTAACTTCGTTGTTCCTTGACTGATTTTTTTTCATTTTAATTTTTTCATTTTTATTTCCTTACCACCTTTTACCTGTGTCAATTTAATTGAAATCGCTCAAGGAACAACGACGTTTCAATATGTTGACCTGTTTTTGGAATACCCTGTTATGAACAATTTTTTTCTATTTTTAAATCTGTACCAAGTATAACCTGTATAAATTTCATTGAAATCGCTTAGAGAACAACGAAATTTCGAGGATTTCGGAAGTTTTTTTTTTCAAAACTTTGCCCTTCGAAACTTTTTCTTCCGAAACTTTGACATTTCGAAACTTTCTCCTCTCAAAACTTAGTTTTTCGAAACTTTGTCTGTTGAAACCTTATCTTTTCAAAACTTCATCTTTCGAAACTTTGGTTTTTCGATTGGCAATCCAGAAGCGTTCGGAATGCGAGTAAACCCGTCCGAAAGTGTTCTATTGGCACTCAGAATAATAGTTCCTCTCCCGAAAAGAACAGAAAACGATTCTGGATTTTATTTCAGAATCGAAACCAGAACTACTCACACATTCAAACACATGTTGTCAAAGTTTTGTCAAATATTGCAAACGTTATTTTTTAGAAAAAATAAGTAAATTTAACACATTTTATGTCTGTTCGCGTACCTCCCAAAACTACGAATTTCTACGAATTTAGCCCAAAGTTCTGTCAAAGCTCATATAAAAAAAATAAAATTCGTAGTTATAGGAAGTACATGAACAGACCTTTTATTGCTTCTAAGAACAATTATTTTCCGTTTAGAATATTGTTTTTCCATATTCATTATTGAAAATTATCATACTCCTCCGTATGTGTTTGCGCCAAGTTTCCGAATGTGAAGAACTATTTCGGAGTCCACATGTGAAGTCGTGCAAATACAGGGATACGAAAACATCAGAATCAAATTGCATGGGCCTGTTTGTTTTATTGGTGTTCCGGATCGGAGAGTTCTTCCGAAATGCTTATCAAAAAGGCCAGAAGTGTATATATATGTATCAATGGAGGAGATGGAAACAATCTGAATATACTTTTTCCAAAGAATATATATTTAGATTGCCTTCTAGTACTCTGAACTACGCTATCTGTGTTGGGTCCGGTCTGCTGCAAATTTTCGTAAGAAATTAAAAGGCTTGTGCAGATTTCTCAACGAAAATTATCAAGAAACGTGATAGAAACTTGCCTGAAAGGATACTTCTTGTTTCTATTCACTGCGGTTATATTCCTTTTAGGAACTGGCAAAAAGTAGCTTCGGCACATTCCAGTCCATTGAATTTAAGTGTAAATAATGTAGGAGAGCGGCAAAATATTTTCTATGATTGCATTGCAAAGGTTATCTTGAACTAGGTGTCAACTTCAAGGAATACATATTTAAAGAAATTAAAGTCTTAATCTGGGTGAAAATAATTGTTTCGGAAGGGACTTCTCTCGGTCACGGATATGAACCTTATCCTTAAAGTCAGAACAGAATTTCTGGTGACAAAATTTCAGACCATATCCAAGAGACATAAACTTAATTTTGAATTTTTTTTTAATTATACCAATTCTCACACTTTGATGTCTCATACAACGATCCCATAAAGCGATTGATTAAGTTATCTTAGTCATAAGAAGGGTAACAATAATTAAGACTTGGCTCAAAATAAAGACAAAAAGTTTAGAAAAGGCTTTTTAGTAAACACACTTTCTTTGATCATTTATATCGTTAAAAAAATTGCTTTTCAAACTCAATTTTGGACCCTCAATTTTCAAAGAAAACATAAAATGTAAGATATTCTTTGACAAAGGATCAAAAATGTTAATTAGTGCAAAACTTCGTAATGGCTATTCCAACCTCAAACTGTTTTTGCGGCTTAATACATACATTCCAAATGGAAGGGATAGGTCATTTCAAAAGACCGAGAGAGAAGCAATTCATCGCATCATAAGATCTTTCTTTTTTTTTTTCTGGTGACGAAAGTTTATCTTATACGAGAGAGAAGGCCTCCCCTGATGAAAAAAAAACTAAAAGTGTTAAATTAAATTACTTTGACACATTCAACTTTGTGAAAGGCTAAAGGGTTGTGTTTTTGTTATTTTTTTCACTCAATCTTCATCTACAATGTCAGCATAGTCAAACTCAACAGGAACAAAAAAAAAAAAAAAACAATACTGGGAAATGAGAAATTAACTTTGTTAACTCATCACCGTAACCATCCACTTCTGGCCTGGCCCAAAATCAACCATTCAAAGGACACTCAAAGAGACGATATTAATTCTTCGAACAACATTTAGTTAAATTAGTAAAGTAGTTGGAAAAGTGATTTTGATGTCCTTTTACTTTTAGGGTGGTGAGATGTAATAACTTTCGTTCTACCCCTTTTGTCAGCTGAATGGTTCAATGGTTTAAAGGTTGGAAAGTTTTTCTTGGTTCTTGGTGATTGATTTATATTTGTTACGACAAAGTAAATAATAATAAATACAGTTTTTAAGGAAATCTTTACTTAAAAGGCTTAATGTAAAAACATTATTTTCTAGTGAGTACTTCACACTTATTAAAGAATTATAAAATAGTGTTTGAAAAACATTCAAACATTAAGCTCTTTAATAACTTAAAGTAATTTTTAATTTAACAATAAACCGTCTTTTGCCTGAGGTAAGCTTACCAGACTAAAACTCCTGTCAGCCCTTCGTTTCTGAAGCTTACTACTTTAAATGGAATAAATTGTCAATTAATGATATTGTTAAGTGTACTCAAGTAATCAAAACCAAACAATCACGTTCGCGGTTACAATCAGACTCGCCTCTGGTTCTGGCGACCTACCTGGAACTTCTTGGTTTAACTTCCAAAATGCATTACTCAGCTTTGACCTACTGAGTTGCATTCTGGAAGTTGACTTGTCCCACTAAGCCATTGCGTCACAATAAGTGTGAAACCAAAACTGTCACTATGCATAATATTTAATTGTTATGCATTCTGACTCAGTGGGTTAGGAGGTGAGACATTTAAAGTTAATAAATATACGTATGTATAACAATATTTGCCCATGACAAATCAAATAAAAAACTAATTTTAAATTTAAAAACCTCTTGGTTCTCATACTTTAATTGTACATATATTTCATTAACATTTGGAGAGAAAACAAAATGAAAGAAATTTAAAGATTTGCAGTTCACTCACCATATTAACCAAAATTTTGAATGCCAGAAGTAATTTTTAACAAATATAGGCTATTGAAGCAGAGTTGTAAAGACTGCAGTCTTTTCAGAACTGCAGTTAATTGGCTTACATGACTGACTATTTTAATTCTTTTAACGTACAAAAGGACTTTAATTGTAAATTGCAGTCAGCAGCCAGTTCTAAAATACTGCATGTGCAGTTAAAAAGTAGCTATTTAACTTTAAGTTACTTAAAACTGCAGTAATTTTTAACTGCTTTTAGTCTTTTAGTAATTTGAAAGTCTTTTGTACTGCAACAGATTCACTTTTAATCAGAGAGTCTTTTTATTACAGTTAATTAACAGTAAGTTTAAAACTTTTTTAACTATAAGCCTTCTATCTTTTTTAGTCTATAACTAATTTGAGTCTTTTAATTTATTTGAGTCTTTTAACAAAAATACTTTAGGTTTGTACTTGTACATTTGTAAAGGCTGGAATTGTGTATGATATCAAAGTGAAAAAATAAGGATGAAAAATGGTTTTTCCGCGTCCAGTGGTGATACAAATGTTTTTAACACTTTTTTCATAACTAAACGGCTTTCAATGCAGTACCTCCTATGCAATGGTTTAACGTTTTTGGGTGTCAATTTTTGAACAACCAACAATGAAAAAATAACGTTTCCTTTTTTTAAAAATGAAGGGTCCAGGGGAAAAACAGCTAAGTTCCATTTTTTGTTCTTAACTAATCTTGTAGATTTATTTAAGTAGTTATTTTTGGATGTATGTGTATTTTTTTCAAAATGAACTTCAAAATCTCACTTCATTGGCTCACTCAATGTAAAAATTATTTTTTAAAGGTATATAGTTGTTGGGCTCTAAGAAATTAACAAAACAATATCCATGGAAAAAGCATATGGCCATAGCCAAATAACAAGTCAGTCTAACAATATAAAATCAAATTATCTGAAATTTTAAATCCTTTTTCTTGACTTTTCATCAAAACAAAATTGAAGATCAAAGAATGTCAATCACCACGGTTGGACATACTTTTAATTTTCAAATAAATATTGTAAAAAGTAAGAGATGTATAAATTAAATGCAAAAATCCGTTTTCAATTATCTGGTCTGGTTCTTTCAAAAGAGTTTATGAAAAACCGTGACATTTCTTATGCCTTATATTTATTTTGTTTCCTTTTCTAACCAATATTTCCTTATTTTAATTTTTCTCGGAATTCAAATTTTTTTGCATCTTTTTCTATCATGATATACTTTTTTATCGCGATAGTTTTTTCAATCACTAAAGTTTTTCTATTAAGATAGTTTTTTCTATCATGATTGTTTTTTTTTCTGGGAACGGGTCGTTATTCTGTATTTCAAAATTCTGTAAGTGCCAACATTCTTATTCCAAAATTCTATATTCTTCTGTAAATTTAAAATTCTGTTTTCTTAAATTCTAATATTTCTTATTTATGTATTCATTTATCATCAATTAGAGTTAACAAGTTTTACTCAGTATAGACCAACGAAATATACAAGAAGAAAAAATACATTCATAGAATAAATAAATATTTGTTTACATTAATAACATGTGAAAAAGTATAAGCTCAGCATATATTTAAATAAATCTCTTCTTAAGTGAAAGTTGAAATCTACATTATTTTAAGCGTAATTAATCTCCCTGACACATCAAATTATGGGCTCATTAAAGGCATAATTCACCCTATGGGTCTTCTCTTGAAACACGGTTCGAAATCTTAGATCTCGAGAAGGAGCATATAAATCGATTAAAGATAATAAATAAGGACAGCAAATTCGACACAAAATGATATATCTAATTAAAATTACAGCAAACATTTTGTGGGGGTTCTCAAGAGTCTGAGTGCCAATAAGCAGACTTCCCTCCCTAGAAATATTTCTTAGTTCCAGTTGTACAAGCGTGCTATAAAGTTGAGTTCAACTATAGTTTCTAAATGTGTTGTAATTGGCTCGTTTCTAAGTCCCAAAGGCCGAAGATGATAGGTACTTTTCATGGCTCTTGAAGTAGCTCTCAATTTCTCGAATAAAAGCTCCCTGGCAAAAAAAATTGTTAAGATCCCATGTCCTTCGGTCAGTGGGCCGTTTTTTGCAAAAGTGAATTAACAAATGTTTGGAACTCTATTAATCGAAGATTTAGATGAATGGTTTTCCTTAAAGAGTGAGTCAAAGTTTTTTTTAATTTGATAAATAAAGTAATTTTTAGTTTTTTTAGCATGAAGCGCATTTTCTGTATTGTTATATTGAAAAAAAGTGCGTGCTTGTTTTTTCAAAACAATTTTTTTCTTTTATCTTTTAACAAATTTTGGAATACTGAATTTGGAAATCCAGAATTTTGAAACTGAGTCTTGGCACTTACAGAATTTTGGATTTACAATACACAATTTTGGAAAACAGAATTTTGTAATCCCAACCATTTTTTTCTATTATTATGGTTTTTTCTACTATAATAGTTTTACTCAATCATCATAGTGTTTTGCTATCATGAAGTATAGTGTAGGCTTATTAACATATAGTTACGCGAAAAATTGTTAACAGCAGTTTAACGATTAAAAAGGGTTAAAAGGGAGTTCTAAGGAATCTTAAATAAATCCTTTTCCCAGGAACGGAGTTAGAGAGAGTCTTTTGGGGGTGAAAAAGGGGGAAACCCAACTAACAATTCCACTTCTATATTCGTCCAAAGATGCTTTTCGTTTTTATTCAATAAATAATTGTTATATTATTATTCTTAACTCATATAATCTTAAAGAAGGTCACATAAAATTAATTTAAAAAAAAACTTGTTGGTAGGTTCATCAATCAATTGTTCCTCTCAATCAATTGTCTTGCTCGCTAACTGCTACACCAATCGCAGATACAGAGCTCAATGCATTAAATTGAAGTTAATTGTTTTTCTTTAATTGTCTCGTATCAGACAAGAAGCTTGCATTAATAAGAAAAACTTTGATCAAGAAAAATATAAAATAACATATTGGTTTGGATTTAGCAAACACATATTGTTAATTAAATAAATAGGGGCGTAATAGATTAATTAATTATTTAATACTATCCTGAAACATTGACAATAATATGAAATATATACGCCCAGATGCCAAACTGAATATAAATTATAAAGGCCAAATGCTTGGCATCATATTTTATAGAAACAAAGACACACACACTTACATAAGGATTATATAATAATTTTACAGGATGACTATTGCAGTAAAAGTACCGTGGTTATTTCATGAAAGAAATATAGAGAGATTAAAGAAACATTCGTACATCGCTTCTATCAAGCCGATATAATTTGCACCAGAAAATATTTAAGGACTGAGAAGTGATTCAGTAAAGTATTTACTTCCTTTCAGAGGGGTAAATGGAGCACTATAGAAACAAATAACACTTTAATGTCTGAAATACGAAGCAATTGGGAATTATATTCCTGAGTTTTCAGAACAAAGCTAACATCAAAATGAAAAGTGATCAATACTAGGTAGAACCAGCAAAAATATACAACTTTTGCAAAAGTCATTTTTAACATAACCTCAAAGTTTCATAAACTGTTTGTTTTGTTTTGCTTTTGTTTTTGTTTATTTTTCATTTCCTCAAAAAATGTTTAATTCAAATGAAAATTTGTGAAAATTTTTTTCAAGTTTAATCTTACAACAGTTTTTGATACTTTCAACTGTGTTCGTGAAAAATACTTTTTTTCAAATGAAAAATCTTCTTCAGAACACCATAACACAGAGTTAATTCAAAATTGATTTGTTCCGTTTCTACATTTACTTTCATATAAAATACTGATAACATAAAAGTTACTATGGTCGAAAATGCAAAAAAGCAAAAAATGAAATTTGCAACAAGTAATTTTTAAATTATCGTTAATAAATTGCTTAACATTTTTGGAAATGCAAAAGCCACTGAATACACCATTGAATTCTACGGACAAAAGTAAAAAGAAAATGTGTTTTCATATTTGACTCGAAACTAAATTTTGACCGATATCGCAACGATATGCGATATTTCTAGAAACAGATATTTCAACAACAAACCTGAAGGAAATAAGCACATGAAAGATCGACAATTTTTTTTTATTTTTGTTTAAAGTCCCATTTTAATTCTTCCTGCATATATTTTTAAGTAAACAGCTTCACATTGGCGCAGTGAAATAATTCTACGGGCATCTACTCCACATGGGAGTTTATTTCATCATAAGTAGGAATATATAATAAGTAATTTTTTCTCACCGTGAGAGGGAACTAACTACACCCGACATTTTTTTGGAGTTTTTTCACACCTAGAGTTTGAATTTGGGATATGGATTCATATATATTTTCTTAAATATAGAATAAATAGTAAGGTTTGTATCGGAAGGAGGGGGGCATGCTGCCCCCCTTCAACCCCCCCTGCTTGAGCTCATTATATTTGGGGCGGGTGCGAGATTGGGTGTATGCAAAGTTTCTTTTGCATTTAATGAATCTAGATTTAAGGAAACTATTTGCTTAGAAACAAATACCTCCTAAGAACGAATCAAAGAAAAAGAAGTGAAGTTGATTCTCATACCAAGTTGGCAAAAACTCTACTCTCGAAGTAAAGTGCAATAAATTTCCTCTCTCGGTGAGAATAAATTGCACTTTGAAAAGTGGAACAGATTCCCACTTATAATGAAACAAACTCCCATGTGGAGCAGATGCCAATGGAGTTATTTCCCTGCACCCTTCACATTACATATTTGTCGTTCACAAATTGTCAGTGATGTTAAATTCGTTGCTAAAATAAACGATATTTTGACATTTAACGCACTATTAGATATTATTTTTAGTTTAGTGTATTTGTATACTCTTCAAATTTATGTGCTAAAGTTTATCCAAAAACCGCATCAATTCCTCAAAGTATTTATCACCTAGCTTACACCCATATACATATATAGTATGTATTTACGCGATGAGCACGTTCATGGTCTAAATATGTCAAAAAAAGTTCATAAATTGTTTTTTTTTATATATTTTAGTTTTATTTCCAACCTGTTGGTTTAAAGAAAAGTATTTTACTGCCATTTACAATATAAGCTACCGCATCTCCCAAGAAATTTATCGCAATATGACGTGATATAAAAACAAGAAATACCAAAGAAACCCTCTTATGTCCTTGGAGCTTGGATATTCTGAGACACTCATGCTTTACGGAAGAAAAAAGAAATAATTCAGAAAAAAGTATTTCATGCTCACATTTTCATCTCGTTGTACGACGACGACCGACACGAAGACCAACGACATTGCTAACGTGAAAGGAAGAAGAATTGAAACCATCACTCTTTGGCATTCCCATTAGGTTATTAAATAACCAAACCACGCCAACATAACTTTTAGAGAGCTAGGTAGAGGTTGGTATATAAATTCTAAAAATAAACATAATTTTTACTTGTCTAGTTAGAAGCTTTTTAAAAAAATCATAATATTGAATTCAACTGTTTTGTTGATAACAGGCTTTTAATTCAAGGGGGAAGAATATTGTGAATATTTCATTGATTTATTGAAAATAAAATGAGCTGTTCTGTTTTGAGACAATGACATGTAGGACATGGGCTGGGAAGATTTTGTCTGCAGTTGACTACTGAACTGATTTGCTTGTAGGAATATGTTAAAAAGTGTCATCCAAATTTTTGGCTGGACGGAGGGGTGTGTGGCGGCTGGCGCGCCATCTTGAAAACGCATTTTATAAAATATCTCTTTAATTGCGCATCGCCTATAGACAGCTTTTGCTCTCTTAAATCCTTAAAGCTACTAATAAGAAGGTAAGTCTGTGAAAAGGAGTGCACCGGGACGTATACGTACTTTTTTTTAAGTTAGTTTGTATGTACAAATTTTTCTACGGATTTTTGTACGTTTGTTCTAGTCGATTGTTTATAATATTTTTTTTTTTAAACTGATTCTATGTAAATATATTTATTATTCTATTTCTGCTTTCAAGCCTGCCTGGAAAAATTTCAAGTTTTTGTTAAGTTTAGTCAAGTCCCTGAAATGGCTTCGGTAAGGGCAATCTAGACAAGGAAAACTTATCAAATACTATCGAGGCCCTCGCTTTTTGGATAAGTCCTTTTAGGCCATCTTAATACCCTATATGTAACAAAAACAAAAAAATATCATACATAGTAAGAAAAATTAAAGTACCTTTATACTTTTTCATTTTCAACATCACACAAATGTATTGCGAAATAGCTCAGTACATATCGTTTTGGACTGGTAACGAGAAAATCGTAGTATCGAGTCCCAATCAAGACAACTTTTTATTATTTTTTGTTTGTCTCTCGAGGCAAAAGGCTACTTAACGGGTGAGCGCCGATACAAGTGTACGAGTGTTACCCTTCCTAGGCCCATATTAGGGTCAGGGTGAAACTTTCTAGTTCCTCCTTAAAACTATATTGTTTTACCGAGATGGGAGAGAGCTGTAATAATACTTGTACCCCATTCGGTGGCCACCCATAACTACCATATCAAATAATTTGACAATTTTTCCTGCCTGGACACGCCCCTCGATAAAACTCGTCTAGACTCACTTGGAATATAAAGAAACTTCTCTGGATGACACTTTTTTAGATTTATATTATTTATGTACATATATTCAAAATTTCATACAAATTTTTACAAGTGTTGGGTACTCCAGTGCCACTTTTAATATAATTAACGTCAAAAAGTGATCAAGTTTCTTATTAACTAGTCCCAAACAGAAATACATACTTATCATTATAGATAAATCCTTTATCTCCTGACCATCAGAAATTCCTTTCACCATCATTCATGATTGGAAAACTAATCAAAACTTGTCCTCCTTAGCACTCATTCATTCGTTGAATGAACAAAAAGAGCAGACATCTTCGAGGCGAGGCTCTTTTTTTTTAGAAACTTCATGATCAGAAAGAGATTATTCCTGACATCATAAAAGACATATGCACTCAAAATGAAAAGAGGTCGACAAGCTTTATATCCTTCACATACTGAACTCATTGATATGCATTTATTGACATCTTCAGCGCACAGCCAAGAGCCGACAAGAGCTAAAGAAACTCCTTGAACAGCGAAAAAGCATCTTTGCGATCCTTAATCTTTATGTCATACATGTGAAATGCTCAAATAATTACTTATTATCCTTTGACGGATGAAAAGGAACGCTCTAGTTATACAATATATAGCTCAAGGAAAGACTTATTTGCTCTCTGTTTCTTTGGTGAAACTATATTCATCAAGTGTTACGTTTTTGAAGAGCAAAAAAATGTGTACACGTCTTGTAGGACCAGAAACATCAACAGGACGAGTGACGAGAATGACTATACGAATTTATACATAAACGAGGTGGGATTATGCCTAGATATGAGAAAAGAAGGACTAACAGCTCATATTGACCTGTGCTGACTCACTTCTTGACTTTATAAAATCATAAGTAGAGAATGATTTCTGTGTTTTTTTGTTGTTCTTAGTTTAATATTTGAGGATGTATTTGACATGAAATATCGTCATGGGCGTGGGAGTTTTTATTTCAAGTTGCTTTTATTTTTGTTTTGCTTATTTTGGCAAACATTCTTTTGTGTTAAACGTGTACTCATGTGTTAAAAAATTATGTCATACGAAAATGGAAGAGCAATGTTAATGAAAGATGTTACATGAGTGTCAAGTTAGCAAAGCAGCTTTGGAAAATAGAAAAACTATTAGGTAGATAATACATTGATTATCAGTTGTGACAAATTCAATTTTTCACGCGATGTTTTCTAAGATTTTTGTTTTATTTTCCTTAATTCTTATAAAACCACCGAAAAGCTCCTTAAAAGATCTAAGAACATATACTTATATTATAATTTTAACTGAATTATAATTTGTCTTTAGTTACCCATTGTTAATACATATATGACAATTACAACATTTTCGTGCAATGTTTTCTATGTTTTTTCGTTTTCATTCCTTAATTCATATAAAGAAACATTCAAAAAGTGTTTATAATTGGTTAAATTGAACTTTTTATTGCTTTATAACGGTTTCTTTGGGTCAAATCGGGTAAATTTGTTTAAAAAAAAAACATAGAAAACATCGCAGGAAAACAATGAATCTGTCGCAACTAATTAACGGTAAGTTAAGTTTTAGAACTTCATAGGAATTAAAAAAAAAACATAGAAAACATAGAACAATAAATAAAAAACTATCTAAACCTATTAATGGCTAATTTACCATGTATTATTTAGCTGTAAACTATTGGGTTCAAACCGAGCTTTCACTCCTTTTAATGTGGTGCTATGTAAGCTTGATGCCAAGTTAGCAAAGAATCCAAAACCATAAGAAACATCGTATGATAAATTCGAAATTCTCACAACAACATAATCGAAAACTAGTTAGTGAGAAGTTATTGAGCCCAAAAACATTTGGAACTAGCAGTTTTTACCCCTTTTTTAGGTGATGCCTAGCTAACATGATATCAATAAGATAGGAAAGCACCAACCAAAAACAAAAAACATCGAAAACATTGCAAGACTAGATTTAATTTCTTAGCAATTACCTGAAGACTGACTAGGTGTAAATTATTAAGTCATAAAACACTAAGTAGGTATAAGAAATTTTTACTGTTTATCGAGATTTTTGAAATTAGCAAAGCACCCAAAAAAGCATAGAAAACAATGAATGACTAATTCGAAACAGTCACAACTATTAAAAAGCTATAACTAACGGCAAATTATCCACATACCCATTATTCGATTCATCAAAGTTCCTTTGCTAACTTGACACTCATAGAAAACTAATAACCCAAAAACACAAACAAAACATCGCGCGCCAAATTGATTTTTTTCACAACTAATTCACGACTAATTTGTGGTAAATTATTTAGCACTGAAATAGCAAAGTACAGAAGTTTCAACCACTTTCCCAAAATAAAAAAAAAATCGAAATCATCACAACTAATCAACGACAAACTATGCAACCATCAATTTTTCCCTCAGTAAGAGTTGCTAACTTGATATCAACTTGGTAAACCACTTGAGAAAACATAGAAAACACTGCACGATAAAATTTCCAAAATAAAATAAAGAACACATAGAACGACAAGTTCGAAATCATCACAACTAATTACCGACTAATCAGGGACAAATTTAACACCTATCTATTTTTCACTCCATAATAGTTGCTTTGCCAATTTGATATAAAGTTAGCAAAGCACTCAAGAAAACATAGAAAACACTACACGATAAAATTGAATGTTACATAATTAATTTTCGACAGGGTGCTTCCACTAGCTTGATATCAAGTTAGCAAAGCACCAACAAAAATTGAAAACATTGAATGACAAATTTGAAACTGCCATAACTTATAAAATGTAAATTATTTATTAAATTTTTGATTTGCCAAAGTTCCTTTGTTAACTTGACACCCATAGAAGTGACAATACCCGTGATTTTTTTTGGGATTTCATAAATAGTACAGGCAGCAATTCCCAATAAAACGAATCCGCAGCTGCATATATGTCACAACACAAAAGTGAATTTTATGAAAGTTAAAGGTAAAAATAAACAAAATTTATTTACTATAGCTAACTTATGTTGAAGTAAAATATGAAATATAACAATTTATATAATTTGTGGTTTAAGTTGAATTTGTTTGTTTCCCATTTTCAGATTCGAAAACTCATTTTGCAGCTTATAATAGAAACAGTTTCTTAGGGGTCTGTTAGTAGACTATGATCAAATTAAAAAAAGGCGTCATATAGTCAGCTATTACACGTGGACTTTTAAGTCAACTTTTCTCGAAATTAATCACCTATATAATTTACTCATATGAAATTAAAATTTTACAATTTAAATTTATTTGACAAACATGCATTTATGAAAGACCCTGTTTAGAGTGTGATTGCTCACTACGCCATGATTTTGGGGGTAAAGTTTTACCCCCACTGATTTCATCTACAAGACCATCGTCATGACGAAGCCAAAGGTACAATCTAAACACTCAACAAAACTCTACTCTATGAACATATCCATTGAGAATTCGAGACACATAAGAGTATCTTTCGTTCCAATGGCCGCGTTCCGATGTTAATTCTTAGTTATCTTATCTATTTGTCTTGTTGTAATCCCTTGTTTAAAAACAGCTGATGAACAATCATCTGTTCTCAACAAACAAATCTATCCCAAAAATTCTAGGATACTCAGCAATCCGAGGAGAAATTTCAAAACAGCTGACATTTGACAAGAAGTTGGAGTTGTTCATGTTGAGTTTTGCCATGTCGGGTTTTTTGAAAGGAAAATTAATAAGTTTCTTGCATCACCTTAGACTCTACGCAATACGTAAATAAAAAGTGAAACATTTTTTGCATGTAAATAAAATTTTTAATTCAATTTCTTTGTCAGATTTTTCAGCTAACCTTTCGGGTTCTGGTAGTTCAGAAAAAGTATCGGCTACTCAGGTATCTTGGAAAGCCTATCCGGATAGCTGGCGAAACGTGGCCAATAAAACCAAAATTCAAAAGTTTTTCCGTAGTAGTAGGATTCTACTTTAACTTTTAACAGCAGTGAGCCTACACTGCCGATATTGTTTTTGTAATTTTGTATAAAATCCTACTTAACTATGGATGGCTTTTCCAATAAAACACGGGTAATGTATGAAGTTTGTAGGACCAACGGCGTATACAAGGGCGGGGGTCACAGGGTCATGACCCCCCCCCCCCCCCCCGAGAACTCAAAAGATATACGCAAAAAATAATAAGAAATGCAAAAATATTCGCAATCTTAAAATTCAAAACAATTTCAAAAAAAATTATTGCTCCAGTCCAAGATCCTTCCTTGATTTTCATACTTTTTGGGTTTTTGTTATTTCCAAATATATATTTTGAAAATAAGGTCAAAAAAGGTTTTGCATCGTCCAACATCAAATGGGTATGTACTGATGGTAGAAGGAGGGCGCATTGATCAAGCACACCACCAAAAAGGCTACCGACTCATTATTGGTAAAGTTTATTTACCTTTTCCTTTCAACATTTGCAAGCCATTGCCCGAATAATACTATTGGGGTTTTATTGTCGAAGTTAAACATTTTTTTTTTGGTTAAGATTTATCAAATATACGATTTTAACCACTTGCATTCAGAACATTTTAGCATTGATGTATTTTTTGATTCAAAATCAATTTTGTAGATCTACGTTTTTGGCACATATACTCTCTTTAATTTTCATTATTGTTTTTGATCGGTTTAACCTACTTATTCCCCAATCTTATGGAACATCGTAATTAATGACCTATTAGTCAATCTAGAAGCGGATGGTTTCAAAGTTATTGCATATGCTGATGACGTTGCCATTTCAATATCGGGAAAGCATCTTCAAATCATAACAGAATTAATGCAAACCGCTCTCAACAAACTACTTGAATGGACAGACAAATGTGGACTAAGTGTAAACCCCCACAAAACTGAACTTGTCCTCTTTACAAGTAAATATAAAATTTCGAATATAGACCCTCCATCAATAAATGGTATTCCACTTCACTTCTCAGATCAAGCTAAATATCTGGGTCTGATTTTAGACAAAAAGTTGAGCTGGAAACCAAATATACAAGAAAGAAGAAAGAATTAGAAAGGCCACAGTGGCACTTTTCTCCTGTAAAAAAGCTATTGGAAACAAATGGGGCTTGTCACCACATATCACCCACTATACTACACAGCGGTCATCAGACCGATACTCACTTACAGAGATCGGCTTGCTTGTGTATCAGCGGAGCTCTCCGTTCGACACCTTCCGCTGCTTTAGACGTACTGCTTAACATCACATCCCTCGATATATATATTAAACAAGTGGTGGCGAACACAGCTATTCGCCTCAGAGCCATTGGCCACACTATCATTCTGAACAAATTCGAATCAATCCCTAAACACTCCGACTACACCATCCCTCAGCCGGTTTTTGGCAAAAATTTTCAAGTAACTATTCCAACAAGATCCACTTGGGAAGATAATGAATTCTTGGGAGCTGAAGCATTTCACTTCTACACGGGTGGCTCAAAAACCGAAGAGGGGGTAGGTGGCGGCGTGTACTCAGAACGACTAAACATTAGTCTCTCCTTCCGTCTTCCTGATCATTGTAGCGTGTTCCAACCGGAAATCCTGGCGATAAAAGAAGTTTTATCTTGGCTCAAAGAAAACGTAATATCTACATTGAATATCCATATCTTCTCAGATAGCCAAGCTGCCCTTAAATCATTAGGATCTGTTTCTACAAACTCCGTAACTGCCCGAAACTGTCGATCATCTCTAATGGAGATGGCAGAACAGTTCAACATTCACCTTTTCTGGGTGCCGGGACACAGAGATATTCTAGGAAACTGTAAAGCCGATGAACTCGCCAGGATAGGAACCAGTACACCAATATCACCTAACAAGATGAATATTGGAATACCGATCGCTACATGTATACTTATGCTTAAGCAAGATTCAATGATGATGACAAACAGCAGATGGACAGGTATCACTACTTGTCTGGCGACAAAACAGATCTGGCCAACACTGGATCCGAAGCGATCGAAATGTTTGTTATCTCTGAGTAGATTGCATGTTAGCTCCACAATTGGTGTCATTACTGGACACTGTCTGGTAGGCAAACACGCCAATAGACTCGGTGTTTTTTCAAATGATTTCTGCAGAAGCTGCATGGACGAGGAGGAGGAAGAAACTATCCCACACCTTCTTTGCTCATGTCCTGCTCTTTCTCAAAGACGCATCCCACACCTTCTTTGCTCATGTCCTGCTCTTTCTCAAGGACGCAAAACACACTTAGGAAATTTTTTCTTTAATGATCCCAGTGACTTAAATAAAATCGACATTCACAGTCTCCATCGCTATATTAAAAGCTCCAACTGGTTTAATTAACGAGGATTACCTCGCATTCTTTATGTGGTATCACAATGGGCCTATTCTGGCCTAAGTGTGTCAGCAGTTTTCCTGACAGCCACCTTAACCTAACCTAACCTAACTTATTTATTTTGTGGGAATTTTGTTCAAAATATCAAGGAAATCATCTTCGATAAAAAAAAAAAATAAATGAATGAATGGATAAAAAAAACTAACAGACGATATTATACGAATATTACAATGAAAAACGAAAATTTTACTTTAAACCGTATTCCATACACCAGGGCCGTTCCGACTCAAGCCCAGTACCAACATGTTTCAATATAGGTTGTGTACGATTTAGCAGCAAAAAAGGCGATTTAACGAGTTGAAAAGACAAAAGTTTATATCGACTTTTTTGCATGTAAGAATACCTATTTTGGTTACTAGTTCATAAAATTTTTAGCTTCGAACTTAGACAAAAAGTCAGCAGCCTAAAAAGAAAGTCGAGAAAAGGATCGACTTTTATCGAATTTTCGATATTTCTTCCCAATATTTAGTACATAGAAAAAAAGTTGATAGAAATTAATTTTTTAACCTGTGGACATTTTTATTTTTAGTTCGATATTTTTTCTATCGTTAATTCATTCCAACGCAACGTAACTAAAAATACATCGCTCTGCTTGGAATGTTTGAATGAAATCAACAAAAACTCTAAGCATATATTCTTGTCTGACTTTTAAACACGAATTTAACAGTTACTATTAATTTTGGATTGTGTTTAAAATACATTTTCTTTTGATCGTATCGATCGTATATTCGATTGATGACAATCCAACGCAAGTTAAGCGTTCTTTTAAACATTATTCCCTAAACTATGAATTGATCACAATATCGGTCAGTCAAAGTCAATTTGTTCGTGAAATGATCGTCGTTTTCTTGCCGCAGAAAGCGTCATGACAAATAATACGTAACCGTCCTGTTTGTTGAAAATATGTTTTCATCAACGCCAGTCAATTTACTTGCTAAAGCTTTTGACGTTTACAAACATGCTCTCTGCCTTTTCAATAATCATCAACTCGATGTTTGTACTGCTCAGTTGCACCGTAGATGATGTATTCAAATTCGTGACTTTAGCGAACTTGACTATTGAACACAATACTAACGCAGTAAAATTTGTATTTCCATTTTTTAAGAGAAGACTTTTGCAGTTTGCCTTAACGAATATTCCGCAAACACATTTCATTGCACATTTCATGCACCATTCATGGAACGTGGCGAGCCATTCGCAGTACGGCTTGGCCCCCTTCATAGGAAGGCACCTGGGGCATTTGCTCCAGTGCCCCACCCTTAGACACAGCCCTGTCATACACCCTTAAAACATTTTTTGATTGAGATCTGATCTGCGGCCAATATTTCACATGTTCATTCTCAGGCTTCAATAAAAACAAATTGTGGAAGCTAAGAATTTTTGTCTCCAATAAAAGAGTGGTTCTAACTACCACAATTTTTGATTGATAAATGAGAAAATTATCCCCTCATTATTATCCCCTTATCAGATTAAAAAAAAAATTAATGCAAACTGTCGCTTAAAACTGTCTTCAAACGTAAGATATTAAGAAAAATATTAAAAAATATTAATATTAAGTAAAATATTAAGTTTAACATCTCCAAAACCTACATATTTTTTAGCGTGCACAAAAAATCCAAACGAAATATTTTTGGTACACAACCTCAAGATCATATTAAAATTCTGTAGTGGATCAACATTTTGTTTCCAAAACTCAGCTCTAAAAAATTTGTGTTTTACACAGAAAATAATCAGGGTATTCAGGCAACGTCGTAAGTTTACAAATTGTGTAAAAAGTTTGCATGAACGACCTTTGTTATACATTTGATTAAATGCTAGGTAATTCAATCAGAGTAAGAGTAACAATGACGTTTGGATAAGTTTAACCAGTTTGGTTAATTTTACGAACAAAATCCCTTAATGACTTTAAAAAAATTGTGTGAATCATTTCCCATACAAAATTTGACAGTTCATTAACCAAAAGATAAATTTAACAAATTTGTAAACTTATCTACGGTTTTACGAAGTTGCATGAATATCCTTAATATAAAAATGTTTAAGCTTTGTCAGCAAATAATAATACTGTAGACGCTCGATTTAGTAAATCTAAAAAAAATAACTATATTGAACACACAAAATTATTTATAAAAAACATATTTTTTTTACAAAAATGTCCCGAAAGAATTAAACATTGCTTAAGGACACTGAACAAGTGTTTCTTTTTTTTAAACCTCATTGAAAGCTTGCGAAAAAGTAAACAATCTCGAAAGAGTGAACAGGCTGGTTTTATTACCTCACTATATCAAGCGTCTACTGTATTTTATTTTAAGATGATTAAAAGGTAATTGAAAAAAGAAGAAAAATTACGCCCTTTTTACAATTTCCAAACTTCTCTTTATTTTGTCAAAATTATGTAAACGGAATTTGGGGAATATTGAGAAACAAAATTTCGAAAGAAAAGTTTTGCAAAACGAATTTTGACCTTGGTAAAATTTTGACCCCAACTCCTTATAATTAAAAAAAAAAAATGGTAACATTTGTGGGACCAGCAAAAATTAAAAAAAAAGTACAAAAAGCGTAAAAAATGGAAGCCGTGGATCAGTCTTTTAATTAATAAATTTATAAGAACGGAATTGGGTTTTTGTTTTGATACTCTTTTGACCCCCCCAAGAAATGGAGCTGTATACGCCGCTGTGTAGGACATCTTTGAAAATGAAGAATTTTTCATTGTTATCGCCTTTTTCCATAGGAAAAATTACTCCTTATCAAACAAGCTTGAAGTATGTTCAATATGAACATATATGTATGTGTATAGTTCTCGTTTGTGGTGGTCATTTTTTTTTTTTTTCACAACACAGTGATTGCAGCTGTTATTTGGTTATGAATTTATTGGTTCGTCTTAATTCACAGCACAAATTGAAAAGCCTATTTTTAAATCCACACATTTCAATCAAGTATTTGAGATGG
The DNA here is from genome assembly GCA_946251815.1 of Dasysyrphus albostriatus. NCBI lineage: Eukaryota > Metazoa > Arthropoda > Insecta > Diptera > Syrphidae > Dasysyrphus > Dasysyrphus albostriatus. The sequence continues at coordinate 58,258,954 of OX276337.1, forward strand.
AGGAGTTTTTATATTCATTTATCATTTTAACTGCAATTTTATGACTCCTGATAAATTTTACTTTGCATGTGGAATACAAATGATGACCATTTCAACTCTGGTTTTTCTCAACAAACGAACAAAAAAACAAACTCTCATTAATCAAAGCTTCGAATGCATATTTTATATGTTTTTTTTTTATAATAATTGTTATGGATGCATATTATGTAGGTTGTTCTATGTATATTGAACCCACTTCATAAGTTCCATAAAGTGAAATTTGGTTTATTTCTGTATATCTACATTTTATTGGTATAAAGTTATCTTCATTGCACAGTGGGACCGTAGTGGGATATAGTTTAAAGTTTAGCTGTTGGATTTATGGCCTTGTATGTCCCTAAAGTACGAGTATTCATTAATAATTATAATACCTGCTGCCAGAAGAAAATTTAAATCCACGAACATAACTTGGAATTGTATGCTTCGTTATCAAAATCACGGTGCTATGTTTCTAGTAAGTTTTAAGTCTCATTTTTTCTTAAATAGTTTTCTTATGATATTTTTTGTATTGGATACTCAAATTTGAGGTACTTTCTTTGTCTATAGGGTTTGTATTATTATTTTAACGACTTCAAAACCAAGGATACGCTTCCAATTTTTTCTCCAATTTAACGAGACTTTTAACAACAAAGTTATGAAAAATTAAGCATGAATCATAAAATAAAATATTCAGAAGCGATGCGCTCTGCTTTCCCCTTCCAACTTACAGTTTTTCCATTTGTCCAGTGAGGTGGTAATAGGTTCATAGAATGTGAACTGTTTTGCCGGTTTTGATAAAATTTTCAAGAGCGATAAAAATATTTAAAGAAAATCAGCAAGAAATACTTCCGCCCACTAACACGCCAACTTTTTTTAAAAGCACTTCGAATCGCAAATGTTTATAAGAATTTGGGCACAAGTTATCTTTGGTGCTTTGTAATGATATGTACTAAATTGGATTTTTCTTTTTATTGTCTACATTATATTAGGAAACACTGTTTTTTTAATAACTTCTTAGTTTTCAAGAAAATAGAAAAATACTAAAACTACTTGTTCATTAGATTTTTATTTTTGTCGGTATTCAAGTTGAAAGATATAAAGTTGCTAGTTGATTTGAGTTCTGTTCTTTAAAAATGTTTAATTTTCTTTCCAAAAAATAATTCACACATTTATTTCATGGCCACTTACAGGAGTTTTCTTCGTTTTATTTTCACTATATGAGTATATCCTACACAAAATATTTGTTTAACAAAATATGAAAAAGAACACACTATGTGTAAATTCTTAATAAAAACATTTATTTTTAATTAACATGTAACCAATGTATTCCAGAGAAACCGAAATAATTAAATTACACTTGTAAAACAAAATATTGTACAATGTATAAAAAAAGGTATGGTGCGTTAAGTTTAAAATAAAATCATTTAAATTGTAAGCAATTCTCTTGATTATTGCCTTCTCGTTCAAATCAATCAAAAATAAACCCACGTAAACAGTTTTTAATTTCCAATTTTATTGAAAAAAAAAAAAAAATTAATAAGAAAAACAAAATTATTGTTAACAGTGAATAGTATAAGCCAATTCAGTACCTATATTAATTTAAAAAAAAATTAGTATAGATATAGGTTCGCTTGTTTTTTGTTTTTTTTTCACAACTATTAGTTTAAAATAATTTCTTGTAGCAATTTTATTTTAATTCGTGCTTCTCGACAAAATGGTGGAACTAAAACCCCCTCTTTTATAAATAAATGCCTTAATTTTTTTCCACTATGAGAATTTTTTGGCGCCAAGCGTACCATTGCCCAAATTTTATAAATATTGGCGATTCGAAGTGCCTCCTTAAAAAAAGTAGCGGGTGTTTTTGGTGCGGAAATTTTTTGAGATGAGTTTTTATAAAATTTTTCATCGTCCCTGAAAATTTAATCCAAATCGGTACTATGGTTCAGATTCTATGAATTTATGACCGCCTCTTCATACAACTTTCTTCAATTTTACTTTATGTAGTTTTATCCCTTATGGCGGAAAAAAGAAATATGTACATCACCGTGCATTAACGTGCGGTACTTAAAACCTTTTTTTGTACGAGTATTATGAGGCCGTAGTAAAAGGCTTTTGATGATACCCTTAACATAATAAAATACAGTGTGAGCGTTAGGGAAAAGGGAAATATTTAAAAGGAGATATCCATACACATTAGTATAAAAATTCTGAATACTAAAATGGGATATCAAAAATAGATTCAGGTAAAGTATTCCACATTCACGTAGTGTGGCTTATGAAAGAACTTGAATATACGTCCAACTGTGATTCAGGGTTGGACAAACATCAATTTAACGACTGTTAAATATTTAGATTTTTGACGTAACAGTTTGATTAGGCAATAGTTAAAGTATTAGGATCAGATTTTTTAAGTCCACCTTGTGAAGAAAATTTTATAGGGGCTTTATTAAATCTATTTTAGACCTTTTTTTACGTCCTAGACTATCGTTTACGAAGTAGAGTCTTAATTTTTTTAACTTTAATAGGTTTTATTTCTATACAATACACCTCTAGAAATTGGACTTTGTATGGCCAAGTTTATAAATAAGGCATATCCTACACATTTGATTGATGGTGTCTTTTTTCATATAATTTAAGAAAACGATTAAAATAAACTAATTTTGTCAAAAACGCCCTCAAAAAAGGGCGGGGCAGTCATTTTTCATAATTTTTTGTTCCAAACCCACTATGAATGCTATAGAACTATAAAACTTAAATTTTTGTGCCAAAAAGTGAGCGTGGGGAAAAATTAAATTTTTATTAAAAATTAAAGAATTATTAAAAATTTTAATTATATATACGTTTTCTGAAGAACACTTAATCTACAATTTACATTACTTTTCGATAGTAAGATGCCCTTTTTAAAAAATGGGCGTGTCAGTAGGCGGAAATTTTGTCTGATAATAGTATTTATCATTTTTGAAAATTTTATTTAAATTGGAAACTTGAACCACTGTGTGTCATCTGAAGTAGGGCTTAAGGATTAATTAATGTGAATTTCTAGAAATGCGAGTCTTGCGTTCGAATTGAATAATGAGAGGAATGCAACTGGTAATTTCACTAAACCATTGTTTGTTAAAAAATCGATAAGATAATGAGAGGCATGAATTATTGCAGCGGTGTTCTAAACATGCAAATCTAACTGTTATATTAATATCACTTATCATTTTTAAAGTTCTATTTTCAATTTTATTATAGAAAAATGGGACAGCTATCAAAATATGGCAATTGTACTTAAGCTATGAACGACTGAAGGCCTAATAAATTAAAAAAGAGACAAATTTCTGGCAACTTTAAATACATGATAATTCCATAGATGGATGTTTGTGGGAAACATATTTAGAAAAGTGAGATATTCGATTTTCTCGACAAAATTGTTACTCATGGAAAGCGCCATAGGGGGGGAGGGCGATTTTTGTTTAAAGGATAGAAAACAGCATTGAATTTTTGAAGCATTAAACTCTACGTGGTTTCCTATTTTCCATTAGACAATGCTTTCGAGACCAAAATTCAATAAGCTCAAAAAGTTCCGCATTCAAAGCAAAAAGCAATTAGTCTAGAAAGGAATTTGAAAAGCTGAGTGTACTGCCGCTGCAAAACAATTAATGGATTAGAAGCAATGTTGTCCCCCAATCCATGCATTTTTGACTTTTTTCGAATGTTTGTTTTGTTTGAAAATTGCAGTAAAATTTCCCTCGGTAAACAACAATAAATCCCGGAAAGCGTCGATAGAAAAGTCAGTACTAAAGTGGCTTTGTTGTTGTTTACCAATGGAAATTTTACTGCGCAAGCTATGGATCCCCCAATAAAACACACCTAATATTATATTTTTAAGTAACATTGCATTAAGATATATTTTAAATCCCAAACCCTACAGTTTTGATCACTAAGGGGGGCAACACTGATTAGAAGTTTCACACAGAAGATCTTTGATAAATATGGGAAAGAGAGCCGGAGACAAAACGGATCCCTGAGGTATACCAATATTTATTTTGTAAATTTTAGACCTTAAACCATCCAATACAACTTGTTTTGAGTGGTTCAAAATGTAGTTTCTAATTCAATGAAAAACAGATCATCGGAAGCTATTTTTTAAAAACAAGAGATCGACGACAAACTATCAAACGCTTTTGAAATAGTACAGTGGAATAGTTTTCCTCTCTTCAAAACGATGTTAACATTTGTTCAACTCCTTGGTAAAATATACATAATACTGCACCCAAATTTTTTCATGAGGGTACAGGGTACAGAGTTTGAATCCAAACTTAGAACTGCTTTATCAGGTTAGTGTTGAGGCTTAGCAAAATCAAGAGTTAATTTTTTGAACATAATTTTTACCGATTTCTTAAAAAGTCAATCTTCTACTTTAAAATTCTGTTTGAATCCTTTAAAGTATTCGACCGATTTGGATACCTACATTTTATATATTTGTATATATATATGTGTCATAAAACCATACACTCTAGATCCATTTTGGCTTAGTAATATTTGATACTGCCTTTGAATGTGCACATTCGAAAACATTAAATTAAAAAAAAAATATTTTATTTTAATTTTCAAATGCTTAATACATAGCTTCTGAGTAGTATGTTGAATTTCCACACGGGGGTGGGGGCAGACATTTCACGCACTGAATAACATTCATAATACAATAATTTGTTTATAAAAAAAAACACGAAACAATAAACCCAACATAAAGGAATGAAAACGAAGTGTGACGGGGAGAAAAATGATAAAAGCTTTCATGTAAAGTCAGAGGTAAATGGAAATGGTCCTTATAACACGACATAATAAAATATTTCTATGAATTTACAAACATGGCAACAGGTTTAATCTGAATCCAAACAAAGTAATTTGTAAATCAAAACATTGTTTTTTTCTTAAAAGCAACATGAAAAATAAGAAACATAATAATACGTTTATTAGGGTCGTCGTTATATGATTTTCTTGAGTTGGGCCTAAATCAGCTCTAAATGAAGAAAAAATAAATTATTAAATTTTTCAGATTTTCATTTTCATCCCCTATAATCGCTGTAGGGGTAAAATAAATTTCACATTTTTTGTTATTGCATGTTAGGACATTCGCAAAAATAAATCAGAGCTTGTAAGTTGGAAGTAGACAAGAAACATTCTTACGGTAGGGGGTTATGTTCCCTCCCGCTTGGCGGGAGGGGCAATTATGTAAAAAATTGTATAAAATAGAAAAAATAATTTAAAAACAACAGAAACACTTACTGACTGGAAAGTCAGAAGTCTATTTTATTTGTTTATTTTAAAGTAATAGTATATGTACTTAAAAGGTATTTTTCTAGACGACCTTTTTTTCGGAGTTGGTCTTTTTGACAGCTGTCACTTGATTTTTGCTTAATTTGGTTGTCATTTGGTTTGCAATCGCTGCTGCTGGGCTTATCTTCGTAAGCAACCGACTTCACATAACCCCATAAAAAACTCACGAAGCGAGATCAGGCTCTCACGGCTCACCAAAAGTTTCCTTCGAAAAATTGAATTTTTTGCGATGCGTCGCGCGAACCGAACCATTAAGTTGGTAATAAATCTGGACGATTTGCAAACGTTATTTAGGAGTAAGTCTATTTATTATGAAATGGCAAACCAAATTAAGCAAAAATTAACCGACTGCTGTCAAAAAGACCAACTACAAAAAAAGTATTGCCAGATTGAAAACCACACGTCTAAGAAAAACACCCTCTATATTTAGTCATAGTTTGTATGGGAATTCAATGATTGGAAGATTTGGAGATGATTTTTTTTTTGTTGTAGTTAGAGTGCTTTGCAGAAAGCTTAAAGTCAAGTTTTTGACCATCAACGAGTTGCATTGTTTCCTCCATCTTACTTTAAGGGCTAAAATCGGATTTGGCTATTTTCTAAATGGAAGAAGATAGAGAGATAAATTTAATAGATTTTGTTAAGAAAGTTAATAGGTGTAACAATTAGTTAAAAAAAATTATAATGATAAAAAGTCAAAAATGATGGGAAATAGAAAGCTTAGAAATTAAAAGAACCTAAAAAGTACAAAAAATCAATTTAATTTGGAAAAAGAAGAGTTTTGAAAACTAGACTTTTAAGGTTTGTAGGAATGGATGAGTTTTGATTCAAATATACATATAAGAAGAGAAAAGTTTTGACATCAAAGATAATTATTTTAATAAAAAAACTTAAAACTCAAGGAAAAAAAACACAAATGTCTACGTTTTTTGATGTCATTGGATGCACGAGTTCTAAAAACAACTTCACTTTGTTTTACAAAGGAAAAGAAGAGTTTTGGTGTGGAATTAGATTTGTATGGGAATAGACTAGTTTTGGACTAAACGACTAAGTGGAATGTGTAGTTTATAACAAAACACCACTTTTCAAGTACCCAAAAGTATAGGAAACAATATGTTTTTATAAATTTTAGTTTATTACTTCTATAAAGGAACTTCTAAAAAACACTTCTTATACTCAACTCATTTTTGAAAAAAAGCGGATTAGACAAACTTTGAAACTTTACCCAGGGAAAAACTTCAGGTAAATAATCAAACTGGACCTTGTTAAATTCACAAGGTGCACAATGCTTTGTAAAAATACAGGCGTTTCAGAAATTTACCTGATTTTGATTACCTTTTATTCAGTGTAAAATAAATCTGCTGGCCTTAATTGCCATATTGAACTTGATTTAGGAAGATGACCTGGTTATTTTAACACTGAATTCTGATAAATAAGAAGCTTTGACAAGAATATAGAGCTAATTCTAACCAAAATCGTGTTTTTTTTTAACACTGTACATATGTTATAAATTTCTATTTCACTACAAATCAAGATGAGGTTACATTTTATGTGGTTATTTTTACGATATTCAAACTACTGTTGAAATACACACACACAGGCCATCCCAATAGAATGATTTGAATTTAACCTGGCCGCCTGTTAAAGTAGTACTCTACCAGTGTTGAAACGAAACACACTATCCAAATAGAATCAGTTTCAACTTATATTTGGAACAAGTTTTTTGTCCAGCGAAGTGGCCCAGGGGATGTGTGCTATCTCCGTGCTCCCAGTTCAGAACTAAGTAAGTATCACAAAGTATTTTTTTAAATAAAATAATATACTCGTATACATATACATATATATATATATATATATATATATATATATAAATTTCTATACTTTGTGTAATGCAAAACGAATTGGACGTTAGAGATGAGAATTAGACGCATTTATTATAAACATAATATAATATTATGTAATACAGGGTTGATTTAACATTGAATCGTGTTAAATTAACTAGATTTTCATGTTAAATTTACAGTAAACATTAAGTCATAATAATTTAACTAGATTTTCAGGCAAAATTAAAAGATTTACTATTTTAAGGCAGTGGTAAATTTACAAGTTGTCATGTAGATTTTACATGCAAATTACGTTTATTTAACACGACATTCAAATCAGCTATCTTTTTAAGCAGTTAACCTTACCGACAGAGTTGAAAAATAACAACCATACAACAATAGATTAATCTCTATTTTGATCAAAAGATTTATCATATATTGAGCTCTGAAAAGTCATATAAATAAATTATTTTTAGGTAGTACAAAAAGAAGTGACACCTTATTACTCAAAAAGCTTTACAGCCATGGTAGCCAAAAGAAAAAAGTAAACAGATTTGTATGGGACTTTGGCGTATACAAACCAATTTTCAATCGTATTTTTATCTAATTATTATTGGTTTCCATGACGATTATGAGAAAATATTTTGTTTTGTATTGAAATTTGTTTACAATTTGCTTTAAAGGTATGGTTTTAAGATGAAAAAAGAATTGGTGTGTTTGTACGTATGTGTGTTTCTTAAGAGACTTTTACAGTCTGGGAGCCGACCGTAAGATTACCTATCTCATCACAGCCACGCAAAAACAACAACCGATAGCTTAAGTGAAAATATTAACAAAACTACTAGTCAGACATGCTTTATCTGGTTGCAATGGTAGAAAATGCACTTTTCGGGTTACATTTTTGGCTATAAGTGTACCAGCAAGTATAAACATGGTATATAAATGGGATATCCAATTAAAGCGAAGACTGTCTTCTACACGATACCAATGGTCCTGTCCCAAAAATAGATATTTGAAAGTTTTGTATAATGCCGTCATTTTTTTCGAGACAAATGCGATTGGAAATTTCACTTTCGTCAAAAATATATATTAAAAAACAACTGGAGTGGAACATATAAAACTCTCGTATTTGTAAAGGGAAATTCCATTGTTTTGGTAGCTACATTCGTCAGCATAAATCATTAATTTCTGAGATAATCAGGAAATAAATATTAATAGAAAACGGATTGTTTCGGATGCTTCCTGAAGTAGCGTTTTCTTTGGAATGACCGTACACGGTGGTCTTATAGACGCGGCCGGTTTCACTAAAATGGATCCCAAAAGCAATAATGCAGATTTATTGGAAATGATCTCAGGATTCGTACCTGATCCCATTTTTGAGTTTTAGGCATATATATGTATTTAGGTGTGAAGGCATTTTGACATGGGTGGTAAAAAATTGTTAAAAATCAACGAATCACGATTTTAAAGCATTCGAAAGAAACTCACATATTTGCAACTTTTATTGAATATAGCACCACCATTTATTATTTTCAAAAAAAAAAGTATGTAAAATTGTGCTCAACTTGTCCTGCCTTTTTTCCATATATAAAAATAACAGGCCCCGAAAAAATAACAAAAAATTAAATGCAAATGATTGCTACTTTAACGGCCAAAACAAAATTTTGCGAAGTGTTTGTCGATGTTCAATGAAAAAAATTGTGCATGTATAGTGCTCAATTTAGGTTGCCTTATGCCTAAAAAATAAAAAATAAAATATTTTTCAAAATTCTGATATGCAATATTATAAACATTTTAAAGGACCTTTTTCATACAAATTTTGATTGAAATCAGTTGAGGCTTTAAAGGGAAAATCGAAAATTAAAAAAATGTTATATGGCAGGTACTTTTAATAATAGTTTTTGATGAATTTTTTTCTTACCAAAAAGTACACCTTATACACTAATTTTTTTATGAAAATCGTAGGAGCCGTTTTTGAGATAGTTAAAATTTTCAAAAATCACAAATTTACTAATTTAAAATGAGTTTTTTTTCAGAAATTTGAGGTTATACTGATTTGTACTCAGTTTGTGCTGCCATGCGCTTTAATCCTTTCATTTTTATCATCCTTTTAATTTGCAGTTTTGCTTTTTTTTTGGTATTTACGGATAAAGGCAGCTTAAACAAGGCAAAAAAACGTTACTTTTATTTTTGAAAATCGAAAATGATGCTGCAAAAATGGGTAGGTTCCGTCAACCCACAATTTTGGAAATTAAGATTCAAAAGTATGTATCACAATATAAGTTGCCAATTAAATCCGAATTAGTTTCACCAACAAAAATGTAAGGACCTAGCTAAGTTCGAAGTTTCTCAAAAAATGCCGAAAGCTAAACGATCAAAAAAAATCGTATTTGAGAACTGATAAATTGCTATTAGTAACGCAAAAAAGACTTGCAAGAAATGGATGTATAGCCAATTGAAAATGTTTTAAAAGAAAATAAGTTCGGATTCAAGAGAAATCTAGAATTTTTTTTACTTGGGCAAGTTTCGGAAACGTGCAAAAAAAATTTCATGATAACAATCAAGCATGACATTACGATGACAGAGAACACCAAAAAAGTGGGTGGCAAAATTCTGTCAGTCTGTCTGTCTGTTCGGCTACTGCCTAAACGGCTGGATCGATTTTCTTAAAAGTTGTTATTGTTGATGTGCCATGGTTATTAATGGTACATCCCAAAGAACCATTTCTTTCAATTTCGATTTTCTTCAAAAAGATTATTTTTATTTCAAAAAAATTTCCATACAGAAGCTTCTAAGCAGTTTTTTAGAATAATTAAAAAAAATTTTTTTTGAGATTTAAAAAAAAAATTCAACAACATTTTTTCGAAAACCAAATTTTATGAAAACTAAATGGTCGACTTTTATGGAACCCAGTATTTAAGGGTTCTTTTTATATTTTGTAAAGTATTTTAAGAAATAATCTTACTATTATGAAAAAATAACGGTACATACAAATGATAAAAAACCGTTAAGGAATATATTTTTTTCTTAAAAATGGCCGCCACGATTTTTATAAAACTTTTTCTTTATGCTTAAGTATGTGCAATATATTAAAAGAAATTATAAAAATTATCAAATAGTAAATATAACTAGAACTTCTCATGTAACGTTTTTTTTAATTTTGAATTTTGTCATTATCGGCTGAATGGGTTAATTTTTTTATGTACAAATTTCAAATAAGATTAAAAAATATTGCAAATCAAAATTTTCAAAAAAAAGTTTAGATTTTTTTTTTGAGAATTTGATATTTTTGTTGACAATTTTTTTTTTGAAATTTTATTTATAAATGCACATAAATAAATACTAACGGTTTGCATACCAAACATTTTCCTTATAAATGCTTTAAGAATTAGATATATAGGTGATTTGGTGCTAACTGTGATTTTTTGTATCCAGTGCTTTTTTTGTTAATTAGTGTAAAATTTCGTATATATTTTTGATTTAAGTTGGGTAAATGGCTATTTACTACAATCTACATTTGATATCAAAACTAAATTTTCTACTTATTCCATATGGCTTGGCAAAGTGTACTAAAAATATCAGTACCGAGGCATGTGTGTTCCTTGTTGTTCCAATCAAATTTACTATTTTCTAATGAAATTCTTAGAAAAATTTGAGTGCAGTATTCGGTTAAAATTTTATCTGCAAAAACTAAGTCATAATACTTATTGCTAACAAAAATAATAATGATTGAATATTGTCCCAGAATTTACTCTAATTTTTGAATTCAAAAGATGTCCCCGTAAACCGCCATTTTCTTTTAGTTTCAAGACGTTTGAATGGCAGTTGTCTAAAAGAAGCATTATTTATGCATAGTTTGCAACAGTCGTTTTATTTTTTTTAACGTTGTTGTACTTTAAAAGTGATATGTTTCCATTCGAAGAAAGTGTGTCACAAATTTATTTGTCAGTACCGTGGTAGTATTTTGTAATCATGTTATAACATGTTTCTGGTTGATACTCAGAATTTTTTTTAAACGTAATATATTGAAATCTTACTGAAAATTATTTTTCTCATTAGCACACGAAAAAAGGTCACATAAACTGTCTACATGTCATTACCGTAGCATCGTAAACTTTAGTGAAATTATTTCTTGCAATCATATTTATTTTGTATACATTCATAAATTCGTATATTATATCAACGGTAGCATTACCTCGCACGGGCCAAACAAAAATTATTCCGCGCAATAAAAACTAAGTAATAACCGAGCATAATGAAAAGGGTTGCCATTCAGTAAAATATATTACAAAAAAGAAAATGTTATAATTTTTTTAAGAAAATAAGGGAAATAGAAATGTCAAGAGGTCAAAAAATAACACATTTTCAAGAATATCAATAGAAATATGGTCAAAAAGAGAAAGAACATAATATAAATAAGAAAAAGTAAATGAGTTCCACTATCGTCTATTCCAGTTTTACTACATTTCACCATATTTAATTTTTGAAATTTTTCTTAAGAAGAATCACAGTTGGTAGAGAATCACCCATATACGAAAATATTTTTTAAGAAAACCGCTCAAACGATTTTAAATAATTTTGTTTCATAAAATCATAGTCAATCAAGAATCAAGATGGCATTAATTTTTTTCTTCAACATCGATATCCGTTTTCACTTTTTCATAAAGATTCAATAATTGCAGGTATTAAGTTACATTCACTCAATTGAATGTGAGAAATTCAATATACATATTCTCATTTTAATGAAACATAATTTATACTTTTTAATTATCAAAAAATATAAACTGTTTAGTAAATTGAACACAGAAGCTTCTTTTATTTACATTCACCTAAGTGAAAAACTCATTCACTATTTATGAATCATAAAAATGATTCGAATTCGAAGTAGATCGGATTAAAAAATTTTCAGAAATTTTATTCACTTATGTGAATAAATAAATAAATAAATTTGGTGGCACAACAGCTCGTGGAGAACCAAGGCCTAGTGACTTACAACTCTCAACCATTCCTGTGTGCGTGTTGTTGGCAGAAATGGAGGGGACCTACAATTTTTTGCCGAGTCCAAACGGCTAATGAGAAGCACTTATTCATGACAAGTATTACTCTTGGAGGATTCGTCAGTCCCTCGCAAGAGGCAGTACCTCGGAACGAAACATTTCTATTTTTAGGTGGCAGTGGCTGGGAATCGAACCCAGACCTTTGGCATGACAGTCCTACGCACTAACCATTATGCCACAAGGTACTACACTTATGTGAATGTCAATTTTTATTCATAAAATAAAAAAAATATAAACTGTTTAGTAAATTGAACACAGAAGCTTCTTTTATTTACATTCACCTAAGTGAAAAACTCATTCACTATTTATGAATCATAAAAATGATTCGAATTCGAAGTAGATCGGATTAAAAAATTTTCAGAAATTTTATTCACTTATGTGAATAAATAAATAAATAAATTTGGTGGCACAACAGCTCGTGGAGAACCAAGGCCTAGTGACTTACAACTCTCAACCATTCCTGTGTGCGTGTTGTTGGCAGAAATGGAGGGGACCTACAATTTTTTGCCGAGTCCGAACGGCTAATGAGAAGCACTTATTCATGACAAGTATTACTCTTGGAGGATTCGTCAGTCCCTCGCAAGAGGCAGTACCTCGGAACGAAACATTTCTATTTTTAGGTGGCAGTGGCTGGGAATCGAACCCAGACCTTTGGCATGACAGTCCTACGCACTAACCATTATGCCACAAGGTACTACACTTATGTGAATGTCAATTTTTATTCATAAAATAAAAAAAATATAAACTGTTTAGTAAATTGAACACAGAAGCTTCTTTTATTTACATTCATCTAAGTGAAAAACTCATTCACTATTTATGAATCATAAAAATGATTCGAATTTGAAGTAGATCGGATTAAAAAATTTTCAGATATTTTATTCACTTATGTGAATAAATAAATAAATAAATTTGGTGGCACAACAGCTCGTGGAGAACCAAGGCCTAGTGACTTACAACTCTTAACCATTCCTGTGTGCGTGTTGTTGGCAGAAATGGAGGGGACCTACAATTTTTTGCCGAGTCCGAACGGCTAATGTGAAGCACTTATTCATGACAAGTATTACTCTTGGAGGATTTGTCAGTCCCTCGCAAGAGGCAGTACCTCGGAACAAAACATTTCTGTTATTAGGTGGCAGTGGCTGGGAATCGAACCCAGACCTTTGGCATGACAGTCCTACGCACTAACCATTATGCCACAAGGTACTACACTTATGTGAATGTCAATTTTTATTCAGTTCTGAAGGGAAATGTTTGCTGATGGGAAACTTCAAAAAAGCAAGTTCGTGCATTTTATTTTTGCTTTGAATATCGTCGTTTTTTCTGAAATTGTAGAACTAATGTACCCTTTGTTAAAAATCCTTTATTCACCTTGAATTTCAACTCGTTAGCGGAATGCTCGTTTGAAGTGTGTTCAGTTAGAACAGTTTATACGCAAGGCATAAAAAAACTTTTTAAAAAAGGCCACATTCATAAAATCGTATATTGTCAATGCGAATTGGTGTGTTTCTCAAAGGCTTAAATGTCAGCAATTAAGATACGTAAGTTTGTATTGTAAAGAATATTTAGGGCGTACACACGTCAATTTTTTCCCCCAGAGTGGGTGAAATAGGTTCGTCCGGGTACTCAGTTGCAGATAATTGACATGACTGACATTGCGCTATCATTAAATTTAAGTTAAAAATTCTGCGAGTTGATTTTAATTAAAACTGTCGTTGCAGAATGCAGTACACGCGGATAATGCCAGTGTGTTCTTAATAAACTTGAACCTTAACGAGTTCGTCCTACATAATGAAGTGTTTTTTTTTTAAGCTTCAATTTTGTATTCCAGTTTAAAAAAAGGAGGGTTTCTTTTTTCCATCCTTACGACTACGGCATAGCACTACTAACTTCCACGTGTCTATGATGTTCGTGCGGAAATGGCCCGTAATTTTTCAACAGAAGAATAAAGAACCTATAGTGCGATGGGGGATGGTTTGAAGTGGGATCACTTCTTTTTTTATTTTTAACACCATATTGAAGGTGAAAACATGTTAATTTGATGTTATTTCTGCCGTAAAGCTTTAAACTTAATGATGTGGGCGTTGGGCTGGGATTTTGTGTTTCTTTATTTAAAATTACGTGAGAGGAAATTTACCTTTAATTAAAAGTAAAAAATAAAAAAAATAATCGTATATTTTCATCTGTTGTTCGTGTGTTTGCAAAGAACGTGTATTATTGCAAATTACACTATGGGTCTGGACGAGTGAAGGATTTTAAATGTTTGGGATTTCTTATCAACAATATTTTATACCAAGGTAGTGAAAGTCCTTTGAAGATAAAATAAATTTAAGTTGTGTTTAGATTTATTTTTATATTTTTGTTTTGGTAAATTAGATTGTATGGAGATTTATATTTAGTTGTTCAAAACAAAATTTTTATTTTAATGGAGTTTAACACAAAATTTGCTAAATTGTTTTGTTAAATGGAATATGGCCATTGAAGCTTTGCATATTGTGTTTTTGTGAGCATATAATTAAATTGTGTTCATTTAGATTTTATCTTGTAGATGTTCTCTTCAAAATAGTAGATACTATTTGCTTTTTATTGTTAAGAAGACCATAAAGCCATTTAAATGGAATGTAATTGTCATTTCGTTTGCATACCTGCTCATTTTTTTGTTCAATTACTTTGAATAGCCAACTTTATTGTACATGTGTGGTCGTTGTTCGATGGAAATTCCCTTAGTCTTTTTGATTTTAAGACATGTGCATTTGTTTTGACAAGCAAGACATTAAAAATATTATAACTTTTAATCGTCTTCATTTAGAAAATTGGTATTTTGAGTTAGTTTTAAAGAAGTTATCGGTATATATAAAATATTCAACCCATAACCTTAAAAAAAGACCAAACAAATGTTTACTTTAAAGCATCCTGAGTTGCTCGACAATAAAAATTTAGGACAAACCGAACAGTTAAGTTAAGCAAAGCTAAGTTTAAATTAGTGATGTGCGGCTTAAATCAATGTTAAAAACAATAAAAGTAGAAAGTAGTTTATCCAATAATGAGTTAACCACTTAATCGGATTCAGAATTCGCAACTCTCGAAGCATTACTGAAACGGATAGTCAACACAACTTGAGTCCCGAATATGGCCCAAGACAAGATAATGACATTTATGAATTTTATCAGATCCAGTGAAGTCAGCTTAGACACCAATATAGGAATTTAATCCCTGGAGAGCTATGAACGTAAATTTGCCACCGTCAGTGAAACAGCCAACTTCAAAGATGACGTAAGCGATTCGCCGCTACTCGGACAGAACAGAGGCCCCGTAAAATGAGATATCTCCATCAAACGATAGAGAATTGAAAAAGGAACTGTAATAGTTTTTTAAACTCCTCCCAAACCAATCATATCAAGTGCCCCAAAGATCACTGCATCAATATCTGTGGATGAAGAAACGACCACACCAAATGCCCCATCAGAACCAGCTGCCTCCTAAACATTCGCTTCAACAGTCACACCCTAAACTTTCCTGGCAGCATTTCTGCATTGCAGACTCTGCAAGGACGAAAACTGAGTTTTAGATTCAAAAACCACAATACAAAGACAGCGATCATCAACATTGGAAACAAGGAATCCTTTGATACCAACAAGAACTTCTTGAAGACTAGATAGCTCCAAATCAACTCCTCTACGTCAAAGGAAGAAGCTTTTTTTACTTAAAGGTATCCACCAAACGTATATAGCTATTGAAATAGAAGACGAATTACGGATTGAAGGTCTACAAGTCATCAAGGTGTAACTATTGAAGACGAGGAAGTCTCAAGAAAAATCATACAACAGTTTTGTCGTTGAACAATCCAGGTTCCAGCTTCTGTGTCATCAACAAAATTTACACCATTAATAATGAACTAGATGGTTTATTGGGAGAGTTTGAAGTCCAACAACATCATGCAGTGCCAAAATTTAGACACGATGCCACCAATTTTGGGCGCCAACACGTGTGTGTCTAAAGAGGACCATGAAACGGGACAGTATAAGCGAAAAAAAACACAAGAATTGACATGTGAGTGCGTGATATGCGAACTGCAAAAAAGAAAAACACCCAGCCAGATTGAAAAGCTGCCCAATCCTAAAGCCCCGACTTATGGAAAAAAAAGAGGTGTTGGCTGAGCATCAGGCTCACAAAGAATTTGTTTCCAAGTCTGCATGTTTGTTTGAAAGCCAGCAACATCCCAGAACCTTAGTCAGCAGCAACAATAGCATTTACAAACCAGGCCAAAAACATTTCAGCAAGGACACCATTAGCCAAGTCAGAAAGACTTACTCCATATTTAGCGGACATTTGTATCGAATCCCACACTTACTTAATTAACCTACTTAAGGTGGTACTGCACACCCGGGTTGACTAAAGCCTCAACAAACAAGCTCTTTCTAGCCTGCTCGGTCTCTAGCTAGATTTCTCCAGTTTCTCACCCCAAGTTGGTTGAAGTCCCCTTCCACTTTCCTTTTCTCTGCGTGCGCCACCAGCTGTTTTGCTGTCATCCTCTACTGATAGGTTGGAATCAATTCTTATTTCCACGAAGGAGATTTGATGTCCATTTGCTCTTCACTTTCGTGGCTAGGTCGGTGTCGCTATGCCTACAGCCTGTATAGTTCGTTGGTATATCTACTTTTTCATTTCACATCTATGTACCCAAAGCGTTCGCATCCATCACTACCGGGTTGATAAGCTTCCTATGCAGGGACACTTAAGTTGCCCGAGAGGGAGCTCAATTGCCTTCATAGGCCAATGAAGCAGCGATTAGAAAGAGTAATTCTTCGTTTGATCTCAGTACTGGCTGGGTGATATTATTCACCGAGTTGATAGCAGAGCCTAGGTATAAAAAGTCTCACTGACCACCTCAAAACTATTATAGTGGTATTCTGTTTGAGGAGAAGGTGTTGGGTGTCCTTTCCTCTTGATAGCATATACATATTTGGTCTTGTCTTCATTCATCCTAAAACCTATCTTCTTGGCTTCCATCTCTATACTCCCAAATACACCGATAACATCTCTTTTTGTCTTTCCGATTATGATGTCAATATCGTCAGTATAGGCAAAGTAATTGGATGGACTTTTGAAAGATTCTGCTTCTAGAGTTGGTGTGAGGGGTTTGCACTATTCTTTCAAGAACAACGATGAAGAAGACGAATGACAGTACGCCACCGTATCTTAAAGGTTTCTTTATATCAAAGGTATCCGTGAACCATGAATTACTTGCTGATGGAATAGCGTGCATTCTCCATCACCATTTTCCACAAACGGATGAGTTTGGGAGGGATGCCAAAACTAGATATTGATCTATATGCCTACATAGCCTTGAAATCGATGAATATGTGGTTGGTATCGATCTGAAATGCCAGTGTTTTTTCCAAGATCTACTGTAATTTTAATATTTGGTCAATGGTGGACATTCTGGGTCTTAGGCCACATTGATATGGACCTCTATTAGGTTGTCGATAAATTGGTTTATGTGTTTACAAAGTACGGCTCCAACCGTATTTTGCAGATGAACAGGTGCATAGCAATTACTAATTCATCAGCAGCCCCTTTGAACAACACGCTCGCAAGGCCATCACCTTCAACAGCTTATAAGACTTAAGTTTAGATAAGCCATATCTTCACTTCGTCAAGATCGGGTGGAAGAAATTGTTGGCCTAAGTTGAATGGCGCAATCTGTATGGCAGCGGAATTCAGTGCATCGACGCCATTTTACAATTTGCAGAAATGTTTCTTGAACATTCTCAGCACCGAATGCGATTCTACCGCAATGTTCCGCTGATCGTACTAAAAGGCGTCGGTTCTGACCTTATAACACTGGGAATATTTACTTTACCTTTTACTTCATTCTTCTATTTGCTCGATCGCGTGCTTCTCATGCTCTTTATTTTCCCTTCTGAGAAGCCGGTTTTCCTCTCTTCTCTTCTGCTCGTAGAGCTCGCGAGCAGCTCTGGTCCTTCTATGTTGTGCTATTTTGTATGTCTGTTGTTTGGCTACATTTATAAGCAAGCATTCATCGAATCAAGGTTTTGCTGGGGTGGCCCAGCATATCAGAAGTGGCATCTCTCATGACTTCCTAGCAATTCTTCCACGAGTTCTCTATGCTTTAAGTTGGCGGCAATTGACTATTTAAGAGGGCGTGAAAGACTCGTTAGAAAAAGGACCCGTCGATTTCTTGCGACTGTGGTCTTTCAATACCGACGTTGAATCTCCTCACAGTTTTGGCTCTGGTCGGGATAACTGTAGAAAACTAGGAATTTCAAGGAAATTGAAATTGTTTTTTTGATTATCAACTCTCACAAATTAGAATATCCTCAAGTATCAACAAGTGCTGGAAATCATATCCAGAATCCAGATAATTCTTTCTCTTCTTGTTGGATAAAAAAATGTAAAATGTATCCATGGAATGAAATACAAAAAGTTCAAAATATTGTTTTAAATGCAGAAGGAAACCTTAAAAAATCCACTACACTCCAACCTTAAGAGATTCCTGCTCTTTGGCAATTTTAAATTAAAACACAACATAAAGCACTTCACACAAATCCGGACACGTTATGTATGTACAAACAAAAACAGAATTGGCAGCGTTATGGAATGCATTTCGAAACCATGCATAACCCGAAGCCACTTTAAGTTCTTTCTTTTAAGGTCATGAATAGCTTTGGAGTGGCATCTGCTTTAGTCATTCTTAATGGTTATAGAGGTAATCGCTGAGCCAGTCCAACTTCCCCATAGAATTCTTTCTAATTTTCCTCATTGAGATGAGTTCCTCTTGTGGAAAGGAGGAAGGTGCCAAAAGAGAGCTTGCAGTTGAAAAATGTTATTGATGTTGATTCTGTGGTTGAAGCGATGTGGTTGGAGATGGTTCCTCTTAGACTTACATCCAAGTGTAAAAAGTGTGGGAGATGCTGACAGTTTTAAAACAATTTAGCCGTTTGTTTTGTAGCCTGTCTGCTGAAGGTAGGTAGGTCATAAATATTTCTTGTACTTTGGCATAGAATCGATTTATGTATATGTACATCAAGTGCCTCCTTGTAGTTTTTGTATTGTTATCCTTGCTTCTTTATCTTTGTTTTGTTTTTCTTCTCCTATCTTAATAGATTGTCCTCTGACATTTACACAATACACACTTGCACGATGCAGGCAAAAAACACAATTCCTGGGAAGAATATGGTGTGAAATTCGATGAGGCAATGGGGAATTTGTAATTTGATTGACACGTATTGAAAGGCAACAGCGAATCATTTATCATCGTTAAGTTCAAATCCCAAGAGGCTGTGGATATAAATAATTTATTGCATCACTCAAATCGACTACACACTTTGAATTGAATTAGATTGAAGAATATAGTGGCATAAGAATGGAGTTGTGATTATGGTAAATCGTATAAATGCCATGCAAATATTTTGTAAGCTGTTGGATTGGAGACTTTTATATTAATTTTATAAGTTACAAAATAAAAATAATATGTACATACTTTTGGTACCTGTTTTATAGGTTAGAAGGGACGATAATACGACAAGTCTCATATCACCTCACTTTGATCTGAGTGGATTCACTGCGCACCCCAGGGTGAGGTGGTTAGTAAGGAGGGATATGGAGGAGGGTTAAGGAAAGCTTTAGGTGTGGGGGACCTCCTTGAACCATCCTGAGTTCTGAATGAATTTAGGATGTTTTTTTCAGTGGCAAGACAGAGATGTCACCAAGCTTGTAGAAGAAGTACTCTCCTTGGGCTGCTTCTCTGCTTCTAGCTAGGCTGGGGCATTCACACAGGAAATGAATTGAGCCCTCCTCCAGCCTCATCATGACACCTCCTGCAAAAGTCTGATGAGCTGATGCCCGTTGCGATGCCAACTATGAGTGATAATTGAGGCCTGCTTAACTTAAGTAAGTATTCAGTTTATTTCTTCAAAATATTTGTCCGAAGGTTCCTTGAAACCCGACAATTAGAGTCGATGAATAACCATCTGACATTTTCAGCTTCCAAGAGACTCTGTTGTTTTCTCCTTTTGTCTTGCACCAGTGGCATGAGCAAAGAGGCTTTGATTTGGCTCGGATCAAGGGATGACCCACTTTTGGCCAGTTCATCAGCCAATTCGTTCCCATGAACAACCCTATCCCTTTGTCCTGGGACCCATCTTAGGGTAACTCTGTGTTCGTTGGTGATTGATGAACTGTCGCCTGTGTATCTATGAAAATGTTCATATTATTATTGACTAATTCACGTGAGGCAAGATGTTTCGCGGCTTTGCAAACTCCATTTGGAATACACTGCAAAAGCTTGGAAAATTCATAGGTCTATTTATGGGTGGGTTATCTGAGTAGATACCTGACCCAACACCCTCCAAGGTTTTAGAACCGTCAGTTAAGACCGAAACATGATTTGCATTAATGACCCTGTTTTCATTCCAGAGTTGCCTGGTGGGGTGTGGGGATATCTGGCGTGGTTACTGGGTTAGAATCAATGTGCGGTGCGACGTAGTCAGAGTAATGTTTGTAAGCTGAGTAGCACATTCGATCTTTTTAAGTTGACTATTGATTCAAAATGATTTTGTCTCGACTAAGTTCGCTTAACTTATTTTATGAACATTGTACATAATAATTGTAGTACCTCGTGGCATGATGGTTAGTGCGTAGGACTGTCATGCCAAAAATCTGGGTTCGATTCCCAGCCGCTGCCACCTAAAAACAGAAATGTTTTTTCCGCGAGGTACTGCCTCTTGCGAGGAACTGACAAATCCTCCAAGAAAATACTTGTCATGAACAAGTGCTTCTCTTGTAGGTCCCCTCCATTCCTACCAAAAATACGCACACAGGAATGGGTTGAGAGTTGTAAGTCACTAGGCCTTGGTTCATCACGAGCTGTTGTGCCACCAAATTTAATTTTTTTTAACATTATCCAACCACATCACTGACGTTTTTTGTTTGTATGAAGTTTGAAGAACGAGGACATGGCTGATGTGCTGTAGTCTGTTGAGTAAATTTGGAATTACAGCCCTCAATCACTCGATGCACAATGCACTACTAATTAGCATAAATAATGTCCCACTGCTGAATAAACAACTAAAGAAAGTGTGCGACAAATTAATGAAGGCGATTGATAATGGAAATGGTAGCATATTTCAATTCCGTAACATGAATGAACTGAAGAAACTCTGCGATGTCATAGGTGTTGAAAACTTACTTTACCTATTGCCATATGGATTGGTGCACAGTGGCACATAACCTAGCATTGAAGGTTCTTGATCAAAATATTAAAGATTTGTGAAAAATATGCTAGACCCTTTGGAAAAACAATGATATTACTGACCGGCCATTTCCGTCAATTTTATCGGTCCGTTTCTTATTAGTTTCTCCTATTGTAATTGAAAATGACTGAAATCTGATCGATGCTAGCAACTAGTCTGATTACGGTCTTGTAGAATTTTTGTGAATTCACATCAGAACTCTTTTTAACTGTTCCTGAACATCGGTTCCAACTATTGAACGTCGATTGTTAAAATTTTATCATTCAAACTTAAATCGCAGCCATATTGTCCTTTGGTTAAAATCGGTCGATCACGTTAGAAATGATGAAACAACACTAGTACATGAAATTTTCGAGTTCGTTGGATGTGTCCTGTTTACAATCGCACATTTTGCAAATCAAAGTCAGATCCATAGAGTACCTATATTATCCAGAGTCGCGACTCGTACCCCTCTTGCCTTAAACACCCGCAAATTTTATTTGAACACATTAAGAGAAAACTCTCTTAAATTCCCTGTCCGGAATACGTGTGATAGCTCTAAATGTGACGTTTTCAATTTTTCGATTCAATTTTTTGTTGTTTCGGTCTAATGAGCCAAAATCCATTAAGTTATCATTGTATTGGTGAGGTTCCATTTAAAATGCATTGGGCAGCTAACACATGCTCAGCCATGTGGAGTTTGTAGGGTGAAAGAGAAAAAGCCCTGAAGTCGGTTCTCTAGATAAAATAGGTACTCTATCGTCAGATTAGTCATCTAAATGCTGCGTAAGTGAATTAACCGAAACCGTGAAATAAATGTTGAAAGTGAACAAATTGATGAACATAGTCCTTAAAAGTATTACAATCGTAGGCAAGTTCCATGGCGAAACAGTTTTTATTTAAAAAATTTGACGCATGGCCAATCGTTGCAAGTGTATAGCCTATCACGAATTGTATTGTATTTCTGACGGACAAAAAAAAAAAAAAACATTCTTTCAATAGAGGCTTGACTTTTGAAAGGGACACCAATATCAATTTTTGGCGGTACGAAGTTCGCTGGGTCAATTAGTTCATTAATAATGAAGATTTTAATATTCCCAAGAAAATTCACATCAGTGAATCAAATTTGAATACGATTTGAAATAGGGTTGGCCACGATACCAAACCAAACGCTACTTGTGTAAGAATCGTCTCGGTATCGTCAAAATCTAAAAAAGTCAGTATCGTCTCGGTATTGGTATCGGTCTCATATGACTGAGTCTCATTTGGTCTCGTATAACAAAGATGAAGTCTCGGTTTCAGTATCGGTATTCGTTTCGTCTGGTTTCGGTCTAGTCTCAGTCACAAACGATAACAAATTCCTTGACTTGGTTACATGTTCTTGATCTTGTAGTTGAACTCGCTTGGTATATTTAAGATTTTAATAACAAAAAAATATATTATATAGAATATGCATAGTTAATGAAAGAGTTCCTTTTCAATTAAAATTTTTTTGTTGTATTAACAATTTTAAAGAGCTTGTTTCACAATGTCTAAGGTTCCGATTAGTTATCCTAAACATACATTCTGTGTCCAAATATTATAGCAGGAAAACAATGCTGATATTTGGAGCCGTTTCCGAGCAGGAAATTAAGATAATAAAAAATATGGGACACAGTTGGTGGATTTTACTTAAGCCACTTTCTCTACCTAAAAAGAACTCAACCTGAAACTTTCATGCAAATAAATGGTTTCAGAAAAACAAAGCAAAAGGAAATTTTGCTCGGTATCATTCTCGTATTAAGGCCCCAACCCATAGAACCCGTGCCCGAGAGTCCGGCGACAGATTCGTTGACGTTTGCCGGTTGTGACTGATTGAGATGACACAATAACCCTGTTCCCTAAATTTATTTATCAAATAGTTTCAGACCGCCGATTTAGTGAGGGCTAATACAGAATCACTTGTGGAAAGGGTTTGCACTTAATCTGCCGGTTTCAGACTGTTTGAAACTCGTTGTGGAACACACCTAATGAATGCGTTGACATTCACATAAAACCATTTGAAATTCAAACACACCCAAAATACGAGTAGTTGCTGGCAGGCTAGTCGCGCAAATGCAATTTTCAGTTTCGAAACTGTTTGGTTGCAAAATTGAGTCATATGGAAAAATATGTAACTGCGCGGACATTCAACTAAATAGTTGCGGATATTTAAGCACATCGTTGAATTTTGTTCTTTGTGCGAAAGAGAACAAATAAAGTATCTTTTCTTTAATTTGCTGAGCAAAAGAATAGGACGAAGGCGATAATATTTTTCTTTGAATGTATGAGATAGAAAAACTGAATAAACATTGTCGGTGTGTTGGTTAGGTTCGTTGCGATTGCTTGTGGAGTTGCTCATGTGCGCGCTCAGTAGTCAACCTGTGACTAAACTATTTTGTTGCGGTATCAGTTGCATGTGCGCGACTAGCCTTAACGAATCTGCTCGAGTGGAAAAGTTAAAATTTTGGCTGCTTTGTTCGTTGCATCCGACGCATACATGGCTTATTGGCTGGTTGCCATAAGAAAACATGTTATTTAATCGATTTTTCAGTTGTGTATGAGTCGCAACAACAGACCCAATGGATTCTATGCCTTAACTAAGTCTCGTTTGGTCTCGTATAACAAAGTCTCGTCTTGAATTCTTTGGAGCTGGTATCGTTTCGGTTTCCAATACCGATTCCAATTGTTACCGAAAATTTTCTGGTATCTTGGCCAGTTCTATAAAAAAGGGATTGAACGAGTCAATAAAAAAATTTCTTCATCTTAATACCTGAGTAATATCAGTTCAACTGCAAATTATAAACAAATAAAAAAAACAAATTTTCAGCACAGTATTTTTATTTTTTTTTTTATATTATGCACCCACTCAAGGGGTTGTGACTACCCTTAAGATGATTGAACACAGTGTGAGCGTTAGGAAAAAAGGAAAGGATTTAAGAGGAGATACCGATGTACATTGGTTTTGAAATTCTGAATATCAAAATGGGAGGGAAAAATAGAGCCGGGTAAAGCATTCCACATTCGTGTGGTTCGGCTAAAAGAACAATCTCTGTACTTAACAGTACGTCCGAAATTGGGCTCAAGGGTTAACTGATGGGCATTCCTGGCAGTGCGATTACTACGGTAAAAATGTTTTAGGGGAGGAATTCAACACTATTTATAAAAATAGCTATAAAATAAGGAGAGACATGAAACATTACGTCGATGCTTAAGAAATTCGAATGTTACCGTTAAAGTACTATGACCTATCATTTTTAAAGCCCTTTTTTGGATACGATCCAAGAGACTTAGATGGGTCATGGGAGCACCAACCCAAATGTGAGAATTGTGTTCAAGCTTTGGGTGAATGTAGACTTTGTGGATTGCAGCCAGTTCAGAAGGGAAAACAAATTTCTTGCGTCTTGGAAGAAAACACTAAACACTTTGCAGCGTTTTTAGGGACGTTGAATATGTGATCGTTCCACAGAAGGTGATCTGTGATGCACATACCCAGAACTGAAAGCTGTTTAGTTTTCTCGATGCTAGTACCACTCATGGATAGCGGCAAAGGGGGTGGGTTTCGCTTTAATGACAACAGACAGCATAGGGTTTTGGAAGCATTAAATTCTACACGGTTTTTAGTTCCCCACTGGACAATGCTGTCAGCTTCAGAATTTAATGAGCTTATCATATGCTGCGGTTGAAGTTCCACATCCAAAGTACATGGATGTGAATCTAGAAACGAATATGAAATGCTGAGGGTACTATCACCAGCAAAACAATTTAATTGATTAGAGGTTTCAGATAAGAGATCATTAATAATAATGGGAAAGAGGGTAGGAGACAAAACGGAACCCTGGGGCACACCAGTATTTATTTTATGAATATCAGACTTAAAACTGTCCAATACAACTTGTATTGATCGGTGCGAAATGTAATTTCTAATCCAACGAAGAAGAGATTCATCGATACCAAATGCACACATTTTCAATAAGAGAGCTTTATGCCAAACTCTATCAAATGCTTTTGAAATATCAAGTGTAATAATCTTACTTTCTCCAAAACGATGTAAAGATTTGTTCCACTGCTCGGTGAGATAAACCATCAGATCACCAGTGGACCTATTGCTACGAAAGCCAGTCATTAAGAACTTTCCGTTCTTCAAGATATTTCTTGAGCTGATAATTAATCAGCGTTTCCATGCCCTTGGAAAGAAGGGACGTAAGTGCAAGTGCAATTGAAAGATAGTTGGAAGTAGAAGAAGATTCGCCTTTTTTAGGGACAGGCTGGACAAATGCAATTTCCCATCCACTCGGAAAGAGACCAGTAGAGTAGGGCAGATGGAAAAGCTTACGCAGTGCCTTTGCCAGCGTTGATGAACACCACTTCAGAACTATAAGAGGGATACTATCTGGGCCAGCGGATTTGTGGACGTTAAGATCTTTTAAGACTCATGCTACTGCAGGATTGCGAAAAAATATTTGTCCCATAAAATCATTAGCGCATACTCAAGCACAGGCGGAGTCATTATACTCCCTGGCAGCGTCGAATTAACAGCAAACTGTGCTGCAAGCAAATTGGCTTTCTCTAGTGAGCTGACATAGGGAGTATCACTGAAGACGAGCGTAGAACCAAAGAAGAGGTGGAATTACAAACGTTTTTTTACAAATGACCAAAAATGTGTGCTACCTTTGGGACGTTGTATAGTATTTGCCTTAATTTCTGATCGTGCAAAAATTAGGTTCGTCAAATATGAACGTTACAGGCCTTTCGAGCTTGTTTGAACTTATTTCGGTTTTCCTAGGTGGGGTTGGCTGTGTATCTTCGGAAACTTACTTCTCTCACCTTGATAACCTCCTTACAGCTCGAGTCGAACCATGAATTCTCTTTCGGTTTAATAGCTGATGGCCCAGCTTTGAGTATCTCACAAAATTTCGGAAAAAAATCTGAGACGAGCTGGGTTTTTTGATGTGACAATTTCCTATGGAATGTCTCTTAGGCTACTAACTTTCCAAACTGATAAAACTCGAGCTTTTGGACTCAAAGAAATTCAAATTCTTACACTTCTATTCATAAACTGATTTTAATAATTTTCCTGTTCTTAATTTTTTAAATTTTTTAATTAATTTTTTAACTACTATAAAGCTTAAAATGTAGTAAAACAAAAAATTCGACAATTTCATCTTATTTTACCTGACTATTTTTTTTAAATTTAGTATTTTAAAAAATGAACATTCAATTATTGAATATTTCATTAAATAGATACAAAATTTAAATAGCGTCGTGTCTGGTGTTAAAAAAAAACACATTTTCAGAAGGACAAAGTTATTTATCAGGAATTATTCACAAAATTTATTGGTGCATTATCAACATCACCCCTTGAAAACATTTACTGAGAGGAAGTGCATATTTAAAACAACAGTTTATATTTTTTTATGCATAAATTAATTCACTGAAAAATCAGATATCAAACTACGCACTGAACTGATTTTCGAGTTTATCAAAAATATTATTTACCACCATTAAGGATGCATATCGCTACATGCAGTGCAGCGTCATGATGGTCTTGATTGTCAACGTTGACAATAATATGTAATTACAAATAAAATTGAATTGAAGTCATATAAATAATAATTAAATTAAGTAATTTAATATGCAACAATGGTTTGAATTCCCGAATGTTTAAATTTTTAATTTTCAAATGCATTGATGTTAACAATAATATTTGCACTGCAGCAGTAAAGATACGATTTATGAATGTGGAAGCATTATTGCTGTTGTAAGGATATGCAGAAGGATGTTTAATGAACGAGAGAAATCAATTTCAAAACAATCTTTTTTGTTTGCATTGGAAACAGTAATATAAATATTAAATAGGTATTCAAAAATTGATTGTTGATAATATCATTTCATTTAAAATTGATTTATGTATATTTAAGTGCGGGCCCGGCAGATAGGTTAGCCGTACCATCTCACTCGGATCTCAATGGATTCATTGCGCTCCCCATAGGAATTGGTTAAGGAAGATGTAAGGAAAAGGAGAAGGTGGATTGGGTGCAGTTTAGGTGTTGGTATTGGAGGCCTCCCTGAGCCATCTTGAATTCTGGATGAATTTTAGGATGTTCTTTGGTGGCAAGTTTGGGATGTCACCCAGTTCGTCGAAAAAGTATTCTCCAAGGGCTGCTTTCCTGGTTCTGGCTAGGCTGGGGCTCTTCATCTTCACCCTCTTCATCTTGACACCCTCTACATAAGTCCAACGAACTTATGCCCATTCTGTGCATGTGGGTATCCATATAGAGTTGTCACCCGTTAGGATTCCAATAAGGGTGGATATTCTTGAAATATTCTGCCACAGTTTCCTTAAAACGCTGTAAGTGTCGATGGTTGACCATCTGTCATCCGCATCCTCGAGGAAACTTTGGTGAATTCTACTTTTCTCTTGCTCCAGTGCTCCAACTTCCTAACTTATTGTCTTTGGATGGCGATAATTTCGAAACAAAGCCTTGAAGAAGGTTGAAATAAAAAGTTTGGTATTGAAATTTTTCAGAGCTATCCAAACCTGGAAATAAGAACCTTTTACAAAATATGGTTTTTGAAATATAGGCATCCAAAGTGATATTCGATTATTTGCATTTAGCCTGAAAATGCCTTTGGATAAACATATTTTCCCTACCAAGCCTTGCAAGTGGTTTCGGTTTTAAAATTCTACATTATCTTCTTAAAAGCTATCAGTTTTTGAAAACCAAAAGCTCTGCAAAGTCTAGTTCATTAGATATTTGCATCCAATGTAATTTTACTGAAAATTTACGCAATCCGTTAAATGCGAATATCTGACAAACCGAGCTGTCAAAAGCGCTGCGGCTCTCAGTTATAAATGGAAAATTAATACACCTTTCCAAAAATGTAAAAATTTAGTCACTAATTTTTCATGGATTTCGGAAAAAACTATGGACTAACCCCTTGCCATTTTTTCAAAAAAAAAAACAACTTTTTTTAAAAGTTAATGAAATAAATCGTGCCATACGTTAATGGAAAGGTCTCTTCGAACCCAATTGAGATATGGAAACAAAATTTTTGTTTAACTTATGGTTAAGGAAACCAAAGCGGTTTTACTGATTCTCTGGCTCCAAATACCTTCCTTAATGTGTTTGAATTACGACATTTCCAAAACCAAGCCCTGTAGAAAATAGAAAAAAACGAAAACAAAAGAAATTTTCCAGAGCTTTTCAAAACTTAAAACTTGAACCATCTACGATGTCTGGTTCTCGAAATATACGCATCTAAAGTTACTTGCGTAGACTTGCGTATACTTGCGCAAAGTTGCGTAGACTTGCGTGAAGTTGCGTAGACCTGCGTAAAATTGCGTAGACCTGCGTAGACTTGCGTGAACTTGCGTAAGCTTGCGTAAACTTTTTAAATTTTTTCAAGCTCTCGTTGGTAAAATATTCACATCCAATGTGATTTTACCTGATTTTATCGATTTTCTGCCTCCAACTACCTAACTTAATGTCTTTGGATGGCGATATTTTTGAAACAAAGCCTTGAAAAATGTTGAAATACAAAAATTGGTATTGAAATTTTGCAGAGTTATCCAAAACTGAAAATAAAAACCTTCTATGAAATATGGTTTTTGAAATATAGACATCCAAATATATCTGCGTGCGGATGCGTTTTGTTGGGAATTTCTCACTGTACTATTTATATATAAAATATCAAAAAAAAACACGCCTTATATATAATATTTCATACTAACTACCCACTCGGGCTGAGCATGATCTGCCGGGCCTGTTTAAGTGTGTCCTCAATCTATTTTCAAATACTAAATTACTTTATTTAACTTTAGCTGGCACATTCTAGGTTGGACTACGACCTCAACCAACAAGCCTTTCCAGCCAGTTCGGTTCCTAGCTAACTGCTTCCAGTTATGCACTCCAAGTTGGTTGAGGGCGCTCTCCACTTGCGTGAGCCACCTTAGGTGGGGTCGTCCTCTGCTGCGCACACCATCAGGGTGGATTCGAAGACTCGTCGAGCTGGTGCGTGGGTGCTTATACGCTCCACGTGTCCCAGCCATCCTAGCCGCTTTATTTTTGCCAGGTCAACGTCACTGTTAAGCCTGTAGAGTTCGTTGTCAAATATTCTCCTCCATACTCGATGGATACAGACTGGACCGAAGATCACCCGAAGAATTTTCCTTTCAAAGAACCCAAGTTGATTTTCATCCGTTTTTGACAGAGTCCATACTTCTGCCCCATACAGCAGAACCGGGATGATAAGGGTCTTATATAAGGTCTGATAGGGGCTGATCAGATCGTTGACTAACGGTTTTGAGCGATCACACAGTACAGATGTAAGGATTTTGTATGTGATGTTGAAGGGACTTATACCTCTGTAGTTGGAACAATTCAGAGCACCGCCTTTCTTGTGGATGGGATTCACTATACTCCAAGTCATCTCCCCCTGATTTGAAAAGCTCGACTGGCAGGCCATCTGCACCAGCAGCCTTGTACGCCTTGAGCTAAGTGATCGCTAATTCTCACTTCATTTAGGTCAGGTGGACAGAAATTTTGACCATTGTCGTCCACCATTATTCTATCTCATAGCAGAATTTTGGCTATCATCGCCGTTTAGCAGTCTAGAAAAGTTTTGTTTCCAGATCATCAGCACCAACTGTGTGTCTACCACCATATTCCCACTCTCGTCTTGGCCGGCTTCCGTTCTGGCTTTGTAACCCTGCGTAGATTGCCTCACCCTTCGGTAGAACTTTCAACCGTCTCATTTCTCGTCTCGTTTTTGCCCGTGGAGCTCGGGAGCTGGGCTGAGCCAGCTCTGGTTCTACTTTGCAGCATTGACTGGCATGCCTCGTTCTTGACTGTATGCGCCAGCTGGCATTCTTCTTGGAACCAGGGGTTTCGTTGTGGTCACCTAGTGAAACCTAGCACATCAGTGGCAGCACTTTTCTGATAGCTTGTTGACAATACTTTCACTACTGGTCCTCTGCAGTTTGTCCTGGTGGCTGAGCTGCTGAATGGTTAAGAGAGACTTGGTCAGCAAGGGTCCTATTTTCAAATGTGCATCATTTTTACCTGGTCTATGATTATTATGATTTCATATGTAAACAAAATCTAAGTTTTAAACAAATCAAAATTGGTATTATAGATTGTAGTCAAGGATCTCGCTATACGACGACCTTCTCTCATCGCTTTTCTCAATGAGAGAAAGGTATACATTTTTTTAAATAGTATTAATATAACCAATTTTTACAGGGTATGCCTGCCACACTTTATATGTCCTTATGTTAAATTGTCATTGAATAATTCTTAACACTAAAAGTCCTTAAAAAGGGAAATACTAAACCATAGTCACAGCACATATACCTGTTTTAGTTAATTTTTATTATTAATTTGGTTGCTATTTGCTCAAAACCTTTTTGTTTAAAATAATCCTATCTCTCTGAACAACTGAAATTATCATCGAACTTTGATTTAATTAAACTCACTCTGGACACTTCATTCAACCACACGATTAAAATAGTTCGGTCTACTTGGCAATGCAGCAAATTCCCATGAAATATTGATTAACACGAACTCCATCCAGTAACGAGCATTTCATAAAATAAAAAATTAATTCAATTTACATTTCGGTGGCTGTTCTCGCCCACTACTTCTATACTAGTGTTTGTGATGTGTGCAAGTAGGATAAGCATTATATGCACCAAAAGCATGCATCACAAGCCAAACATATCGACACATACTTGGCTGCGATTGTATTGTTTCCCTCCTACAACTTCAAAATTATATTATAGTTAACGTAAGGATAACAATAAAAGTTTGTAGGTAGGTTATGGTGTAGTTATAGTCCTTGGCATTGGTGTTGGTACTCATGGTGATGACATCCATGTTGCATGTAAATATATACGTCCGATTCAGGATATATTTCAATTCTGCTTTGTGCAACAGCAGAAGTTCAAGTTTATATTTAAGCTTCCTAGAAATGAAAAGAAAACATTTCTGATTTAATAATCGATTTAGCTGTGTTCTGTTTCCAGGGGGCATGTTTAAAACAAACATGCCCAGTTGTTGATCAAAGGGTTTATTCAAAATTAATTTGCCCGTCAGGGTGTCAATATTGGACTTCTATAAGTATACGTTGATATTCTTCTTTATCGGTTTAATTAATTTTTGCCATTACACTATCGTAACTGTCAAATATTACTTACTTAAGTTGGCGCTGCAGTCACGGGTGGACCAGGGCTTCAACCAAAAATCTTCTTCCAGTTTTGCAGTTGGTTGAGATCATCTCCCACTTGTGAGCGCCACCTATTATGCTGTCTTTATCTACTGTATGCGCCACCCTACGGAGTTAGATAGAAAGACATTCCAGGCTGGAGCATTGATATCCATTCGCTTAATCTGTTCCGGCCACCTTTGACGTGGGATTTTTACTGTTTTGGCTGTGTCGGTGAAGCTGTGTTACTCGAACAGTTCGTTGTTTGATCATCTTCTCCAAATCTTACACCCACAGAATTTTCCTCTCAAAACAGCCAAGGACATTCTCATCCACCGTTAATAGTGTCCTCAGCACCAAACATCAAGACCCACGATGATAAGTGTCTTATACAGGGACACTTTGGTGGCTTTAGTATTTGCTCCTCAATTATCTTCTTAGCCTAAATGAGCAGTGGTTGGCAAGAGTAATTTCTCGTCTGATCTCAGTGCTGGTATCATTCAATAAGTTTATAGCAGAGACTAGGGAGACAAAGTCTCTTAGTACCTCGAAATAAAAGCTGGTTATGGTGACGTTCTGCCCAAAACGTCAGGTGTCCCTTCTTACTGGCAGTATTGTTTTTAGTCTTGCCTCCATTCACTGTTAAACACATCTTCTTGGCTTCTTTCTCAATTCTCAGGCAAGCACCATTGACATCTCGCTTTTTTCGTCTGCTTATATCAATCTCATCAGCGTAAACGAGATGGCCTTCTGACTATTTTTGACTTGGGAGTTTTGCACTATTCTTTCTTGAATGATGTTGAAAAAGTTACATGACACAGAATTGTCTTACTTTTAACCTTTTTTAACATCAAAGGTACCGTTTAGATCTTTGTTACCTTGAAAAGCAGCGTGCATTCTCTTTCGACATCCTCTACAAACCGAAGAGTTTGAGAGAGATTCCAAAAAAACATTGCTTACAACTCTCAATAAGTCCGGTGTGATGCGTGTTTTTGGCAGGAATAATAATTTTCTGTTTTCAGTTGGCCCCAGCTGGGAATCTAACCCAGAAATTTGGTATGATGATATTCCAACGTACTCACCACTATGCCACGAGGCAATACCATTGTTCTGGACAGCTCGTTTCTATAGATGCTGTCATACACGGCCTTGAAATCGATGAAAAGGTGGTATCGATTTGAAATTCCTATTTTTTCCAAGATCTCCCATAGTCTGAATATTTGGTCAGTGGTGAGCTCTACTGGCCTTAAAAGCCATACTGATATGGACGTAGTAGGTTTTTGACGAATGGCTTCTGGCCTTCACCAAGTACGACATAGAAGATCTTGTATGCATTGTTTAAAAGACTGATGCTTCTGTAGTTCTTTCAGCCCAGAGATTTCTTTAAAGATTGGGGAAACAATGCTGAGGTTCTATTCATGGGGCATTCTTTTCTCCGACCATAGACTGGTGCATACTCCTAACCAGTATCACCAGCCGCTTTGAATAGCTCTACCGCAAGGCCCTCACATTAGCTTTTGCAGCTTTTTTAGACATAAATTTAGATATACGAATAACTATTTTCACTTCATCGAGATCAGGTACAAGGAAATGTTGGCCTACATCTTCCAGGTTGAAAGGTGTAGTTTCGATGGCAGTGTAAAATTGAGTTGTCATCGCCGTTATACAATTTGAAGAAATGATTTTTCCATATCCTCAGCACTGGCTGTGTTTCTACCACTATGTTCCCCTGATTGTCCCTCATTCTGGCTTCGCTTCTAGCTGAAGGGTTCTTTTATCCTTTTGGTTAAACCACTGAACTTCATTCCCGCAAAAGCATCCCTCTATTTCTTCGATCGCGCACCTCTCATGCTCCTTCTTTTTGCTTATAAGAAACTGGTGTTTCTCTCTCCTCTTCTGCTCTTAGAGCTTGCGAGCGTATTTGGTTCTTATGCAGCGCCACTTTGTATGATTTTTATTTGGCTGCAGGTACCATAATTTTCCATGTGGTGGTCGTGCAAGGCCCAGCACGTCAGAAGTGGCCCCTCCAATGGCTTCCTGGCAATTCTTCCATTAGATCTCGATGCTTGAATTTAGTGGGATAGAACTATTTAAAAGTGCAAGTGGTACGAAAGACTTGATCGAAAAGGACTTGGCGATCATTGAACTTTCCCACAGTATTTTTTTGTTTTTGGCTTTGGTCAGGATATCCATAATAACCTTGGCTACAAAGAGGTGGTGGGAGATAGTACCTCGTGTCATGATGGTTAGTGCGTTGGACTGTCATGCTGAAGGTATGGGTTCGATTCCCAGCCGCTGCCACCTAAATACAGAAATATTTTTCCCGAGGTACTGCCTCTTGCGAAGAACTGACAAATCCTCCAATAGTACACTTGTCAAGAATAAGTGCTTTCTCATCTAGCCGTTCGGACTCGGCAAAAAAATTGTAGGTCCCCTCCATTCTTGCTAATAACACGCACACAAGAATGGTTGAGAGTTGTAAGTCACTAGGCCCTGGTTCTCCACGAGCTGTTGCGCCACCAAATTTATTTATTTATTTATTTTATAAAGAGGTAGTAGTCCTTGTCAATGGTTCCTCCTCTTAACATAAGCTGGAGGAGTGCCTTGCTTCAATTATAAAGTTATAATGTGGTTGGCGGTTGACTGACCAGGAATTTATCATGGCCCCTTGTGATTATCAAGATGTAGGAATTGCGATCTATACGTAACAGAACGTTTCACTCCACAACAAAGTCGGTTAACTTGAGTCCGTTATCGGAGATGGTGTTGGGCAGGCTATATCTTCCGATTGCACTACAAAAGACTTCTTCTCTTCCTGTTTCTAGTTTGGCATTAAAATCATCCTAGATAGTTTAAATGTTATAGATTGGCCAGACCCTAATAATGTAACTCCAAAGTCGGGGAGCCAGATTAACCGCTCCTTACAGGCCTGAGCTCCGAGTATATTGTACGGCCGCCATCCACAGAACACATATCTAGCCTCACCTTGATAGGGCGACCAACCCGGGGAAGATGCTGTAGCACACCATAATGTATCTGTGACACGGATCCAATAACTTAGTGGTCACGGCCTTTGTCATTGTCCGAACTCTGGTAAGGTCTGCTTTCTGCGTGAGCGAGTTAGAACCTGTTAAAGGTATCGGTGCAATATCATAAATACCTCGGCTCAGACGACTTTAGAATCTAGGGAAAAAGCCTTGGTAGTGAATTGGTAAAGTGGGACCGTATCACCGAACTTACCGCCGGCTACCATGACCTTCACTTCGGCATCTAAAAGGGATTCGGGTTGCTTATTGGTTTCGGTTTGTATTATGTCCGATGGGAATGAAAATATAGCAAACTTTGTTGTAATGGCCGCCGTCACGGTAAGAAATGGGTTCTCAGTGTTTCCAATTGAAAAATTAAAATAAGTCAACAGTTTTATTTAAGGTGGCAGAACAGCTGTTAGGGACAGTTGCGGATGAAGTAATTCAGGGGCCGAAGACATTAAGAAAATTAAAGAGGTTTGAGTCTAGGATAACACATTAGTCTTGAATGCACTGAGAATTATAACAGATATTCAAATTATCACGTAAAACGGGGAGTGCTGGACAGGAGAGCCCCTGAAGACTGGTAAGCAAATCAAATGGCTTTCAAGTACCACGACAACATTTGTTTCGTTGTTGAGATTCCTTTTAGTTGCGAGCGATTGTATGTGACGGAAAGTCTGTGTGGAGCGTAGGAAGATAGAAGAAAATCAAATTTTGTAAAATCATAGCTTAAAATAAAAAAAAAAAATAGTGTTGGCATATTTTGTGTTCTCTAAGTGTGTTTTATGCGTAATTTTAAATAGCGTCGTGGGATTTTCGATGTAAACTTTTATCTTTTTATGGTGTGTTTGCTCTCTTTTTATCGTCATAGGGTGAGTAAAAAGTTTAATTGTGAGTTTGCAATATAAAGCAACAAATTATGATTTAAGTTTTGTAGGCACAATAAAAGGTCAAAGTCGGTGCTGTCATATTTGCTTGCGTCGCACAGACATATATAAAAAAAAAAACGGTCCAATTCTCGTAATTCCTGAAGAACCAAACAAAATTGAGTAAAAGTTATGTTTTTTTATTTTTACTATGATATATTTTTGATTAAATAAAAATGAAAACGAAACAAGCCGCGTGATACCCTATAAGAAAATTTTATAACCAGGACCCGAACTAAAAATATTCAGTCGAAAAAAACGTGTCCATGAGAAGAAGAAAAAGCCTATTTTTAGGAGAAATTTATTTGTACTTTGGCATTTTAAAATTAACAAACAAGTTGAAGAAGAAACAATTCTTTTTTTTATTTAGAGCTAATAACTTACGTTGAATAATTAATCACACATTTAGTAGAGGAGATTGAAACGCACTCACAGCTAGGTCAACGAGTTGAGGCTGGTTTCCCTCAAGTGCTCGGCGCAAACAATACCCAAGAGGGTGCAACCCCGCTAAAGAGCGCTCTATAGGTAGGTCGGTATTATTCAGCGACGGGTGGGACTAGGCTTAATTGAGAAAGTGTTGTCGGCTTGTTTTGAGTGGTGCTATTGGCTTTTTCAGTCCCTGAAGAATCGGAAACGCGTAGTACCAGCTGGGCAAAAAGGTCCGCCAGCGAAGGTTGCTACTTTTTGAGTCGCTTTTCGATTCTCTTCTTTGTTTTATTTTAATTAAATTCGTTTTTTTTTCATACATGATTTATAAATCATAATTTCAATACCAACTTACCTTTTGTCAATTTTAATTCTTTTTTTTAAATAAAATTTGTCTTTTTACGTTACTAATGATTTTACCTACGACTTTTATATATGTGTTCTATATATCTCATGCCTTAATAAAATTAATTACAAACCATCTCCCACCATTAACCTTTTTGTTTAGGACCTCATGCCTTAATAAAATTAATTACAAACCATCTCCCACCATTAACCTTTTTGTTTAGGACCAAGTTAGATTCAAGATTGTTTGTAAACGATGCACGAGTATGAACGGTGAGTGATGACGATTCAGTAAAGTATTGTAGCTCTAGGGGAGTTTGAGTAAAATTTACCAACCAATTTCCAGGAGAGGTGTGGGCAAGGCTTCTTTACTACAACGACTGCAGAGTCTTCCCGAAAAGCCAACTACCGTTCGTTTTTGAGATATGTTTTAGCTAAGCCACGCGTCGCCAGCATACCACTGCCCCTTCCGTTGGACGTTCAGACCCCTTCCCTTCCGATCATTTCATTTCATTTTTCAGTTTTATTTATTTATAGAATCTTTTACAATGGGCTCTAAAGCCTATAATTAATAGCTTACAAATGCTTCGCAACAATATCATAGAAGCCCGAAGAAGGTGTTCACTAAGTGGTTCAGTCTGACTGTTACAATACATTCCAAAGTTGATTCCATGAGGGAATTCTTCCACTGCTGCTTTGATAAAAGAGAAGTTCCTTAGTGGAAACACTGCTGTCACTCTGTCTCTTTCTTCAAAACTGTTGGTAACACTGTTGAATCTATATGCTGAATTCATCCATCGCACATTATCCTTCTGATAGACGCTTAAGGACTTATTGGCCAGCCAGTTATTTCCAGTAGAAGATTATAGTGTTGCTATTTTTGTCTTTTGGTCAAAACTCGGGCTAATATTAGTTAAGCAAGTCAAGTTCGACGATGCACGAGACCAGTACCTATCCGATGTTTACTACGTTGAGGTAAAATTAGCACCATAAATCGACGTACTGTATTCGACACATTACTAGACGTTCCCATGTTGACTCAAATTTTCAGTGACTACCCGCTGCCTTCAACGATTTAGGTATAAGTTCATCATTGATAAATTAAAACAAACAGAACTTATTTTCAAAATAAAATAACATACTACATGAAACAAATCCAACAAATCATCTAAGGTCTAGTTCAAACCCGCCGAGAACCTTACTGGCAGGTTGGGAGACTTGACTTTCTAAAAATAAAAATTTAATTTACATCCAATTGACTTTTTATGTGATTAGTGTCAAACGCCGAAACCAAAATTATGTAGGTTTACACGTTTTAGTGTAAAAAAATAATAATCCAAATAGGAATTACAACTTATGTTGGTGTTTTTTGTTTACTTTTCCGATTTTCATTTGAATTTAAAATGCCTACCTTCAATTCCCAATAATTCATTTTAAGTGTTTACCTACAAATTGTTTTCTATTTTATTTCCTCTAATGAACCATATGGCAAATACCAATTTTTGAAACAAAAAAAAAAGCTTTCCTAGCATAAGCCCAAACAAAAAAAGATAAAGGTAGGAATATTGCTTACTCTCCAAACCTTTTATGTTTACCCATATCCATCCAAGCCCCACTACTGTTTGTTCTTTGTTTTCAACAAAACAAAATGTACAACTCATGGGAGTAGAGGTTAGGTACAAATATATATGATATTATTTGTTCAACCACCGAGCACAATCCAATTTCCTGTAAGTTAAATAAAAATCGCCTTATTCATCATAATTTCTGTGAATTTAATTTTTCAATGTGTGTCCCTTTTGCATTTGATTGTTTTTATTTTTAAATTCTATGAAAATTATTATTATTTAGTCACACGTGTACTTAATATCAATTATGTTGAATCTTGTTATCCTTTTTTGATCAATTAAATTTTTAAGGAGAAACGAACAAATATTAAGTGATACTGTTTTTTAATTCTCTCCATTGAGCTTCAATTAAAACCTGAATTTTTTCATAAATTTTACAGCCTTATCTATTAGATTTTGACTGGACAAAGCGACCTAATGCGACCACTAGAAGACAAAATAAAAGAAGAAACGGAATCAATAAGTTAATATTTTACTGGTTCCCGAGAGTATTTATTTATTTTGTTTATTTTTTATAAAAACTTCCTAATTAATTTTAAAGTGAACTAGGCCCTTCCCCATCGATGCAGCGGCTTTTTATAGACCATTGGATGGTTTCCAGTGGGTTCTAGTCTCCACTCGTTGTTTTCCATTTTCCATTATTTTTGTCCTAGACCCATGTTCTGTAACTATCACTTCGATAAAATTCGTCGAGAAACGTTGAAAGATGAAACAAAACTCATACAATTTTTTTCAGTTTCTATCGTTTCTCGACGAATTTTATCGATGCGATAGTTACAGAACATGGGTCCTGGACTATTGACGTTTCCCGCCATTTTGTTTATTTATGACACCAAAAAAAAACTTTCTTCTGAGAAGAATAAAATCTTTTCGGTGGTATTTTATCCACAATCTTCATCAAATTTCCTTTCAGATGATGTGCCATACGTCTAAATTCATCCACACACCGAATTTTTGACGATTTTCACCTGAAATCAGTTCAATGAATTTAATTTTGGTTCTGAACAATCTACATTATGGACTGTACGGTTCCATTTTACCATTCAGTCAGTTAAGTGTGGTATGTAGAACTAAATTGTTATCAGGTTGCAATATTTGTTTGGTTGGTCAAGTCAAGTGTCACTTCGTGTCCCAGTTTAAAGCCATCAACATCACCTCCGGCAAATCTGATTAACCAGACACTTAATTAACCTGGGAATCGACTAGGATTTCACCGAGGGAAACATAGTGGTAACTGGATAAAGGGAAAACGGTGTTCGTCACAGTCCTTAATAGTTGGAAATATGCCATACTTAGTGAAATAAATTGTCAAGTTAGACAAATCATAGACAACCAATGCCGTTGTCCAAGTTAGACAACTTAAGGACAACAGTAAACAAAGTTTATTAATAGCTTTTTGGAGTTGGACGGCTTTCTAAAGTCAGCCAAAGTTTATAAATACGACTGCAAGTATTTAAAGTTCCAACTTGGAATTCTAGGAATATTTTTTTGAATGGTCTTAAAATTACACATAGCTGTCCCTCAGAAATGGACATTTTAATGGTCTTATTTTGACATTTCTTCTGAATATTAAATTAGCTTTTAAGCATCCATAGTTCGGTGTTTCACGTTCACATCCGTATTTAATCGATATGGTGGATTAAGGTTTCAAATCTGAATTATTTTTAAAATACAATAATCTGTTGTAAATTTAATAAAACGCAATCAGTTCACGAGTAGGTATTTAAAGCAAAATTTAAAGTAGATATACTAAAAAAATATTATAATATCAGAATATTGATATAATTTTTGTTCTCTAAGTGACTGATGGATAATTGACATCTGTATAATTTCAACGCAGTAAGCGTATGTTAGAGATGTTTGCAATGAAAAACAATTTTTAAGGTAGATAACGGAAATTAATATTTACCATACCCACATGAAACTGATAAACCTATAATCATGTTTTAGCAAACTATACCTTTAATCTTCTGGCATGCCAGGATTTTGTACTTTATAGATAGGTACATACCTGTACCATATTTTAAATCGAAATGAATATTATTCACTACCCTATTAATATTAAGGAATAAGTTTCGATAAAAAATGGAATTTATGCCTTAAAAATTAAAACATAGAAATAAATATTTAAACAAACCCATTTTCAAAAATTGAGTTTTCAAAAAAATGTTCACTATAAAAAAAAAATCCTGATTTTTTTTAACTTTGAGATGCAATATTGTTATCATTTTAAAGGGGTTTTCTTATAAAATTTTGTATTGAAATCGGTTGAGCCGTTAGGAAGAAAATCCAAAAGAACTGTTCCCAACTAACAATTTAGCTGGTATAAGGTAACATTTTTCCAATTTGGCAAGTAATAGCTTGTATAGAGCTTTTATAAGAAGAATTTTCCACCTGAAATTTAAACAAATAGCTTCTATAAGGCCTTAAAATATAAGTTACACAAGCTCTTTACAAGGCTTGTAAATACAAATTATAAATGGCTTATATAAGGCCTTCCAAAGTTGTTTACTGAAAATGTTTAAAATAATAGCTGCTATAAAAACAACTTGTATAAGGTTTGTTTGTAAAGGCCTTGTACAAATTGAAATAATCAGTGAAGAGTGTGTGTTATAAAATATTGTGCTTATAAAAAATCAGATTAAAATAAATAAAACCGGTAAGTACCCATTGAACATCGTAAAACAGAAAAGAAGTGCTTACAGTAACATTGAATTTTTTAGCAAAACTTAAAAATGAATAACTCATGGCAAACATTTTAAACATCTGCAACCTACCGAAGACAAGTGAGAAAAAACAGAAAAGCAATTCTTAAAACAGCTAGAGACCACTCAAGAAGTTTGGAAGAACAAGGAAAAGATATTAGATGCGCACAGTTATTGACTGTTCCCTCTGCGTTCACGTGAAGTATATGGTATCAACTTATTCACTTTTGATTATGTTTCCTCAACAGCAAATTGGCATATTGGTAGAGTGCTAGACTGGTACGAGGAAGGAATCGAGTTCAAATCCCAGCTAAAAAAAACTGTTCATTTTTATAATTAAATTAACATTTGACTCATTATACAGAATACAGAAAAAAAGGTTTGGAAACTGACTGAGTAGAAAAAAATACAACATCAGAAAAATAAAATGAAAAAACCCATACAAAAATATATTTATTTTATTTCAGTATGAGCTTTGCTAAGAAAATTTTTTTGGATTGCTTATGCAAAATAAATTTGGGTAAGGCCTTATATAAACATCCAAGGCAAGCTATTTGCAATAGCTGTCAAAATGGCTTTCGTGAGGCCTTATATAAACATCTAAGGCAAGCTATAGCTTGTTCATCCAAGCTAATAGCAGTTCATGAAAAGCTATTTGCTGCTATAAGACCTGTCAACAAAAGTCTTATGGGAGTTAATTAGCTTGGATAAATGCCTCAAAATGACTTGTATAAGGCATTTTACTATTTCTATAGCAGTCTGAAAATAGCTTGTATAGAACCTTATACAAGTTAAATTTTTAGTTGGGTTATATGGCAGATACCGTTTATAACAGTTTTTGATAAATTATTTTTCTATAAGAAAGTACCTACACTATACCTAACAGTAATCAAATAATTTTCTTATGAAAATCATTGGAGCTGTTTTTGAGATAGATAAGCTTTTCCTTAGTGGTTGTATCATGGCATATGTACCATTAGTTTTAGA
The DNA here is from genome assembly GCA_946251815.1 of Dasysyrphus albostriatus. Taxonomy (NCBI): domain Eukaryota; kingdom Metazoa; phylum Arthropoda; class Insecta; order Diptera; family Syrphidae; genus Dasysyrphus; species Dasysyrphus albostriatus. The sequence goes on from OX276337.1 coordinate 58,300,695, forward strand.
GCTCAAAAATATTACGTTTTGGAAGTTAGCAGGGCAATTTTCACCCACGCAAATGGGACCTTGACTTGAATTTGCAGTTTTTTTTGCATTTTTTTGCTTTTCTTCTCCCGATTTTGCAGTTAACCAAATAAGGGTGTAATCAAATGACCTGCTAACTTCATATAGTGAATGTCAAGAACGAAGCATGCTAGAAAATTTTAGTAAGGCTCAAAATTAGCATTTTTTTTTTGCATTTCAACGATAGGCTAGGTTCAAAAGCTTTTTAAGTAAAAGCTTGAAGCTTTTACTTAAAAATTTTGAAGTAACCTATTCTTGAAATGCAAGAAAACTGCTAATTTGGAGCCTTACTACAACTTGAGATACACTTTGTGACCTGCTAACTTCACTGTGAAGTTAGCGGGTCATTGGATTACACCCTTATTTCGCTAACTGCTAAATCGGGAACAGAAAAATTCCTGTCAAGGTCTCATTTGTGTGGGTGGAAATTGCCCTGCAAACTTCACAGACGTAAAAATATTTCAATTTCTCCTCTGGAAAAAGCCTAAAGTTCAAATTTTGAAAAAGATCGCATCATTGGTTTAGCCTGAAGATTCAGATACAAACAGAGAAATGATAAGCAGAATTTTGCCACCCATCGAAATATTATAGTCTAAGAGCCAACGACATAAAAAGTCAAGTCATTTGCATACTTTTGTAATTCATATGGTGCCATGAAATAACGGCGAGTGAAATAACGAATTTCAGTATTCGACTATAATAAAGTGAAATAATTTTACCATTTGGCCTTATTTCGCTTTGACAAAGTGAAATACTGAGGTGAAATAAAGCCAAATTTCGGAACTCGGCGTTATTTCACGATACCAATTCATATCAATAATTGGGGTTGAACCAATAACTGTTTGTATGCCTACCTTAACATGTGTCGAACAGGTGTAAAATTTGACGTAAGATTTGTGCGTCGATTTATTTCAATGCCTGTTGGGCGAAGGGCAAAAGTGCGAATACAACAAATATTAAGCTTGCAATTTTGAACAATTGTTGTCGTAGGTCAAACTCTCTATAGTTAGTCCCTAAGAAAATAGAGAGCAATAAAATTTTTGAAGATAACTCAGGTAAACACATAAACGTGAGTGGTTTTTGGATATTTCATTGCTCTCTATCTTCTTAGGGACTAACCATAGAGAGTTTGACCTACGACAACAATTGTTCAAAATTGCAAGCTTAATATTTGTTGTACGCACAGTTTTCTCTTGGACAAATGGGTATTGAAATAAATCGATGCAAAAAATTTACGTCAGATTTTACACCTTTTCGACAAGTGTTATGGAATTCTGACAAACTGTTATTGGTTCAACTCCTCAAAGGCTATTATTGATGTGAATTACAAAAGAATACAAATTACTTGACTTTTTTTGTCGTTGGCTCTCAGTCCGTTACCTCAAACATTTATTTTTTTGTACGACTCCAAAACTTGTAAGAATCATGGCAGGTTGGCGGAGTTGTTGTTTGGTGGATCGTTGATGTGAACGGGTGCTGATAGAGGTTTTTGTTTCTTTTTTTGCAAGTGGGAAAATATATCCGATCTATCTTTGGATTGGGACAACTGTTCCGTAACAAAGGAGTAGATTTGTAACACACGCATACCTGCACACTTTTTCATCAGATTAATTTTCAAAAATGATAAATACTCGAAGAAGCCATTTTGTAATATGGAGTTATTAAGTAGTCTGTGTAAATTTGAATAAGTACACGATGTTTTCATATTCGATTGGAATCAAGAAAAGACAGAATTGTCAAAAGTTCAAGCAAAGCTTTTTAATCAGCTCTGAGAGAAAAAATGCACTATGTCATAAAGTGACCAATGATTCACGTGCACACTATAAATACAACGCGAACTGAGAAATGACGCCACGGGTTTTTATTTAACTATCAAAAATCCTTGTTGATACGAGTATGTGTGATAAATTTTTAAAACATAACAAACTTTTGTGAAGAAATGTAGTCATGAAAAAAACTTAAGGTCAAAAATTAAATATTAAATATGTGGAAGAAACAAATTTAAATTCTTTAAACATATTTAAATTAAAATTTTGGTACGTAAATCTTAAATATTTATTAATATGTACCTACATAAAAATAAAAATTCACAAACAAACTTTTAACTAGTTTTTGAGATATTGAATTTTCAAACAAAAAATGTTTTTAAATCAAAAAATGTTGAAAAATAAATTCAAGTTTAATCAGGCAATTATGAGAAATTTCAAAATAAAAAACTGTTCTATGGGAGGAAGCTACTAGCTATTAATAGTTGCTAAATGTATTTTTTTGTTTAATATTTTACTATATGACACTAGTTTTATCATACACACAACATAAGAAGTTCTGGGTTATTTTTCAGAAATTATTCTTTCTTTTCAATTCACATATATTCTTTTGAAAAAATCATAATTAATTTTATAATTAAATTTTTTAATTCGTTTCATGGATCCAGTTTCCAATCGATGTCAGTTTTTCCATTTAAACGATTTATACCCATTCATTACTTATACAACATGCCTCGCTTGATTAAGCATCTAGCTTTAATTCATTAAAATCGAATTTATGTACATCAGTAGGATTAGATGATGATAATTCAAGTACCTACTATAGGTAAGATACACAATACAGAAATCAATCAATCACAATGAATCTTTCAATTTCATTTCTTCCAAAGATACTATATCTGTACTCATGTACTCATATTTCTGAATGCACAAGAAAATACCTTTTGAACTCATCAGGACTTACATGCATAGTTGAAGGACAACGACTATTGTAATGGATAAAAAGTAATATCTTATGTTGCCAATGGTAACGTCATCGAAAAATAACCATCGACACTTCATCTAAACTGACTGAAAGATAAGACAATGAGAACAAAACATAACACAACACTCAAAACAAAGACAATCTACCGAACTCGATAAAGCTCTTTAAGTTTATTGGCCTCGATGGAGTTTGAATAATTGAAAATACTTCATGATGACAGCAAAAACATCGACTCAGTACAGTGGATATGTTGTTTTGAGATTTGAACCAAAAATCATAATTAACTGTTTATTAAAATAAATAAAAAGTATAAAAAAACTAGTATTTTTTTCTCATCGCCGATCTACATCTTGAGGCATTTGTTTGTTATAAATGGGAGTCCAGTAAAATGTTATTGGTTGATATTGGTAGAAGACTATGAAAATGAAATGAAAAAAAAAATGAAATAAAATGAAATGATATGAAATAAAACATAGATTCTCATCCGGCTTCCACACCGCCCAAGACACGTCGTGTGACCTTTCACTTTCATCTATTATAATCCCAAGCTTACAGTCATTCAAACCAATTTGTTCCAAAACCCTGATAGGCTGGGTTTTAAGCCAAAGATTTGATGGCTATTTTTGTCCTCTTAAACTTTGGGTCCTGATATTTGAAGCCACAACATTGCTGACTAAATACCAAAGAGACACCAACCCAATTGAGCAATCCCTCCGATAACTCCTGGCACGTTTTCAATTCGTATCTTTCTTCCTGGAAACTTTTACTGCATCAACAATGCTTTTTTGACGCCCACAAATTTCAATTGTTTGTTTTCTATGGCAAAGTCTTCTCAAATAAAAATCGGTCCTTTCAAGGGTTTTCTCTATGACCCTATGTTCCTCAGCAGATCTTCTGCCTTAATGACAGCTCAGTCATACTTAGGAATCAATAAATTTTACCTCTGGAGAACACGGATTAGGTCCTGTCCAATTGAATTAACTCCCGTGAAGGGAACCATCTGTGATTTGCAGTGCTGCCACAGTGGTCGTCATAAGGTAAGAACCACAAATTGCTGAAAATATGTAGGTACATGAACTCCATATATTCGTAAGCTTGGCTAAGAATGGTTTGGCTGAAATTATCTACTGCACAAGGTATCAGGTTGATACTAGTTAGCTGAGAATTCACACGGGTGCTATGGCTGATATTGCCTACTACATTATATACGGGCAATCTGCTTCGCTCCCGATCGGGAAACTATTGATTCCTCAGAACTTTGTTTGGGCCTGCAGCGAAACGAAAGAATTTGTGTAACCTCCTCGTGGTGGTTCTCGGGGAACTATCTTCGAATCCCTATAATATACGTAAATAGCCTAAAATTACTATTGCAAGGGGCCTTGCTTTCTATGAAAGTTTACATAGGTACAAAATCTTTCGTAACGGAAATCAAAACTGCTGACGACACCGACCGACACTACACCTTGGATTAGGTGAAACTATATGAACGCATTGACAATCGAAACAGACGTGACCGCAAATAGGTGTGACAGGCCCTACTGTCTACAGAATTACCAAAGAGATAACAGACTCTTGTTTTGGATGAGGACTTGCTCAAAAGGTGAAAGGAGAAATTGTCTGGGTTTTCACCAGTGAAGTGAACCTAACACCCAATGACCCGTCCGTAGTAACAAATTTTCGAATACGCTTTGTTTTCCCAAGTAGAGAAGAAATCTTAGCCGAAATAAAAGCTTTAAAGAACGATAAAGCGGATGGACTTGACGTCATTCCCGTAAAGCTTTTTCAACTAGGGGCAAAAACATCGAGTGAATTCCTGCACTTACTCATTGAGAAAACTTGTTCAACACAAAGTTTTCCTGAAGAGTGAAAAAAATGAATAATTGTCAAGCTCCTAAAGAAAGGAGACAAAACTAAAGACGAATTTGAGTACTGCCTGCTGTTGCCAGCGAAATAGCACAAATCGTCCTGGAGTCAATAGAAGACCACCTCAAAGGCACACTTGTCGTTGAACAAGCAGGATTCCGCTGTAGATCTGCCTGTGTGGACTACATCAATACCTTGTGAATCATCATCGCACAGTGCGTTGAATTACGATCGTCACTTAACCTGCTGTTCATCGACTTCCAAAAAGGTATTTGATAGAATAAATTGGCAATATGTACTTGCTTGCTTGTGCAGGAGGAACATCTCGGATTAATTGATTATTTAGAGTTCATATGATGGATCCAAATTTCATGTTCTTTATAAGGGAAGGTTGTCAGAGGAGTGTGAAATCCAAAGTGGGGTTTCTCAGGATTGTATACTGTCACCAATACTGTTCCTGTTGTTGATAGGTAATGAGTTGCATGCAGCTTTGTCGACTGCAAATAGAGGTATTCCGTATAATCTCCAAGCCCTTCTTAAACATCTGGAGTACGCGAATGACGTATGCGTCATCATGACAAGAAGTGTGGAGCGAAAAGCTAAAATTGTAGATTTTACTGGACAACCACTAGATAAAGTACAGAGTTTGGAATATCTTGGCAGTATTGTCTCTGTGTACTGTTGATGAGACCGAACAAGATATAATCAGCTGAATCGTGAAAACAAAGGCTGTTTTCGGAATGCTGTCCAATATATGGGAAAAAACTCTAAAGACCAAGCTACGACTGCTTCGTTCCAATGATGAAGCCATGCTTTCTTATATATCAGTAGTTGGAACATCTGCTATTACAAGAAAGCTGCAAACGTTCGTAAATAGATGTCTGCGAAACATCTTCAGGATTTTCTGGCCTATAAGCGAATGAGCTTCTTGCGAGGACAATTCAGGAAATTATTGGCTTTATAAAAGGGAAATGTAAATAGCAGGGGATTGGACATACGCTGCGCTAGTCAAGCGATGCAATGGAACTCTCTTACGCAGTGAGGCCGACGACGATGGGGCCGACTTAGAAGTACGTGGCGAAGAACAATCGAAGAGGAATCAGAACAACTGAAAAACAGTTGGAGAGAGCTGTCGTACATCTCCAGAAAATATATATGATGGCGGGTAAGAATAGCAGAGGGGAACCTCACCTACGTAACAGTTCTGAGGACTTAAGTAAATAAGTAAGTATGCACGACAACTTTCCGTTTCCTAAAGACTCTCCTGCCCTGATGTGATGCTCAAAGGCTATCCTCTGAGTTGACGGTTGGCAAAACATCAGTCTTATAAAACTCGTGCATAGCTCTACAATGTGTCCGTTTAGCAACTGCTGAAAATGCTGCTTAGATAAATTTCATATTCCATGAGACCCAGCGACTAAACGTTACCTTCGGTGTTTTGATGAATTGGTTGAAAGTTTTTTACTAAAAACCCCTATGTGTTGTTTCAATCGCAATAGTCTTCAATTTCCTTGAGCTGGATAGCTGTGAACGTCCTCCTTCTTTTTAAGCAAAATCTTCGTGTCTTCACTTTCGATACTCTTAGCTTGCTTGTTTTATTTCCCCTTTTTTCCGTTCCCGATTCTGGAGCTGATTGTTGGAGTTAGTAAAAATTGAATGCACTGAAGTGAGCTCACCACTCAGGTGCTTTCTGTAGACAGCAACAACTACAAGTATGCTAAGGCATCAAACGTCGAGGTTAAGGCCCGATCAAACAGAACGCCATCTTGTGATACGATCAATACTTCACTGTGGAAAAAAGATCCCGGTGGTCAAATAATTTTCGTAAATTTTTACAAAGAACGCCGGGTCACGCTATACCATGACCATGGCCAGGCTTTTATTCTGATGAATTGTTAACAATTTTTGTACGCCATCACCGTCAGTCTATCAATCCTCCGTCTTAAACAGTGAGATAATTTTTACTATGACAAAACTGACCTGTGTCTATGCCAAATTTTAAATTCCAAAAATAGAAGTTTTACATTTCTTAAAATTTGACTATCCGTTTGAGTGTGTAATACAAACGTACTACGTATGTATGTCCTTGGGTCCTGAAGACGACCGACGACAACGCAAGCTGTAATCAACAAGGAGAGAATTATTTTTGTGCTACGTGATCTTATTGCAAATAGTCCTTAGCCCACAGAGGTCTCGTTTTGTTTGCTTTGCTTTCTTTCCCCATAAATTTGAAGTAAGAAAAAAATCGTCAAGTTCAGGTCTTTCAGCATAGACAAAAATAGAACATACTTTTGCAACAAGTAGTTTCCACGAAGAGGAGTTTTTTGGTGGCTCCTTTATTTGGTAGCTCCTTTCTTGGTGTATGTAACATGAATTGAATTAGTTGAGTTCTGGTTGATGTTAGTTCTGGGATTTATATTTTTTGGTTTGAAGAAAAAAGTATATATCACGACCAAGAAATCTGTTGGCAATGAAAACTGAGATATAATTGGACTTAATGTAAGAATTGTATAGAAAAGTTTCTTTTCTATGTTCAGTGGGTTAAGAAGGAAGAACGACTGTTCCAAACGTATATGGTTGAGAAGGTTTCTATAATTTTTGGCAAACATAAAATGGTTGGTACGTGATAAAAGTTCTATGGAATTCTGTTACAACTGATGTATATACTGTCAAGAAAGCCTGGCTAAAAATAGTTATTTCGTGATTTGGTCAGTAATTTGAGGGTTTGGAAAAAAGTCGAATAATAAAATTTAGAGGAAAGGGTAAAGTCGAAGTTATATCACCGGAAGCTGTTGGTTTTCAGAAAAGTATTGTAAATTGCTTTGGTTGGAGTCTTATGCCATGTCCTAAAAGGAACGAAAGGAAAAGAATACAATTTACGAGAATCATTGTTGCATATCAAAAGAAAACACATTTAAAATAATAAAATGAAAGTGTTGTTACATTTTATTTTTAGATTACACTAAGACCTAGACCTACCCTACAAGTCATTGTTGCAGTTACCTACATCTGAGTGTTTTTTGTAGAGTTCCAGTACCTGAAAGCCTGAAAGGAGAAATTATTGCACTCACTTTGATTCCTGATATATAAATTTCTCCTTTCAGGCTTTCAGGTACTGGAACTCTACAAAAAACACTCAGATGTAGGTAACTGCAACAATCACTGTTCGAAGTAACAGCACAGGATGACAGCTAATCAACGGCACTCAATAGCGGCAATAACTGGACACTGCAGCAATCCTCCTACGTAATGAAGTAACAGCACACGACTACAGCTTTTCAACGAACGGCACTCAATAGCGGCAATAACTGGACACGGATGGCAATCCTCCAACGTAATGAACGTTTCAATCGACGGAAAGAAAATCGTTTGTACTTTCTATATTAATTTATTAAGTTTTACTCACATTCTCACATTTATCTTCCAAACAGCACAAACAAATAAAACTAGAGAATATTTCACAGTGAGCTTATTTTCCCACTCACTTATACAAACTGAAATAAACTAGTGACTAGGTATTTCTAGATTTCTTTTAAAAAATAACTTAAATTTAATTTAAAAATCATGAAAGTATACAAAAATAAGCAATTACATAGACTAAAGCAATACTAAGAACAGAGAATCCAAGGCAACCCCTTATCTTGCCCGAACTAGACTCTAGTTCTGTCAGATAGTAGTTTCCTGTCATGGAGGATTTATTTTCTGATAGTTTTCTATTAGGATGGTTTTCTATCATCACAGTTTGCTATCATAGGTAGGTAGGAAGGTAGGTAGGTAGAAATGGTGGACATGAGCATTTTACTCGCTCAGTGACCCAATTAGTGCAGGAGTACGAAATTGATACCATAACTCGTTTGAGCTGTGGATAAATGTGGATTAGAGTAAGGGTTTGTGGACATATCCTCTGAATATCATTTTCCATGCCTTGAATTTGAGAGCAAGCAGTTTATTGGTTTGTTCAAAGCACGAATGTGATCTCTCAGGGGGATATCACAGTTACATGGTTGAGATCAGAGATCTTCGTAGACCTCCGTCTGCTCATTCCGCATGACATAAGGTTCGCAGTGGCCAGGGGTCAAATGGGGTAAGTTGATTTGTGATAATTGACAGTCAAAGCGCAATGCCATTTCTATTGTGCTGTGATTGTCAACTATCACAAATAATCTAAGCCGATTCCACCCCAGGATTCCGATTGCTCACGGTCCTGGGTGTCAGAAGAGGAACATGATACAAAAGTAACCTACTTTTGTCTTAAATCTTTTTAGTCGCGTAGAGAAAAGAGATAAAAACCTTGATCTTGATTTTGAAAAGTTCGTTTAGGTCGTCGAAAAACGCCATTCCAAGTGATTGTGCTCTCATATTGGCCAGAACAGGACATTAACAGTTACAGTAGAGGAAGTGAATGACTGTTTTCTTTTCTTGCTGATCTCCACAGCCGTGACAGTGAGTATTGTAAGGCATACCCAGTCTCGCCGTATGTTCCCCCACTGACCAGTGTCCGATACAAGTTGCAACCACCCTGATGGCTTTATCTTTTCTGGATCTAAGCATCAGATAAATTGTTCGGAATGTATTATAGGCGGGCCAGATCTTTCTGGATATTTTGCATTTGGTTAAGCTATTCCAAGTACGATTGGATACACTAAGGAAAATTGAAAAAAAAATATATTGCCCTTCACAACTCCAAGGGGAATGTTGACTCTTTCCGCAAGTGAGCTGTGAAGGGCTGATCCTTGCCTGGCCAGTTCATCTGCCCGTTCATTTCCCTTAATTCCCTTGTAACCTGGAACCTAGATAAAGGTGACTTTGAAGTTGATATTAAGTCTTGCTAGCTCATTTCGCCATTGCTTGACCAGTTAAGAGGATGATAAAGCTGAATAGATGGCTTTAACAGCAGTCGGACTGTCTGTTAGGATAGCTTTATTATGGGTTTGGTTTGGGTCCAGTTTAAGTATTTTGCATGCCTCTCAAGTTGCTAGTAATTTAGCTTGAAATACAATTGCAAAATCAGAAACCTGGAAGGACCAAGCGATGCCAAGAGACTCAGAAAAGATTCCTAAACCAACACCAACCTCCATCTTCGAGCCATCAGTATTAATAGTTGTGTTGACGTCACTCATCCCAGTCCTTTATGGATGAAAACAATACTTTAAAATCGTTACTGAGGCTCAATGTAGGAGCGCAGTAGTCAGTGGGAGGCGAGAAGATTTCAAAGGGGTTCAAATTTTGTTATATTGCGTTGACCATAAAGTTTGGCAACCCAACAATTTGATTCTTTGAGCCTTAATGCACTGCAAGATACTAGATATTTAATGTATAGATCAAGTGGTATAAAGGTGCATAAAAACGCTTAGGGCATCCTTTGGGCAAGACCGAAGAGCCCCTGTGGTACCAACGCTAGGTGTTCTTTGAACCGTTTTAAGTTCATCGATATTATATGCTTTGTTAAGTGTGGGCTACCAGAGGATCTAACGATATGTTAGAATCGGGCGTACCACGGCTTTGTACATCCACAAGAACATTTTTGATTGAAGGCCCCACGAGGCGTAGAGAGTTATGCAGGCTTTCCAGGCCCGTTCTTTAATAGTCTGCTTTCAGTTAAATTTAGGGTGTAGGATAATGCCTCGATATTTTGCACTGGAATTTAGCGAGAGTGATTGATCGTTTAGTTGGAGTGGATTGAATTCAAGGGCTGTATTTTAGTTTTAGTCGTAAATAGCATCAATTCAGTTTGGCTCTGGTTAGCTCCTAGACCACAAGTCATGGCTCAGTTTGTAACCTTCCTCAGAGCCTGTTCCGCGATTTAGCTTATCACTGAAGTAAACTTTCCTGATACCAGTATAACCACATCATCCGCATACTCAACCACCTTCAAGCCACAACTTTTCAACCTAACGAAAATTTTGTTCATAACTAAAATCTATAGAAGAGGTGACAAAACACCACTTTGGGATGTTCTTTTATAGATGTGTTTAGTTGAATTTGCATTCCCTAACGTGGCTTGAATCCTCCTATCACTATCTCAGATGTAGGTAGTCCTCTACACCAAATTCAACACTAAAAAATGGATTCAGTAAGCACGTTATTGAAAGCCCCTTCTACATCTAGGAAGGTGGCGAGGTTGTATTCTTTGAAATTAATAATTTTTTCAGTTGTACGCACTACCTCATGAAGGGCCGTCTGTGTAGACTTACCCTTTAAATATGTCCCATATATGAGTTTTGGAGGGGGCAACCATCTAGTGTGTCTTTAATATGGGTGTCTAGAATCCACTCTAATGTTGTGAGCACAAAATAGGTTAGACTGATTGGTCTGAAGTCCTTCGCGGATTCAGTATAAAAACTTCCCTAGCCTGTATCCAAGACTCAGGGACATTTCTAAGAGAGAGGCAACCTTTAAAAAACATCTCCAGCTACGGCATTACTAAGTCTTGCTGTTTTTGGAGCATTATTGGCAATATGCCGTCCAGGCCTAAGGACTTTATATAAGAAGAGACATAAATTATGGCCCAGGCAATATTTTCTCTTTATTACTACGGTATTTATATGCTCTACATGAGCAAACGGTAAGAGAGTTCTAAGTGTTTTGGAGTTGCTTTCTACCCAGCTCAGGAAGTGTGCCATCATAAGTTGTTCCAAGAACTCAGTCGGAGAAGCTGTCCAAGATCAAACTGGCTTTTTCAGAAACAAGGGGTTGCAATGCTCCTTGGATAAAACCTTGGTAAGCCAATCAGAATCTTTTAAGTTCTCGATAGATTGGCGGTACTCACTCTAACCTTGTTGTTTGGGTGGTATGAACTTGTAAACTCTTAGGCAGTCTTTATACAGTTGGTAAAACTTGTGTTTATGGAGATATAGAAGATTGTCCTTGTCATTGTTCTTAGATTAGACAAATCTTCACTCCACCAAGGGGATAGGATTTTTCGGCTATATTTGACTTGGTAAGAGATCTTGAAAGCAGTGTTTATGGAAGCTTCAAGGGCTTTTACCCTTGGCTTTAGATCTAAAACCGATTCTGAACTCAAATTCGGTATATTGCGCAGTTTGGAATTAAGAACTTGACTGAACTTCTTCCCTTTTGGGATTTCTATAGGAGGGAGGGGTTTTACATTCAAAATTATCATTCACCAAGGGTTCTTGTATAACGCCGACGTCAACGTTTTCCTCCCTCAGGAAGTCTCTCAGATTATCAGATGCACATTAAAAGTGGTTCAGATTATTCAAAAGACTTTCAGCGCATTCTTAGCTGTTTTTCGATTCTGTACAGTCAGGGCTCGCTAGAGACTTCAGCTACGCTAGTGACATTGTGGAACTTGGAGTCAGCTCCCTGACTCTGCAGAACCTTCACCTTCGCATTTCTTATGCTGAATCTCAGTTTATAATCGGCCTTGTCGCATGCCCCACGGCTTTCCTCGCTAATCTATAGAAGATAAGATTCGCCGCTGTTCTTCTACGGTTCCTCTTTCTGCTGACAGCCCAGTCATGCATAGGAATATACGGATTTAGTCCCTGAAGCTGCGGATCAGCTGCTGTCCACTTTATTTGATACCCATAAGGGGCAACCAAAGACAGAAAAATATAATAACAGAAAACTATCATGATAGAAAACTATCATGACAGAATAATATCATGATAGAAAACTATTATTATACACAAGTATCATGATAGAAAACTATCATGGTAGAAAACTACCATAGCAAACACTTTCGTGACAGACAACTATCATGAAAGAAAACTATCAATTTTCTATCATGATACTTTTCTTCCATGATAGTTTTTTATCATGATAGTTTTCTATCATAGTTTTCTCTTCATTTGTGCATCATCTTAAATCGATAAAAGGTTTCTGATATTCACAGAGGAGTCATGAGAGTAGGAGTTTGCTGACAAAACATAACAACAGCATTGATACATTGTCATTGAAACTACCTAGTCGTACTCAATTACTTCTCTCACTTCACCACTTCCAAACTAGGTTAATCAAATTTGATGGTCCTGTCTGACGATGTATTTTACATTCGTATTGTCAATTCTTTATTTTTCACAATATCAATTTTCTTATACCTACTGCTCGCCTGTCATACATACTCGTATTTATTAGAAAGTTTTCCGAGAATTGTGTTTTATTTAATTTTACCCAATGACTTATAATTCTGGTAGGAAGTCTTTATGCTGTTTCACTCTCTAAAATATCTGTTCCGTGGTGGGACCAATATTTTCCAATCAATTTTCCACCGCATAGCTTAATTTAATTTTTGTGTTATTAAAAAAAAATGAAAAAGTCTAAAAATCGATCACCTTCAGCCCTATTCGTTTTGTCGTTTTTCCTTTTCTTAAGGCACTGGAACGAATAATAAATTTGAAAATTTAGTACTCATAACCATCATCACTTCTAGGCAACGTTCAACGAAGAATAATTGAAGCCATCACTCTTGCTTTCAAACATCATGATGTACATAGGTTGGCAAGGTACCCTTACCCCTACACCTATAAGGATATTAAATAAACGACGTGTTCTTTTTATTGGATACGTTAATGCCTCTTATAAAGGTACATCCTGCCGGAGCTCTGCACAAATTGCTCATAAAGGATTCATAATAGAGTACAAGCATGTTTGGCTTTAATCGTCTAATCGCCTGTTATAGCTCTGGCGGTTTATTTTACTTATATATAACATCATGCTTCCTAACACATCGAATGCTACACGAAGAAGAGAAGCCGAGGACTTCCAGATAAGTTTTGGTTTACCCAAATAATAAGTTTGCATTAGCGATGGAAACCAATTTCTGTGCTCAACTCCCGAGAAAAGCTTCTGTCGTCGACACACACAAAAAGTTGAGGACTATCGTCAGCAATATGAGCACTGATACGGAATAATAAGATTTTGTCGTATCAAGCCACACGAAAACGGAACTCTGATATCCTTAGTTTAGTTTTTTCCTCTTTCATTTTTTTTTTTGTCAACACTGAACGAACGAGTACAATGTGAATAAATCCAGAATATCCGTTTACATACCGTAAATACGGAGAACAAGTTCCCTTGACATTCACACTCAATATTTCGTTCCTACTTCAGCTACTTCCATAACGCCCACAATATCGATATATCCACTTAAAGTTAAGAGCACAGCTGTATACTTCAGCAGACAGGTCCATTTCAATTCCTGGATTTTGCTTCACTATGTTCGACATTGCTTATGTTTAAGGAAATGCATTTTAAAGTTTAAAGTCAGTTTTTTTTTTTTTTTTTGTTACCACAATTGCCATTGTGCCATTGGATTATTTTTTTCGTTTTCTTTCTCTGGAACAATAGATTCAACAAATGATAGATACTTTAAATGTAAAAAAGGATTTTTCTTAAGGATCCACCTTTTAGAAATCCGTTAGTTTCGGTAGGAACAAATATATGTACAAGACTGTGCAAAATATTTGTATTAACAACCTGGAAAAAGAAATCTAGTTTTTAACGAGGCCCTAGAAAAGACGTACAGTCGAAATATTGTTTTCACATAACATTGTACTAGCGAGTATAAGCCCACCTGGAAAAATATTCTAGTTTTAAACGAGGTCCTACAAATTTTTATAATGATGCTAGCAAGGGTCTAGCAAGGGTAACTATCAATTTTCTCTAGGGCCTTGCCCATTAGGTAACATTTTCTGAGAACAACAAAGGTTGGCTCAACTGGGGTTCAATCCTGCAATCTTCTGATTACCTGTCCAACATTATTGGACTATTTTGCAATATAGTTATGTAATGTAGAGGTGAAAAGGTATACACATACCTACGTTAATTTTTCTTACTGTTGTATAATGATACAAAATATTTTTTTTTTTATATATAGGGTATATAGGGTGATAGGATAAAAAGAGTCATCCATTAAGTTTTTTCTAGCGAGGACCTCACTAGTATTTGACAAGGTTTTCTTATCTAGATTGCCCCTACCAAAGCCTTTTCAGGGCCTTGACTAAACTTGACAAAAACTTGCAATGTGGGAAGTTTTTGTTTATGTTATGTACGAGGTACCTATTTGTTACGTGATAACAAATCTTACGCAACAAGTTTTTTTACTAGAGCCTCACGAGTATTTGACAAGTTTTCCTGGTCTAGATTTCTCAACGGAATATCTTCTAGGGCGTTAACTTTACTTGGAAAATACTTATAATTATTTCAGATATTAATGTAGATAAATAACATAGTCTTTAGTTGATTGGGAATCAGAATATTGAGTATAATTGAAATTATTAACTAAAAATGTTGGCACAGCACTGTGTAGTCTGTAGTGTATCATCGGAGGGTTATAAACTTTAACAAATATTTCACAGGAATAGGCCGAGAGGAAATACTTTAATCTTTTTGAATGACTCCCAACTTGATGTGTGTGTTTTGCTGATGAAGATAACTTTTGTGTCAGGTAGGTATAGGCATTGAGACGAATTTGTTAACTTTATTGGAAACAAGAAGTCAATGAACAAAAAAAAAAAAAGAAACCAGAAACAACTCTTGAATTCGAAGAACGTTCTTACATGATTAAGAAAAACTCTGACGCATGAAAAGTTTCTCCGACAACTGCTGAATATAAACATATTTATTTTTTTTTGTGAATAAGGGATATAAAATCAGGTCATATGTTTGCATGAGAAACCAATAAATTTCGAATATTTTAGCCAAAAATTGTTCCTTGGGGTATCGTTTAGTTTCTTTTTTCATACCCACAAAATTTCTATAATATTTTATAAATGTAGATACATAATGTAAGTAGGTAGGTACATAGTTTCCGAAATATATTCAAGTTTGTTCTACCCACTAAGTATTTTTATTCGTTGAATATGCTAGCCAGTTCTTCGACAGAAAATATCGTATGGCTAAGATGAGTTATTCCTGTATTTCATTGAAGTAGTAATCTTCCAAATTTTAGGTTAGGGTAAAGTCATAATTTTCAACACTTGATATACCTAAGAGAAGATAAACATATATCAAAATATTATGCTCTCTCCTCTTTCGGAATTGCGTGTTTCATATTTGAGTAAAATTGAAACAAGTGAATGTAGCCAGAAAAAAAATTAAGGGTTTTGGAAGGAATGGGAAAGACGAATTTGTTTAACAAATAACTAACTAACTCTTCTTATTTCTTTATTTTCTAGATGCAGTTATTTCGATTCAGATGAAATTGTGAAAATTTTTGTTTTTTTTTTGAGAAAGAAAAAGAATCTAGAAATGATTTCAGTAAAATCTGCCTACTGCCACGCCCACTTTTATTATTAAATTTATAGGTTTCTCAGTTATGTTTGTTGCAGTTTGTATGAAATATTTAGAGTAAACTAAAAAAAGAGTTTTAGTAAAAAAACCTCCCACTGACAAACCTATTTTTATTATTTGTTCTATTTGAGGAATAATTTCAAAACCCTTCCTTTCTACTTTTGAGAATTTTGAGTGAAGTGGAAAAAACCGTTTAGCTAGGAGAGTAAATAACCTTAAAAGCTGCACAAACTATATTAGCGACTAGTTTTATGCGAATACAGTTGAGCTGTTAGTGAGACCAATCTGTCATTTTGACCTGATGGATTAAGGTAGAACTAGAATAGACGGAAGCCAGCGAACGTGGTCGTACGAAACCGAGTGCAAACAAGAAATTCATATGACGCACACATAATTGCGTAGTGGTACTCTTCGTTTAGTTTTCGTTAACTTTTGCCGTCGGACGAGAGAGCGCTGGTCGCCTGGTCTTTCGTAAGTGGACGTATACAAAATAAGAATATGGAATATGGTGAAAGCAAACTAAAATGAATTTGGCGCTCGGTGTATAGTTTTCAGGTGTTTTATTTTCAGTTTGAGGTATGAGTGAAGTTAAATCTTCAATTTTTTTTTTTAAATTAATTTTCGTGGTTTTGCAAAATACATAATTAAAAGCCTATTACTCTGCGCTGTGAATAATTAGAAGAAAATTAACAGTGAACAAACAATTATTTACTTTTTTCACATTCTACCACTTGTGCATTATAGGTCACTTGCGAAATTGACGTTTCGGAAGACCAGTTTTCGGTCGGTTTTGACATGAGCTTCCGACAGCTACCGCCTATTCTAGTTCTTCCTTTATGCTTCAGTATACTGTGGTGGTTGGATGTTGTAGGAACTGGGGGCTTCGAGCTAAATCTTTTCCTATACATCCAGTGCTCACATTACTTCCAAGTTGGTAACCACTGAGTTGGAGTTTCATGACCTCCTAGATAGAGCCTTTGGAGCCTGTCGAGAGTATGTTGTCAAAGTCGTACCCAGAGGCTTCAATGCTAAAGTCGGGAAGAAAATTATCATTGGCTAATTCGTTGTAAAGCACAGTCTCCACGAAACGACAACAGACAACGGCTTCCGACTAATTGACTTTGCTGCATCTCGTAATACGGTGATAAGTAGCACTAGGTTCCTGAGGCGAAGGACACACACGGCAACCTGGCGATCTCCAGATGTTCGAACCGCTAACCAATTCGACCATGTGCTAATTGGGACAAGGCACGCATCGAACATCTTGGATGTGTGAACTTTCTGAGGCATAAATGTGGACTCATACCACTTTCTTGTTGTCACAAAGTTTAGAGCCTGACTGTCTAACAAAAAGAAAGCGAAGACTACCCAGAGGAAGAAATTCAACATAACATGCCTTAGCACATTTGAGAAAGCCAGAGACTACAATGAGCAATTAACCGGGAAACTCTCTGCCGTACCCCAAGCCACAAGAGTCAATAACCAGTAAAACCTGTATCGCGACATCATATCAACCACCCAGAAAAAAAAAACCGTGAGGAATGCAGGAGATGGAAAATGCACGAATGCAAATGCTGCAACGGAAAACAAGAGCAGCAAGAGAGGAGTGCCGTGAAAAGAGAAGGAAAGAAGGAAGAGTCTAGCAGCGCCACCAACACTACTCGGTTCTACAAAACAGCCAAGCAACTGGCATGTCGATATAAAACCAACACGCAAGCTCTTCAAAACATCAAAAGGAACCTAGTCACCAAAGCACAGCGAATTGTAGACGTGTTTTAGCAGCACTTCCAGCAGCTGCCCAATGGGCATTGTGCCCAATTCTGACCAGTCAATGCAGATCCAGTCCCAGCGCCCAGTACTAAAGAGGCTTAGAAAGCCATCCACAAGGTTAAAAACAACAAATCCACTGGCTCGGATGGCCTACCTGCGAAACTTTTCAGGTATGGAGGAGATGTCCTGGTAGGGTACATACACCAGCTCATCAATCAAGCGTGGAAGAGGAAAGTATATCCGACGACTGGTCAATTAGCTCTATATGCCCAATCTACAAAAAAGGCGATCCCATGTCCTGCAAAAACTACAGGGTTATATCCCTGCTTAATGTTACATACAAGATTCTATCCAACATACTACGAGTATGTTAGCGTCTTAAACCTTTCTGCAACACTATGATCGGCACGTACCAGTGTGGTGTCAGGCCAGGCAGATCAACGATAGACCAAATCTTCACATTGAGGCAAATCCTGGAAAGGACCAACGAATTTCAAGTCGAGACCCACCATCTTTTCATCGACTTCAAAGCCGCATATGATAGCATTAGTAGCCAAGAGCTTCTATTGGCGATGTCGGAACTCGGAATCCTAAAAAAACTGATCCAGCTATGCCGCATGACGTTACAAAATACGGGATGCAACGTGAAAATGGGTAACAGGTTATGTGACTTCTTCAACCTAGTCCTGGAGCAGATAGATCGCAAGAGTGGTGTCAACCTGAAAGGTACTATCTGCTGAAGGTCTTCGCAAATCGCAACTGCTTGGCTATGCGGACGACATCAACATCATCGGCCGCTTCAAGCGAGCTGTACTAGAAGCATTCACGGCTATTGATGGATACGCGAAATGCGTTGGTCTTGAAGTAAATGAAGACAAAACATAGTATATGCCATAAACAAACAAATCTTCATCGGTCCATCGCCTTGGACAAACCGTCACTTTTGGTAGCAGTAATTTCGAGGTAGTCAAGGAGTTCAGTTACCTCGGAACAAACATCAATCCCACGAATGACACCTTAGTGGAAGTCCGACGAAGAATTACCGTAGCAAACCGCTGCTACTTCGGTTTGGCCAAACAAATGGGTTCAAAACTCCATTCCCGAAAGACAAAGTGCTACAAAACGCTATACAAAAGGCCTATTTTACCAGTTCTACTCTACGGCACCGAGCACTGGACGATAAATAAAAAAGGGGAATTGATACTGAGTACTTTCGAGAGAAAAATTCTTCGGCCGATATTTGGTCCATTATGCGAGGAAAGCGAATGAAGGAGAAGGTTCAATCGTGAATTATACGAACTGTACTAAGATGTGGATGTAGTCCAAAGAGCCAAAACACGTCGACTACAATGGCTTGGATACATCGAGCGAATGGACAGAATCTTTCCAGCCAAAAAAATCTTCTAATCCCAGCCCCCAGGTTCGAGGCGACCAGAAAGACCTCAGCTACAGGAATCAGGTGGTTACAGACGCAAGAGCAGTTGGCCTCGATGACTGGAGGGAGGGTGCAAGGGACCGCAATCGCTGGAAGACCGCAATATCTCAGACAGAGACCCTCCATGGATCGGGAGCCTGATAAATAAGTAAGTAAGTAGGTCAAACGTGTGTCAGAGAGGTTAATCGAGTTTCTAAATATCGAAGAGAAGTTGCCAAGAAAATAACCATATTTTTAAAACAATAAGTTTATATTTTCAGATATATTTGGTCTGATCCAGAGACAAAGGGAGCAAATCGAAGACTCCGACAAAAAAACTGGGGTACTTTTTGGAAATTCACAAAAAATATTAGAAGCGTGGTAATTCCTAGAGCCAGGGGGCTCCCCCTTTTACTCTCCCCAACAGTTATATAAATATTATTATTTTAGAATTATGAAAACTTTGCTTTTCAAAAGTCTCAAGTAATTCTACCTTTGCCAAGCCTTCATAAAGACATTTATTTTTCCAGGTTATTTTAAGCATTTTAATTTTTATATACAAAAGAATGAATTTATCTGCAGGGTTAAACTCTTGAGTTTCACTGCTTCAACACAGGTACGTACCTACACATAAATATTTGGAGTATAATCTAGCAAAAACTACAGTTATTCCACAAGGATACAGCAGGATTTTCTCTAATACCTTGCACATTGTGAATTATTCCTTTTCGCCTTGTAATGCAATTTTATAAATCACATATTCTCGTAACGAAATGAAAACTTTACTTCCTGTGTCATACCCTTGTGACTTAAATCTTCTTCTTTTTTTTTTACACCCATTCCCATCCCACTAACCAATATCCATTTTTCTCTTTCGCTATACATATTTAGACATCTTCATCTAGATACCTACTTACATTAGCAGCACAACGTTTGCAATTTTGCATTGAAATTGTTGGGAGTTATGTGTATTATGTGTATATAGCAGCTTATTCTAACTACTCATATTGTGTCGACTGTGTTTGTGAGAATACTTGGAATTTCAATTGCAATCTCTTTTTTTATTTATTTATTTAATGATAATCAGCAGAGATGATATGATAAAGAGATATAATCCTTGGAAAAACGATAAACCAGCTGCAGTGTGCTAGAGGCTAGACAGACAGGGATACTCCTGATGTTAACACATTTGTTGCATCAGCTGCTGAAGTGCTGACTCAATCAATATAAAGCTTTATAGTGGAGACTTGTTTTGTGTTTAAAAGAAACTTTTTACTGCAAAGGGAAGTTAAAGAACTTCACAAGGAATAAAAGTTTCAAGGTGGAAAGGTGTGAGTATAGGAACTGCTCCTGGTATAACAAGAGAGAACGAGACTGAAATCGAAATTGATAAATTGAAATACAGACATGTGTATGTCTTGGGAATATTGTACAAATTGTTCTCACACTTTTTTTTCTTTTATCAAGAATGAAGCTTATGGGCTCGTAGGGTAGTCTAAATAAATTTTTATTTTGATTTCTTTTACATAAGATGTAATGTATGGACCTACTTCCTTACGTATCCGGTTCCCAGTCCATGAAGGATCTGGATCTGGCTGCAATATGGCAGCTTCCCAACCTCTACGATCCAAAGAACGCTGCTTCCAGTCATCTAGACCAAGCCTGCTGGCAATCTGGCATCCACGATGGCTTGGTTTTAAAACTGGAGGTTTGGTCTGGTTAGTTTTCTCAAACCTTGGGGCTAAGATTCAAAGACTCTCTTGGCTCAAGAATTATTTTGTACATTCGCTCGATGTGGACGTATCAAAGTAGTTGATATATTTTGATTTTCTGATAAGCTTCATCCGTATTTTGATACAGCTCATTGTTCGTGGTTCGTCCTCCTCACACACAGGACCAAATCAGAGTCAAATTTCAAATACCAGCTCAAGGTTTCTTCTAATCCCCCAACATTCGGCACCATTAGGCAGAATAAGCTGTATTAAAGTTTTGTAGAGCGTTCACTTCTTCTTACGTGTGAGAAGCTTTGAGCTCGTTTGTTGCACCAAGCTTAGGGACCATCGGTTTGCAAAAGTTATTCTTCGTGCCGACTGTAGGATTAATATTTACTCCTTGGTAACCAGCAGTGACGTTTTTTCGTAGCTTGTTTCTAGATCTTTAACTGAAAATAGTTGAGCCTTTATTGTTAACGCTTAACGCCTACCTTGCACACTTTTCTCTATAGAACAAGATTGGTGAAATCACATGGTAGCACATCTACTTGCTGAAACCCTATTCATGTAAGGAATATTTCTGAAGAAATTTTCCATAGTTACACATTGTTTTGCGTATTTTCCAATGATACGTGACACAACTGGATCAGTTTTCCTGGGATCCCAAGTGGATCTATTGCGTCCTCTAGGAAGTGGGAGTGCAGACGGGAAGTAGAGGTGTTCACCAAGGGCTGCTTTTGTCGTTCTAGCTAGCCTGGGGCATTTGCAAAAGTAATAAGGTGAGTCCTTTTCCACCCCTTCATCTTATCAACATTTACATTCAAGAATTTGATGACTAGGAGTGATAATTGAGGCCTGCTTATCTGGATATTTAATTCTTTCCTGGAAAAACTCTTTGTAACCCAACAAATGTCGATTGCTTTGCTGCCTAGTTGGCGTTTGAAACTTCAAGGAAATTTTAATGAATTCTACTTTTTTTTGCTTTAGTGGAATAAAAACAAAGAATTTGGTTTGGCTTGGATCAGGAAATTTCTTGTTTTTAACCAGCTTGTCTGCCATTTCATTCCCGAATGAACAATAGGTAGGTGTGTTTTTTTTCCTTGCCCAAAATGGCCTTGGATGAAAACAAAAATGACGTCAGAGTTAAGCACATTACATGTTAAATGCAACAACAACTTAGCCCCCTCGGAATCCTCTAAGCCCAAGGAATTTTAGAGCTTAGCTATAGCCCAGATGAAAACTGTGTTTTCGGCACGAATTTCATACCTGTTATCGATAGCATGTATGGAAACTCCATTTTTTTCTGTGATGGCGTCGCTAAGCCCCAATGTAGTTTTATTTTTTGTCAGAATCCTCCAGGTATGTAAAAAAAATACTCCTAATATCCAGGAACCCTAACGTCACCCTTTCAACACATATCCTTCGTGATTGAAGATCTCCACCAGTAAACTATCAGATCCATTGGCTTTATTGTTTTTGAGTGTATCTTTTACGAGTACTTCTATCTACTTCTTCTCTACTTAAGTGGATTGTGGAACTGATGGATTTTCTTTGAGGGTCTTTGAGATGGCGCCTGTTCTTGCAATATTTCTTGCTGTTCCTGATGCCAATTTGACAGTTGCTGGAAATTCTGCTTGAATAAGTCTACTATTCCCTGTGAATCGGTGAGCAGGTAAGCTTCGATATTTCAAAAGAGGAAGCCCTCCGGTTTAAGAGCCAATTCCTTGGCTTTTTCTTAAAATTCCTCTTTAATGATATAGCGATACTAGAACCACTGGTTGTTTGCGTTTGTGGAAGGAATATGCATAACGGAGAGCAGCTCGTTGAAGTTGATATGCAGGTATACCTGTCGTCGTTGTATTTTGCCGGTAAACTAGTACCCTATGGCCTGTGCATTGCCAAGGGCCTGGTTTCAATTCCCAGATGGAACTACCTAAAAGGAATTGACAAATTATTCTCTAAGAATATCTGTTGTCATGAATTAGTGCTTCTCATCTAGCCGTTTGAACTCGGCAAAAAAGTGCAGGGCCACTCCATTCCTGCTTACAATACGCACACAGAAATGGTTCAGAACTCTAAGTCATTAGATCTTGGGTCTCCACAAGCTATTGCACCACCGAATTAATAGACTTGTATTCATAGTTTCGTCTAGAAGTACTAGGATGATCCTTCTGCAGCTAACAGCTGAGCGATCGTGTCTCCCATCTAATCTTTGGAAACATGCAGGCTCCAATTTACATGCATCAGCACCTATACTTCATAGTAGGGAGTTTGCTGATGTGAGCTTTGATTTCTCGTGCAGCTGTCAATGGCAATAGTGATGAGTTATGTTGGTGAGTCATCAGTGAAGAGAAAAGAAAAATCGGTTTATCAAAAATCTTGATGTTTTAGAGAAGAAGTAAGAATTTTGACCCTTTGGAATATCCGGTTTTGATGCTGTTAAATGTCGATTTGAGGTTCCCCAGTTATACGAACTTGGTGTTTCAATAATGAGCTGCTAAGGTAAAACTATTTATATTTTCATTCATTTATATATTTTACTTTAAGAGTAACTTCATGCAACCTACTTGGAATCAGTTTTTCTTCTCTTTAAACCACACTCACTAGGGTGAAATATTATATCTTTTGCGTGTGAAATGGAGTGTGCTTGCCGAGAAGATAGATAAATGGATATATACCCGTTCCCGTACCAATATACTTTCCATCAGTAACCAACATAATGAGGTTCCAAGTTATTGAAAAATATAAATGAGTTTACGATTGGAGGGTTTGATTGATTGCAAAAGTTAAGTAGACATTTTTGTTGTTATTTCCTTTTATTATTATTTCCTCTTTGAAAGAGAATTTCAAATATATCAGGGTAACTTTAAACCTCAACACTATGGTCACGCGGTAAATAAATAATAAGATCGATATAATGTACATAGCTATGTATAGTTATATAAATGTAGATAGGTACCTTCTATATTTATGAACATTTATTCAATCAAAAAGTGATGTATGAATGAATTTAAATTAATTATAAATTTGATAATTTTACTGATAAATTGCGTTGAGTCAATAAAGTTTATCAATTTCGATAAGAAAATCCATTACATGTGCGGTAAATAAATAAATATTTTTTTTTGTTTATTTGAAGATAAAATAGCAAATTCATTAAGAAAATAGAAAGCAACTATTTGATTAATTAGAAATAAAATCTTACAAAGATCGTTCCGATGGATTTACATTCACAATCAGTTATTAAACTTTTAGTTCAGTCAATCTGTCATTTGACTTTATGAGCAAAGGTGCTATCCAGGATCATAGCATTGACATAGAGAAGGTTTAAGTTTCAGTGAAAGTCACTTGATTATATGAAAAAGCTTAAGAGGTTTTTACGATATTAGTAGTTTAACTGCGAACCTCTCTTAACTCTCTTAAAGTTGGAATCAAAGACTATTCAAAAATCAAGTCTGCTGGTGGGGAATACAAAACTATAAATAATTAACTATCCCACCTTTTTAAAGGTTAACAAAGTTTTTATTTTTAAAGGCAAAAGCTTTCCTACACTTAAGCAAAAAACAGCTAAAATTGATTTGCTTTTTTTACGGTCTAGTCTATGGCTTATACAAAACCTTAATAATGACCAACAATAGAAAAACCCGATGAATAAAATTCTTTGATTACACTTTTAAGGCATCGTTTATGTTTATCTGCATTTTCTTAAAAATAGAATCATACACAAATTCAAGGATATTTGCATAGGAATTATCAAGATTTAGAAATGAAGTCCTTTCCCGCTTATAATGATGATGGGTTGGTTCTATACTTGATGATGTTGTGAGCTACAAAAACTGCCATCATCATGATGATGGTGCTTGTGATGATTTGATGAACGTTTTCACGGGTAATTACCCTAAGGGATTATTATATTCATTATATTATATATCAGTGCCATCAAAAATAACATTTACATAATGACAAAGGTTTTGTGGTTGAGGCTTTTTAATATCCTAATTTGAGAGTGGTATATAGGTATGGGCTGATGGGTAAAAAGGATTATGTTTTGTTATATTCATAATTAAATGTTTAATGATTGTGGTTTTTTGAAGTTTACGATTTAATGACAAGAAACAAACAATCATAGATAGAAGTCATTATGAAGTTTTGTTGATGAATAGAACAATCTGACGCTTAATTCTACATGCACACATACATTTTACATAAATTAAACAAAAAGAAGAATTTAAAAAAACGAATTAAATAAATTTTCCATAATCCTTAAAATGGGTTTATAAATCTTTCCGGTATAATCAGTTGAAGGTATGTAAGGTTTTCGCTTAAAGGTCTCCAATATTACAGTTGAGGAGGAAAGAAAACTTTAAGGTACCGAGCTTTGAAAAGTAAAACTGGACTATGGGAATTTTCAAAAAAATAAGTTGGAATTCTTTTTTTAAATCCAAAAATTAAACTTTTTAGGAGCTTTTGTTAAGAAAAATGATTAACATGACTCAAAACGTTTTAAAGAAAATCAAAAATCCGATAGAGGGGTCTTTGGAAGCTTTCATTAATAACCACTTTAAAGTAGCCTTAACTTTAAGTAATTGCAATTGAATTTTATTTTGGAAAAGTCATTTTTGAGAAATATACGATTATTATGTAAGATTGGTTTTAAAAAAATTAACTACTGGATCGCACGTACTAACTTTCTTCTTATGTTCATCTTGTTGCTTGGAATTTAGAACTTTTGAAATATTGTAATATTTTCTCAGGTTCTTTAATAAAACTTATTTACTTTATTCTCCACTTATTTATGTCACAGAATAAAACACTCTACTTTTCTTACTACAAAACAATTTATTGTTCACCACTGAAATTAATTCACTAATTTTACTTTTCACTTTTATTACAAGCAACTTTTTTCATTAACGATTAAAAACAACGTGTGTTCTCTGTCGGCCAGGCATATGCTTCTATACTTATCACACAGGTTCCCGAATTAGCTTGCAGGTTCTAGTATTTGCTTCTAGAGCTTTCCACAGGGTTACATTTCCCTTTGTCGAGCTTTTATTTTTATGTTTATTACTAAATGTGCTAAAGTTTGTATCAGGTATAAACCGGAAGATGGTGCTTCTTCATTCGAGAGTCATTGTTGTACAAAGTACAAAGAATGAGAGTCGATACAATATCTATGTAATTATAAGAATAAAAATAGAAAATATAAGAGAAGCATTTAAATCGTTTTTTGAATTGTTAAAACAACTAGTAAAAAATCTTAGAGCTCAAAAACAAGTATTTCATTTGACAACTTAAAAAATTCTTAATTCTAATTCTAGTAAATATAATTCTTGAAAACTAATTTTTATAAATTCAATTTATAGTTTTTGTGACCTTTAGGCCCAGGTACAACAATTGGGCTCATCAGCTCAATTGTTGTACCTGACTGAAACGCATTTTGGACTAAAGGTCACAAAAACTATAAATTGAATTTACATTCAAAAGTCCACAAAAAAAAAAAAAAACCATAAATGATAAATTTTTTATTATTTACGTTTTTATTCTTCATTCTACTACCAGCCAGACCCGTATTTCGATTTAAAATAAAAATTAACTTATTCAGCACTTCATTTGCAATCTGCTTTTTGCTTTTACCAAACACTTGTTCAATTGAAATTCCCTGATGAAAATAATAGCTTTGTTCCAGAAGTTAGTAGACAACAATTTGCAGTCTGTTAAATTTAGATGAATTTTTGATATTTTTAATTGTTTCTGACATCTGACTGACGGACGTCAATTAAGTATTTGACAGACGATAAAATTTATTAGGCAGAATTTGCATGAAGTGGACATATTTTACTCTCTGGTCCTGATGAGCACTCTAGTTTGCCCAAAACGATGGAATTAGGTACAAATTATTGAATAATAATAACATTGAGGTTTGGTCAATGTTTGGAACAAACCTAATGATATAGGCAGTAAAGACAAGTACGTACACAGATACTCTTAAGGCTAAATAAAACATTTTTTTTTATGGAATGAAGAGACATAATATAAAATGTGTAATTGTATAGAGTCAAGTTTTTAGTAAAAGTGTAACTACTTGGGAAACAAATTTGTACACTGTGACGTATACTTACTTTTTTCTTTCTGTTTTTGGCCGATGTATCCATATTTTCCCATTTTTACTTGCGATAACAATCAAACATGACATTAAGATAGAGAACGCCAAAATGGTTGGCAGCAAAATTCTGTCAGTCTGTCTGTTCGGCTACAGCCTAAACGGCTGGATCGATTTTATTTACTTTATGTTCCTAATTAGACTTCAGAAAAATGTTAGCTTAAGGTTGTTTTGGCTGGATGAAATAAAGTTAAATAAAAAAAGTCTACCTTTGGATGTGAAATTATTTTGCAAAAAATTGTTATTAATGATACCTCCGAAAGAACCATTTTTTAATCTTTAATTTCTTCGAAAGGGTTATTTTGACTTAAATAATTATTTTTATACAGAAGCTTCTAAGCAATGTTAATAGTTTTTAGTACTAAAATTTTCAAAAACATTTTTTTAAAGATTTTTTAAGATTCCTATGAAAACAAAATGGTGGATTTTTATTAAACTTAATATTGAAGCGTTTTTATACTCTATAAAGTGTTTTAATAAAAAAAATTACTTTTATAAAAAAAAATGGTATATTCCAAACAAATGTTAAAATTTGTTTTTCTTAAAAACGGCTCCTATGATTTTATAAAACTTTTTATACTATACTAAGATTATAAAAATTTACAATTATATTCAATATTACTTCTCATAGAATGTTGTTTTTAATTTTAACTTTTTCTCATCATCAACTGAACGGACTAAGATTAATTTTTATATATAAACAAACAAATAAGATTAAGAAATAAAGCATATGAAAATTTCCAAAAAAAAAAATGATCTTAAAAGTTTCAACATTTTAATTGAAAATTCGATACATCAAAAACGGATTGACAATTTCGTTAATTATATATTTACAAAAATAAAAACTGGCAAT
This sequence comes from Dasysyrphus albostriatus, assembly GCA_946251815.1. NCBI lineage: Eukaryota > Metazoa > Arthropoda > Insecta > Diptera > Syrphidae > Dasysyrphus > Dasysyrphus albostriatus. The sequence goes on from OX276337.1 coordinate 58,328,531, forward strand.
TTTCATAACAAAATTTTCCCAAATTTTTTTTTTTTAAGAAATTCGGTCCAACGATATAAAATATTTTTTTTCATAAAATTATATTCCATCAAGAACTAAGATTGCATTCTTTTTTTCATTCAAAAGTCTTAAAGAATTTATTTTAGCTAATTAAAATATAGTAATTTATGCTTTTAAACATTTGTCTTTCATAATTCCCATTTATTTACATAACATTTTCTTAAACTTTCAGCTTCTTGAACACAAGAGCAAGTACGTGTGACCCAGTAGTGTATTTTACCTATTCATTGTCGGCTAAACTAATTAGAATTAATTTTAACCAACATTTCCAAAAAGTTTAAATAGTAATTGCACTAAGCTTATGCAAATTTTTCTATAGAAATTCAAATATTTTTTCTTCGCAGACGGCGTATTAAATTCGACTTCTAATAACTTACTTCTATGTTTTCACGCAAATTTTTTTATTTTGTCCCGAACCGTAGGAATCCCAAAATCCATGTGAAGATTTTCGTTTCATTTATACCATGGCGTATTTACTAATGACCTAAGCAATTTATTTATATCTAACCTAACCCAACTAAGCTTTGAATATCTTCCGAGTAAATGGAACACGAGCGAAATTAAGAAAAACGGGTAATCTATTTATTTCTATACACATAAAGACCACGGGTAATTTTGTTCATTGGACGCTTATTTGTCATGTTTTTGTCAACTCATTAATAACATTAAGTGCATTTTGTAATTTAGCTGTAGCTTCGCTAACCATTTTTTCTACTGCTAGTATTGCAGTATATTCAGCAAACGTGGCACCGATAGTGTCTTCTGTTTGAGGTATATCACGTGTAAATAAAAGGTACAGAACTGGATCTAATACACTGCCTTGTGGTACAACAACCACTTTTTCTTTGAAATTTGAATACTCATTTCCGTGTCTTAGACGAAAAAGTCTTTTTTTTATAAGTACTCGTTTAGATTTTTTTAAAGTCCTTCAGGCAGAACTTGTCTTAATTTGAATTTTAGACGAAGGCCTTTTATAAAAATATAAAAATATTTTTCCTCGCACCATACATTCAAAATAAAAATTTCGAGCTCATACAATAGATAATTATTAAAGTGTAGAGCAGTGCTTTCTCAACTGTGGGTCGCGATCTCCTAGGGGGTCGCAGTTAGATGTTATTGTACGGTACCTTTCTAAGACACATATGGACTAAGGGTTACAAAACTTAAAAATTGAATCTAATTCAAAAATCCACAAAAACAAAATCAAAAACAAAAAAGATGTTGTATACAAATTTTGGCTGAAATCGTTTAAGCCGTTTATAAGAAAATTGAAAATTAATAAAACCGTTATATGACAGGTATAGTTAATTAAGGTTTCCGGTAAATTTTGTTCATATCAACAAGAATAGACCATACCTATGTGAGGCGCAAGAAGTATTGGACGAGAAGGCGATCAGCCAAAAAATTGATGCCATTCGGGGGGAAATGGAAAGGCTCAATGCCATTGTAACCCCATTAATAAAAGCTTTAAGAAATAAGCAGGAAGCTCGGCGTGAAAGAGAGAGGCAGGAGCGCGAGCAGAAGAAAGCGCAACAGGCACCACAAAAAGCAGCGCCACATCAAGAGCTGCCACAGAAAAATCAGCAGTTAGAGAAAAATCTGCAAGAGCAACCAGTGCAATTGCCACAGCAGAACATAAATAAGCAGCAACAGCAACAACTGCCAATGGAACAGACACAGCAACAACCGAAGGAGCAACGCCCAAAAACACAAACAAAACAGCAGCAGCAACATCAAAAGTCGCAGGAGCGGAATCAGCAGCAGGGAGTTCACCAGCAGCAGCCACAGCCGCCCCAAAATAAAAAAGAAAAAGTGCCACCAATCAACACTTACAAAATGGAATTGCAGGAAACTATTGACCTATGTAAGTCGGCCATAGGCCAAAACTTTTTTATTAAACGTTTAAGTAAAGATAGACATGCTATCCACTGCTCCACAGTGGTGCAGCACAAAATTATAAAAGAATTACTAAAGAAATCCACGACTGAGTTCTTCAGTTTTACCCCCAAAGTGGATAAATATCAAACAGTCCTCTTGAAGGGCATAGATTCCTGCACGGAACCACAGGTGCTCTTAGATGAGCTCCGTCAAAAAGCGAGCGACGATCTCGACTTTATCGGGGTCAAGCCGTTCGCTACAGTCAGAGCCAGACGGGAGAAGCGGTCTTTGCCGTTCTTCCTAGTCCAGCTATCGCCCAGCAGCAAACTGGATAGGTTGAGAAGTATCTCCGTTCTCAACTACCAGGTTGTAACTTGGGATAAATTAAAGAGAGGCGGCGACATGCTTCAATGCAAGCGCTGCCAAAGGTTTGGCCACGCTGCAGCAAACTGCGAAATGCAGTCACGCTGCGTTAAGTGTGGTGAGGACCACATTAAGGGGGAGTGCAAGCTCGGTGAAGAACGGGTCGAAGACATGACCCAGCTTAAATGTGCACTTTGCGGAAAAGAGGGGCACCCTGCTAATTATCGGGGTTGCTCAGCTTTTCAGCAAATAAGAAACAACAAAGCGGCTAAGCAGACAGCGGTAGAGATACGCCCATCAACGCGTGCTCCTACAGCAACGCCCGTTAATCCCCAAATTTCCTACGCCCAAATGGCGGCAGGAAGGGGAAAAACGGTACAGCCTGCAGCTAAGGCAGCCCAACCGGCCCTAGTGCCAAAGGCACCGGACGCTCAGGCCGAAATAAGAAGCATGTTGCTGGCAATTCAAGGCCAGTTAACAGGACTTCACAACCAGATAAAGGAGCAGGCGACTAGGGTAGACTATCTCTACTCTGTTTTGCCTAGCTTAACGCAAATTAGAGGTTAAAGGCGCGCTGTCGGAGAGGCCTCTTGGGATCCTTGCTGTGAATGTAAATTCACTGATAAGGACCGAACGTAGAGCTAATCTTTTCCAATTGTTGAAAGACCAAAGTCCAGATGTGTTTATGGCCAGCGAAACTAAGCTGAACCAGAAGCATAAGTTGACTAACAACAATTACAATATCGTTAGAAGAGATCGACCCAACTCCACTCAAGGGGGGGGCGTCGCAATCTTCATACGAAAAGGCATTAATCATAAAGTTATATATAATAGTGATCTGCGCAGATTTCGGCTGTTAGAAGCGTGCATCGTATGCATTCCTCTCCAACAGGGGAAGCGAATGTATGTGATTGCGGCTTATGCACCGGAATCACCTCAGCCAACTGATTTTTTGACAGAGCTTGAAAAACTTTTCGAATATCTACACTTGAGCTTGGAAGAAAATTACTTTCTCATGGCCGGTGATTTGAATGCCAAACACTTAGATTGGGGAAATCAAGTACAGAATCCGAGAGGTATTCATCTTTTTAATTGGATGAGTCAGTATAACGCTGAATATCGTATAGAACTGCTGGCTACGGATCGGCCATCGTTTCCAAGAAGCGGTGCCTATCTGGATTTATTGCTATTAGACGCAAGACTGACAATTACTGACACTGTGGGTCAAAGACCAAGGAACTGTTTACGAACGATCGAGTACGATAGTGACCACTGCGGACTCGCCGCCATAGTACAGCTTCCGAACGAGCTCGTGGAGTTGGATGAGTATGTACCTGTGCATACTTACAATTACAGTAAGGTGCGCTGGCCACGCTTTACCAACGCCTTAACGAACGAAATTAGATCGAACAACATATCCCCACCAAATGACCGAAATTTGACAAATAACGAAATAGACCAATACTTAGAACAAATGGACGAGACAATCAAACGAACAATGAACAGAACAATACCGAAATACAAACAACGGGACGCAACCGACATGTACCGGAACGCGACCATTGACGCACTACACAGACAAAAAAGTGGACTGCTGACAAGACTAAAACTCTTGTACCGACGGTTTACTGACCCTCAACTTCGGGAGATTAGGACACTGAAGTCGTCGATCAAGAACATCAACCAACTAATTAAAGAGAACTATCGGTTGTCAATTAATTTGTATTGGGATAACAAAATTCGGGCCGTTAATTCTAGCGACCCGAGCATGTTTCCCCAAATCAACAAGATATTTAGAAGGAATGATCAGAACGATCTTCCGTGTCTTAAGCTTCAGAGAACGACGGACAACAGAGACGTACTTCTGACAGCAGGAATTGATCCTGAGAACGCCGTCTTGGACGATGACCTCTTTATTGTCGAAGATCCGCAGGAGAAAGTGGAGGCTGTGGGGGCTGCTTTCCAGCAAGTGTACAAGGTGAATGCGTGCATTCGCCCGAATCACGACTTGGAAAACAGAGCCTTGCTCCATCACTTCTACCTTCGGAATGACATCACGCAATGGCGATCAGAGAACCTTGGTTTCACCGGGTTCAATGAAGATCATTTGGCAAACGCCATAATCGCCGAGCGAAATGGGCCCAGTTCCCTGTTAATTACGAAGGCTCCAGCTCATCTTCGATTCATTAAAGAAGAAGAAGTCATCAGGAGTCGATGGCATATCCAACGTTGTACTTCGACATTTACCTCAAGAAGCAGTAGACATTTATACCACTCTGTTTAACAACGCTCTGAATAATGCATATTATCCAGTGCGGTGGAAGACAGTTGTGGTGCATCCTCTCCCGAAAAAGGGAAAGGACAACTCCAATCCGGCGAATCTCCGGTCGATAAGTCTTCTTCCGAGTATCAGCAAGGTATTCGAAAAAGTTATCAATAGAGCTCTGTCTAAGTGGGCAGAGGACAATAATATCATACCGGACAATCAATTCGGTTTTAAGGCGGGACATGACACCATTCATGCCGCATCGAAACTCGTTTCTGATGTCCAATGGAACAAATCTAAGAAGCAGTGTACGGGTGCCTGTCTGGTTGATTTGGAGAAGGCCTTCGACACCGTATGGCTAGAGGGTCTGTATCTAAAGATGACCAGACTTGGCATCAGTAAACCACTATTGTATATGCTTTATGATATGCTCAATGGCAGAAAGTTTGTTGTCAAAAGTGGCAATGTAACTTCTGCCACAACCTTTAATATTAAAAATGGTCTTCAGCAGGGAGCGGTCAACTCGCCGATTCTATTCAGCGATCTGATAAGTAGTCTAACTCAGGCAATTGCGTATACCGACGACCTGATTGCGTACAGAACAGCTGCAAAAATCGAGGAAATCAGGATTCTCTTGAAGAGTGACTTCGATGAGATTCAACGATATTGTGATGACTGGAAGTTGAAAATCAACTTCCAGAAATCAGAAACTATCTTGTTTAGGACTCCGTTGCGTGGGGCCACAAGGGATACGAGAAAGAACTGGCGCAAGCTGGTGATCGTAGGGCCAAATGGACATCCACTGGCGAGTAAAAGTGTAGTAAAGTACCTTGGCATCTGGATGGATCAGTATTTGTATTTCGACAGACATATAAATGCTGCTCTGGCCAGGGCTAGGGGAGCCTTTGCCCTGACAAAACGGTTGTTTTATAGCAGCCGGCTTGACAGCAGGGTGAAGGTGATTTGCTACATGGCCCTTATCCGGCCGATGATTGCCTATGGAGGCCCGGTTTGGTTCAACGTTGCCCCATCTCAAATGGAAAAGATTCGGGTGTTTGAGAGGCAGTGTCTTCGACGCTGCCTGGGATTGCACAGAACACCAGAGTCGGAGTACAAACACTACTATTCCAACCTGGCTCTATACAACGGGGCCAACATAAACAGGATAGATAATTTCTTGCTGAAACTTATTCGATTTCACATTGCAAGAGCGATGTCCTCGTCTAACAGCTTAATTTTCGGGGCTTACTACCCCAACAACGAATACTACGAGAGTGTGCGTCTAAGCGGCTTTATTCCGCCCGATGCACTCCACCTAGACAGTCGAGGGCTGATCCAGGATAGAGCGGCGGCTCCGCTAATCTACCACGTCGGCCATAGAACTGTAGATGGGCGGCTCCTTTACAGTCGAGACGTCCTTGCACAAGACGGAGCTGAGCGCTTTCGGTTCAGTAGGACTGTGTCCGAAGGGGACCGAAGAGAAAAGGTAAAGCAGGAGAACCAGTTCTGGTGGTTGAAAAACGAAGATGAAGTTCCTTCAGACATTCAATAGTTGACCTTGCTATTTTCTTTTGTATGGCCGACTTGCATAGGTTTAGGTAGTTAGTTTTAAGTAGGGACAGTCAGAGTGGCACCAAAAAAAAAAATTATAAAATCCACAAAAATACACAAAAAAAAAACTATAAAACCGGAAAATGCTTCTCTGTGGCTGTTCTAGTTTGTAAGTAGTCTGTAAGTAGCTTATAAGTAGGTTGTAACTAGTTTATAATTAGTTGTAAATAGTTTTAAGTAGCTTTAAGTAGTTTTAATAAGTCTTAATTAGTTTTAATTAGCTTTAATTTAGTTTTATGTAGTTTGTAAGTTTTATATAAAACCAAACAAAAAAAATAAAGACAGAGATACCGAGTTTTTTGTAAATTCTTCTCGGTAAAAAATAAAACCCACCCGGATATAGTATTAAGATAGTTCTTAGGCCGAAAGGCAATAGCATTAAGTTATTATAGTTTAACTTAGAGCGCCCGACTGGGGCCAGTAAGTTAGTTTTAAGATATCGATAAGTAGGCTAGTTTTGATGAATTTTTGTCTAGCTTTAAGATAGTTTTAAGAAAATGGAAAATAAAAATGAATTTCAAAAAAAAAGAAAAAAGTGCGTAGGACTGTCATGCCAAAGGTCTGGGTTCACCTAAAAACTGCCTCTTGCGAGGAACTGACAAATCCTCCAAGAGTATACTTGTCATGAATAAGTGCTTCTCATCTAGCCGTTCGGACTCGGTAAAAAATTGTAGGTCCCCTCCATTCCTGCCAAAAATACGCACACAGGAATGGTTGAGAGTTGTAAGTCACTAGGCCTTGGTTCTTCACGAGCTGTTGTGCCACCAAATTTATTTTTTATTTTTAAGCTTGTCATTTACGGTTGTAGGGCAAGTACCGTAATTTTTGATGCAAAATCATTTCTATTTCCCCTCCTGGAGAGTTACAAAAAACCTTAAGAAAATTGCTTCCGTTGTTTAGGCTGTAGGTCAACATACGGACAGACAGATAGACATAATTTTGCCGCCCACCTTTTTGGTGTTCTCTATCATCGTAATGTCATGTTTGATTGTAATCTCGAATTTTGTTTTCGCACGAATCCAAAACTTGCCCTTACCTACATCGCAAGTTTAAAATTAAACTGAGCCCTGCTGTGTTTTTCTTTTTTATTTTTGGCAACACCCGTGAAAACTTCATCGCGAATAAGTGGAATCACGTATAATTAATGGGTGTATGAAAGGGGTTCAGTGTATGCCACTTTTTAAATAACTAACAAAGGTGATTTAGTATCGTGAAATTTTTTCCAAATTTTCCCAATTTGCTTTCTAAATCCATATGAGAAAAAACTTTATTTTGCGAAACTTTGCGAAAAATTTTACGTTGCCAAAACAGTATCATAATAATTGGGGTCGCCAAAATGTTTTTACTAACAAAGTGGTCGCGTATTCAAAAAGATTGAAAAACACTGGTGTAGAGAGTGAATTTAATTCAAATTATATTTTCTTCCGAAAACTAAAAATGTGAAAATATAATCCTCAAAACTTTTCACCGAAATAACTTGATTTGGTAGGTATTTAAATAAAATAATAGGTTTCTAGATTTACTATTTGTTTTCTGTTTAAAGTGTTCGGTTGTTTTTAATTTATTTAATCATTTTAAGTTAATATTAAAAACAAAAAAACTATCCCTTCTACATGAGCAGAGGGAAACAAACCCTGTTTAGAAATAAATTAAGAACTATATAAGGATTTGCATATGCATACAGACTAGATGGTAGGAAATAGATCCCACTTTAATATGACTTTTTTCTAAGAACATATCCAAGAATCATTTCCTAAAGTTTATATTGACATATCGAAAACACCCAAAATAATCGTAAATCAATAGATATTTATTCCAACCATGTCTCATTTAATCTGTGCCTCACTGTGATGAGGTTCATTTCGTATATAAATACCGAGCCACACAAAATCCATGTTAAAGATTTCTTGAATGTCCTGACTCCTGACATTTAATATTTCTTTAAATAGTTTTTTTGCCTCGGATGTGCCTTTGAAATTCCTATCATGTTAAATACAGATTTGAAGCTTCCTTTCCCTATATTGCTTTCATTTTTTTCTTAACTCTTTCATTAATTTCAAGACTTACAACAAAAAAAAAATCAAAATTCTTTCAATAAGAACGATAATAGTGTTGACATGAAAAGGTCATGGCCCAAAAACCGGTAACATTTAATAGATGAAAAGAGATGCATGAGCCTTAATGTTTATATATCGCTATCTTATGTTTCGAAGCTATATACTTTTAGGGTATCCCTATACAAATGACAATGAAGCATAATAGAATCCCCGTTGTTGGGCATAAAGGTTACCCAAAAAAGGATTCCCAAACCTTATATTTTGAGTTGGGTTAAACTTGACAAAAAATAAAAACTCCAGTTATATTTAGGCCTTGGCTTGTTTTTCTAGGCAAGTTGTATTTAAATGACTCTAAGGTCCATATTATGTTAAAAAGAAACACAAACATTTACATAAGTTCAACATACTCGTACCAGCATCATTTATTTGAAAGTTTACACCGAAGAAAAAGTTTATGTTGAACTGAGAAATATTTCAGTTTTCCAGAAGCAAATGGGTCTTAATCAATAAGTTCTTTCAAAACTTAATTTGTTTCAACTTTAATACAAGTTCCATATACACATAAGTTAAGTATATATGCTTATATTGCTCTCAACTTAAGTGCTATCAACAAAATAAACTCGAAACAGAAACAATCTTGTTCCAAAAGATTGCCATAAAAATACTTAAGAACATTTTTTTTTTCTCCCCATTCGGAGAGATATAATTCGTATTAGATATTCTGTTTCCCTTCCGTTTGCATAAGTAGATTAGTTTCTCAATGGTATTACTGATTTCATTAAATTGAATACGGTTTATGGAACTTGTTAAGCCTAGGAGATTTCTTTCGCCCTCTTAACATTCGCATTAAGTAAATTCACCCTGAGGGGATGCTCCCTCCATTGATAAAGGATATTATTAATAGTATTGTATTTTCTCATTTCTATGATGGAAAAAGGTTTGTTCTTATGGACGGTGATCGTTGTTAGACATAATCGTCAGTAAATGCAGAGGGACCCACTTAAAATAACAATTGAAAATATTTCGTGACAAAAAAAAAGATGCTAAAAGCAATAATAGTCCCTGAGAGACTAATTACATAGCTTCTTCAAACTGACAGCAAAAAGGAGAAAGTGGTGAAAACGGATAACCAAATTATTTCTAACTAAAAACTAGGACAATCATTTTGTTTTGGTCCTCAAAGTTACGACACGTTCATAATAATGAACACAATATCTAACTTAAAATTTACTCTTTAACTCAAATTGGGGTTTTTTATTTGAATGAAAATAATTGAAAACGTTTAAGAATGAAAATGAATGAAAACGCGACGACAGTGAGCTTAATTTTGACACGTTTTTGCTTTCATCAAAGAACTTAACAAATTGTCACAAGAAAATATAAATTAAAAAAAGGAAACGAAAGTGAAAAAATTTCTAAATTTTTTTCCCCTATTCAAATGAAAATAAGCAAAAAAAAAAAAAAATGTGAAATAAATCTTTAGCAAAAAGTATCTTCCGCTTTTACTAACTTTTCTTGCTTTCATTTATTTGAAGTACTTCGTTTTATAAATTGTAATTACATATTTGAACGTCAAGGGTTTCTTCATTTATGTTAGTATGTGGATGTTAAATGTAAAGGCATGAAAAGTCATTAGAAAGCTCTTCCATCTTAAAGTAGAATAAAAAGTTACTACGGCCCTTAAACTTGAATGAAGACTCTTTCTAAGGAATGTTTCTCGTATAAAGGAAGTCATTACAATTACATATTTTCCAATGCCAAAATGACATAAGATCTCTTCTGTTCCATAGTATCTAGGTAATGAAATAAAATGTACGACATGGTCGTAGGTACCTGTTCTACTGTTAAAACTAACTACTGTAAAGAAGCGTTCTAAGTTACTACACTTTATTTTTCTATCGTCTTATCTTTATTGTAGACCAAGATTCCAGGGCCACCACACATCCGTCATTTTATCATAAGTTGTTTTTTTTTTTGAATGCACACTAGGGTAGGTATGAACAAATGGATACTACAAATCTTGAAACCGGGTGCATTTCGGAGGTATTAAGTGTTAGAGATAAATTGATGCAAAATCACGTTATTTTATCAGAGCAGATCTTTTTATATTCGCTGAGGAAAGTTATGAAAAACTTGTTTTGACACTTGCCAGACACCTACAATGAACAGTGCGGAACCCAATGTCCACCCAGATACCTTTTAATGTTCCAAAAAATCGTGAAACATACGTTATACTCGTAGTAACAATGCTGATTTACGTTTTAGTATCATGAGCTTGGTGGAAGGGCTAACAGTTGATCTTGTTACCATCACACTTATATCCCGAAGTGAAAACGTTACTTTGATGCTAAAACTTAAATTTAAATACTTTTCTTTAAATTAAATTTTTATAAACTATATCTATATCTATTTCACGATTTTTGGGCACCTTTAAAGGTGTTAGGTTGACATTGGGTACCACTGTATAGGTGATTGGTAAGTAGTAAGTTTTTCATAACTTTCCTCTAAACATATCAAAAAATCAGCTGTTTATAAAATAACGTAATTACGTATCTATTTAATGCACCTTTAGCACTTAATACACCCAGTTTTAAGATTCGTATTGTCCATTCGTTCATACCTACCCTGTACATTCACAGAAAAAAGTTCAGCTATGATAAAGTGACCTATATATGGCGGCTCTGGGATCTTACTCTATTACTATAATGTTAATTGTCCTTCACCGCATATAATTCACACACACCATAGACACATGACGTAACAGAAAAATCTTGAATATTATTATTTTTCGTTCATCACTCATGCAGTTCACATTCCGTTTTTACTGAAAATGTTGAATGAAGGGAAATTTCCTTCTGGAGCATTCCACGGAAAATGGAAATCAGATGTGAATTTCAAAAAGTTGTTTCCTAGATTAATTATGTATGAAAATGTGAAGTTTCTCATGTTACCTTAATAAAACTGAAGAAGCTGAATTTAACCATCTACTACATTGTATCCAAAGTTAACTGAAAAAACTACTCTTTGGTTTTATAAAAAGTTACTTTCAAAGTGCTGGGGGGGGGGGGTGTAATATGGTATAATCTTAGCATATGGCAAATGATTAAAAGGTGTGTTTTTATGCCCAATCTTATTAAGTCAAAATAAACTCGATACAACCGCTTTAAAAAAAAGTTATTATCTTTTTCATAAATAATTTCATTTTAAGTGAAACAAGCAAAATTTTACCAAATTTCAACAGTAAAGTGATGATACCTGGTCCACATATTTAACTTGTCATAAGTAATAAGAATTAAGAAAGTCTACAAAAAATATTTGTAGTCAAAAGGTATTTTTTTCAACGAAATGGAAAAATGTTGAACTACATAGATGAAAAAGACAATAACTACTAAGGTAAATATTTTAATTTGTTAAACCTTTATATTCCCCCTCCCCAGCACTTTGAAAGTGAATTTTTATAAAACAAAAGTAGGGTTTTCAATTAACTTTTGATACCATGCAGGGTTGCCATACCTTGAACAAGTTCGATAGCCCAATTTAGAAATTTTTGTAGCCCAAAATCGGAGCCAAAAAAGTTGCCCAAATAGTAACGCAAAACAATTAAAAAAGTGGGTGATATGAACAAAACGGAGCACGTACTAAGATCAAGTGCTCCATGAGAATCAGAGGAGGTGCTCAGTAAAAAAGTAGCTACTCTCGTTTCGTATGAATAAAGTTATAAACAAAATCGAGAGCACCTCCTCGTTCGAACATAGCAGCTGCTCGCAAACCTCAAACAAAATTATATTGTTTTAATAATTAAAGAAATATTAAATATTAAAGAAATGAATATTCTTCTGTTTTACCTTGAATTTGTTTGTGAAACTTGGAAAAATGTTATTTGAACTGTCCAAAACATCATTCTATAATAACACATTCTCGTCTTCTCGAGTTAAAAACTTATTGAATACATTTTTTTAAATGTATGTAAGTATCTGAATTTTGATTAGGAGTAAGTAACGGGTGATTTTTTAAGAGGTTTAAAACTTAAAAAAAAAACACAAAAAATTCGAAAAAATGAAGGAAATATTTATTTGAATCGATAGTTTGAACCTTGCAATTTAATGTTTAAAGATAATTTCATGCAAATGTTGACCGCGGCTGCGTCTCAGGTAGCCCATCCGCTGAGTCCAATTTTGGCATACTCTTTCACACATATCGGCCGGTATCTCACGAATGAATGCATGGATGTTGGCTTCCAGTGCGTCAATCGAAGCGGGCTTGTTTCTATAGACATTAGCCTTGACATACCCCCACAAAAAATAATCTAATGGTGTCAAATCGCACGATCTAGGCGGCCAATTGACCGGCCCGAAACGTGAAATTAACTGTTCACCAAACTCACCTCGCAATTGCGCCATTGTTTCGCGTGCTGTGTAGCATGTGGCACCGTCTTGTTGAAACCACATATCATGCAAGTCAAGAACTTCCATTTCGGGCAAAAAAAAGTTTGTTATCATCACTCGGTAGCGTTCACCATTGACAGTAACGCTGCGATTCGCATCATCTCTGAAGAAATATGGCCCAATAATGCCGCCGGCCCATAAACCGCACCAAACAGTGGCTTTTTCGGGATGCATTGGTAGCTGTTGCAATGCTTCTGGCTGATCTTCACTCCAAATGCGGCAATTATGCTTATTTACGTACCCATTCAACCAAAAATGAGCCTCATCGCTGAACACAATTTTTCGATAAAAAAGCGGATCCTCGGCCAGCTTTCCAAGAGCCCATTCACCAAAAATTCGGCGTTGTGGTAGGTCGGCTGGCTTTAGTTCTTGCACCAGCTGTATCTTAAAAGGCTTTACGCCCAAATCCTTCCGCAAAATTTTCCACGTAGTGCTGTAACAAAGGCCTAACTGCTGGGAACGGCGCCGAATCGACATTTCGCGGTCTTCTGTCACACTAGCTGATACGGCCGCAATATTTTCTTCACTGCGCACAGTACGTAAACGTGTTGGTGGTTTAATGTCCAACAAAGTAAATTTGGTGCGAAATTTGGTCACAATCTTCCGAATAGACTGCTCAGAAGGTCGAGAATGCCGACAATAAAATGGAAGCAGCGCGCGATGAACATTTCGAACCGAGCACGAATTTTGATAGTAAAATTCAATAATTTGCAAGCGTTGTTCATTTGTAAGACGATCAATGGTTAAATTGCAAACCAAACTAAAGCTGTTTGACAGTGACACAAGGTACTAAACACACGTCAGCTGTCAAAACCAGTGTTGCCAAAACCAAACCAGCTAAGAAATCACCCGGTATAACGGCACAACATATGTAGATATAATATATTTGATTCCATTACTTGATTTTAATCATATATGTATATATGTACATAATTATGTACATACATATGTACGTATGAGAATTTCTCCAGATTCGTGACCGATCCTGGCCAAGGCCAAGAAAGGCCAATTGAGTTAATTCTTCTCTAGAATTGCATTTCACCTAAATATTAATGCTTTAGTATTCAAATCCTTCTCTGTTGATGTACCCATCTACATGGAAAAACATGGTTTGGCTACATTAATGTATACTAGGTTCGATGAATGCTGAATAAAAAAGGTATTTTTCTTGCCATTCTGAAGTACTTTAGTAGTCTTCCCCAGGTCCACTTTTGAAAACCTTAATCTCCTATGTAGTGAAAAAATTACCTCATTTTTTCAAAATTTGTTAGGGCACCACCCACCAACACCCATCCTAAATTATTACTAAGAAGAAGTTCACATTTTATGGGACTAATTTTCTTTTTCTCTTCTAAACTTTTACCTTGCGATTAAAAATTGATATAAGCTCAGCCATTTGTGAAGGAAAAGGTACTAAACGCTATTTACTTCAACGTTGAGCAACCAACTGATCTAACTTACAAATGAGGAGCAGGTGCTCCTCTCGATAGAGCACGTGCTTTGGTTTATTCATACCTAATAATGGAGCAGGTGCTTACCCTGATAAGGTTCTCATCAAACATGAAGATGCTCAATAGTTGAGCACCTTCTCTATTATTTTATTCATACCTAATGAAGCACCTGCTTCGAAAAGTTGAGTTTTGAGCAGGTGCTCTGTTTTATTCATATCACCCAGTATTCTCATTCACAATTTATTTTTATTTTAAAAACCAAGGAAAGTAAAATAAATTTTTTGCTCACAAAGCAGAAAATTACAGTTCCATGCGTAAAATTTTAAAAACAATTTTCCACTTATTCTGTGCATAAAAATGAATAATATTCAAGGCAAAAAATGTTTGCTTTCATCTAGGTTATCCGTTGAGTCAGTAATATTATCCTTAATTAATAAACTACTAGCCTACAAATGGAAAACAATTTATTTGCATCCAAAAATTGGGACTAAGGACACCCTTTCACACGAGGACACTACTTAGTTGCTAGCAATTTTCAGTTTCTGGGGGAGAAAGATAGAAGGAAAGTCGTGTGAACAAAATCTCTCCGGTCGAGGATTTGAAGAGACTCTTTTAGCATTTCCTTTTACATCAAGGTTAAGGTGCATTCAACCAATAGAATTTCAGGAAATCTAAAAATTGCCTAGATTTTGTTTCCTCGTGTGAAAGGTACAAGAGATTTTTAAGGAAATTAAAAAAAAAAAATCTCCAGCAACTTGTTTTCTCGTGTGAAAGGAGACTATTCAGTTAATAAAAAGTGGTGCCAAATTGTGGAATGCTTAAATAGTATGTTTAGGGGGAGAAAAGGATTTAAATTATGATTTATTTATACGAAAAAAATATCGCTCAAGATAAGATTTGGGCTATTAGTAGCTCAATTAAGATTGAGCTGTCATACTGAAATTACTGTCGGCAATTTCGGAAAAAGATAGCCCCATTTCCGATAAATAGCCCAATCTGGCAAGCCTGATACAATGTAGCAGATGGTTAAATTCTGCTTCCACACTTATTTTTTAATTTTAATAAAATAAATTTTTTTCTCACTTTTCTTGGCTTTGCATTTTCCCATCCCAAACGGCTTTTTTCCACCATCTTCAAGCAAGAAGAGGGGACGGAGAAAATAAATAATGTACTCCTATGGTGACAAGGGTGCTGAATCCAACGAGGTCATCGTTCGACCTCTAGTTCTCGATTTATAGGCAAATGTATTAAACAAGAAGGCAATCCTTTCTTCGTTTTTTGACAGTGTTGCCACCTTGGCAACTCTTCCTTAAACTAAAGTTAGGACATGAACTATTAGTATGCTAAAGCTCAACCCGTCAGGTCAAAATGCCCTCATATCGTGCATTAACGCCTCTCCTAATACTTATGTAGATATTATTTAAGGTGAACAATTATTAATAAACAATGAAAGTTCACTAATTACGAGGTTCTTAGCTAAAAATTACCTAAAAAAAAATGCAAGGCCTTCTTATGATTTAAGGTTATCAAGCGTTACGTGTGCGACAACTTTTGAAGTTGGGTTTCACAAAATCTATTCAATGTTAATTTCCTTTGGATTTAAATTACAGTAGATAATCTCTGTTTACCAATATTATTTTATATTTCTGCAACTTTCTTTAAATGGGAAAAAACTAAGAAAATGGATTCTTAGCGTTACATGCAGGACAGACAAAATACCTTTATTCCAAACTTAAAATAATAAATGAAGATTGTTCTGTTTTGAAAGCTTTTATTTCCTAACGGAACTTTAAAATGTCTCTTATTTTGATCAAATTAACTTCAAGTCATAAATGATAAAAAAATTTTTGATGACATACACGTAATGCTCAGCAAAATTGAGATTGGGCCGAGATACTTGCAAATATTTTGTTGGTTTTGTTGAAAGACAAAGTTAGGTAGCAGAAATTATCCAGCGATTTTTGATTAAGGCTTCCCCTTATGAGTAGTTAGGGGCTAAGTTTAAAGTGAAAGGTCTTAATTACCACCAAGGGCTTTAGTACCTGCTGATCAAAGTGAAAGGTTTTAATAGCCACCAAGGGCTTTATTACCTGCTGCTCTACCAGAGCGTCTTAACCTGCTACTTTGAGTGCCACCACGGAGTTTCAATTTCAGCCAACTATATAGAGTGCCACCAGGGGCGCGGAACCGGCTGATGTATACCAAAGCATTTTAGACTGTTTTTTTTTGGAGGGTATTAGCAGATTACTCAACATCAACCACCAGGATTTAAATCCAAACCACGAATCAACAGTCATCCAAATACACGTGAACCATTTGATTGCCAGAATTACCTAAAGCAGCAGTCAACCATAGTAACAGAATATTGTGGGTTATAAATATAATAGTTTTTTTCAATACAAGACTTTTTTTCTTGAAGACGTCCTTGCCCTGGCAAGATCGTAGAGCATAACCTCAGCTGGAAAGCAAATCACACAACACACCTCACGTCTTGTTCTTGCTTGTGTTCGTGATTAAATTTCATAGAGTCGTGGATAAAATAAGAACGAATCCTGAAAATTGGCAAAACCCGCCCAACATTACAATTTATTTTCTTTAATTTTACTTTTTGTCTTCCTTTTCAATATATGTAGTTCAGTAAAATAAAAACGCATTTGTGTGAATCGTTTCTTTGATGAAATATGTTAAGACCTTGAAATAAGTGGCTTCTGTATGAATTCTCGCATACAAAATCTCGGATTACAAAATCCGCTTTTAACAATTTCGCTATTACGAAATCCTGCTAACTGCTGCATTGCAACAAATATTTTTTTGTATCGAAATCTCGCTACTTCAAGTTGCTTGTTGCTGTTTCTATTTTTTTAGTTTGCTAGATTTTTATTTTAGAAAGCGATATGCAAAAATGAGAATTGGATTTGCGAAACTTTGGATTTGGAAGATTTTTATATGCGCAATTTTAAGTTGCAAGAGTATGGGTAATATTG
This sequence comes from Dasysyrphus albostriatus, assembly GCA_946251815.1. NCBI lineage: Eukaryota > Metazoa > Arthropoda > Insecta > Diptera > Syrphidae > Dasysyrphus > Dasysyrphus albostriatus. The sequence goes on from OX276337.1 coordinate 58,345,646, forward strand.
GTGAGGTTTTGATTTACGGGATTGCGTGTATTGACAATCAGTATTTTTTGTAACTGCAGAAACTGGTATTGCCATCATATAGCACTACGCTTTCAGACTAACGTTTTACAGCTGCGTAGTCTCTCGTATACCATATTTCACGTGACGCGTTAAAAAGCTACAGTTGACAAAAAATGGGCGAATTGCATTGCACAGAAACATATCGGCTGATGATTTTCAAAACAACAAATTACAGAACTGATCTAATTTCGCTACCGCAAAATTTTTGAGAATTCACATCATCGAAAGAAGAATTTTAAGCAATGAATTTCCAAACGCTTGCCATTGCAATTACGTTGTTTTTATTATAAATTAAATTCGTTAAAATCGGATGGTTACCCGGTTTGGTTCAATCTTTCCCCAAAAAGATTCGGGTTAAAAAAAAGAAGTGTTTTAGGCTCTGAAATTGGATTACACAGTATAGCACCGAGTACAAACATTATTATTCTAACCTGGTTCTATACAACGAACGGCACCAACATAAACAGGATAGATAATTTCTTGCTGAAGCTTACTCGGGGTCACATCTCAAGAGTGATGTCCTTGGTCAACAGCTAAATTTTTGGGACTCTTAACCCTTAAAAGGGATACTATGAGAGTATGCATCTAAGCGGCTTCATTGTTCCCGAAACATTCCTCTATATTTAGCTAGTCGAATGCTGATCCAGCATACACTGAGCCAAAAAATTCTGTTTCACAAGAAAGAAACTGTTTGCCACAAGAGATAAAAGGCATCAAGCGCTTTAGCTTCTTGTAGTCAATGTTTTAATATTTAAATAACAGCTTTAAATTCTTTGTTTGCAAAAACTAAAACTTCGAACTGCAAATAAAAAGTTCTCGCTACAAACAATATTTACTCTCACAACTCGTTTTATTATTTTTAGCTCTGAGCGAATAAGCATTGAAGATTAGCTGTCTAATATTTCGCTATAAGTAATTTTTGAAATTTGTGAAAGGAATTTATCAGATTGGCTCTGAAAGTTTAAAGCTTAAAATGAACAATAAAATCATTGCATTAAGAAATAATGATATTTGCCCCTAGAACTTAATCTTAAAACTGCAAAACACTTTTCCTTTTACTCACAAAAAGCTTACTTTTTAACCATAAAGGGAAAGTGTTTATGACAAACAATATTATCTTTAAAATTTAAATTTTAAAAATTAAAAATTTATAATTCTTTCACTTGCAAACGCTGTTTCCCATAAATTAATATTGGCAGTGAATAGTTTCTACTAAAATTAAACAGTATTAAATACGCAATGCTTGTAACAAGGAAATTTTTCTGAGAGTGTAGAGCAGCAATTCCACTAATCTACCACTTCGGCCCTAGAACTATAGATATGCTTCTCCTTTATTGTCGTTGCGTAATCGCCCAAGGCGGAGCTGAGCACTTTTGGTTCACTAGGAATGTGTCCAGTCGGGACTAACTTTTTTTATAAAACTTTCATTTATTTTTTAAATCGCCAGACTCTCCGATCTCCTTCAGCTGGGAGGCTACCTAAGTGCACGTGATGCTTTTTTTTCTACGCAGGATCTACTTGTAATCTCCTCAAGCTATATTGTTGTTGAGTGTTAAGTATTAGCCGTGTTTTGTTGAACCCTATACACAGTCTGGCCAAAGCTTTCCAACAAAACGGTGTGAAACAAATTGATTTATAAATCTTTTTTTGTATGAGAATTCCATAGTTCCAAACTGTTCCAGAACATTCTTCGCTAGTCAAATTTGACTGCAGAAAAAAATTAAGTTTTTGGCAGCTGGTGATTGTTGTTGCACTGCGTGTAAAATTTCAGCTGGCTGGGTTGCAACTTCTCAACAAAACACGGCTATTTTCACGTTTTAGCCAGTTGACAACCGGATCTTCAGCTTGTAGAGATCTGAGGGTAATTTCTATCCCAGGCTTCTTATGTCTCTGAGTAGATACCCAGGCTCATCGAATCTCTTTCAAAATCAATACTTTTCTACCTGTTGAAAATCTTACCTCTGACTATACAACCCCAAACCCAGCTGACCTGATCTTTGCCTTACCCTAGGTCCTAGGACAGCAGGCCAGATATTTTGATGTAAATAAATTACCAACTATGCGAGGATGGGAGAACTGCCATTGGAATAAGCACTTCATCACCATCTCTTTTTCAAAACTTCGACCAGTTCGTATAAGATTTTCACCAAGTAGTGTGGCTTTCCTGGAACTAGGAGACCCCATGTCTGATTTCATTTACTTACAATTTTTTCCCTCAGTGTAGAGAATTCTTCTTATTTTAATCTTAAAATAATGTATCCTGTTTAGTTGAGATAATCTCTACTTTCCGAATGTAAATATGTAAATATAAAATTCGCAACCCATCATTATCCTTAAGGAAGCTCTTTCAGCAATTAACATCGAATTAACATGATGTTTCACCTTCGTCAGAAGCGTCACCATTGTAGATTTTGAGTTTCCAATTAAATTCCCTTTAGTAGGTTCTAGAGGGTTCTTTAGGTTGTGCGATTCCGGGTCGGAAGTTATGGACTTCTGGCCCAAGGGCGGATCCAGACTTTGCCCCAGGGGGGGGTCACGTTTCTTAAAACTTCAGTAAAGTATTGCACCCAAAAAAAATTTTTACTTACGATATAAAGCTAGTTTTGTATTCGAGCAAAGTGGGTGGCACAATTCTGTCTGGTTGTCTGTCTGTCTATTCCATGGCCTACAGCTACAGCCTAAACCACTGAAGCAATTTTCTTCAAATTTTTAAATTATTTTTTTCAATTCTTCGGAGGGTATATTTCTTACCTTCTAAAATTATACCAACAAAATACCATTAAGAAAAAGCTTACTTATCTGAAAAACGGCTTCAACGAATTTAATAAAACCAATGGATTACTGTAGGTATGGTGAACATTCTGGAAAAAATCCGAAAAACTTTAAATAACGGTACCTGCCATTCAAGGCTTTTTGAACTTCGATTTGTTCAAGAAATTTCAATCAAAATTTGCATGCAAAAGGTCCATAAAAATCTCAATAAAATTGCATATCAAAATAAAAAATAAATGTTGGCCTTTTAAGAAGATCTTAATTTTTTTTTAAATTCAATATTTTAAGAACGCGTTGGTGAATTGTTTTGAAACTAGTTTATAAATGTATTTTAAAATTAATTATTATTTAATTTAATATAAAAATAGCTTTTTAAGACAATCGCTACAAGGTTTTTTTTGTGCTTATATTCATATTTCTTCAAGTTATCAAATTGGTTTTAAGCCTAAAGCTATTTGAAAAGTTGTTAAACAATTAAAAGAACAATTTAAATGCCCTCATTTGATATATTTGTATATATGTAATTATTTTATATATTTGTATATATGTAATTACTGGCATATTTTAAAAGTTCTTAATTACAGGCAACTTGAACATCAGAGCAAGTAGCTGCAATACAGTCGTACATTTTATTTCCATTGCAAATATTTTTTGAAAAAATAAATTAATTAATTAAGGAATTGAAGCCAGAACCATCATACCACTAGATACTAAAAATATTGTCTAGGAAAAGTTTAATAAAATCTTAACTCTTTACAATAAGATCGTATTTACTCTACAAGATCTATTTTGATCTTTTGCCTGGCGACTAGAAGCTACTTTTGTTATACGAACCAATTTCCTTAATGACATCCCCGAACAAAACAAATTCATGAAACGTCAAAATTACAAAACGAAAATCTTTGTATTCCCAAAATGGTGCACCCAAGTGGGAAAGCGTAAGCAATTACAGTCTTGGGAAAACGAAGTAAATTGAGGTAGTTTTTCCATAAAAAAAGGCTTGCTACCACTCATGTGTCCGAGTTGCTCAATGCTTAAAGTTACTTCATTGTGCTAGAAACTAAAAATTAATCGCAATTTACAACTTAGTTGCCTAATGGTTGCTAGACCTTGATTTTAAGATTAAGCAAGCGATATGTCATTTAGGATATTTGCAAAGAATGTATGTGATCAGTAAAAAGTCCAAAAAGTTTAATTTTATAAATTTGTTGAGTTGGACTTAGAAAATTTTGAATCATGAATGAATTTTTCGCGCTTCACTGTGAGAAATTGCAAGATACCAAAATCTAAAATATCGAAACTGCAGTATTTATAGATCTTGAAAAATTATATCTCACACTAAGTAAAAAAAAACATTGCATTCTCACCTTACAATCTTGCCAATGTCAACCAAAATCTCGAAAATTGAAATCTCGAATACCTACTCAAAACTGAGTTGGTCACATAATTAGTATTACTTTTATTTGCAAGATTTCGAATGCGAGTTTTTCATTCGCACGGTTTTGTAATTTGTGGCCAATTCAAAAGACTGCTGATAAAAGGTCATCTAGCTACATTAATTGGTTGCGGATTTGTTTTAATGGGATTTTAAAGTTTTTTTTTAAGTCATTCCAGGTCACTGAAGAAAATTTTTAGGTACCTTATTAGGGTTATCTTAAAAAACAAATATTTCATATCAAAGGTCACTAATTTGTTATTAAAGGTCTCCTAGATTCATTGGTGACATACACTTTTTAAAATGAATTTTCAAAGTTTTTTCATGGTTCAGTATTACTTTTTGAAAATTTTATGCCTGAAACATGATCTACTGTTACTACCTGGCATTTTATGACCAGTAACCTTTCGAAGAGTAGACATATGGGATGCAATGGAATTTGTAATGTGATTCGGTGTACGGTGTCAGAAATGTTCATAAAATCATCACATCAATTTCAAATTATTTTTACGGTAAGACTATAGTAAACAAAAAGTAGAATTCTGTATTATTCTTGAAATAAAAACTTTTATTGTTTTTTTGGCAGAAGAATTATTTTTTCAACTTTTCACGAACGATATATATATATCGTCGGCTTTCTGTCAAAACCTAGCAAGTCCTTAAATGACATTTTAATGTACTTTTGGTCAACAAGAATTACTGAATTCGAATATCAATGTCTAGTAACTGTGTCATGGTTTCTTTTGGCTCTATCAACTAGTTTTAAAACCTTTCATTATCTTAAAATTCCATTTAATTACCTTTTAAATCGGTGTTTTGTGTTTTCTAAGCAATTTTTCAAATTTGAAATTTGTTTTGACAGAAAGCCGACGATATGTATTTTTTACTTTGATTTTTGTGTTTTAACTCTTTAAATACGCACGTTTAATTAAAATAAATTTTTAAGGCAGATTATATCCTTTGAGCAGTGAAATTTTTTGTTTATGATTGAATTCATATGTCTAATATTTTATATCGGGGAAAAGCCCCAGGGGGGGGTCATGACCCCCATGACCCCCCCCTTGTATCCGCCAATGTCTGGCCCAGATTGGTGAAACTTTAAATGAAATTCCAAAGATAACCATACGAAAAGATAATCCCATCAGAATGAGAGGTGGCATTAATGTAGACAAGGGGCATAATGCGCGTGTGGCCTCACATTGAAGTATAGTTTAATGTTCGGCATGTATTTAGCGTTACGTGTATATATTGTATCACGTTGCGAATAATTTTAATTAAAACAAGCTTTTGTGTCTTTTGCGGGTGGTGGTGGACTCAATTTCAGAGGACAATGAAATGTGATTATTTTCATTCGCTCAACCAATAATCGCATTGACTAGGTCAGGCCCTTAATGATAATAATATCCTACGGGATTATTTTTGTTTCCGACTTTTTTTAATACCTTACGGAGGTTCATCATGTACTTATACATTTTAATCATACCCGTGAAAACGTGGACATTTTTTTTGGGACCAGTTCCCTGGAAGATTGAAACAGTCAATAATATCTTTAGCTTTTAGAACTATTGAGGTTTCAGATCTAGCTGTGTGAAGCATGTTGGTAGTCTAGCTCGGACTACAAAATTTGTGGGCATCTCATTTGGGTTATTTTAAAAAAATATGCCATTTGAAAGTCGAATTCAAGTTGGTCATAGAAGTTCGCCAATTTTTGTAATTGATCAGCTAAAGATTTTGTTTAAAATTATTTTTAAAATTTCTGTTCAGGGTTATCGCGGCTTTTGGTACCTCATTAATAGAAAAATTTGTAAGAATATATACCAACTGAAAGACCCTAAGATCCTTATAAAAGGTCTGCTAGTTTCAATAATTGATTAGTTATAGATTCTTTCTTACGATTTAAAAAAAAAAATCAAGATCACGAACGATTTTTTAGGACCTCATTTTGTTAATTTTACGAAAAAAAGGTCATCAGCTGGTTCCAATAATAATCGGTCAGCCACAAATTTCTTTTAATGAATTTGTATCCTTATGCCAAAAATCGTTCGTGACCTTAAGAAAAACACAAACAAAAATCGTAGGAAGGAATCTATAACTGACCAATTACTGAAACTATCTGACCTTTTATAAAGATCTTAGAGCTCTTCAGGTGGTACTAATCTTTCGAAAATTTCCCATAAATGAGGTTCTAAAAATTGTTATGACCTTGAACAGAAATTTAAAAATTCATTAAAAAAAATCTATGACTGACTAATTACTCAAAATTGTTGACCTTTTATCTCGATCTAGAGATCTTTCAGATGGTAAACACATTTTGCAAATTTCCCATAAATGAGGTGCCAAAAATCGTTATGACCTTAATTTTTCTTAATTTCATTTAAAATTCCTAAAAAAAAAATTATATGGTTGGCCAGTTACAGAAAATAGCTGACCTTTGATAGCCGTGAAATGGTTTTTAAATGGCATACTTCTTTTTTTGAAATGATCCAAATGAGCTTCCAGATGATTTTTTTTGAAACTAATTTTTAAAAAAGTCTAACGAAAAATTTGATGGCTGACCAAATACGCAAAATAATTGACCTTTTATCACGATCTAGAGATATTTTGGATGGTATAATTTTTTTGTAATTTTCCCATAAATGAGGTTCCAAAAATCACGCGTGACCTTGAGAAACCTTAGGCCTTTATTAAATGTTGTTTAGGGCTGGCCAATGACTAGGACAAGTTGACCTTTACTGTAACAGTTAGACTGCATTTTATTTTTTCAAAATTTCCCATAAAGTTATGAGGTGCCAAAGGTCCAGGGCTATATATATCGTATTTCATTATTTGTAAAGAAGGCAATTGTGCGAGAGATCATGGATAGACAACAGATAGTTCAGTTTCGTAGTTCCCTGATGAGTAAGTACTTACAGGAAATATTTCTATGTTTAAGCAGGCATATGTTTTAGAATTTTAATAGGCTTATAAAAACCTTAATTACATACATTTCTTTCATTCTTCTCTTACAATGCGTTAGTATGTTTTTGGGGCCAAATATATACTCCCCTGGCCTCAGACCCCTGACTTTGTATTACTGATTTTATCTCTTGAGGCCACAGAATCGATCTGTATAAACCAATTTTGAAACAATTTTCGATAGTCTAAAGGCAAAAAGTGCCATCCTTTTCCATTTTTTGAAGCATTTTCTAAGATCTGACCCATTTTCAATTCTCCTACATTAAGCTTTTGTAAAAAACCTATAAAATTCACTTAATAAAACAGCTAGATAATAATGCTATCGATATAAAGTTTTAATGTGTACTAACTTTCGGAAAATAACAAAACACCTACACCATCTGAAAATAAAATGCATGACTGGATCACACGTACTTGGTCTTATGTTCAAGACGCTGAGGGTTTCAGAACATTATATGTAAAGCTAAAACAACTTCCTTGAGATTTTGAGATGAAAAAAAACACCATCTAAATACTTGATTAAATATGATTTTATGGAAAAATAATATTTAAAATCCTTTGAGCAGTTTTCTTAAAAAACAATTTTGTATACAATCAATTTTTTTAAATAAAAACTTTTTTTAAAAATTTTTGTATGCATTGTTTTTAAGCCTTATTTGAAAAATATTTCAAATCTGTTCAGCTGATAATGAGAAAATTCAAAATTAAAAAAAAAACATTCTATGCGAAGTACTAAAAATAGTTGTTTTTTTGTAAATTTTAATAATTTTAATTAAAAACTTATTGGTTTTTAACATTTGTATGGAGGATACCGTTTTTCTATATAAAAGCAAATGTTTGCTTAAAATATTTTTCAGAGTATAAGAAAAACCCTTAAATAATGAGTTTTATAAAAATCAGCCGTTTAGTTTTCACAATATTTAATTTTCAGAAAAAAATTTAACATTTTTTAAAAACCCAAAAAATATACTTTTGGTGCAAAGAACTATTTACATTATTTAGGAGCTTCTGTATAAAAAAATTATTGAAATAAAAATAATCGGCTTGAAGAAAATCGGAAATAAAAAAATGGTTCTTTGTAGAGGTAGCATTAATAACCATTATTTGAAAAATGGTTTCTCATCTGAAAGTAGCTTTTACCAAACGAAATTTATTGATTTTTTTTAAGAAAAGAAAAAAATAAGATTTTGTTGAATTTCTAAAAGAATTGTATGGCAGGTACCGTTAGTTTTGCTTTAAGAAAAATGAACAAAGTATGTGGGCAGAATCACCAAAAACCACATGTACCAAGTGTTAAGAAAATCTAAATAGCCGTTTAGTCTGTAGCCGAACAGACAAGCAGACAGACCGACAGACAGAATTTTACCACCCACTTTTCGGTGTTCTGTTTCATCGTAATGTTGTTTGATTGTTATCTCGAAATTTTTTAGTATATCGCAAGTAAAAATGACAACACAAAATGTAACGCCACCCTACATAGTGGTAAGTGTTGTATGCGGAGGGGGTTTTAATAAATTTATAAAATCTGACCCAGCCAGGTTAATATAGGTATAGATAAGGCTATCATAAAACATTATCACAGAAAATTTCCAGCAGAAGCTCACTTTTTGTCCTCACTCCAATAACTTTTATACATGCGTTTAAGTTTCTGACAAAATTTTCAAGTTTCTATGAAAAAATTTAATTATTTTTTACTGTCTCAGATCTTCAAAAATTGTTTCAAAATAAGAACATTTAATTGCGTTTAGGCGAGCATTTGACTAATCAGAAAGACTTAAGTCGAAAAAGTTGGTAATTTTTGATGAAACTCGACTTAAAGTTAGCAGAACATTGTAAAGTATGGTAAATTGAATATTTTTTGTATCAAAATAGCGTCTGGCAAAAAAAATTCCAGCTTAATGATATGGAATTCTAATCTTGTTGAATAAAGTTTACAGTGGATTTTTGTTAAATAATTCATGGAAGTTAAACTGAACTTAATACAAATTGCATATGTCAAAGGCCCTCACTATGTTACTGATAAGTCCTACTGAATAAAGCCAGACGAGACGCCCCAATTTGTAGAACTAAAGACCAATAAAGCTATTTTAAATCAATAACTCAAAAAGTCCATTCCGTAATGCTAAGTCTTTTACTTGGCTGACTTATTTCAGTATTATGTATATAGAATTTGTATTATAAAAAAACATTCTTTAGTATTTTTTATTTAATCTCAGATCTTTGAAAATTGTATTGAATTTGGAGCATTCAATAAAAACTAGGCAACCATTTAACTAAACAAATATATTTGAGTCGAAAAATAAGAAACAATAAGGGTATTCACGCAACGTCGTAAGTTAACATATTGTGTAAAATGATAAATTTACGTAGAGTTTACATGAACGACCCTTTTTTAAACATTTGAAAAATGCTACGTAATTCAAGCAGAGTAAGAGTCACAAGGATGTTTGGATAAGTTTAACCAGTTTGGTTAGTTTTACGCAACAAAATCCTTTGATAAGTTTAACCAAATTGTGTAAATCATTTCCCATACAAAATTTGACAGTTCATTAACCAAAAGACAAACTTAACCAATTTGTAAACTTATCTAGGGTTTTACAAAGTTGCATGAATACCCTTAATATTTTTTTTCAAAATAGTGACGATTTTTATTTTTAAACCAAGTTTTTTTTTTGTATTCTCTAAGCATTTAAATAGCGCTTACTTTACATCAAGAACATTAATTTTACCAAAAGTTCTTGAGCATTAAAATTTATTGTTGGGCATTTATTTAGCATTTTATTAGTGCTTTTTAATGCCATCACAAAATATATATTCTGTTCAGCTTGCTCTGCTAACTTTAGGGACATGTTCTTAGTAGTTTTTAAAGAACGATTTGAATGCTTTCAGCTTTTTAAATTTTTTCCTACTTTTGTTCCTTGATGCATATTTTAAAAGTTCTTATAAGTTTCAAGTTTATATACAATGGTTCCAAGCAACTTGAACATTAGAGCAAACACGTGTGAAAGCAGCCGTGCATTTTAATTTGTTGCTATTAAAATTAAATTAAAAATTAAGATTTCTCTATGAAATTACTTTTTAAGAAATTAATTAAAAGTACCTACCTTCCCTAATTAATTTACATTTATCTATAAATAAGTAGTGAATGTTTGATATTGGTAAATATCAACAGTTTTTCTATTCTGCTACGCATCCAGTTTTTTGTTTGCTAAAGATGACCCATTGTTTTTGACTGCCCACAGTTTTGAAATATGTAATCGATTTTGAAAAATTGTTACCTAAATTTTATTAATTTTTTCAAATTTGATCCAAGTTTTCAATAGATTTTTTTTAACACAAATGACAAGACTTTTTAACCACCCTTTTTATTTTTGATATCTTAACTTATTTTTTTTTTTTTTATTTCTCTTTAATTTTTTTTTTTAATTTTTAATTTGTATGCCCAGTGTGAAAAACTCAATTATCTAAAATGACCACCCCTCCAATTTACTTAAATTCTATAAAAAATTATAGGATGTTTAAATAAGAATGATTTTTTAGGATGGTCAATTAAGATTTGAGAGCTTTTCAAATGTTCATCTTTATTTGGAGCCATACAACAAGTTCAAGTTCCTCGAATGCTTGGTTTCTGAGACTGAAATACATGATGTGACTAGCTTCTTCACCAGTGAAGTTAGCAGGACACTCAATAACACACATATGTACATAAATCTGCTTCGAAAAGTGCTAATTGTTGCTTTTGCTTCACTGTTCTTAAAACAACTCATGCTCATTGAACAGAAATAACTCAGCACGTAATCTTCGGTTGACAATTTGAAATTTCAAAAAATAAACAATGCCCCCGGATGCAGCAAACAGCACATGCTCTCAAACTGATATATATATATATCCATGACATGAACCATATTTTATTCAAATATTTTTCGGAAATAAAAAGGTGAAGGTGAAGGTGAATACACAAAATTCATGGTTTACTGTGGTAAGTAGAAATTAGCCCAGATTCCTTGAATTTTGCGAAGCTTTCTATTCATTAATTTTCAAACTTGGTAGTGCTTTTTACTAAGAATGAACTCATGTTGTTTCAAAAATAAATCTTCTAAATATGTAGTATTTATAATTTTCAGTATAAAAGTATGAAAATTATACTTGGACATGATGAGTTTATAGCCTCGGTGGCGCAGTAGGCAGCGCGTAAGTCTCATAATCTTAAGGTCGTGAGTTCGAGCCTCACCCGGGGCATTACTTTTTTTTAAGTACTTACCTAACAGATTTAACATAACAAGGGAATTTTGATTACCACTTCAAAACACACATTTCATGTCGAAAGAAGTAAAATTTATATAAATATATACCTTTATATTTATGTAAATATTTGTATACCTACTCTACAATAAAATAAATTAAATTGGAAATAAAACAAGAAAGATCAAATAAATATCAAAAATCAATCAAAAGATAACCACAAAACGAAAACATTGTGGTGATTCAGACCCGGCAGATTATGTTCAGCCCGAGTGGGTAGTTGGTATATGAAATATTATAAATAATAAGTTAATTTTTTTTTATTAATGGGTGATTCTACGAAAAATGGAAGAAAAGTTTTGGATGCAATTAAACGTTTAAACTAACTATAGTTGAGCATTAGAACGTCCTTTCAGATATAAAATAAAAAACAGCAATTTTTTGGTAATTTTTAAAAAATTAAACAACAAAGATTTTTTTTCATTTTTCATCATTCTTTTTTAAAATCGTTTAACCCTTGCCTTTGTAGGGAACGTCACTAAAATGTAGTTCGCAAGAACTATAAAAAAGATTAAAGTCAAGAAAATCTTAATCCGAAGTGCAATCGTTCGCTTAAGTACACCCTAGTATACTTCAGAACAAAGATATCTCAAAACCTCTCGCTCGAAAAATATTCTTTTTGTTCGCCTAAATAAATTGTCTTAACATCGAAAGTAAATAGCACGAAATTTCTCGTATCGAAAGTCAATTTCCATTACGACGAAAATATTCCAGTAAAAGATAAAATCGCCCGTGTAAACTTTACCCTTGTGTTCGGGCATAAGGTGTTCCGAGCCGTCCCGGACCGATCGCCAACTTTCGCCGTATTTCATTTCGTCATATTCCCATCAGATGAAATTCAAACAGGGTTCTTCGTGGTTGAATTTTTTGATCGAGTTCTTTTCCTTTCGAGTTGTCGGCCAAATCATTCTTTTTCATCCATCGTGGTGTACTCTCAATGTACAATCAAAATAAGTAGCAAACGAGTTGAAAAAAAGGCCATCGAATGTTCATATTGAATGTAACAAAACATTTTTTTTGTCTCTGGATAAAAGAATATATCCAGTGCCATTACAGGATTCTCAAATCCATCTACTTTGTGGTAAGCAAAAGAATATTATTATTTGACAAATTTGTCCCACTTAAGGCAATTAGGAAGGTGTAGGCCTACACTGAAAGCTTTCTTTCATCAGATTTAGTTTCCCGAGTAGTAGAACGATCACCACCCACAAGCAATTCTACCTACATGGGGATAATTTTTTTTGATTGGCCGACAGACCAGTACCCATTAAGATTTTCCCCGAATGGAAAAGGTAACCCCCACAACACTCAATAGCCATCAGGTAAGACTACAGAATATGAAATCGGTTGAAAACATAACCTAATTAAGTTCGTTCAGTTAGGAAGGTGAGGGCCATCCCTCCCACACAACAACAGATTCTCTAGATCCTCTTTTCTTTTTGCGCTGCTGACGGAGGACTTAAAATCAATTTCTTGATCCAAAAAAGAAATAGGGGTGGGTTCATCACACGCAAATCCGAAACCAAAGTGCAGGAGTCCACCCTCTAGTTTTTCCTGCGCTGGATTGTGTTTCCGAACGAAGCGACGTACGAATCTAAAAATTCATGTGCACGTATGTAAGAAAAAAAATGTTTCTGTTAGGAAAACTTCAAAGTTAACCATTTATTAAATAGGTACAGTTTTCGGCCAAGAAATTTTCTGTTGTCACATTTTGATTGCTCCACCGTAACGTCATCACAGCAAACGAAAATTGACTCCTGGATCTGAGCTCCAGAGAGAAAAGTTTAACTCCAAAAGATGGATTAATACGATTGTATCACAGAATTAGGCCTAGCATAAGCACCTCCAGCTGATCTTCAGTCCGTCAAGTGGAAAGGCAGTTGCCCCGATGGAACAAGATCCATGTAGGGGGAACAAAGAGATGAATTCTTCATTAGAAAAAGGGAGGAGACAATTTTTCCCTGTTGAGTTCTTTTAGAAGAATCCGGGCAGCAAAAAAAAAGAAAGAACCTAAATACAAAGTAAAAGAAAAGAAAGGATATGGATAAAGAAATTGAGAAAATACAGTAAAAAAAACTAGAGGAACTAAGTGCTGAAAAAAAGAAAGAAAATATTAATTTAGTGCTGAAAAAAAAGAGGAAATGTATTAGAAAAGCGAAGTGAAAAATTAAAATTTGAGTGACAAAAAAACAAAAAAAGTTTATGCTGAAAGAAAAAAAGTAGGTAAAAGAAAAAAGATAAAGGTTAATAAGGAAAAAATAGAATAGACCTAAAATTAAGATTAAATTGAATAATTTAACCGAAGGAAAGTAAGCTTAAAGAAAAATAAAGAAAGTTAAAGCTAAAAGGAAATTTTAAGTTTGTTAAAAGGATTAGGGTTAAGGATTAAGAAGTCCTAGTTATCTTAACGATACTCACTCGTTAGAAAAATAATAATTAGAACTGGGAGAAAGTATAAATTAATGAAAAGAATTAATAAAAATAGTTTTTTTTTAAGTGAAGAACAATTGAAATGATAATGAAATTTGATTCACGAAAATAATCGAAGTTGCTTGGATATCAAGCACAGTTTTAGTTTTCAAAATAAAGTTTTTGTTGAGTTTATGATAAAAGTAAACAAGTAACTGAGTTAAGATTAGGGATGGTGAAATTTTACCATTAGTAGTTTTGAATATGTATTCAATTATTTTAAAACCTGAGTAAAAAAAAAATAAGAAGTTATAACAAATGATAAAATGTAACATCTCGCACATCGCGATCATACCTAATTATTTTTTTGCGCTACCAATCTTAAAAAGTGAATGAAAATATAATTCGGTTATTATACCCCCCGTTTTCGACTCAAGACAACTTTAAATTTAAAAGATTTTCAGCTATAAATTCATCAGGTCTTCGCCAGCTGCTGTGCACAACAACTGTGGAGTTCCGGTAAGTGATTTTTTAGAAACACAAATTGTGCGTTATTTCCTTTTTTTGAGGGGATAATTTTGAAATCTTCGAATTTAAATTTCAAGATGGATACGAATACATAATTACATTCATGCATACATATATTTCGTTTTTAATTTTTTTTGTATGAGTTAAGTTAATAATCCGATGAGTGGTGATGATTTTTAAATATTTTTTTTTTTAAGAGCCTGAAGAACCTTATTATGAGTCGGTAAAAATTCAGTTTGGGAAGTGAGTGAAATGGGGGTGAAGGGTAAGACAAAGTTTCCCAAAATTTAAAGGGAACTGAATTACTTCCCCCTTTCGATGAGGGCCATTACAATGTTTGGGAGCACAAGTAATGGCATAGGAGTGTTCTTGGGTAAAAATTGTTATATTAGGGAGTGCTAAAGGGTGCGTACAGAAGCGCTCTGAGGACACGACGACCTATGTCCTCTGCGAAGTACGAAAAATATTTTAAACAAAAACTAAATCTCGGGCCCACCATTTTCAAAGATGGTTAGATACTAGGTCGATTGACATCATAGACTAAGGTCTGATATAGAAGGTAACACTGTCCTTTCTGCAAGTACCAAAGATACCCCACCCCCGCTCCCATCGACGGGCTAAGCGTGGCAAACTAGCAGGCCTTTAGTTACAATGCGTTCTGACACCTCTCTCGACGCTTGCCTGGACGGGCCAATGTGTCTGTAGACATCGGTCCTAAAGGTAAGGAATGCCATTGGAAGACAATTTTTGAGAGGAGAGTTTTGAGAATCTACTCGCTTTTTTTGTCGGGTTCTTTTCTGAGCTTATCGAGTTGAAAGCTCGGTCTTAGTGTTTTAATGATCCGAGTAGGTCAAATGTCTCTCTCTTTTCTCGAAAGGGCTGACTGACATTGGTAAAAGGATACAACAAATCAATTAATTAAATGGAAGATGAGAAAAATGGCAAATGGTGCTCTTGTGTCCTGAAATCACCGAAAGTTGATTAGTGTAATATATTCTGCATGGTATGCCATAACACATGAACATGCAGCCCAAAATTATACCGTTACACCTTAAGAGAGATGAACTACCCCTCAAACCCAGTTTTTTGGGTCACCAATTCAACAACAAACACAAATATAAAATTTTGGGCAATTCGAAGACTTCACCAAATGATCTGCTATAATTACACTGGTCGACTAAAATAAACTTGGGTGAATGATTTGCATTTTTGAAATAATGGCAGATTTGACTTGTAAATTTAATACTTGTTTCTGAAAAATTCTTTCACTTGAAGAATATGATTGATTTGGAGATTAGAAAAATAAAACTGCTGTGCCTAATTAGCTCAAGTTTGGAGAACTTATTCTATATAATATAACCTTTCACATGAAACCAGATTTATTAACTCACATTGTAAACCGTTATTTTGAAAAAAAAAAAACTGCAGAAATTTCAAAATCCGGTAGTTGTTATGATTAACTCTATAAAGCCATCTGACTTGGAAGGTCCATAAATGCAAGTATATACAGAAGATTATGATCAGTGGATTTAAAAAAAGAAACATTTAAGGGTATAGTATATTTCACTAGTAGAACCTACAGTCAAACCAGGTTTTGACGTCATAAAAATAAGTTAAAGGTTGGACTTTTTATTTAATTGTTTCTCCTGGTCTACATAATTACAAAATTGGCATCTCAACCTCCCAGCGCTTCCCACCCCACTCTAATTTTAAAATCGATTAATTTGAATACCTATTGGTCTAAAAGAAAAAGTGTGAATTATTAGATAAGCTCAAAATAGTTTGTCCATTAAAAGATTGAAAGAGGGAATGTCTCCAAAGAGCTTACATTTTTTTACTAGAGTGGTTTTTGGGAACTTGCTGTTTTGGGAAGAAAATGAGTTTCGAAAAAAATTTATATCTTTTAGTAAAATGAAATACAGTTCTTTCAGGTGCTATTAGAAGTTTTGCTTAGATATATTAAGTGGTGAAGTAATACGACGTCAAAAACGTGTTTTTGAAATGTCTGAAAACATCATGTTCTAGAGCAATTTAGACTTCGGATTCGAATTAACTGTGCCAAAATCTTTTAAAAAAAAGTATAGTTTGATTTGAAGGTGATTTTCGTTGCAGACCAGTATTATTAATTTCTCTAATCTAACACCCAACTGAAAAATTGAAGAAAAGAATATATTTTAATAAATAATTTTTTCTTGTAGCTATAGCTACACTATAAATGGCTACTGAATTGACCTGAAAATGATTGATATAGAGGACCAATCACGTGCAAGGGTTTTATTATTATTGAAAAAAAATCTGACTCCCCTAATGCACATACCTAGTTTCAAAAATATTCATCGACCTGTCTTGAAATATTGAATTTTCCAAAAAAAAAAACTAATATTTAAAAAAAAAAATTTTAATTTTGAAATACCATATTGTTAACATTTTAAAGGAACTTTATGAGTAAAAACTTTCATTGAAATCGGTTGATCCGAACAAAAGTACACCATACCTAAATTGATTTACTTATTTTCTTATCAAAATCGTAAGAGCTGTTTTAGATATAAATAAGCTTTTCCTTTTGCGGATGTATGGTTTGCGAATTTTAAAAAGAAACATTTTTGCAAATTTTGAAAAAGAACTCTAATTTATTACGATGGTCATTTGAAATAGTTGAGTTTCTCACAGTGGTCATCTTTCAAAATTCGGAAAAAATATTTTTTATAATTTTGAGTAAATATTTCCGGTGTTCATTTAAAAAAGAAAAATGGAAATAAAAAATTTCAAAAAATTAAAAACAAATGTTCCTAGAAATAGACAAAAAATGAAGTGAACCATGAAAAAGGTTTGCATTTTCCATCCCCAAACGATTTTTTTCCACCCTCTTCATGCAAGGGAAAGGAAGGGAGAAAATCAATAATTTGGCCCTATGGTTACAAAGGTGCTGAATCCAACGAAAGTTCTCTGGTTGGTTCTGGATTTACAGATCAATGTTTGACATAAGCGGCATCCCTTTTCTCATTCTTCTGACAGTTTTGCCATTTTGGCAACACTTCTTTAAAGCAAAGTTAGGATATGAACTATTCGTATACTAAAGCTCAATCCCTCAGGTTAAAATGACAAGTATATCCTCATACCGTGCTCTAATATATGTACATATGTACCTATAGGTACGATTCTCTTTAGACATAGGTTTTTGTGTCACAACTCAACAAGCAGTGCCCATGAATCAATTTCAATCAATTAATGAGACATGTGTGTGTATGTGTGTATTGCATACAAATTATTATGTATCTCTATCTACTTGTTTAAAAATTTGATATTTTATTGATAATCTATTCGTTATCAATAAAAAATTATTCGTGTGCGAACTTTGTAGGTTCATTATGAACTTTCAAAAATTTTGGAGTATGTAACTTAATAGTTGCTTATATAGTTGCTTGGTAAGGGACTTTTGAAGCATCATCAGGCAGAAAAATTCAAAAAGTCTAATGGTGTAAATATTTCAAGATTCGCATAAACTTGCAACGAATAAAAATGACATTTGCACTTTATGTGTTGATCAAAATCAAAACCCATTATATCCACTTTTAAACAAAAATGACTTAGGTACGAGGTTTTGTTGGTATCATTCAAATACATACGTTGGGCCTAATTTTGAATCCCAAATCTCATTTTATGCCATGGAAATTAGACCACAAAATCTATAGTTGATTTCAAAGCCCATTTTATCCACTTGAGTTTTTGTTTCAAAATTCATTATATCCAATTTTTTTGTTCGCATCAAAATCTATTCAAAATATATTTTTAATTATAAACTTGAAATTCAAAAAATATTTTATTCATGACTTTAGATGAGAATTCCTGATTATTTGTGATCAAAAGGGTCCTTAGCAAGCAACTTGTTAGGTTGTATTGATTTTTATTCCAGTTTTATGAATTTTTCTTTAGTATATAAACCAAACATATCTTAAATCAACTAAAATCTCGAAATAACGCACTCAAAATGATTTGCTCACGAAAACGAGGACCACATTTGGAAACGGCGATTAAAATAGCTAAGGTATTAGTGGAAGGCACTCTGCAACATGGTATGACAATTTTTATGTGGACCGCAAAAAAAATATTGAAAAAATTGACGCAGCAATCAACGAATGCTATCGCACGGCAGCAGGGGCATTAAAAACTACACCAATTGCAGCACTCCGAGTCGAAGGGAGATATACTTCCTTCTAAGAACTTGGCAAAAAGAGAGCAGTAAATATAGCCAGCAAAGGGTTAGTCGACATCATTCATCCGCTACATACTACACTAAAAGGAGAGATGCTCTGCAAAAAAACAAACCGAAAAAATTCTACTTCAGCGTTGACAAACATTGTGTCCTTAATACCCGCAGCACAAATAGTTTTCCCCGAAATTAGTTTGAGAAGCAGTTTTAATCCCCCACCACCTTGGAAGAGGAACTTGCTTAAAATCGACACCAGCTTAGCACAGTATAGAAAAAAAGAAACTCCAGATGAACAGTACCGTAAGCTGCATATGGATATGATAGCCTCTTCTAACACAAAACGTATCCTTTACACCGATGGCTCTTTCAAAGACAACACTTCCTCATATGCAGTGATAGAGTTTAAAACAAATGGAGAAACAAAACTTATCCAACAAGGACTATTGTGGGATCTAGCTGGTAGCTACATCTCTGAACTTACAGCTATTGAGAACGCCATATCTTTGGTCCAACACTTGGATGAGACAATCATTATCTTCACTGATAATTTGGGTATCCTTAATGGACTTCGCAGTGGACTTAACAAATGCCCAGCCCTAGAAGCTATCAGAAGCACTCTCAACTTAAATGCAAACTTAACTTTAGCTTGGGTGCCAGCACACGTCGGAATAAAGGGAAACGAGTTTGCGGACATATCAGCTAAGGAAGTCAGCAAATATCCTCTGACTGTAACAACCCCTATATTTTACCGACTCACGAGAAAAATATTTGACTCAATCCAGAGGACGCAGATGGCTGAAGAGTGGAAAACTTCACACACATTTCTTCGAAGCTACCACTTCTACCCAAATCATATACCATACCACACACACTTCACAAGAGATGACTGCATAAAACTGCTACGAGTCAGGGTAGGAAAAACCCTCTTCACGAGTCGACACCTGTACAGCAAAGAGACGCCAGAGGAATGCCGGAACTGTGGAACCGCCCTAACAATTTGGCAATTATTTGTAATCTGTCCAATATCCAAGCTAATAAGAGATCCACAACAAGTTCACACACAACTCGCAGAAATTTTAGACCCAGCTAACTTTAACTCAATAAAAAATATAAAAGATGTAACTTCATTACACAACAAGTTTAATGACATTTAAATTTAAATTCATTTTTCCTAATTTGTTTTTCTATTCCTCTTCCAAACTTTGTTTTTCACTAATAATGCATATAAATAGTTAAAAGTTCTAATTACTTAAAGTCACATTTAATAAAAGATAGCATCATATGGCCTGGTTGCCCTGGTGCTTTTTAATTAAATAGTTTGTAAATTAATTTGTAAATTATTTAGCTTTAAATAAATAAATAAATAAACCAAAATATAACTACTTTTCTGATGGCCTCTTTGATGCGCTGGGTAGGAATCTAACCTCAGACTCTTGCATGTCAAATTTTTGAAATATTCGAAAGATGCGTTTTTGTGCAAAAGAGAATGGGCGTTTCATCCTGTTACAATTTCAGACCTAATTTCAAATAGCATTCATTCATTGAAACCTTTCAAATGATTTAGGTCAGAAAGTGTTACAACAAGACTTAAACACAATTTGTACATGAAAAGATTTATAGTCCAATGTAACAGTTATTGGGCTATAAAACTTTCCCTTTACAAGATACAGAAATAGAACGCATTGAGACCTCTCCACTGAACCTATTCTCCTTTCAGGTCATATTATTTCTCGAGATAATTTTTTTTTTTCAAATAAGATTTTATGGTCTCTCTGAAGACTGAACATTTCCCGTCGAAATTCTTTTTGAATCTTTTAAATTTCTCCATTCAACTTTGAGAAATCAATAATAAGTTTTTAGCCTTCGTCTTAAACTATCTAATTTGAAAATAATCAAATACTTTGGAGGTTAATTGAAGAACTTAGGTTCTACAAAAAATAAATTAAAATTAATGGTTTAAGCTTAAAGACACAAACTGAACAATGACGAATTGTGTGAACCTCAATCAGTTTTCAATTTAATTCGAGTTTAACTAAATTAAAAATTTTGTCTACCAACACACAGTGCTTCTTTTTATTCATAAAATGTGTTTAGATCTGTTACACTGATATCTTTTGCAAGAATAGAGATATGACAGATTCAATTACACCAATTGAAAGATCTCCTTTTGCCAATAATGAAACGTTTCTAACTCAAAAATGGCGATAAGCCATAATTTATCACTTAAATACTGGGGTGGCGATATGCCTTCTTAGAATTGCAATATATATATAGAAACTAGGTACATTAATACCTTAGTTAGAGCTTTCAGATAACTTGAAAAAAAATGATAAGATATGAATATCACACACAGTAAGGTTCTTTTGGAACAGAATATGAATCAATAACAATGAACCAATAAATTTTTGAAACAAAGTCGCAGTTAAAGTGTTGTTGCCGGTGGAAAAGGAACATAGTTTCTCAAGTTTTAACTTTGTTTTCTTTTCAAATTGTTGCGGTTTTCTTGGAGTTAATGTATAGTTCACCGAATTTCCTTTATTCTATTTGACAAGTGGTTATTATTTGGTTTTTTGTTTGTTAATTTGGTAACATTTAGATTTATCTACCAACATTTTGGAAGTGATAACCAAAAGTATGAATCAATCAACACAACCTTCAATGTCAATCGATCAAAAAAACAGAGGTGGGGTTCCGGAACCAATTTTTGTAAATAACATTACGAATCCACCTCAAATAACAATTGAAACGAGCTATAGACCAACACAAATGCCGCCATTAAATGCAGAACAACCGCGAAGAGGATGCTGGGCGGAGTCACAAAGGAACAAACCACAATCAAATTCGATGAATGCAGGTAAAAATTAAGAGTTTGGAACGAAATTCCGAATGTCATAATCTCGAATGCCAGAGCATCCGGAAGTGTGTCTTTCAAAATATTGTTTATTTTTTGTCTATGTTGTGTTTTCACGTCAAAATTCTGTCCACCGCCCTGTGTATAAGTACGTCTGTTCGTCTGTACGTTCATCGAACATCGAACAACATGAGCCAAATTTGATGCAGGGAATTCGTATGTGATTTCCTATGAGCGCTGCAGAAACAGGCGCTTCAGTGCCAAACTGGCACTTTTAAATAAGTTTGGCACTGTGGCACCCATTGGCACTGAAACATTTTTAATCTAGCACTCATTTTTTTTTTAATAAATTTTAAATATCATTCATAAAGAAACAAACTCATTTAATCATTTTGTTTTTAATGAGCAAACAAACATCGTTGAGAGGACAAAGGAAAACAATCCAAGAATATTTTCTTTGAAAATGTCCGTTCAAGTTTTCTGTTAACAGTAATTTTTTTTATTCAGTAAGAAAACATACAAATAATAAAACTGGTGGCGCTACAGCTCAAGGAGAACCAGGGCCTAGTGACTTACAACTCTCAACCATTCCTGTGTGCGTGTTATTTGCAGGAATGAAAAGATAATATAGTTCTTAGTAAAAATGACCGAGGTTTCAATTTAAAAAAAAAAATATTTTCCTCAAAAAACAAAATACATTGTGCCAATCAGCTGGTTTTTACCAGAGTTTTTTTTTTTAATTATTTGAATATGTACACTGCGCATCAATAGTTTTAGGCCACTATTTTCGCAATCGTTTTTCTCGATAAATAACTACCACTGATTGATGCCACTTAAAGAATCTTTTAAAAAATTAAAAATAATAGCAAAACGTTAACTTTCTTTATTTAAATCTTCTTATTATTTTTTTTGTCCATAATCAATAAGAATGCCTACTATTTTTTTTTTTTTTTTGTCAATGAGACTTTAAGATGGTTTAGATTGGAATCTAACAGTTTTATTAAAATCAAGCTCCACGCTTTTTAGAAAGCTTTGATTATCTTTAGGCTATCAACCACCTTCATACAATTTTCGATATAGCCGTGGCAAAGTTGTACGTTTTTCGATTGAATCCAGTTTTTTTTCTATCTTGCATGTACGAACATGGCTGTTACGAGTATCTTGTTTGTAAAATTTAAGGTTCCAGTCTGTTATCTTTGTATTTGGCCATTCTAACAGATATTTGTAACTCAAATTTAACTGTTCCATGATAAGTGAAAGCGTCCCGACTGTGAATACTGGTCAAAATAAATTCCCCTTAACTTAAATCATAAACATAAAAATTCTTAGCATAGAATGCGTCATGATGAACTTTTTTCATCCGAAAAGAACCTTTTTCTATTCGTTGCTCCAAACAAAGTCCTTGATGAAATGCATATGAAATTCCTTGTTTCACTGCCGTAAAATCTTTTCATCTCTCACGCTGAGTGTTATCGCTAGCTTAAATTGTATTTAAAACCGTCAAATTATTTGACATTAATAGTGCAGAATTCTAGGTATTCTGTAGAATTGACCACATTTCCAGGATTTTTTGCTTAACGTGCGTGCTTTTAA
Source organism: Dasysyrphus albostriatus (assembly GCA_946251815.1). Lineage (NCBI taxonomy): Eukaryota > Metazoa > Arthropoda > Insecta > Diptera > Syrphidae > Dasysyrphus > Dasysyrphus albostriatus. The sequence continues at coordinate 58,368,761 of OX276337.1, forward strand.
TTTTTTTCCATTGTTTTTAGTATCTGCTAGATTTTTTTTTATAGTTGTGTTACTTCCTTCTATTTCCCATGCTATGGCCTGACACTTCCTGTTCCTTAAAATCTTCTGTCTATTTAGGATACCGTCAAAGTTTTGCATGATCCCAGTTAAACAAAATTAAAATGCTGTTTCCTAAGCTTTCTCAAATATTTTAAATTGTTAAAATTATTAAAATAAGGCACTATATTAGATTTTGCAAAGCAATATTTGCAATGGCCTCAATAAAGTAACTCAACCTTTTATACTCATTTTTGGCAGTTAATTCATATAACTTGTGAAATTCCTATACATTTTCAAGTAACTACTTCAACGTTGTCCTTTTTTATTGGACAATATGTATACATACCTACTCACAGGTGTCAAACATTTCTAGGAAAAATATTTCTCACTGGTATTTATCGACAAAAAAAAACTTTTTCGAAAATGGTGACCTCAAACAAGTGACGGGCAGTTTATATGTATGTATTTTAAACAAAAAATGCCAGCTCGATGAAATTTGCCGAAAGATTCCTTAAATAATGTCGCTCAAAGCAATGGATAGAGTTTGTCATGAAACATATTTCTATCATGGTCTCTTCTAAAAAGCGCTGCTTAAAAAAAATATTCTCCAGCGTATTTGAACATCCGATTTTTTTTTACTTGAATTCAACGTCTTGGAACTCTGTGGCACCCATCAAAATATAAGTTGGCACTACAATATTTTTTTCAGCTGCAGCGCTGTTTCCTATTCCTAGTGGAAGAAGCTTACATTTTTGTTTTGAGATCATCTGGAACATGTTACTATCCTAAAACAATTTCGATTATTTTAAAAATTCTCGAAAACAACTCTCACCACTCGGATTAAAGTTCATATACCAACCTATGATTTCTAAAATATAAATGAAATGTTATTTCTATGTTTATCGATCAGGGTTTCCTTAGCAATATTATACCAAAATAAAATAATAAAACAAAATATTTTCACACTTAAAAACAAATATTTAAAAATTAAGTATGTATTCAAGAAGTCCAAAAATTAATAAGTTCCAGTTATAGAAGATATTTATATTGAGGGTTGCCACCTGTCGTTTTCTTTTTGAATCATAATTAATTTTGGTACTGACAATTTGTATGCACTCAAAAAATTGACACAAAGTCAGTATTATATTTCTTCGATACGAAATTACTGCCTGACCAGAAAAGATTGCTGCAACTGAAGCTGCGAGCTGCAGCTGGAAATAGCTGTCAAAAAATGACGTAGGTATAAGTACAGCTTTCTGACATTTTTGTCATTTGGAGTCAGCTTTGTGAATAAAATTCAACCCAAAAATAAAAATAGAAATGGATAGTGATGGAATGGAGGCTAAAATAACCTTACGTCTTTTTCAGAGATAAAAATTAAAAAGAGCTTGACACTCCCTTCAACCCTCCCATGTAAACACTCGGATGAGCTCACAATTTTGAAACATCAAAAAAGCAGCATGCAAAAGTTAAAAGTTGGCCTACTTGTCCAGTTGCGTGTGCTTCTCTGTCTGCAGCAACAATGTGTTCGTATCATTGGATTTGTGTGTATTTAACATTTTAAAATCTACTCCAGTTGCAGCTCCGTCTCCTTTCTGTTCAGCCAGTTAATCGACTATCACTACTTGAACTGCGTTGAAAAATATTGCAAAATTAATTAAAATAATTGTGTTTGTGTTGCTAAAAGACTACCAATTTTGAATTAAAATTTCGGTCAAAGTAATGCAAAACCGGTAGCTGCTAACTTTCCTCACTGTGAGTAAATTTTATGAGACTGATATTTTGCTGATTTAAACCCGACAATATTTCTGTGTTCGTCCTTTGCCCTGTGCGCCTAACAGACAAAACATTTTTTGCCGACTTATTCAGTAGTATACAGAATTATAAGAAAACCTTCTCAGTAATTTTTTGTTCCTAGTTTTAAAAAATATCTGTTGGGCGCTTTGATTTTTGGTATTGTAAACTTTTTTCATTTCTGATATTTTAAGCATCCTGGAGGTGGGTCTGAAACTGGGACAGAGGAATAGTTTTTTAGACAACCTTTTCAAAAAATTCATCAAGAATCACCACAAAAAAAAAAATACAAAAAACGTTGTTTAAAAAAAGGTTTTCTTTTCCCAGTTCGGCTCCAGACCCATTTAAAGAATTTCCTCCGTCAGACAATACTCCATTGGAAACACTACCAAAATAATCTGAAATCTTTTGTGTGCAAAATATGATCAAAATCAGTTAAAGAGTTTTCAAGAAATTCGTAATAAAAACAAATGCACGACAAAAAATTGTCCCACAGTCTGCTGCAGAAAAAAATTATTGCAAAAACGATAAAAAAACACCTCTAAGTTTCTCGACTTAAAATGGCTTCAGATTTTAAGTCGAAAAACTGAAATGTGATTTTCTCGTTCCCACTTCATTTAAGCAGTTTTTATGAATTTAGTGTCTGTTGCTTTTAATAATCTCTTTCTTTGGCAAATTCCTACTGATTCTTGAAAGTATTTTTTTATTCAAACAAAAATTTTCAACCGTTGAAAATATTTTCTTCAGTTTTTCTTGTACAAATAACGGCTTCCAAATACGATTTTTTTCATTTTTAAGTTGTTTTGTTCAACTTTGACATTTGACATTAATTTATTCAAATAAACAAACAATTTAAATTTTTTTCATTTTAGTTCAATTCAATTCAAGTTCAATTCATTGTCTTAGAAAAAATTTAAATTTTTTTCAAAATTACCTTAAGCAAAAGCAACAAAAAAATTAAAATTTTTGAATAAATATTAATGAAAAGTGGCAAACAGTTGAAAAAAAAAATAGTTAGAAAAAGTGTAGTCCTATGGTATCCAAGAACTGTGGTTTTCGTTTTGATTTTTTTAAAAAATCATTCATCATCATCATCATCATCATCATCATCATCATGATTTTTTTAAAAAATCAAAAAAAAAATTGTTTTAAAATTTTGGTAAAAGGAAGCAAATCGGAAATTTAAAAAAAATGGTTCTTTGGGGAGGTACCATTAATAACCATTTCTTGGAAAATAGTTTCACATCCAAAGGCAGCTTGTAGGTACAAAACGATATTTATTGAATTTTTTAAGAAAAGTCATTGAGCTGATTTTGAGAAAAATAAGATTTTGTATAATTGATAGCAAAAATTGTATGGCAGGTACCGTTATTTTTAGTTTTTTAAAAAAATGATAAAAATATTTGGAAGAATCACCAAAAACCATTATGTACCAAGTTTTAAGAAAATCAACCCAGCCGTTTAAGCTGTAGCCGAACAGGCAGACAGAATTTTGCCACCCACTTTTTACCTAATTTTTATTTTTTGCACGAATCCAAAACGTGCCTTATAGAACCTATAAGTTTTTTTTCGAAAGAAAAAATGTTTTTTTCTGAGAAATCCACTGTCGAAAGAGGTTTCGTACCAAAATGTAGTCTTCAGAACAAAATTTCGTTTTCTTTTTAAAATAGCTTGAAAAAAATCGTAATTTTTGGTTTAAAATCATTAAAAGGAGGGGTCATGGTGAAACGTCAAAAAGACGCTATAAACCAAGTTTAAAAAAATCGATTCAACTACTTAGATTATAGCTTAACAGGCAGACAGACAAAATTGTGAAACCCAATTATTTCATTTTCCATCGTACCAGAATCACTAATTTGACAGAAATATAGAGTTTGATTTCATTAACAAATGCATAACTTGTCACAGTAGTTATTTATCTATGATAACCAATATTCAATATCTATCCTTTATTTCCCGGAGCAGTATCGAATTTCAATAGCCTGGCTTTTTATTTAAGAAATTCGGCAACGGTATGAAATCGCGCACACAAATTGTTCGTAATTACATCTCACACCAAAAAATCTCACAAATATCAAAAAAACATCCCAACTTAAAATCTCGCAAAATTAAATTCCACTAATTCAAATTTCACAGTAAAATAATAAAAACTTAAGAACGAACAATTATTTTTGGCAATAAGCAATAAGCTTTTCAAATTGTATTTTGAACATTTAAAAAGATTACCTGACATTACAACTGAATATACAATTTCTGTTCTCTTTTTCAATTTCAACAACAATTGAAATACAAGCAATAATAATTATGAAACCATTTAAGACACTCGATTTTTTTTTACAGAAGTTAGGAAATCTCGCAAAATTTAAATGCATAGCAACAAATATTTCTCTAAATTTGAATTTGCGAGATTTTGATTTAATTCGCAAAATTTTTAGTTTGTTTAATTTTTTAATTGTTAGATTTTTAAAAGTGGGATTTTATAATTGCGAGATTATAAAAAGCGATATTTTGTAATTGCGAAGTTTTAAATGCGAGATTTTAACTTGTGAGATTTCGCACCCAACGCAATTTGTTGTTTATTGTTTCATTACGATTTTTGTAGAAATTATTTCTGCATTAACAGCAGCGTATTAAGTCTTTTAATTAAAAACGGGCTAGTAGTTTATTAAAAACTGACCTTACCAATATTGAAAATGGCGCCCAACGCAAATGAACTGGAAACATGAAAAGTATAATTTAGATTTATTATTATTATGGCAAAACAGGTGGATAACTAAAGACTAACTAATACAAAATTAATACAAATAAAACTTCTTGAGCAGAGCTGTGTGATTAACTTTGAAAAAAAAAAATATATTTTCATATTTTCAGCATCTCTTATTTCCATGTCCAACGGTATGAGCTTGGCGTTGAGTATTGGTTTTGGACCATTTGCTTACTCATCACATATTCTTATATGCTGGTTCATTGCTGCCATTCTCGGTGCTTGTATATCTGCTCTCCTTGCTCAACATATCTCAATACGTAAATTCAATGTAAGTTTAAAAAAAATCAACTCGATTTGATTATTTCATTTCTTAAACAAATTAATCTTTTCTTTATAGTTTCTTGCATGTGGTTTAGTAATTTTAAATGGAGTTCTACTCATCATAGAAAAAGAGTACTCAGGAACAATAATTGTTTTGGCTCGCTATTGCGATGGAATTGCATTTGGTTTAACTGTGATACCAACTATTCTGGCCGGATCTGAGCAATCAGTAAAAAGAATGAGAGGAGCGGTTCTCAGTATGCAAGAACTTGGTCTTGCTAGTGGTGCTTTTGTGATAACAATATTGACGACTTATACAGGATTCATAACATTATGGCAAGGCATTTTGAGTGTGGTTTTTGGTTTAATGGCATTTGTTTATACATTTTTCCTAACACGTGAATCACCAGTATTTCTCTTGCGTAAGAACAATGAAATTGAAGCAGTCAATGTTTTGCGTAGACTACAGAATCCAAAAATAATTACCGATGAGACCTACGCCTTGCTGAATGAGAGCAAGGCTCTGCTAGAAGAAGATATGAGCAGGGGAATTGCCGTTAATATTTCCAACAGCTTAATACCGATGGTCAAGATGATTCTCTTCCGATGCTTTGTTACGATGACCTTTTGTTATCCACTGTCTATAGTATTTGTCATGACTATTCCAGTCGATTCTTCTATGAATTTTTCCTTTAAATACTTCTACATCTTCATCTATGTAATGTGCCGAATGTTTGGAGTATTTGTTTCTCAACTGGTCATAGATAACTTTGGACGCAGGACACTTAGTACAATTGCACTGCTTGCTCTAGGAGTAATCCTTATTGTGATAGGTTCCCTCGATATGAGCTACTTCAAGGCGGAAGATGTAACAACAGTAAGAAGTTTGTTGTTCGTCTATCAATTTATTTCTGGCATTTTGGCACCAGCGAGTACTTGCTATTTGAGTGAGGCCTTTTCAATATCTGTGAAGCCATATTTTATATTGGCTATCATCATCGTTGAGAATATTCTTCAAATAATCATTTGCTGTGCAATAAGCAACTTCTCAGCTACAACATTTTGCTTCACGTTGGGAGGTTTGCAAATCTTCTATGGAATTATTTTCTATTTTATCATGCCTGAAACTAAACAAACCACTCTGCGCCAGGCTTTGGAAATGTTCCAAGCGAAATATTACGGTGTTAGGAGATAAGAAGTAGTGTGGCAATCAAGAATCTGCAACTAGTAATCCTTGTTTTATCGTTAATGGTGTTTTATATTTTGTATTTTTTATATTTAAACCTCTTAAGTGTAATGAAATATTATTTTAAACCAATAAATCTGTAAATTAAATTTATCATACAAGGAATGTATGTATCGCATAATAATAACTAATTTGTATAAATATTTCTTAAACAAAAACTCCTGAAACTTTTTTTTAATTACTAAATTTGTGGAAAAGTATGAAATAAGATATCGTTTTATTTGCGTTTGGAAATAAAGATGAAACATCAGGATCGGCATGATATGTGTCTTGCAGAGTGATACCTTAGTCGCTTCTGGCTTGAGAGATGACTTTACTCCTAAAAAGCATTCTTAATCCAAAGAAGCAGCAATTGGCAAGAGTAATTCTTCGTTTGCTCCCAGCACTGGTGTCGTTCACTGAGTTCCTGTGCAGATCCGCAGAATCTTCCTGTCGAATATTGCAAGTTTCTTCATTTCATTTGTGATTTTGCTGTCGTATACCAGATGGGAAAGCAGTAGGTGATGACAGGTCTGATGAGCTGCTTGTATTGGCTAAGTCCTTTCAGTTTTTGCATTAGCGGATAGATGCGATGGAAGGCGAAGTTAGCTTTTTTTAGTACAGCTGCTATGTGAGGATTAAATCGGTAGGTATAACTCATTGAAATGTTTTCGAAGGTATTTAACCTTAATACTGCTGACAGTTGAGTTCCATCGGGAAGGATGATCTTCGTGTTCCAGCAATTGGTGGCTGGAGCTTCCTTTAATACTTCCTGAGCCACTTGGTCATCTGAAACAGATCAGTTCGAATTTGGCCTAATTGATTTTGTAGCCCCAGCGATTTTAGTACTTATATAGAAGTCTGACGTGGGCTTCAACTCTTCTAGCTGCAAATATCGGTGACATGGACTTGGTGTACGTGAGGGAGTCGTCGGCGAACAGTAGTTTGGACGTATTCTGGCTGTGGCTGGTCTGAAGTATATATGTTGAAGAGAAATGGTCCTTGTTTAGACCCTTGTGCAACTCCAGCTCTGGTTGTCCTCGTTGTTGATTGGTAGCTTCATATTTGGACGAAGAACGATCTGGAATGAAGAAAATTGCAAATAATTTTAATTAATGAAGTGGAAATCTAAGTTGGAAAAGATTGTGAACAAGTCTCTGTATTCATACGCTGATGTCAATTGAGTATTCAGTATTGAGAAAGTATCCGACAGTCACTTGATGACAATTTAATGAGAGGGCAAAATCGTTCTGGATCTTTAAATGTGGATGAAGTGTTGAGCAATGTTCCCGGAATCCAAACTGCATATCTGAAATTATGCGGCTATCGCTGTAGAAAGATGTATGAGTATTAGTTCCTTGAGTATCTTGCTCATATTGCACAGAAGTGAGATGGGCCTGTATCCAAAGACGTCTTTGTTGTTTTTTTTTTTTTTTTTTTTGATTGGCCAGAAGTTTTGCCCTTTTCCATTTGGTGGGGAAGTAACAGTTGTTGACACAATTGTTAAGGATAATTGCGAAGAAGATTTTCACCGAATGCCGCAGTCTCTTCAGGAAGAATTTGGAGATATTGTGCGGTCCTGTTGATTTCTTTGGATGACTTCTGTGAATGAACTTCTTTATTTTTTCCGGAGAAGTGAACTCGCGGTGAACCTTGAGGTCACTTGAGGTCGGGATGTGTCCATTGTCGTTCAAACATATCCTTTCATACCCATCACACATATTCCCGAAATAGCTTGAATGTTCTAGTATTTGCTACTAGAGCTTTCCATTGGGAAATTTCCCATAAATTTCCCTCTGTCGAGCTTACATTTCGACGTTTAGTACTTAAATTTCTAATGCTCACCAAAGCTCTCCGTAGATTGGTTTGTGTCATGTATAATCCGGAAGATGGCGCTTCTTCATTTGAGAGTCATTACGGTACAAACTTGAGAGTCATTACAATATTCCCAAAAACTCAATCTTTTGTAAAGACAATAGAAAAACTCATTGAATAAGTTAAAAAAAGGGAATTTTTTTATTAAAAAATAAATTAATTTGTTTTTGGAGTTGTCTGGTTTTTGCTCCGATTTTTTTTTTTTTTTTTGAGGATAAATTTAAACTTCGTTTTCTTCATCCTACATTTACAAACCATTGCAACAACTGTCGTTTTGCAATTCAATATAATATTTTGTAAGCTGAAGCACCGTTTAAGGGTCAAATCTTCAAAGATTTCGTAGGTACCTATAACAATATTTAAATTTTTCAATTTTTTTTAACGTGAAGTGCAATAACTAGACAGCTCCAGTACATCACAAAATTGCATTTTTCTAATTTAGAATCAAAAAAGCTGAGTTTTTATTACTTTTTGATAAAACTCCCGAACTTCATTTCTACAATGGCACCCTCTATTTCCTCGAATGTGCGCTTCTAACACTATGTAAATTCACTCATGCGTTTCTCAGAGAATAATCACACTGGACCCTTTTCCATATTTTTTGGTATAACTCGGAAGCTAGGTTGAATATGAAAATTTACCCTTTTAAAACATTTTGTTCAAAATTAAATTTTGTAGTGGGTGATTCAAAAACCAACATACACAATTTCGAAAAAGCAAAGATTTTTAAATTTTTTTCTCCTTTCGGTACAAGGATAAACTCAAGTGATGCTTTAATAAAATAAACTAGAGTCCTAAGGCCTTTATATGTTAAAAAAGCTAACTTAATTAAAAAATGTTAGAGATAAAGCCATTAAAAATTAACCATGTCTTATCATTTTTTGCAGTTTTTGTCCGAAAACCTATTTGTGGGTACAACATGACAAATTAAGCATTCCTTGTGCCTTGTACCAAGTCTTATATTAATCGGACCAGCCGTGCTGTCTGTAGGTCCAGAAGAATTTAAAAAGAACTGAAAAACAAAAAAGCGAAGTTACCTACTATTTAAAAAAAAATATTTGATCAAAATCTTGAGTTCGAATATTTTAATAAATGTGAAATTGGTTCATATTGTACCGAAAAAGGGGGAAATAGTAAAGTTTGAATGGATATACCTCTGATAATTTTGTTTTTGAATAAAAATGACTTACCTATAAGCCTTATAATAATCAAAGCCTTTAGTCTCTACTTTTTTATTAAATTTTTTAAACCATCTATTTTGATAGAAAATTTAATTTTGAACAAAAAGTTTTAAAGGGTAAATTTTAAAATTCAGCTAAGTTTGCGAGTTATACCAAAAATACTGTGACCATTATCTCAGAAATGCATCGGTGAATTTATTAGCATTTTCGGTTTTCGGCATGCTCATAGGCAAAACAAACATTCAGTAATAAAACTCTTGCAAATAATTTTTAAATGCGATATAGGAACTATAGGCCAAGTTTCGGTTTCGGACAGAAAAAAATTTCGAGATAGCAATCAAACATGACATTACGATGAGGGTGATGGGTCGCACAATTTTGTCCATCTGTCCGAATATCTACCTACACAATCAATTTTCTTCAAATTTTGAACTAAAGGTTTTTTTTTTAACTTTCCAGAGGGGAAACTGAAACTGTTTTTTTAAATTTTCGATTTTATCATTTACGCCACAGACAATTTCCTTAAAATATTGTATGCAAAAGCTCTTTCAAAATGCTAATAATATTGCATATCAAAGTTTTGAAAAAAAATAAATTTTGGATTTTTAAAAAAATAATATAAAACTTTTTTTTTTGAAATTCAATATTTCAAAAATGAGTTGATGAATTTTTTTGAAACTAGGTTTAAATATGTATTGTAACGACTCTCACATTATTTATACTATAGTGACTCTCAAATGTACTTTCATATAAACTGTAAATAAAATATTATTATTTTGCGTTTTTTCTTTAATGGCAAAGCTTTCAAAAAACTATTTACACTCATTATTATAGACAGAGAGCCAACGACATAAAAAGTCATGTATTTGCATACTTTTGTAATTCACATCGACAATAGCTTTTGAGGGGCTGAACCAATAAATTGTCTGCCCACCTTAACACGTGTCGAACAAATATTTCGCTTACAATTTTGAACAATTTTTGTCATAGGTCAAACTCTCTGAAGTCAGTCCCTAAGAATATAGAGAGCAAGGAAGTTTCCAAAAACCACTCAGGAATTCTGAGGATTCTTGGATATCCTGAGAAATCCTGAGGAATCCTGAGACATCCTGAGGAATCCTAAGATATTCTGAGGAATCCTGAGTGGTTTTTGAAAACTTTATCTTCTCAGGGACTGACTAAAGAGAGTTTGACCTGTGACAACAATTGTTCAAAGTTGTAAGTTAAATATTTGTTGTATGCACACTTTTTCAATTTGACCAATAGGCATTGAAATAAATCGATGTTAAAATTTAACGTTAAATCTTACACCTGTTCGACACGTGTTAAGGTGGGCAGACAAACGGTTATTGGTTCAACCCCTCAAAAGCTATTATATTACAAAAGTATACAACTATAATATTGAGTGTGAATAATTTTTTGAAAGCTTTGTTACCTTGTAGTAGGTTAAATAACCTACAAACTGTGCTAAAATAAAATTTCTAACATTAACCATTTAAAAGTGGTAAGCGAAAAATCTTTACTTTCAATACTTTACCTTTTTTTAATTAATTATTTAATGACAAAACTTCTTCAATTTTTTTCAATTTCAATTTGAAATTCATTTTTTTTCATCTCCTTAGAATACAAATTTATAAATTAACAATATGAAGTAAGACAATGGCAAGTCCGTTTGTCAGATTGACATTATTTCTTTTAAGTTTTTCTATATAAGCAATTTACAATAAATTTATTTATATTTATATGTACATAGGTATACAAAAAAAATTGTTTTAAAAATTTTCTTCGATAATCTAAGCTTGCTTTGCAAAACTTATAAAGATTCCTTCAATCTATTCCATTTAAGATATCGTGCATTTGCACCTCACTCAAAACATTCGCTTTCCATACCGAACGTCGTACCTCTTTCAAAACAGAGCATATGCATTTAAAGTGCTAAATATCTTCTCTTTCCTCCATATTGCAGAGCGAACATAAAATCGGCAGGTCATCTCTATGTGGAATAAAGTTCAAGCTCAGCAGTTCTCCTCTTTCTTTAAAAATAAGTGATATTTCTTCGACGTTGTTGTTATTTTGGAAATAATTATTTTCATCTAAGTCATATTCAAGCTGACTGTAATAACACCTGTATATTGATGATCTCGCAGATTCAAAGTAGCCGCACCGATATTTTACATCTAGCTTTTGTAAAAGTCCATACAATTGTCATTTCCAGTTGGCTACATTTTGTAGAGGCAGCTCCAAAGTATAGTTACAGAAGTCTGCTAAATCTAACCATTTTTTGAACCAGAAGGATTATTGGTTGATAATGTGTTCTGCAAATTCTCGGTATCCTGTTGCTGTTCCATTGTAGGATTTTCAAATTATAATCGAAATGCAGCTTGAGTGTTGTTATATACAGAGGAGGAAGGCCTATTTCTAGGTACAACATATAGTTTGGAGTAGTTTGCTGAGGTCTAAACAGCCTTTTAAAAATATTCTTGGTAATTTTTCTACGCTGTCTGAATCCAAAAACACCTAGATGCGTGCTCCATAACACATGATTGACTTTGCAGTGGATGCAAAATCTTCGTACTTTGTATTAAGTTGTACCAAACGATTTGCCATGCAGTTTCATTGAGTAGTGTTTAATGCATTCGTGGCACTTCTCTGAAAGATGTTTGTCAAAACTGCTATCACTTGAAATTATGATTCCCTGCTACTTATACCTTCGAACGACTTGTATCTCTTGCACACTGTAGAAAAGCTGCCCATTTCTCGAATATCTTCCATGTCCTCTTCGAAAAATCATAGCTTTCGATTTATTTAAATTGATAGTGAGATTCCATGTACTACAGTATTCTGGAAGGCGGTTAATCATTATTGTAATGAAGCGGCTGACTCTGCCATGATGACGATGTCATCTGCATACATCAATATTTTGATATGGATTATTCCAACTGGAAGGATTTCACTAAGATCATCAATGAACAAAACAAACAAGTCTAGACTAAGTCCACATCCTTGTTTAAGTCCTGCTACTGTCACGAACTCTTCAGAAACATTCCCGCCATCCCATACACTTGAAACAGTATTGTTGTATAAACTTTGGATAACTTTGATGTATTTATAAGAAAATCCAGTTTTAAAAAGTTTATAAAATAAAGCTCTACGATCTATGTTGTCGAAAACAGCCTTGAAGTCGACAGAGAATACATATAACTTCTTGCTTTTTTCTATATATGTGTGAACAATGTTTGAAGTGTAAAGATGTGATCTACAGTTGAGTAACCATCTCGAAATCCAGCTTGAAATTCACTCAATATTCTTTTTTCCGTTTTCCATTTCTTTAAGCGCGCTTGCAGTATAGATGTGAAGACTTTTGTTGCGGAGTTCAAAAAAGAATTTCCTCTGTAATTATTAACATCATTCACATTTCCTTTTTTTATGCAGTGGATAAATGATGGATTCTTTAAAATTTCTAAGAACTTCACCTTTGTCAAGTATTACATTTGTTTCTTTTGTAATAGTTTCCAAAAACTCTTCTGTGGAATATTTGTATTTAGTATTCTGTTGGTATTCTGTCCTTTCCTGCGGCTTTATTATTTTGGCATTAGGATAGCCCTAGTTTCACTTCTCCTTTCGTTATAATTGTATCCAGAATATCATCCTCAAAACGAGGTGGGGCGTATAGAAATTGTTGAGAAGTAAGAGCTTGAAAGTGGATCTTAAGGTTCTCCATATGTTAATAGTGCAACTTATTCGAGGCTTGTTGCCGTTCAAATGACGGAAATGGCGTTTTTCCACAACCAACAAACTTCCTTGCATCATTTTCATAGAATTCAACAACTTCCTTATTTAAGAGATAAAAGCAAAAATCTGAAATTTAGGTTCTTTGACGAAATTTTACAAAAAATTATATTTCTTAAATAATCACTCTTAGAAAAAATTACTTCTATTTTTTTATAGAGAGTAACCTAATGCCAAAACAGTAGACACAATTGTTCTTGATAACACTCTCCGTTCCTGAGTTATAAATAAAAAAGTGGTATTTTTGTCAATTTACGTTTTTTTAAACGCCGGCCGATATCTTCTTACTTATGAGTTGAAGAAAAAAACTGTTAAATTATTTTTTGTAGAGAATTATATTATCTACAAGTTTTGTATCCACTACTTTTCAATATTATTTACCGTTCCAAAGTTATACGTGAAAAACTAGTATTTTCGACATTTGAACGTGAACAACTTTAAACGCAAGCCAAATTGGTCTGTAGACTTTTGCATGCGTTCCTTATCCACAAATTAAAATAATTGCATTTAAAAAGCCTCACGTGGATTTTTTCTGCAGGATATTTTCCGCAGTGAAAGTAAATTTTTCCTGGGATATATAACAAATTTTTGGCTACGTTTTTCACGGGCTCCAAACTCACTTCTATTGTATAAGTACCTTTGTAATGAAATGGGTCGCATCGACAACTGATATTTTTCCTCTTCTTTATTGTCATATTTACTCAACCATGAATAACGTGGATACTTCATTGCTAATTCCACTAATTAGCACTCACTTGTCATACAGGACAACGTTTTTTTTTACCTCATTTCCTCGTGAGAAAAAGTTTACAGACGAAACAGTCACAACATTCTAAAATTGTACCATATATTTTCAATAAAACAGTTAAGTAATGATATTTCATTTTACTTCTCTAATTTTCCGTTTAAAACCCGCATAATAGACTTTAAAATTTACAAAAAAAAATAAACTAACAAAAGAAGTTGTTCTTGTGTTTTCCCTTTATGTCCTTAATTTATTGTGTTGTCATCCATTCAAAATAAACTGACCATATCTCTTTTATGTTTCCACTTCACTTTTTGACTTGATTCCGTGGACTTTTGCAACCGAATATTTTGATTTATCTTAAAAACTCTTCTTTAATAGTTTGTTGAAATACACACCAATATTGTCGAGTACATATTAACGCCTATTAAACGCATTTCAAAGGGTTGAGGGTGCTTTTAATTTGTGAAAATACAATCAACCCTTTAAACCTACATTATCGAGGCTAAGGGAATGCCCGACTTAACAAAGTGCAATCGTGAATTCTATTATTTAATATATTAAAGAACATTGCCCATCGAAATAATACAAAAGGGTTGACATTTTGTTTTGAATTTTATAATGGATTCAGAACATTTTGTCCGATCTTCCAATTCTAGAAGGTTTTTTTTGGCGTTGTAGTAGATGTAGCAGTAGAGCCCGGACAGGAGGTAAGAACATGCATTTTGATTTTATATTCCTGTGCAGTGCAATTAAACAATGCACTTACACTTACCATTAACATGGGAAATGTATGAAGGTACATAAGTAGGGGTTGGAACGACACTCTTCTTAAAATAGTCGAGTTTTTCTATGATGATGTTGATGTTTTTTTTTTTTCTAACGGCCTACGAACACAGAAGGCAGATGTTTTTATTGCATTTTTTTTTTGTATTCGTGTGTGTGTTGTTTGGTGAATGCTTGTTTCTATGTCAAAAGATGTCAATGAGGGAATTTCTGTGTTTCATCTTTCATATTTGATTGATTAACGATCATTGGTTTGTACCCCTTAGGATGAATTTTTTTGTTTTTCCTTGAAAGGGTGCAAGTAGTTCCGAGGAGGTTTTTGTTTTTTTTTTAAATAATTTTTTGCTGGAATATCCTAATATCGTATCTGATTGATTGAAATTTTCCACTGAATTAACGAGAATAATCCTTATAATTTTTTGTATTTTTTCTGCATTTAGTCGGGAGTGATGATTTTTGAATCCACTGGGAAGCTTATAAAAAGGATTTCGTTTTTTTTTTTTTGTTAATTCAATCAATCGGTTTACCTTTATGTGGAAGTGGGTAATGCCTTCGTTTTTTTATATTAAGACTTCAGGAATTAGGTATTTTATATCTCGATAAACTTATACATGTTTATAATGTTTCAATAAGATATAGACGTCATTTCGTACTCAAAGCTTGGATTGGAAGTTTGGGGGTTTTTTAGTTGTTCTAAGAAGAGATTTTAGTCAACTGTTACAATCAGAATTTTCCAAACATGAGCCAAGACATAACAATGATGGCACTCCTCAGTGTCATCAATTAAATGTAATGTGGATATACTTACATTTATTGGGAAAAGGTTTTTGCAAGTAAAATTTTCAAACATGTTGCAACAAGTCAACCGCACTTGTCTTTTACTTGATTACTTTAACAAACATTTCGGCTCTATTTCTCTTGAAATCATTAGTGAATATATGTTTCGAAAAACTTGTCGATTTGGGAAGAAGAAATTCATTAGGGGTCTTCGCAGTTTCTATTCTTCTCCAGGAAACATTAAAATGTTGTCAATTTCCAAATACCTACATTTTTTTAATTTTTGAAAACGAGCTGATTTGGGTTAAGTGTTATTGGTTTGTCATTTGTCCGCGTTGATCTCGTTATGTTGTCATCATTTTCTTTTGAGCACTGCCTCGATTCCTAGATCCTATATGGCTTTTATTATATACGCAGGTGTAGCATCTTCGTTCTAATATTGTAACCTGTCCAGTAGTTTGGTCCAAAATAACCAATTTTTTGTTTTATGACCGGCCCGGCATAATGTAAGGCGGTGCTCAAGCAACTCATTTTCTTAAGTTTTGCTATAAAATCCCTTGTATAAATGTTGGTGTATACTGGGTTTCTCAAAATTTATGGTTGATATTTTGGGGGGATGATGTCTGGTTTTATTCTAAGAAAAAAAAAATATGGGGGGAAAATTCAAACTCCATGAATTTTCGAAAAATTGACATACAATGGAAAGAAATGATTTAGAATAAAAGCACATATAGCGTGTTATATATTTTTTAAAGCCAATATCCTATTTTTTTTTTATTTGTTTTTCCAATCAATGTATTTCAAAGAATAGTTTTTGAGAAATTTAATTTTAAAGCGAATATTTTTGAAAAACTTGTGAGTTTTTGTTAAAAAGTTTGATTTTTTTCAAAATTTCGTGTATATGTATAAGTACCACTGTTTTTTTTTTTTTTAATTTCAATGAATTACCTTTTAATTTTTAGTCATACATTGAAAACTGAATGTAATGCTCTTTTTTTAATTATTGAGTATTTTCTCCATCAAGGACTCATCTAAGACTACAATTAAGTATTACGAATAATTTAACGACTGGTTTTGCTTCAATTTCGAAATTCAGTTTTTTCAAATGAAAGCAATAGCAACAGACAGTTTAGTAACAAATTATTTTGACTAAAAATGGTGAGGTGGATTTAGTTATTTTCAATTTTCTCAAAAACTAGAAGCCCATTTTGCATCTGGTTTTCAGTATTTGACCTAAAAATATTTAAAACCTAAAATATTTTATTCAAAATGGTACAAAAGTTCATATAATGAAAAAAAAAAAAAAAATAATATGTAAGAAAAATCATTGTTCTTATCAAAATTTTGGATTTAAAAATTATTTTTTTCAAGAACTATCAATCAAAATAAGGTTTTTAAAAAAAAAACATTAAATAAATAATTTCTGACCTAAATGTAGCTGAGGGCTTTTTCTCCAGATATTACCACTGTTCTGCAATATATGTTTTTCTGTTTTAAGTCACTTTTTAGATAGTTGCCCCTCTCACCTCAGTGGGGAGACACAAACCCCCCATCTAATACTATTTTTTTTTCGTTTTTTGACCCAGCTTACGCTCTAGAGCCTCGGTTCCCAAACTATCTTTCGCAGAACCCTAGGGTTCCGTAAAACAATCTTCTTGCAGTAAATTAAACAAATTATTTTCTTAAGTAGTTTCAAAAAAACTTTCAGATTAATTTTTATTGAAAATTCCTAGTTTCATTTTTTGTATAATTGAAAACATTATGGTAGTTACAGGAGCCACTGCATTTTGCATTATTATTCACTTGTTCTTGAAGTTCAATGCTTTCCAGCTATGAGTTCTTGCAAGGAAACATGCTACAGCTCAGAACTGATATTCACCAAGATCTTAGCAATACTACTTTCCAGGTACTAATTTTGACATCGAATGGGTACAAAAGTTTTCCATTTATAATAAAAACTCAGCCTTGATTTTGAAATTTTTCGTCATTGAATTGTGACTGGTGGCGAATTTTGACATTTATTTTACATGAGTGATAAATAAGAACTAGTCAAATGAGTGCCACGAAAATTTGAGTTTAAACTCGAGCGAATTTTTCATTTGGAGATTTGTAGAATGCGTTATAATGTTGTTTATGGCGAATACGTGTTTGAAAGTTTGCAACAAATTGGTTGGGTAGAAAAATATAAAAATGATAAATTTAAAAATTTCAACTTAATTAAGGCCGTGTTTTTTTTTTAAATCATTTATTCACTTTATCAATAAATTAAACCAAGAATTTGTTAATATTTGCGCTTGGAACTAGCTCAGCAAATTTATTCGCATTTGTAGCTCATGTGAAAGGCATTTAAGTGTTGGGGTTCCAAAATATATTTTGACTTTAGGCGTGTTTTATTGAAAAAGTTATAGCTAGCACAGTAAAATTTTCTTTGACAAACAACAACAAACCCAAAAGTGTTGATAAATAAGTCAGGATATAAAAGTTGAGATAAAGTTTCGTTAAGTTCAAACTTATGTGGTGCCGAAATTGGGTTGAGTATAAAAGTAAGTATAGCGTTTTATTGGTACTTGCATTACTGCGCTAGCTATAAATACCAATAAAATGCACCTTCTGTTTAGGGTTCCACAGCTCAAAAAGTTTGGGAACCACTGGTCTTGAGTTTTGAACCATTTTATAACAAGTGCACCGTATTTTTCATTATACTGTTAAATATACTATACTTGTTGTTATAAATTTAATTTCACCATGATTTGACTGTGAAGGGGGCTTGAGGATCCTCAATCATATACTCGCAATTTCTCTCAATTCCTATTTTCTTTTTTTTCAGAATGTAGACTAGTCGCCAGAGTCAAACAAAATTTTCATAATTCAAAAATAAACCTACTAAATGAAAAATGTTATAATTGGAAGTTGAGCAGGGAGCAGCTGAACTATTCAGCGGCCATTTTGGAAAACGCAGTTTAACCTAAATACATAAACAAGTTAAAAGTTGTAAGAATATTATTTTTAAAAAAATCCAAATTTCTTTTTTTTTTATTCTGAGCGTTTTTTGTAGAATTTATACATTAAAGCACACATTCAGAATTTCAGCTGAAGAATTAACGTTTAATCACCAGCTGAAGTTTTAACAGCTGTTTTCTGAGCTCAAGCATTTATTTTTGTCAATATTTCAAGTAAATCCATTAAAATAGAATGGATTTTCCTTTTGGAAAAATTAGCAAAATTTTAAAATCTTATGCATGAATAAATCACAATTAAGTTCGATACTCGGGAATAATGTGTGACAACTAATTATTTCGTGTCCTAATTTTAACAGAATTAGTGTAAATAATGTGCAGTCGGAAACCAAAATTTAATATTTTAGCTGCAGTTTCGTGCTGCTGGGCCAAAATACTTGGCCAAATTTTGGTGAGAATTTTGTATGTGATCGACATCTTAGCGCGATCCAAATACATTAGTTAAAACGTGTTTTTTTTTCAAAATGGTGATTGAAACAACCATCAACAGCTAAGCCATTATGTTCTAATTTCATGTAAACTATCAATACGAAATATTTGTTGGTACCAAAAACACAGTTTTTACAGTTATAAGTCCAAAAAGTTCATTGGGCCCAAGCAAGTATGAAAGATATGAACAGATGAGCTAAGGAAAAAAAATTATGTTTTATTCAATTCATTCGCTAAAAACACTAGCATGCTTTACTGAAAATTTAACCTGAAGAGTCAAGGCAAAATGTAACATTTTTTAATCAATGCAGAACCTATCGGAATTTTGGTTTTTCAATTTCAGGAAAAAAAAAATTAATATGAAAATATTAGGTGTTCCTCTTCGGAGCTCTTCAAATGCATTTTATATGTAAGTTTTCGGAACTAACCTCGTTTGTTTCACCCAACGCTCTAAGGGCTTAGACAAAAATGTTGTATTTTTTCAACTACCTACGTTGCTTTTTCATGTAATTCTCTTGACTCTAGACTCTAGCCTCTTGAAAATACAGCTTAAGAATATTTAAAGGAAAGCCCCAGCAGAGTTTTTTTATTTAATTTCCTTGAAGCTGGGGAAAACAACAGATTTTAAGTTATGAAGACTATTAAACCCCAGCCTGTTTTTTTTAGCTCCATTGGGCTTGGGAAAAACCTTGCCAACATGCAAATTTGCTAGTCCCATTCTTATTTTGTTTTTCATTCTCTTTAAGCTTGGAAAACACATTTTAGACGTACGTTTTTTTGCCACAACTTTTATTTTTCATCCTTCTTTTAAGGCTTGGATTAAATAGAGCCTACGTACATTCAAATAGCTTGGTCTCGTCTTCGTTTTTTCATCCAATTCCCTTGGGGCTTAGAAAAAACAAAGCAATTTTGTGAGCCTCAACCTTGCATTAATAGCACAATTTTCTATAAGGGCTTTTAAAAATACAACTAACTTATAAAAACTAACTCTTCCAAATTAATCTGGAATTAATGATTTAAAAAAGAATCATTCTATTTTATCAAGTGTTTTAAAAAATTAAGGGTTAAAAAATAAATTCAAAATTGATGTGATTAAATTAATTAAACGAATTGGCTTGGCTGTGGGGTGGACTTTAACCCCCCCCCCCCTGTATCCCCCACTGATGGTTTCCCACCTAGAGAAAACCATTACAAAAAGAAATTTATTGAATTTTTCCAACAACATTGTGAAACCGTTTTTGAGAAAAAAAGATTTTATAAAATTGTTAAAAAAAAAATATTTAATTTATTCTAGTAAAAATTAAAAAAAAAATAAAAATTTTATTATGATTTTCTTGAAAATTGAAGAAGGAAATATGTATTCAAAGTTAAATCAAAATCATCATTTTCGACAATATATGAATTAAATGGAAATTTCTGTATAGACGGCACCCTTTATATAGATGAGCTAAAACACAAACTCAAATTTATTATCTTGGATCTCACATAAAAATTCGCTGTACTAAATTTAAATCAAATCGACATACCTACATATGTATGTAAGTATATCTACTCGTTTATGGTCTCTCTCCTTTGCTATCAAATAACAACCTAAAATTTAAGTCCCAAATTACAAAAATTTAAGATTGAAATGAATGCTCACAAAAAAACGGGAATTTTTGTTTTTCGGGTGAAACTCAAAATAGGCGATAAGTGAAATGTCAATTTTCCGCTTGGAATTTTGTTCACGTGAAACTCATTACAAGGTTGATTATTTTAATTCGCGAAATCAACCATTACTGATGCTCACATTATAAACAAGTTCAGACTTTTTCCGGCATATAATATACCTTTTTATACCAACATTATGTAGGTATGTACAAGCATGTAGGTACAATATGAATTGAAATTGAAACGCAATTGTTAGTTAATTAAGCAACCTCCTTCCGCTGTGATCATGATCATTGCTGCGATAAGGCTTAAAATAGAATTATGAATCGCTTCACTTCCGTAACGATTGACGACACTTTGCTTTACATTGTGAGTGCGAGGTTCCTAAAAACACATTACCTGCCTCATAAACATACATAAATCAAACCATGGCATAACACTTGGTATCTGATGGTTCTTGATTAATCATTTTTTATCTAAAGCAATGTGAGGGTTGGCTGAATTAAATTATGAAACTTCTTGTATATATGAATCATTCAGCGATTCATATTATGTATAGACATAGGTAAGGTACATATATGTATAAGTAGGGATATAAAAAAGGGGTTCGTAGGTAAGGTTGTCTTAATATAATTAGGTACAACATTATCGCGATGGGCCACAATTAGGTAGATACGAGTATTACCATTGCGAGTGCAGCAGTTTATATAGATACAAAACATTTATTAGAAAAAAAGGGCCATTCTTGAGTGAACTGATAGATGAATCATAACTTTTAAAATGTCAAAACTAAAAACAACTAAGTACCTCACTCCCTGACTGTCAAATGACATTGACGACATCTTTCTATGACTTGTTTCAACAGGGAAAAGGGCACTGCACTAATTATTAACTGTCAGATAATATGCTAATCATCATATTATAAAACGGCAAACACGAACTTTGTGGTACAATTTTCGCGGTCTACAAAAGCCGAAGGAACATAAGTTATACATCATTGGAACGGTTTTTTTGCACAGAAGTACAGAATGCAAACATTTATTAAATAATTGCACCACAAAAACTAAAAAACAATAAAATAAAATTGTCAAATTGCCAAATAAGTGCGAGCAAGAGCGAGACCGACAACGAGTAATTATTTGTTTTTATTTGTCGTCAACATGACGTTTCGATTATTTTCCATCACCAACCAATCAATTTTCCAGCAATGACTGGAAAGATTATTGGAATGTCTGATGGCACCGTTCACTGCTATAGAAAATAGTAATAAATAGCTCAGATTTTCTCTACGCTAAAGACAGCTTTTATTGACAAATAATATTATTAGTTCTCAAGTTTCAAGGGGACTGGACGTACTTGTCTACATAAAAGCAGAAAAATATGTGATGGACAAAGCTGATCGCTGTTACTTTTGGGGGCTATAGGTATCCCAACTCAACAAAGTACGATGGTGCTCGTTCTATAAGAGTCAGGCATTGTCGGAATCATTAACTCCAGTAAACAATTCAACGATGAATTGGAAGTGGTGGTCAATATAAATAGCACATCTGAACCAAAACTAACCAATCTAAATGGAAGATTTGCCGATTCCAGCATTTGACCATTCATCATTAGCAGTAAGTATTCCTTCACCTATTTGTAATGTTTATTTTGCTAGGGCTTCAAATTCGACTTGGGCCATTCAACTAACCTAGTCTAAAGTTTAGGGAATTCCAACAAAAACTAAGTCACAAATAGCTACGAGAAAATAAATTTTGAGTGAAAATTCTATGTGCAACACCAAGAAAATTTAAAATTTTACACCCTTCGCAACAAATAGTACTGTATACGAATAAATATTATTTTCGAGGCGTGCCTTTATAATTCCTTGAGATATAGTATACGTAGACAACCTACTAACGACACGACGACGACGACTATGTATTTAAGTGACTTGAAATTCCATTGATTGTCACCGTTCTGTTTCAGGGTAATGTGTGACAATTTGTCAGGTCTCACAAAATGCGTTGGCGTCAATCTTCTTCCTCCAGCAGCAGCAACAACAGTAAAAAACAGTTTGAAACATAGCTAGTTGAAGGTATATAGTATAAATTTGTGAAAATCCATTAGATATCGGGTCTGTTGCTAGTCTTCAGATCTAACAACAAGATATCGCGAATCCCATTAGAGCAAGCTGTTGTTATAAAATTTGATTGACTTTCCACGACACATTACGACATTTTTGAAGCCACTGCGATCTCTAAGTTGGTCTCTTTGAATTTCTGCCTCTAATACTCCTTATACACAATACATATATGTTATTTGCATGGATGCAATTAGTGTGGGCGATTAAATAATTGAATTGAAGTTTGTTTTGATTCATTGTAAAGTTCTATTCCCATCAGCCTACTCGAAGATCAAATAATTAACGCGTTTGGGGTTGGAGTGTTTTCTATGAATGATGTATAGTCTTTTATTAATGCATTTATCTTTTATCCAGAGACAATTTTTTATGAACTTTTTATTGTAGGTATATATCGATCCTCATAAAAAAAAAACATTTTATACAGCTTGATGGCATTTTGTCAATGGCACGCTTGCCCAATTGGAACACAAAAAATAAAACTGACTGCAATAATGGTGACCGAGATAAAAGTGTAACGACATGACATTGCAATTGAATTGCTTAGATGAAAGGACTCATCATCATCAACTACCACTACCACCATGCATCGCCAGAAAAGGGATGCTATATACGAGATGCACCAGAAGTCATTGTCTGATGTTTATCGGTTCATTGATTTTCAGAAGCAAATTCTTTCCCCTTTTCCACAAAAAAAATCTTTTGTATTTTTGAAAATGACAATAAATTGAATGATTCTTTCCAATGCCCAATAATTCCCCTTGGTTTTTGTGTTGCATGCCCTGCGGGATACTATACTATCAGGGTAATTTTTTTTCGAAACTGTACACTTGAGATGAAAATGCAAATTATGTTTGAATTAAGTTGAAGAGTGCGATCTGAAGGGCCAAGGAGGGCACATTGAAGATGGTTAGATGTAATTATGACATTATTTCAATTTTAGCAATTCAAGTTGGCCATCTTTGATGTACGTACATCTGCCAGTAACATTTTCCATTGCAAAAGTCCATTAAGTCAGCAAAATCAATCAGATATTTGAGCTTTTAAAAAACCATGCTGCCTAGTCACACACCTAAGACTTTCGACAGTCTATTTGGAGCATTCCACGAAAAATGGCAATTAACTAGATGTCAATTTTAAAAAGTTGTTTCCGAGACTAATTTTATACGGAGATGTGAAGCTTCTCATGCTACCCTTATAAAACAAGTAGATTTAAAAAAAAAAAACAATTCTTAGTTACCTAATAATCTCCCGGCTGCTTAGGTTAGGTTAGGTACAGAGAGGTGGCTGTCAGTAAATTAATACTGACACACTTAGATCAAAGTTGGTCCATTGTGATACCTCATGGATCTGGAAGACTGCTTCCTTACTCGTTAAACAACTTAGAGCTCCTAACGAAGCGAACGAGATTATTTATGTCGATGTATGCCAGGTCACTAGGATCGTTATAAAAGTAGTCTCCTAGGTGGAGACTACGCACCCCCCCCCCCCCCATCCCCCAACTGCTTTCATATACATTTTCGACCATAATTTTTCTCAATATGGACAGTAATTCAGTTTGTTGCTGCGATGCGATGTGGTTTTTATGATTTATGATTTGAAGTAAATAAATTTAACAAAATAAAGGGTAGGTATCTTAAAATTCCTTTAGAAAATAAAAAACTTACAAAACAGAACAATTTTCATTTATTATTTTAAGGTTGGAATGAACGTATTTTGCTGTCCCGCACGTAATGCTTTAGAAAATGTTCTTAGCTTACTGCCATTTTAAAAAAGTTTGAGAAATATAAGTGAAATTGGTAAACAGAGTTAATCTACTGTAATTTAAATCCGAAAGAAATTTAAATTTACATTGAATAGATTTTGTGAAATTCAACTTCAAAAGTTGTCGCACACGTAACACTTGAAAACATTAAATCATAAAAAGACCTTGCATTTCTTTCTCGAAGTTATTTTAACATTATTTTTAGCTTAAACAAATCGTATACAGCCAATAATAATTGTTGATTAAATATTGTTCACCTTAAATAATGTCTAAGACTACCTTACACTAAGGCTGTAATAATGAAGATGCAGTTTTGTACCTTGTATTCTTTTACAAATAGGTTACAAAAATCCGTGAAAAAAAACTATTTTACAGATAGCGAGTAGTGAGGCTACATTTGTTGGGAACATAAATCTATTTCTGGAAACACTACACATTTATTTCAGTATTCTTATGCTCTGAATGTCAAAAAGGTCATACTTTTTAGTGTTCAACTACCTCTTAAGGCGCAACTATAAACTATTTCATGAAAAAACACGTTGAAAATCTCCAATATTCAACCAAAAAAATCTGTTTTAATAATATTTTTAAACTTTTTTTAATTGATTTTAAGAAAAAAATACTCCTCAATTAGAGTTTCCTAAAAACAAAGCACGAAAATGTCAATCAATGTCTACAGTAAATTCAAGTTTTAATATAACGGGCTCCAACTACATTTATTCTAAATGAAATGTTATACTTAATATAACTATTAACAAATTTACGACTCCAAGCAAAAGGTATTTAAATATTAATTTCGTACGCGTCCCACACGTAACAAATTTGTCACGCACATAACGGGGTAATTAATTCATTTTAATTATTATTAATCTCTCGTAGTTTCTCCTTTTTTTAATTTGGTCATAATTAAGAGAAGCCTTAAAGCAAATAATCCAAGTTCTAAAGTGCATTTCCAACTTCATGACATGGTAGTTTTGATGTCCCAGACGTAATGCTCAGCAAAATTGAGGTGCGTCAAGATACATGCAAATATTTCAAAAAATTTTGTTCTACAGCGAGAACATTATTGTGATTATTTTTTTGATTGTTATATTTTTTTAAGAAAAAATATTTAAGATCAGTTAACCATTTGTCATGGGTTTCTCGTACGAACGTCCCACACGTTACAATTAATGGAATGCTGCTATTATAGTACAATTTGTTTGGAACTTTAAAAAATATATAGGCAGGGCACTTTCGACAGTTGGCAGTTTTGACACTTATGATTATAGAAAAACAGTAAATTTTACTATAAAAGTTTTGATGAAAATGTGGCTCACAGTAACACAGTCAGATACTCTTAAATTGTGTACGAATTTGCACAATTTTCCTTGAAATATTATGGTGACTGGTGACAAGAACGGTTTTTAGATTTTAAAGTGATTTTGATTAGATTTTCTTCTGCACAAGGTAAGTACCCCATATTTAATTGTGTGCAATAAATAAGGGAATTTATGTGTACTCAATAGGGTGGTCCTTGCATTGATTTTTGTTTTTTAATTTGGAGATGGATAGGCATCAAATGGTTCTGCATAGAAAAAAAAAATTCCTAATTTTTTCAGATTTTTATTTCAACCCCCTGGTCTCTCTCACCTTATAGAGAATTCATATTAGCCACAATTATGAGTCTCAAGTTGGCAAAGAAACTTTGATGAATACAAAAATGAACAGGTGGATAATTTGCCGTTAATAATTCGTTGATTAGTAGTGACAATTTTGAATTAGTTATTAAATGTTTTCTATGTTTTTGGGGTGTTTTGCTTATTTGATATCAAGTTAGCAAAGCAAGTAGTTTGTCATCAAATAGTCGTTGTTAGTTGTGACAGCTTCGAATTTGTCGTTCTATGTTTTCTATGTTGATTTTTGTTAAGTGGTAAAATCTTCTAAGTTTTAATATTCTAGGGCTGGATAATTTGCCTCTAATTAGTTGTTAGTTGGGTGTAAAAAAATAAATTATCATGCGATGTTTTCTATGTGTTTTTGGGTTGTTTGTTTTCTATTAGTTTTAAGTAAGCAAAACAACTTTGACGAATCGAAATATGAGTAAGTGGATAGTTTGCTGTTAATAAGTTGTTGTGACAATTTTGAATTCATCGTTCAATGTTTTCTATGTTTTTTTGGATGTTTTGCTTACATGACAAATCTTAAAAAGCCGTCACAACTTATTATACGCAATGTTTTATGGCTTAATAATTTGCCGTTAGTTGATTCTCAATTACATTTTCACAGTTGTGAAAAATTAATTCTAATCGTGAAATAATTTCTATGTTTTTTAGCGTCCTTTGCTAGCTTGATATCAAGTAAGCAAAGTATCATCTAAAAAAGTGGTAAGAACTGCTAATACCAAATGGCTTATGACTTAATAATAAGACGTGGAATGTATTCTACGTTTTTTTGATTCTTTGTTCACTGTTTGAACCGAATGGCTTATAGCTTAATAGTTCATAATTAATCGTTAATAAGTTGTGACAATTCCGAATTTGTCGTTCTATGTTTTCTATTTTTTTTTATCAAAAAGCAGTAAAAACTTCTAAGTATAAAATGTTATTACTAAATAATTTGCCTTTTACTAGTAGTTAATGAGTTGTGAACAAATCAATTTTTCGTGCGATGTTTTCACATTTGAAACCAAAAATTTAATCTGTTAAAAAAGTTCCGGAAAGGCTATCCGATACTCTATCCATAAGTCTTGAAACTGGCCCTTGGGCAAACTATTAAGTGACTTACCTTGACTGAAACTTTTTGTAGCTTATTAAATGCTTAACGCTAATTTTGTACCTTAAACGGGTTTTTAAATATGTATTAAAATTTCCTAAAATTAAACTGAAATAAGTGAATGAAAATCCAAAAATCAAAATTTTGTTAATTCACAAAATTGTAATTTCTTAAATGCTAATGTCTGGTGCAAAAACAAATTTTTTTTAGCTTTTATAGAATTTTTGTAGTTCAAGTTTATAAAATACATTTCACTACCAAAGGACGGAAGTTGGTTAAAAAAATTGTTTTCCAAAGTTTTTCTTGAATTTGAAGCATTTTAAATGCTAATTTATACCCTAAACCATTAAACTTGAAGGTCGCTTTCATTACAATGAGTAAGCTGAAAATTACAAATAAGATAGTCATAATTGATTTTGCAAGAATTTGAAGCCTATTCCTAAATTTCCCAAAAATGTCTCTCCGAATCTGAAAATTTGTACTCATTTAAGAAACAGATCTCAAAATTTTAAAGTCAAAATTTGGCAAAAATAAATTGTAAATTAATTTTGTGCTAAATATTTGAAGGAAGGCTCCAAATTTTGTATCTTTGAATGGCCTTCAAGAAAACACTTGGCAAACAAACTTCAAAATTTAAGAACATCTTTTTATTGAAATATTTTTATTACATAATTATATTTATGAAATATTAAGAATCTAATTTTAATTTCAGTGCTGTAGCCCGGTGGCTGAGGAAACGACTTGTTAACTTTACAGTGAAGTTTGCAGTACAAAATAAATTTTTCCATTTTTTTCCCCAAATTTGAACTACAAAATTTAGACTTTTCTTAAAATAAATTGGAGCTTTGCTAAGAACATGAAGGTCTTTCCAACTTCATATTTTTTTTTTTGTTAAATTCGGACTTCAAAAATTGATCCAAGTGTTTCTTGAAGTTTGCAATTCAAAATTTGAGAATATTAATTTTTTGGAATCCAGAAGACAAATGCAAGAAACCTGGTCCTGGTTCCTGCCATGGTCCCGTTGGTCTAGGACTAAATTGTTATACCAACTTCACAGGCATCTTGAAATACTTGGTTGAAGAATTTAAATACCCACTCAACCTGCGCATTATAAATACAGATGAAGACAAGTTCCAATATCAAAGAAAAATTAAAAAAAAAAAATCAAACCAAAACTTAACATTTCACTTCGAGCATGTTTTGTTATGTTCGAATGCAACCAAATTATTGTTATGTTTCATTTCCATCATTCCACAAAATATTCAGGGTGGAATTATTTTCTTCATCGAACTTAAAAAAAAAAAACAAGAATATCGAAAAGGTAGACAAGACAGACAACAAACACGTAAAGCCGGTTGATAGATACATTTTTATAGAATACCGCGGTTAATGCATTTTCTGTTGTGTTTCGAATTTCTTCAATTTTTCGTATTGTTGCGACGCGACTGTGAGCTCATTCTGCATCTGATTTTAAAGCAAAGGTAAACGTATCTTTTCAGATATAAAAACAGATATCCAACTCAGCTAAGGTTGGTTTGAATATTAAATTGCATTTCAATTCAGTTCCAATCGAACTTCTGTGCCGTCGAGTTTAGTTGTGCGCTCTCATTGGATTTGGATATTTTACGAATGACTTTATCGAATTCAATACGAAAATAGTGGATGTTTTTTTTTTGTGTAGTTCTTGTGGTTGTTAATGTTATTAGAAATTCCCACATTTTGTATTGTTTGTCTTGTCATAAATTTTGAGTTTCTCGTTGAGTGTTCATATCCTGTTTTGTTTGTTAAATACAAAATATCCTTTTCTCAGTTTTGATAAATAGAAAAAAAAAATATCCTGTAGAATCAGGTCAAAAATATTTTGTCAGTGTCACAACATACAGATGTTTAATATCGAATTACTGAAACAGTGAAAAAGGAATAATACATTTTCCTTGAGATCCTTTTACTCAAAGGATTGTTGTGGTG
Source organism: Dasysyrphus albostriatus (assembly GCA_946251815.1). Taxonomy (NCBI): domain Eukaryota; kingdom Metazoa; phylum Arthropoda; class Insecta; order Diptera; family Syrphidae; genus Dasysyrphus; species Dasysyrphus albostriatus. The sequence continues at coordinate 58,397,705 of OX276337.1, forward strand.
GATTTGCGGGAAAGTGATCGGTATTGTTAGTATATCGGATTGTACATCTTTGTTAGTGGATTACATATTTATAAATAGTTCAAAATTCAAGTGGATACACCAGCAAAACCAAGGAAGGATATAAAAATACATTAGAACTGACAACAAAAATTGTGTGAAAGGAATTACCTACATCCAGAATTTTTATTTTCCTCGAAACTGTGGTAAGTGACTTTTTGTGTATTTATCCATTGTATTGCATTGTTCGTAGAAATATATTTATTAAACGAAAACATATTCAGTCGATTATTACTCGAGCAAACCATTCTGATGCACTTTTGACGTAAGGTATCTAGCCGAAAGATACCTGCTAGATAGGAATTATGTTTCTTGAATATTAATTAAAAACTTTATCACGCACATTAGTATGTAGCATTAAACTTATGGTAACAACTTTATTGAAGCACCCTCGTATTATGTAAGATATTTCTGATCACGTTTATCATGAAACTAACATCGATTTGTGACAGTTGCTACCTGTTAGGATTTGTGTATTCCTAAGATAATTCTATGTTAATCTAGAAAGGAAACATTGTTAGTAGATAACCATGGGCATACCTAATTATATGCGGCAAAAACTACCTACCTATAGATAGTTTTTATTAATTTATTCTTTTTACCTTTGCGAACAGACTATATTTGGTCTGGAAAGGATACCTTTAGGGAATTTAAATGAAGGCGGCAAGAGTAAAAAGGGTTTTGTTTAAATTCAATAAGTGTGCATTGTTTGAACATTGATAGATCGAATCTAGATAATAGATGAATGAATCAATGAAATCTAGGCATTAATAATTAGGTTTTAGGAATAGATAGGTAGGTACTTACGCACTATGCACATGTTTATCTTCTTTAAAACAGAAAAATCATAAAATTGAATGGTTATGACGCAGTCATTATTCAGTCCATATAAAAAGGGGTAGATTATGACGCTCGACTACCTATATTTGATTAAATATCTACTAATTGAGATCGACTGTTGACTTCACCATTTGGGTCAAATACCACCAAATTCATTGGTGGAATAATTGTTTTTATTCCGTAGGTAGCGCGAAACTTATTTCAGGGCTCAATTTGATTTGGAACAGTAAAGAGAATTTTCTATTATGTAATATTGTATGAGTTGTATTGTATGAGCTTTGGCTTGAAATAGAAGATATTGATATGGAAGACCACCCATATTGTGTGATTTGTCATCACTGGTTTTTTTATGGAGCTCTATAACAGATCGTGATTATCATGCCAGAAGCACGAATGTGCTAAAGTAACTATTTTCGACGTTATGTTTAAATGTTCTTCTTGATGAGAACAAGGTTTTCATTCACCTTATGGCCTTAGATAGGAACTGCTTACTGATATTGTAAAATCCTACATTTTCTTCGACAACCGAACATTAACAAAGTAATTTACATATCTAGATACATTTTTGTATGGTCACCTACTGCGCTTTTAAGGGATAATTTAAAAAAAAATTCATAACAAAAATCATGAATGCAAAATTCGTATTTAAAAAGTACCTATGGTATTTAGAACTAGGAAGCATGGGTTAATAACCTCAGACAAGATTTTCTTCGATCAATTTTTCTTTTGCCTTAAATACTTTTGTTTTTTCCCACGAAACGTACCTGGATACAGGGTCTGGAAAAACTTTCGTGCTAGGAAAACTTGTCCAAAACTCGTGAGGCCCTCGCTATTAAGTAATTGTAGTCTTGTTATCCCATCACAAACCCGATATGTAATACAGTTCAAACTTTACCACCCAGTATACAGTAGTTACATACGCAAAATTTAAGTAATAGTCAAAGAGCTAGAACGAAAAAGTATCTTTATTTCATTTCATAATGCAATTTTCTACGGAACTAATTTTATTGTTGGAATATATTCAGGGGTGTCCCCGAAATAAAATTAAAGTTGGTGGCCATCTTGTAAAACTATACCAAAAATATCTCGTTAACCGTAGAACGCGTGACAAAAATAGTAATTTTGTATCAACAAGTTGCTTAAATGAAAAGTTTTTGATAAAATAAATTTCAAAGCAGAGATCAGAAATAACTGTCAACCTTTATTTTCAATCGGTTTCTCTCTGAGAGTTACTACATTTGGTCAAAAATTACTACATTTTGTGTAAAAAATAAAAACTTAGGTTATGGGTTGCGATTTAGTTTTTATATTTGTAAATATCGCAACAGTTGAGTTTTTCACGAAAAAATAAATGGAAAAGGTCAACCTTTAACCCTTCGGTAAAAATAAATCAAAATCAAAAATGGTTTTCATTGTATTGCACAAAATCACTCAAAACGGCGAAACCAAAGCGAGACTATAGCAAGAAAACCACCAAACAGATCCCCGTGTAAACGGGCTTGGCGGGACCCCAGCAATACACAGTATTTTTTTTGTATTTATTTTGCCGTGGATAGGTGCAAAACCTGCATAAGGCTCTATGAGGACCAAAAAACCCGTGCTCATAGGTGTGTGAGTTTCTTACTACAATAAAACCACCTCAACTTCTCGATTGCAACTATGTTGAAAATTATCTAGCAATTTATTTTGAACGAAGTTAAGTAACGTGTTGCAGGTTACTTTCTGGTGAAAGTTCCTGCAAAACACAATTACCAACTTTGGCAAAACTATAGCAAAACAAAAGCAAGATGACGGAAAAAACATTCTAAATGCCAAAAACCACGTGTAAATGTCACGGCGAGACAATAGCGAGACCATAGCGAGAAAACCAAGACACAGATCCCCGTGTAAACGGTTATGATGGAACCGTAGCGAGACGAACAGAATACCACAATAATGAAAATCACGTTTGGACGACCATGGCGACACAGCGAGTCGACGCCATCAGCCTTCTTTTATTTTAAATACAAAAATAAAGTACTTTACAACTCTGAAACTAACGATCATTCTCATTGATGCAGATAAGATTTATTTTTTTTCCTCATTGATAAATCTCACTGGTTGACCAAAATATAAAAAATATAAATAAATGTGTCTTCCAGCCAGGAGACCTACAAATTTTTTATTCTTTTTTTTTTTAATAAAGGTTATTGAGTGAATTTAATTGAAAATGACAACAATTAAGAGTTATTGAAGAACCTTTTAAAAGGTTGAGTTTTATTTCTGATCACTGTTTTGAAGTCAATAGCCGCATTTTTTATCCATAGATCTGATCCGGATCAATTTCTAACTCGTAATTACAAAAACAACATGGTATCCTTTTTTTTGGGATCTATTTCAATGATCAAAAAATTAGTTTTCAATTATAACTATTGTGAATGTGTCTCAGTAGTGCAAAGAAAAGGGGCAATAGACATATTAGAAATAAACAAACAAACAGAGACGAGTATATAACTCTCCTATCACTAAGATCCTGTCTGTCCTATTTATCATGATGATCCGTTTCAGATCATGAGAATAATAAAATGCTGCTAGTATTTTGGAAAAAGTAGTGATTTTAAGAATGCATCCAACTTTTGTTTGTTATTTCTCGATGCAAAATGTTAATACATAACGGGCGAAACCTTAGAGCAGTGGTTTCCAATTCAAATTAGCTTACAGACTTCTGACCAAAAAAATTATTTAAAGCTTTAAATATAAGCTTAATAGTTATGTCAATTTTTGAGCTCGCATTTCCACATCGCAGATGATGTTTTCGAATATGTGACTTTAGCAAATTGAATTGTCGTCATCGAACACAAAGTTCGTATTCGTTTTTCGAACAGAAGACGTTTGCAGTTTGCCTTAAAGAATTCAAAGCCTATGGTAGAGCTTTAGATTCTAGTGGTTATTTAGAGTACAATGCAATGAGCTTTGATAACATAACAATTGGGTTGATGCACCAGTTTGACAGCCAGTTATACAGGTTGCTCCATCAAATCTGGAGCGCACCTCACTTCCGTAAGGAAAGTTGAACGAAACTTAACGAAACGCTTCACTCCGCAATTAAAGCCGAGTCATATGCTTTCCGTGTATTCGCTTGTTTGCTTCCGACCACTGAAGTTCCCCTCCGAGCATTATAGTTTCAATACCTGGAGTTGTTCTTCAACATCGGCTTGAATTGATTTGACAGTATCATTTAAAAGGGAAATTTCCAAAAATGTTCGCTTCCCTTTGTCATACGAATATGAAATGTTTACAGCCACTTTCAGAAAACCATGCTTTGTCACCGTCTCTCCAATTGTATGTGTTTTTTTTTTCAATTTCACTTTGCAGCTTAGTTTCAAAAAACTTTCTTTTGGCTGATCGCCAAATTTTGGATTAGCATATTTTTCAAATATCGCTTTAACTTTTATGCTTTTATCGCATTATATCAGAAAAAAGTGCAAAGTGCACATAACGTCCGTTGCGGCGACGGATTCGTTGATGATGCAACGGATTGAGGTGACCAAATGATTGCGTTGACATTAACATAACAACCACTTGAAATTCAAACACACACACCAAAAAGTTGCTGTCAACGGAGTGGAAACGTTAAAAGTTAGGCTTCTTTTTCCGTTACCAGAAGCATTCTGTGCGTATGGGCCAGTTCCCATAAGAATACATATATTCAATCGGTCTGTCAGTTGAGTTCGTCGCCACAGCGGATTCTATGGGTTGGGGCCTTAATACAAATAGCGATGTTGATTCACCATGGACTTCGATCTCATTGAAGCTTAAATCGTCATATTTGATGTTTCCATTTCTAATGGCATTTTCTACGTTTAAAACCATAATTTGAATCATGAGAAAACTGCATTAAATTATTTGCAAAATAGCACATCATCTAAAAAAGTGGTAAGCAATAATGCAAACATTATTTTTCCAATCAATATTTCAAATTAAAATTTGGTAGAACATTTATTTTTTTGTTCGATATAATTGTTTTTTTAATTATTTAACGTAGTGCAGTTTTGAGTTTAGGATAAAGGTATCCACGACCCCCAGGTCGCCCAGTTGGAAACGAATGTCTTTTAGAATCGCAATACTTCAGATAGGTACATTACATTTTACCTGCCTTTGTACATTAAAAAAATCGAGTTAAAAAAAAAATTAAATTTTGTACACAAGACTTGTAATTTGTATTCTGTTTAGTTACAGAAGTAATTAAGATCAAGATGTGACCTTCTTATAAAGTCAACTTATAAAACAAGTAAAGTACCAGAATAAACGCAAGCTTACTTATTTACCTCAATGTGGAAAACCGATTAAATTTGGTAACTTCTAACCCAAATTAGTCACCATAAAAGTTAGCTGAGCATAACGGTCGAGGTTGAAGTTAGTTGATTAAGTTTGTAACAAAATTATGAAATATGTATGTACGTAGGTAATTATCCAAATCAAAACATCACTCGAATAGCTAGTTGTGGTTAAGTTGAACACCTTGTATGTATAAAGTATATTAAAATTTATTAAAACAAGTAATTCACTTAATGTAGATTTTTTTTTTTGTAATTGTCTTACTCGTACTCATTTTCATTACAATGTGAAGCAACTTTTTTGTAATCCTTGAACTGTATTATTTGGTCTAATGGGTTAGATTTTTTGTTTTTCTCTTTTTATGAGTCATTGATTAATAAATTTTAATATATGTAGTAACTAGATTTAAAAAAAAAATATTATACTCTGTTCTTTCTCTGTAAGAACTGTATGGAGCAAAAGCCAAATTTACTTTTCGTTAATTTATTACAAGACCCCCGTCTCCTCCAGATATAGTGAATTTAATTAATAAAATTTTACGTTTTGAACAGGTAAGGCCTGCAAGGCCAGGACTTTTTGTAACTGAGAGTGTGACTGAAAACTCAGGTATTTCGATTTTAATTTCGAAATGATCGACAGAATTGGTGTTGGAAACACTTTGCGTTATAAAATTAATGATTTGGACGTAAGAATCGTTTACTTTCAGCAGGATGGCACTTAAAGAATGCACTTAAAGAAAACATCGTATCAGTTTTTCGCGAAAAAGAGTCACAAATATTCCAAAACGTACGATGTAAATTTTATCAAAAAACTACTATTATGCCTGTTTGGTAACGTGAAATTTTCACCAATTTTCCCAAACTTGGTTTTTTTTTCTTTGGTTTCTGACAGCGAATTGCAAGAAATTTCACGTTAACAAACACACCTATTATTTGTAGGCCAAGTCGAGGTGGTTATTTCACTGATTTTCAGTCTAATCGACAATTCACACGAGTCGAATACTCTTACCGCCAATCTCCCCTGAAAAATTCTCCCGGAAATTATTTCGAACCAGTTTCGAAATATTTTGAGGGAATTAATTAATTCAAAATGATTAACCATTGACAAGGGAATCTCCTCTTAACCGTTCTTTTGCTTCGCCAAGGAAAGGGTGAAATTCTAAAGTCATAAATCAAGTGCCAAGTCACCGACCGAAGCTGCAATCAGTGGATCCAAAATTCAGTCCGTATACTTAAGTCGATAAATGTTTAATAAATGGTTTTCCACACGATTTTAAAAACTTAAATAATTTGTTTATTGTAATTGTTTTTCAAAATATAATAAATTACAAAAAAACACTCAATTCAACTGTCAAAAGTTACAGCATGTCTTCCGCCTATTTGACGGCAGCGCTAGTGGCGTATTATAAATAGTAATAGACTGAACAGAAGGGAAGTTGGCTCCTGGCAGTCCATATATCGTAGGTCAATAGATTAAACTGCCAAAGTTTTTAAATTACTCGTAATTAGTAAAATATGATAAGATTTTTGTAATATTTAGATTCGGTATTTCTTAAATTGTATACCATAGTCTTCAGATTAACCGCCGAAGAACGAGATAAGTGAAACCAAAACCATTAGAACTACCACATGCATATTGTACTCGTAGGTATTGGTACCCAGCCAGGAATGCTCATCAGTATATCCTTGAGCCTTACCTTGGAGCCTGGACGTACCCTTAAGTACAGAGATTCCTTTTTCAGCGGTACTACACAATTGTGGGATTCCTTACCCAATTCTATTTTTCCTTCCCATTTCTATATTCAGACATTGAAGGCAATTGTGCGTTATCTCCCACTTAATCCTCCTACTTCTTCCTAAATGCTCGCACTTTGTTAAATATACCAGTTAAAGGGTATTCATAACCTACTTAAATAGAGTTTTTTTAACTAAAAATTAATTCTGCTTTCAACTAATTAGTAGATATTTCAATAAATTCAATTCCACCAAAAAAACTTAGGACCACTTTTACTAGTTTTTAATTTGTGGTTCTCACCAATTTTAACTCACCGATTTCGGTTAACTTAACTGAGGTTCAAAGATGTTTCAGGCTTAAAGTGGCTACTTTCACCTTCTTGCACCTTGAACGGCTGAAGTTCCGCCGAAATCAGTCAGTAAAAATTGCTGAACCACGGATCAAAATTAGAACAAAGTTTGTAAAACTAGACCTAACATGTTATATTTACGCCCGCTAAATTAAAGTGATTTTTTTCCAGGGAAATATCATTATTTTCTTTCGGAATAAATAAATTGGCGATACCTATTTTTTTTCTTGGAATTTTGTCCTTCTTTCCAAAATTATTTATGATTGGAGACTATCAAATGACGGAAAAACTCCGGGGTAAAATTTATTTGCTATAAGGCTGATTGAATTTCATTATTAACTGCAGTTTATTATTAAGTTATAAATAAAAATATCACCATTTTTTTAGAAAAAATAAAAGAAGCTTTTTAAAAATCATTTAAAATGAAACCTCTTGTTGAAGCACAACAAAAAATATTTTATCATGTTTGAACCTTGACTTCTGTCACTCTCTGTGGTAACGCTCTTATAACAAAAGCAAAACTTCTAAATTTTTTTTTTTTTTAGTTTCACTCTCAAAATTTGGTTGACATTTTCCTATGTCAGTAACATGTACTTACATATGTATGTGTACACATTTTGAAACATTTCGTACCTACCTACTGTTAAAATTCACACTTGTTTGTAGTAGGTACCAGGGTTGCCATGTCTTGAAAAAGTTCGATACCCAATTTAGAAATTTTTGTAGCCCTAAATCGGAGCCGAAAAAAGCCCAAATAGTAGCTCAAAAACAATAAAATAAATGTTCTCATAACTTCAATCAAAATTTATTTTTGTTTAAAAATAAAATAAAATAATTTTTTTCGTTTTAAAGAAAAATAAGAATTTAAATGGTACCTAGTTCTGAGAACAATAGAGAAACTGAATGATTTTAGAGTGAAGTTTGTTGCGGTTGATTTTAAATGTCAAAACCAATGACTATAATGCCCCCTCTTTTACACGATGCTTCTTTTCGTTTGATTCTTTTTGAATTTCCATTTTGTATTTCACCTTCGCACCCATTGAAAAGAGCTAGATGCAAAGAATCATCGTGAAATAGGGCACCATTCAGTGAATGAAAAATGGTGCCAAATTGTGGAATGCTTAAAGAGTATGTTTAAGAGGAAAAAAGTGTTTTATTTATGATTTCGCCAAAGATAAGATTTAGGCTATTAGTAGCCCAATTATGATTGGACTGTCACACTGAAATCGTTCTCGGCAATTTTCCATAAATAGCGTGATCTGGCAAGCCTGGTAAGTATACGTGAAATTTAGTTGAAAGTGAACTTGTTGCTTCGGTAATATAATATAATACCATATAAATATTTTTTTCGATAACCTAAACCCAGACCCCAACGTGATAAAAAAAAATTTAACTATGCAAATGCAATCCGATGATAAATCAAGTTTTGCCGAACTAATGACAGTTTGTCATGTCACAACATTCAAAACGTATGTAGATAAACTAGTATTTTTTTTTTTTTTAATTTCAAAACAAGTAGTACATACCTACCAAACTTCGAGTTAAGAAACAATTAAACGAATAAAGTATATATAGGTAACTTGACCTTAATGGTAGAACGAACCCTCTTAGTGTTATGGCAATGACAAATTTCTAAGTGTTTTTCTTTTTATTTTATTTTCCACATTCATTGCGTCTTCGTCAGCTAATTTTATTGTTCATCGTCATTAAGCGTGACGACCAAATTACTTTAAGGCAATTTTCGGCAAAATGTACATAAGCGATAGGCAATCACTTTTGTTCTACTTGGAATGTGCGCATAATTTTCCCGTGGTCTTGGTCGGTGTTTTCTTCTATAAAAGAAAGATTAATGCTCTACAAGCAACGCCAACGCAACGTGTTGAATGAAATTCATTTAATTTGATAATGATCACACGAAAAATGGTTAGAATAATAGCAAGTATTTTTTATTTATTAAAAAAGTAAAAGTGCGATGATATTCTCAGACGATCTATCAAATAAGGTGGTGATGTCTTGTGTAGTCAAATTGTTTCTAGTTCTGGTAATGGCCAAAATTACTCCTGGTTAGTGTTGCCAAATGCTTAAAAAAATGTTTCCTTAGACTAAGAGTTTTATATTAGCCGTATTTTATTGAAAAAGTTATAGCTAGCACAGTAAAATTTCCCTTGGCAAACAAGAACAAATCCAAAAGTGTCGATAAATAAGTGAGTAAAAAGTGGATATAAAAATTGAGATAAGGTTTTGTTAAGTTTAAACTTATGTGGCGCTGCAATAGGGTTGAGTATATAAGTGAGTATAGCGTTTTATTGGTACTTGCATTGCTGCGCTAGCTTTAAATACTAATAAAACGCACCTATTGTCTCGTGTATGAGCCGATTTTTATTTTAATTGAAATTCAATTTTTAGAGCATATTTTGACATTTTTTTATAATATCTGCATATTTATAACATGTAGGTAATTAGGTACCTTAAACAAAAATGTCTGTAATGCAGCTTAAGACTTTTGATTTTAGTTTCCATAATGAAGGTACTTGCAAGCACTAAATACAGTTCCAGCTGTCAAGTTTTTCCCATGTCATTCCCGTGTGGCGTGCTCAAATCAAATGAGAATGAGACAATTAAACGATTATGGCGTTTTCGCTTGAATTTTGGAACTGTTTCATTCCTATCGAATATGGAAAATTTAAAGTAACTATTAGCTTTCTTATCCAGCTCCTGAACCATGAAGGGTTGCTGCCTGTAACATGACAGCATGTCATCCTTTACGATCGTGAGCACGCTACTTCCAGTCATCTAGATCTAGACAAAGCCTTTTGCCAACTGCGATAGCTTGCTTTTAAATTAAAAAAAATCGGTATGTCTTGTTCTTTAGAACCTGGAGGCTGATATTCATAGACAACCTTTCCTGGAGCATTATTTTGCATTCTTTTGATGTGGCGAAATCAATGTAGTCGACGGTTTTTCATTTTCTGAACTAGTTACGTCCACATCTCCATACAGCTCATAATGTTTGCGGTTGTATTTTCTCCTCCATTCTTCAAAGAATTTTTCTTTCGATAGAGCCCAGTACCAGCTTTCCTTTTTTGCTTATCTTTACACTATAGGCACCATAAAGAAGAACTGGCAGTATAAAGGTTTTGTAGAACGAGCACTTTGTCTTACTTGTGGGGAAATTTGAACAAATTTGTCGTGCCAAACCGAAGTAGCACAGGTTCCCTAGAGTAATTCATCGTTCTTTCTCCACTAAGATGCCGTTCATGAGATCTCTGTTTATTTCGGGGTAATTGAACTCCTTAACTTTGTACATTTGTACATACTTCGAAGTTGTTGCTATTTACCTTGAAGTTTTGTCCTAACTGGTTAACAGATCCTTGAATTTTTTTAAATAGCATGCATTTGGTCTTGGTACAGACTAACCAGTTTCACGTGTTCTTCAGTGTTCTTCAATTGCCGTGAAAGACTCTTTAATGGCTTGTTAAGATAGCCCGATGATGTCGATATGATCGGCATAATCGAAAAAATGGACAGATCAGTTGAAAATTTTTCCTTTAAAGTATTGCCCAACGTACTTAGACGCACTAGCAATATATTGGTAATGATTTTCTATGCTAGGTTGGTCTGGAATATTCCTTGTGCTCATGGATAATTCTTACAGGACAAATGATCACTTTTTCTTCTGTGTAACATGGAACAAGAAGTCTTAGAGACCTTAAACAATTGTTCTGGCTTCTTTCAAGAAGTAGGAAATTTCATGATTCTAAAGTTTATTCTGTAACTGAAAACAACAAGAGTTCAAGGAATTTATTTATAGTGAACTTGTTGAATAGTTGATAAATTTCATCGCAACGGTTGCGGTCTTGTTCAAAGTCAACAAGTTAGAAATAAACGCTTGTGTTAATCAAGTGATGAAACCGGGAAGATTGCTAAGAATTAGATGGTAAAGAATTTGGTTTATAAAGTGTTTTAGTTTTTATTCTGAATGGAACATTAAAAGATGAGAATCAATAATAGACAAATATATTTTAGGAAAAAATTTACTTTGAAATAGAGAACAAGTGTTGTCCGTGTGCAGTGTACAAAATGTTGATTATCTTACTGATTAAAGAAAAGCGCTGATTTTAGATGAAATGTTTTTTATCGGAGAATTTACCTCTCATCGTGTAAGCAATACCTAATGTTCGAGTTACAGAAATGATTTTCACTTGTTGAACAAACATGGTTGAACAAGGAATTGTTGACTAGTTGACTTGTTGTTTTGTATTATAGACACCTGATGTCCATTATGTAGCTGCTGGAAAACCTGCTTGAAAACATCTACTATACCCTGTGCTCATTGGCGGATGCAAGGGGCTTTTTCCAGATATAAAATATTAGACATATGAATTCAATCATAAACAAAAAATTTCACTGCTCAAAGGATATAATCTGCCTTCAAATTTATTTTAATTAAACGTGCGTATTTAAAGAGTTAAAACACAAAAATCAAAGTAAAAAATACATATCGTCGGCTTTCTGTCAAAACAAATTTCCAATTTGAAAAATTGCTTAGAAGACACAAAACTTCGATTTAAAAGGTAATAAAATGGAATTCTAAGATAATGAAAGGTTTTAAAACTGGTTGATAGAGCCAAAAGAAACCATGACACAGTTACTAGACACTGATTTTCGAATTCAGTAATTCTTGTTGAACAAAAGTACATTAAAATGTCATTTAAGGACTTGCTAGGTTTTGACAGAAAGCCGACGATATGTATATCGTTCGTGAAAAGTTGAAAAAATAATTCTTCTGCCAAAAAAACACCAAAAGTTTTCATTTCAAGAATAAAGGCGATATTACACTATCATATATATATGGCTAATCTTGCCGTATAAAAAATGGCAAAGCTTTTCATTGTACAATACGTTGTTTTACACCATGTCATACATATATGACCAATTTATATGACAAATAGTTCCGACAAATAGTTTTTGTTCATATATATGACAAAGCAAAATTTGGCTATTACACTGTAGTTTCGAAATTTAAATATGAGAATATGACAAATACAATTATTTGACAAATTATGTATTATTCAGAAATTTATTTTGTCAAATCCAATATTAGTTTGTAAACTTGTTTAATTATTGTTTTATTATGTGTCACTTTTCCTTTGGACTGGAGGAGGAGGAAAGGAAAAGACGCGGACAAATTTTAGTTCCGCGAATGACATTGAATAATTTTTGCTTATGTGGAAAAAAAGTTAAATACATTCATATATGTATGTATGTATGTACATATGTACATATGTATCTATACAGAATGTTAGAGAAAACTTCTGCAATGTATGTATTACGAGTACCGTTGATTGAATTGAAATAAAACTGCAAGTGATAGATGTCAAAGCGACCCAAGACCCATGAAAACCATGTTTTAAGCCGTGGATGTATTAACTGTTTGGCGTGATTTGAAGCGTCTTCGTTTAAACAGATGTTTTTCAGACATGGAATCCTTTAAAGACTTTTTCTTGAGTGCAGCGCAATTACAGACACTGTCTAAAACTTTTACTACTATCTCTAATTGAGATTTAATATCCCTCTTAATCCATTGAAATATTACCTTTATCAGGAATGTCATTCATTTGGCACCACTTTTGATGCATCTTCCCGAGTGACAATGTAATTTTTTCTACAATTTCGTAACCATTTTTTGTCATTTAAAACGATTATGGCCATTAATGGTTCTATATTGCATTCTTTACCAGCTTGAATGCATCGAAAAAAGACAAACCGGGGTCCACAAAAACAACTGTAACAATTAGGATAAAGGCGGTATTACACTATCATATAAATATGGCTAATGCTGCCATATAAAATATGGCAAAGCTTTTCAATATATGACACAGTGTATAACACTATCTCATACATATATGACCAATCTATATGACAAATGGCTTTGTCAAATAATTTGTGTTCATATATATGACAAACATAAATTTGGCTTTCACACTATACGTAGTTTCATAATTAAAATACATATTACAAAGGAAATTATTTGACAAATTATGTTTAATTCGTTTTATTTATTGTGTCAAAATTAATAGTATTTAATTTCAATGAGTGGAACAAAACCCTAATCTCGTACTACCAACTGCACATACTCTCATGTTCGAGTAGATACATTTTACATAGGAAAGCTGTTTGATGTGTTCCATTGAAAAAAAAAACTAGCAAGGCACTTGCAAGTACTTTGCCACCTCCAAAGGAAAACGCCAACGAAGGGCCAATATTTTTTTCTGCTAGCATAAACTAGCTGCATTATGGCAAAATTGTTCCCGGAAATACGTTTTTGGGCGTTTTTTAGACTTTTGAAGAACCACTTGAAACATCTCAAACGAAGGGCCTTGAGTGCGAATATCTACAAGAATATGTATGTAGATGACAGACGTGGGCCTAAAACCCCCCGCAGTCGCTTTAATACCCGGTTTCGTTTTTTTAACCCAAAGTTCTGAGAGATTCCCGACTGACACGAGCATTAACCTTAACTTTTAATTTAGATTCATTAGTCCTTTAAATTCATTGGAAGATAAAATCTTAAATAGCGAATTTCATCCATTTAGCACAACTTTTGCTGCATTTACTCGAATGGCAAAATGCCCTTGTTTCTACCATTTTGTAGCCATAGTTTGTAATTTCACACGATTATGGCAACATTATGCATTTTTTCACCACCATAAATCCAACCAAATAACCAAATCAAGATCCATAATCAAAAACTATGACAATTTGTATAAAATCAATGAAGAATTCTTCTTCTACCAACGATAAATTATTAAATTATATGACAAATATATGAACATATAAAATTAGCCGATTTTTATATGACTATATGGCCCAAAACTTTCAAATATATATGAAACGCCTTTGTTTCAATATTACACTACGCCATATATATGTCTCAGAATCATGGTCATATATATTTTATCATATACATATGTCAATCACACTTATATGACCAATTTGGGCCATATTTATGTGGCAAATTTGCCATATTTATATGCTAGTGGAATATCGCCTTAATACAGAATTCTACTTTTTGTTTACTATAGTTCAACCGTAAAAATAATTTGAAATTGATTTGATGATTTTGTGAACATTTCTGACACCGTACACCGAATCACATTACAAATTCCATGGCATCTCGTATATGTACTCTTCGAAAGGTTACTGGTCATAAAAGGCCAGGTAGTAACAGTAGATCATGTTTCAGGCATAAAATTTTCAAAAAGTAATACTGAACCACGAAAAAACTTTGAAAATTCATTTTAAAAAATGTGTGTCACCAATGAATCTAGGAGATCTTTAATAACAAATTAGTGACCTTTGATATGAAATATTTGTTTTTTAAGATAACCTTAATAAGGTACCTACAAATTTTCTTCAGTGACGTGGAATGACTTAAAAAAAAACTTTAAAATCCCATTAAAACAAATCCGCAACCAATTAATGTAGCTGCATGACCTTTTATCAGCAGTCTTTTGATTTGGGCACAAATTACAAAACCGTGCAAATGAAAAACTCGCATTCGAGATCTTGCAATTAAAAGTAATACTAAATATGTGACCAACTCAGGTATTCGAGATTTCAATTTTCGAGATTTTGGTTGACATTGCCAATATTGTAAGGTGAGAATGCAATGTTTTTTTTTACTTAGTGTGAGATATCATTTTACAAGATCTATAAATAATGCAGTTTCGATATTTTAGATTTTGGTATCTTGCAATTTCTCACAGTGAAGTGCGAAAAGTTGGGAGGTACTTGGAAAAACTCTTTCAGCTGATTCAAAATTTTCTAAGTCCAACTCAACAAATTTATAAAATTAAACTTTTTGGACTTTTTACTGATCACATACATTCTTTGCAAATATCCTAAATGACATATCGCTTGCTTAATCTCAAAATCAATATCTAGCAACCATTAGGCAACTAGGTTGTAAATTGCGATCAATTTTCGTTTCTAGCACTATGAAGTAACTTTAGGCATTGAGCAACTTGGAGACATGAGTGGTAGCAAGCCTTTTTTTATGGAAAAACTACCTCATTTTACTTCGTTTTCCGAAGACTGTAATTGCTTACGCTTTTCCACTAACTTGGGTGCACCATTTTGGGAATTTTTTTTTTCGTTTTGTAATTTTGACGTTTCATGAATTTATTTTGTTCGGGGATGTCATTAAGGAAATGGGTACGTATAACAAAAGTAGCTTCTAGTTGCCAGGCAAAAGATCAAAATAGATCTTGTAGAGTAAATACGATCTTTTTGTGAGGAGTTAAGATTTTAGGGCCAAAAACAAACTTTTCCTAGACAATATTTTTAGTATCTAGTGGCATGATGGTTCTGGCTTCAATTCCTTAATTAATTAATTTATTTTTCAAAAAATATTTGCAATGGAAATAAAATGTACGACTGTATTGCAGCTACTTGCTCTGATGTTCAAGTTGCCTGTAATTAAAAACTTTTAAAATATGCCAGTAATTACATACATACAAAATATAAAAATATATAAAATGAGAGCATTTAAATTGTTCTTTTAATTGTTTAACAACTTTTCAGATAGCTTAAGGCTTAAAACCAATTTAATAACTTGAATAAATATGAATATAAGCACAAAAAAAAACCTTGTAGCGATTTTCTTAAAAAGCTATTTTTTATATTAAATTAAATAATGATTAATTTTAAAATACATTTATAAACTAGTTTCAAAACGATTCACCAACGCGTTCTTGAAATATTGAATTAAAAAAAAAAAAATAATATCTTCTTAAAAGGCCAACATTTATTCTTTATTTTGATATGCAATTTTATTGAGATTTTTATGGACCCTTTGCATACAAATTTTGATTGAAATTCTTTGAATATATCGAAGTTCAAAAAGCCTTAAATGGCAGGTACCGTTATTTACAGTTTTTCGGATTTTTTTCCAGAATGTTCACCATACCTACAGTAATCCCCTGGTTTTATTAAATTCGTTGAAGCCGTTTTTCAGATAAGTAAGCTTTTTCTTAATGGTATTTTCTTGGTATAATTTTAGAAGGTAAAAAATATCCCCTCCGAAGAATTGAAAAAAATAATTTAAAAATTTGAAGAAAATCGCTTCAGTGGTTTAGGCTGTAGCTGTAGGCCAAGGAATAGACAGACAGACAACCAGACAGAATTGTGCCACCCAATTTGCTCTACAATACAAAACTTGTCTTATATCGAATTAAAAATTTTTTTTGGGTGCGATACTTTACTGAAGTTTTAAGAAACGTGACCCCCCCTGGGGCAAAGTCTGGATCCGCCCTTGCCTGTGCTTTTGTAGCTTGGTTACCTTCACTGTTTCTAAGAGTCTGCGTTCTGGTCTTAAAATCAGCAACCGGTTACTTGACTTTCTTTTAAAACATTTGGGTGTTGTTTCGTATGCCCTCTTCTTTCTAAACGAAAGGTCTACTTTCCCCCCCATTTCTTAGCTTGATACTCATCTGGTTTCGTTTTAATTTGGAGTAACGAAAGTGAATCGTAAGAGCTTCTTCTCCTTGGATCTTCTAAATATTTTTACTTAGCGAAAAGAAAATTCTTAATAAGTCGTATCTAGAGGCACAAGTAGATCAACATCTAACAATGTTTGTTTTTATCAATCGCATTAAAAGAAAAGAAATATAATTCTCAGTGAGTTCTGCTACTGAGTCTTATATGCACTAGTCGGTAATCATCGAAAAAAAAAACATTGCGTCTTAGATTGGGTAAGGTGGCATCTAACTGATGAGACCAACACCATGCCTGGGTGAAACGCATTCATTGGAGTAAAGGCCGCAATAACCTTATCAATGAACGGTAATTCATGAAACTCCACAATAGAATATTATATGGAATTATTATTGATAGTAGGTATTTAACTATTAATGATTTTTGTCTTTATATTTTCTTTTTAAAAATTCTAATTAATCGCATTAAAATTTCAATTAAATACGATCCTTTGATTAAATTTTGACATTTTCACATATACATTCGCCATCGCCAGATCAAAAATTCAATCCGGGATCAAATTTTACGCGACTTTTAATCCAATTAACACACTTACTGAAGCGAATACTTTATATGAGCAAAATTTATTCAATCCGTAATTTATAGTTTTTTTTATCAGCATTGTTTATCTAATAAAAACATATTTTTGTTTTTATAATTTTTGATATTTCTTCATTTTTTTGTTAAGTTTTTATTAGAGCATATTTTTTTTATCAGCGACGTATACTTACCTATTTTGTAAGTTTATATTTACCTATATATTTTATGCGCATATTTAGTTTTTTTTTTTAAATCGCACAAAATTCCTTACCTTGCTCATTCGATGATCAAAGTTAAAGTAGTGTGGATGATAGAGGGCGAAAAAAATATTCTTAATATTATAATTTGTGATGTTTGCATATGAATGAAAAAATTGCAAATATTTCAAAATTATCTTAAAACCAATTTTTAATCGAGTTTAATTTATTGACGTGTGGTGTTATTGTGCTAAGATTCACTTTCTTTTTTTCAAAACAAAATTTGTATTTTTTTTGGTTAAACATTTATACTCTCAGGGCCAGTTTGTTCACATCAAATCATATTTAATCAATGATTATTGCGACTGGTAAATCCTCAATGTTTTTGCTAACCACATTTTTTGTCAATGAATAAGTAGATACAGAGTTTGAGTTGGTAACTGTCGAAATCGCTACTCTGCCAATATGGTTGATTACCTTTATTTAACTAGAGCCGGTGAAAAACTTATTAAAAATGTATCCAAATGTGAACAAACTGGCCCTAAGTGATCAGATCGGGATCATTTACTTCGGGTTTATGGATTTACATGCGATGGCGATGACTTAAACGAACTTTGAGAAATCAAGGAAACAAAATTAAATCTTTCCTTGATTTGGAATATTCATTTTCAATGCCTATAAATTCTAAGATAAACAGAGACGGCAATAGAGCTGTCTAAATCAGTTATTTCCAATGATCAAACCTTTCAAAAATCGACCACAAATGTCCTATAATTTCAATTAATCGATCATTTTTATTTCACTCAATTCATTATTCGATACTGTTTTTGTTTTGATTCGATTCTTATTTCGATTTCAAAGAAATCCAATCTTTCTGAATTTAACGAATTCAATGCTGTATCGTTGATTGAATCTAAATGTTTCCTAATATTTACAAACAATACAATTTGATTGGATTAAAAATTGTAAAGAAAATCTGAAATTTCACAGTTTACTGCTCCGGTAAAATGAGATTTTAGGCTTATCAGGTGACATTTGAATCAAAATACACTTTTTCTGTCAAAAAATGGTTTATTCCCTATCAAGCAAGCCATCAACTATCAAATTCCATTGAAAGATGGCTTCGATATCGGTGGATTAAAAAAACCTCTAAGAAATTAAAAATGTTTGAAGAATATTCGCTGCTCCGGAATAAGGTGATATTAGGGCAATTGGGTGACATTTTGATTGAAATATAGTTTTTCTGACAAAAAATGGTTTATTTCCTATCTGTCAAGCCATTAACTGTCAAATTCTATTGAAAGGTCGCTTCAATGTCGATGGATTAAGAAACCTCTAGACAAATTTTAATTTTTGAAGAATTGTAACTTCTCCAAAAAAAGTGATTTTAGGGCAATTGGTTAACACTTGGATCGACACTTTCTGTCAAAATAAAGTTTGTCTCCTATCTTTCAGGCTATCAACTGTCGAACTCCATTAAAGGATGACTACGATATGGCTGGATTAAAAAACCTATAAGAAATCAAAAATGTTTGAAGAATTTTTACTGCTGAGATTGGGATTGAGATTCGAGATCCGTTGAAATGATTGAGATTGGGATGGAAAATAGAGAATTATCGAAATGATTATATCGATTGAAATGCAAAATTGTGATTTCAATCATCGATACTTTTCGATAATAGGATCAAAAACAAAACGAATTCTTCCTGATTGACCCAGACCTAGACCACAATTCAGGTTCCCAGTTTTCGATAATGGGAATAATTCCGTGGAAAACTTTATTCACAATAGCCCGCATTATATACCTACATTGGAAGATATCACAATAAAACAAAACTATAATATAGTCAAGGCCATCTGTACCAACAAATTCCATTAAACTAAAGTAAATCGATTGTAATTTAATACTGAAATTTAAATACAAATTTTATGTACCTATGCGCCCAGACAAAACGTATTTATGTTTGTCCAAAAACATAAATCTGTTTATATTATTAAACACATGTTAACTGCATTAATTAGCACATAAAAATTCCAAACCAAAAATTTGCTCACTTTTTGACAAATCGCATTTAAATAAATTTGGAGTTGGACTTTCGTATTAATATTGAAAAAGGTTTTGCTTATAATATTATAATGGTTTCGCGGATTTTTTTTTATATCTGACAACATTTGAATATTTCGCATCTGCTCGAAATTTCTATAAATATATGCGCAATAACTTTATACCTATCAAATTAAAAAAATGTTAAAATACTCTTACTTTAGTTTAATTAGAAACCAATATCAAGGTCTTTTGTGTTTCGCACCTTATTTGTAATTTCATATTCAAAAAATATAAACTTATATCGTTTAGAAAGAAAATAATTTATTACAAGATGATATTTTACTAAATGATTTTTCTGATGAATAAATAAGCACAAGCAAAAACAAAACTCCATAAACAAGCTGAACAAATATATTTGATATAATTTTGTGTGGGGGATGAATAGATACATATATCACTACCACAAATTGATTTAATGATATCACAGAAGTCTAAAAAAATATAATTTCTCTTTAATTTCGACGCCATTCGATTACGAGTGGGATTATTATTGTTTTATCAAATCTTTCTTTACATAAGTCATGACTCACGAAGCGCATCATTTCAGTTTATACTATAGTTTTGAAGTTTGAATTAATGAGAAGAATAAAGGAAGAACAAGGTAATTAAATTCTCATTTTTATTTGCTATAAAGAATTAATAATGCGACCCTTACACGGATCATCTATAAAAAAACGCCACGCTTAAAAATAGATGTGATTCATTCAAAATATTAGAAGGAAAAATCTTATTTTATTAAGTAGGTCGGTTATAAAAAAAATTAGTTCTCACTAAGTCTCAGGAAGTCTAGAAATATAAACAGCACTTATCAGGATCAGATTCGTGAACTTTTTCAGTTTCGCTGAAAAAAAGCCTTTGAATCACTTTTTGATCAGATTTGGAAGTGAGACAACTTTTATTAGTAAACTCTCACGAGGAGATGAAAAATAGAGAGCTATCCGAAAGTCAATCTCGAGAATTTTGTATTGAAAGTACTCTCAAATGGACGCACACCTTTAGAGATGCTAAAATGTAACTAGAGAGTTGTTATATGTATAGCTACATTATGTATCTGCTTGTTTTCATTTTAAATAAGTCAACGAAAAATGTATTTTCCTACAAGCCTAAGGTGTCAATTATTTTAATGTTGGCACTATTAAAAAAAATATTATATTAAGTATGAATATTAGGGTGTCTTATATATTTCAATTCTCCAATTTTTATATCTATTACCTTCCAAAAGTAGCATAACATATTAAAATTAAATTCTTCATTTGGAATTTTAGTCTAGGTTGTTAGCTTTGATTCGATAAAAAAAAACTTAAAAAGAACACCAAAAAACGTTTGGTTGCTATATTCCAGAAATTATATATCAGAGAAGTGTTCTGTGCAAATTTTTAAAAGACTGACAAATTCAAACTTTTGATTTTGGTGTGAGAAGTTAGAAGATTTCGAAAATTCTAGACAGATTTTTAATTAAAGGAAATAGGACTTCAAGATTCCGGAAGGAGTTCTTGAAAAAAAAAATATTTCGTAATGTAGCATGCCCTCAAATATGGCGAAAAAAACGTTTTTTACACAAAAATTTGTGTCATTTTCTTTTTCAGTGACATATAATTAGCCTGCAAAATTTTTGTTTTGTAAGTTTGATATGTTAAAATTGATTAAAAAAAAAAAAAATAATTAATATTTGTCACACTTAAGAAATTGTATAAAAATACAACTTTAAGTGATTTTGACTTTTTTTATTTCAAATTTGTATTGCCTTAAATTAATTTTTATTCAATTGACTGTACACTTTATGTAAAATTATTTAAATTAGTCGAATGAGCTCAGATTTCCTCTAACCATATCCTAGCAATAGACTGAAAATGTATTAAAAACACAGTTTTCGAAAATTTACTTAGTTGTTTAGCGAGCCTAAGACTCATTTAATTTCAAACTTTTTTCAGGTATTAGATATTCAATATTTGGCAGGTATTAGATATTCAATCCGAACAGTATTTTTTCGCCATGCCAAAGTGACACACCCTAATGAATATAGACCGTACGTTGCGTCGCTCGTTGTTAATTCGGTGTGTTTGGCTACACTCAAATGTGGATTAGGTGTAAATCCCCACAAAACTGAACTTGTCCTCTTTACAACGAAATATAAAATTCCGAATATAGACCCTCAATCTTCTCAGATGAAACTTAATATCTAAGTCTGATTTTAAACAAAAAGTTAACCTGGAAATCAAATACACAAGAAAGTGTCAAAAAGGCCACAATGGCACTTTTCCACTGTTAAAAAGCTATTGGAACCAAATGGGACTTGTCATACACAGCGGTTTGTTGCTCACACTATCATTCTGAACAAATTGGGATCAATCCTTAAACACTCCGACCACACCATCCCTCAGCTGGTTTTTGGCAAAAATTTCCAAGTCACAATTCCAACAAGATCCACTTAGGACGATGTTGAATTTGCTCAAAGAAAACGTAATATATCGACATAGAATATCCGTATCTTCTCAGATAGCCAAGCTGCTCTTAAATCACTGGGCTCTGTTTCTACAAACTCCGTAACTGCCCGAAACTGTCGATCGTTCAAGTAAAGTTCTTTTGATTAATAATTTAAGCTAAAGTTGATAACAAACATGAAATTATGAAAGAAAAAAAATCTCTTCAAAATGATGAGTTTAAAAACAATTTTTCGCCGAAAAAAAAATAGTTTCACGCGTTTTTACATCTTTCTACAAGTAGTTACCTTCTAACTTATTTTTAAAAGCTCTTTATAGTCGAGTCATATGGTACTTTTATTGTGCAAATTGTGGGGTAGTTTTGATTTTGCCCCTCTCTTATGTTTTTAGGGGCGCTGAATCAGAATTTGAGGTGTGCGACTAAAATTTCGTGATGCAACATGGAAAAAAATGGAAACAACTATGCAAAAATGCATTTTCTGGGAGTTTTTCACTAATGGCTCGACAAACAATGAATGATTCGAAAATTACATCAGAGTACTATTCAAAGTATACACAATTTATTTGGACTCAAGCGCTAATTGAAAATGGGCGTATTTTTACTGTTTTCGAAAATCCACTCGAAAGCACTAAGTAATTACTTTATGTAAAAAAAATCGAATTTTTGTCTGTAATATGAACCAAAATATACTTTTTTAATGGATGCGTCGAGCTCGAATCTGGTCTTGAAATTTCTCTAGCGTGTCACGTTTATGAGATATTCGAATCCAAAGATATAAAGAAATTCGTTTTTTAATGCAAATTTGGGGCTATATTTTTTGTCGAGGTAATTTTTTTCAAAAAAATATTTATAATCATTCTAAAGTATGAACATTTTACTTCAAAATCCTTTTTGAATTTTTCAAATACCCTTATTCATCTTCGAGATATTCTTAGTATTTGCCTTTGACTACGTTATTCGAAAAATCCAGTCAATTTGCATTTTTGAACACTTTTTGCTAATTTTTGCATGCTGCGTCACGAAATTTTAGTCGCACGGCTCAGATTCGGATTCAGCACCCTAGTAAACATTAAATAGAGGAAAATTAAAACTATCCCACAATTTGATCGCTATATGCCCTTTTGAGCCCAAATTGACCAGATTTTTCGAATTACATATAGCTTAAGACGAAGGCTCTGAAGATGAATGGTGGTATTTAAAAATTCAAAAAGAATAATAAATAAAATACCTTGACAAAAAATATTTCCCCAATTTCGCATGAAAAAACCCATTTCTTATTATCTTTTGATTCAAATATTTCAAAAACGTGAAATGCTAGAGTGATTTCAGGACCAGATTCGAACTCAACGCACCAAAGACCATATACGAGTATATATATCTTGGTTCATGTTACAGACAAAAATTCAAATTTTTCACATAAAGCAGTTACTAAGTAGTTCTACGTCAATTTCAACTAGCGCTGGATTGTCGCAGGAAAAAACTTTAGGCAGAGATTGATTGGAAAATGTGTATACTTTCAATGGTACTTTGATATAATTTTCGAATCATTGGTAGTTGTCGAGCCATTAGTGAAAAACTCCCAAAAATGCATTTTTGCATAATTGTTTGCACTTTTTTCCATGTTGCGTCACGAAATTTTAGTCGGAAACCTCTGATTCGTATTCGGCATCCACGAAACATAAAAGACATAAGGCCTTAATCAAAACTACGCCACAATTTGCTCGCTAAGACCCCTTTTGAGCACAAATTGACTGGACTATTAGTTCCAGTAATTTTAACTAAAAGAGCAAGTAGGTATGTGCTGTTCAGCAGTGCATTTTATTTTATTTTTAAGAAAAAGTTTCTTATAGTTTTATATATTTTCTCAAAAACTATAACAGGTACTGAAAAAATCTGGTTTCTTGCGTTTTTACTAAAAGATGATAATTTGTTTAGTTTTTTTTCCGTTGTTTTTAAAAAATTTTTACTTTCAATGGTACTTTGATATAATTTTCGAATCATTGGTAGTTGTCGAGCCATTAGTGAAAAACTCCCAAAAATGCATTTTTGCATAATTGTTTGCACTTTTTTCCATGTTGCGTCACGAAATTTTAGTCGGAAACCTCTGATTCGTATTCGGCATCCACGAAACATAAAAGACATAAGGCCTTAATCAAAACTACGCCACAATTTGCTCGCTAAGACCCCTTTTGAGCACAAATTGACTGGACTATTAGTTCCAGTAATTTTAACTAAAAGAGCAAGTAGGTATGTGCTGTTCAGCAGTGCATTTTATTTTATTTTTAAGAAAAAGTTTCTTATAGTTTTATATATTTTCTCAAAAACTATAACAGGTACTGAAAAAATCTGGTTTCTTGCGTTTTTACTAAAAGATGATAATTTGTTTAGTTTTTTTTCCGTTGTTTTTAAAAAATTTTTACTTTTATAAACCATTCTACTCATTTTATAAGGTGAATCGATTAATTTCGATTCTAACTAAACGGAGAGAAAAATTATTCAAACACAAAAAATTTCACCTTGACATTCCAGACATTTTTTGTCTTAGCTCTCAGGTATAAATGTTTGTAATTAGTTGCCTGAAATATATAGAGAGCAGCATACTTATCAACAAAATTTCTAAAAAATATTAAGTGGCGTCAATCGTTTTGTTGTCAGGTATTTACCAAATAGTTATGATTCAAATAATTAATGCACGTGTGTAGAGTGTTGTATTTGCATATAAATTGATAGATTTAAATATTCCAAATTAGATCAATTGAATTTTGCTTTGAATTATGTTTTAAATAATGATTGAAAAACTTTTAAAAGCATTTCATTAACATATTTTTTTTTGTTTATATAAAATATTGTTTATCAAGAAATATTTTAGTTAAATATGCAACGCAGTCATGCATTTTATTTTACAAATAAAATTTAATTGTGTTTGATATCATCATGCTATACTTACTTTTAAATTGTAGACCAAGTTAATCTTTCTGACTTTCATTCAAATAATTCAATCGAATCGGATTAAAAGTTTTCACTTTTATTTTGTTTTATTAGTGCTTAATGAATGTTGTTTTTTTTTTGCAAACAAGCAAAAGCAACAAGTTCGTTCATTTTAATAAGTTTGAGATACCGTTTTTCTTTTGTTTTATTTAACTTTGCACATTTATTTGCAATTGCAATGAATTGCTGACATCCTCAGTGACGATGATACGATGGTTCAGATTGCAAGCCAATAATGCAACGTTATAATAATTGGAGTTGTATAATTGCTTATACTGTAATAGTTCATTAATGTTTATTGACTTTGATTATTATTATAGGATGTCAATAACACAATTTATTTCTTCATAGTTAAATTGGTAATTGGAGGTAATGATTACCTCAGAAGTTGTTATTCTATGCTTAAACCTTTATCCATTGTGAAAGCTTGGGGCCACAATAGATCTTTAGGCGAAAGTGCATCATTTTAACCCCAGTAATTATTATTCAATCAAGGTATTATTATTAAACATAGATAAGGTTGGAAAACTTAGAATTAGATTTACAGAATTGTTGAATTGTTTTCAAAAACTCTTTCATAAATAAATAATCTTAGAGATTTTTCATTTTCCCATAAAAATTCATTAGATTCAATTCAAATTTTATTTAAATTCAATTAGATTTAAAATAGAAATAAATACAAAAGACCAATTTTACCTTCAAAAATGAACGAAGATTTCAGGAACTACACATATCATTTTAAATGCTACAAAACCCCTCTGGAATGTGTGAACGCAACCTTGTTATCTTACTGATCTTCTTATGATGGCATTCAATTCTATAAATATTAGAGAAGATCGATATAGGCATACCAAAAATTTAAACCTTGCTAATGGAAACATAATACAAGTTTATAATTATAAATTAAGAAAACATGAAAACAAAAGTTTCTAAGAGTAGGCTCACACTTTCGATAAACAACTATTTACCTTGCCTACATTAGAATACCTTTCCTACATCTTTTTTGTTTTTTTTTTTATAATTCAATATGCAAACTCTTAATAGTTTTACTTTAAATCTTGACTGGAATTTCGGGCAGCATGCCATAAAGAAATCGTGTATTATCAACATTGATTGAAAGAAAATAGGCGTATTGGAGCGAATATCAATTTTAAACGGAAATGTTGGCCCTGACATCCGATACCACGCACATTGTCGCTCACGATCGATTGCTAGTTGGCAATGGAAATTATTGGTACTTCATATGTATTGACTGCAGAATATAGTAACTTTGACTTGCATTAGACAATGCGTGCTTGCTTCAGCTATAATATTGATAAATCTTATTATATTATTATTTCTTGATTAGAAATTTACAGTTTAATTAGGTATTTATTTACTTCTGGCATCTTTTAATTGAAGAAAATAATCGCTTGGTTAGTTAATTTATGTTTCATAGAAATGTAGGAATTTGTTCATTATCTATGTTCAAGTTGTTAAAAAAATATTTATATGAGAAATATTCAAAAATTATAAAGAAAATGTCATTTAAATACAACATTCAATGAATTAAATAATAGACCACGTGGGAAACTCAGTATGGTGGTTCAATCTATAGAACATTGGTGAAAAAAAACACTGGTTATAAAGTGTTTTAGTAGGAGGATGAGTGGAAAAAGCCGCACGAACTGTTTTGCTCGGTGAATCAATTAATCCTAAATTTCGCCGTTTTGATGCCATAATTCGTTTGAGCTGTGGTTCTAACATTTAAAAACTGAAATTCAAGTTCTGTATATGAGGGGTATAATTTCAAAACTCTTCTTTTCCACTATTGAGAGTTTGAAAAAAAATACGCACGTTTTCAAGTTTGGTTCCTACTTCAAGAATAGGAAATAATAAGTTTTTATAAAAACGTAGTTAAGAGACCTTCTAAGAAACACTTCTTTATAACAAATTGATTTTTGAAAGAAAGTGGAATAGAAGACATTTGATATTAGCTATAACGCTCTTTTATAACCTAAGCATTAAGTTAGCAAAGCAAGATAGCAAAGCAACTCTCAAAAATCGAAAAATGGGTAAATAGATTGTTAATTTGTCGTTAATTAGTTAGGACACTTCCGAATTTATCATTCAAAATAGCTTTTTATTGCCTTTAGTCCTACAAATTGGCGTTTCGTCCGGCTTACGCACTTGGACTCATCAGTGACGTAGTGAGGGCCTTGTCATACGTAATTTGTATTAAGTTCAGTTCAACTTACATGAATTCTTTTACAAAAATCCACTGTAAACTATATCCAACAAGATTAGAATTCTATCATTCTATGTTTGTATGTTTTGTATGTTTTCTTTTAATGATTTTTTTTTGAAAAGTTAATAAGCTTAATAATTTCCCATTAGTTAGTTGTGACAACTAATTTACAACTAACTAATGGCAAGATATTAAGCAATAAAATATTAAGCTTTTAACCTTTTTAGAAAAAAATATAGAAAACATGGAGGGAAAATTTGATAATTTTCTCGACTAATTAAAGACTTATAAATGGTAAATTACAAAGCCATCAACCCTCTGGTATAAGTATTCTTTACCACTTTTTGACGTGATACTATGACAACTTAATATGAAGTTAGCAAACAACCCAAAAAACATAGAAAACATTGTCAGACAAATTCAAAACTGTTAAAAAAAACTAAAGACTAGTCAATGGCAAATAACAAAGAAATAAACTATTCGGTATTTTTGGGGTGGTGTTTTGCTAACTTGATATCAAGCTGACAAAGAACTAAAAAAACACAGAAATGTTTGCATCATTGAATTCAACTTTTTACAACTTGTTAATGACTAATTAACGGCAAAATATTGGGCTATAGACAAAATTGAATGGCAATAACCCATTTTTCAATTCGTGAAAGCTGCTTTGCTAAATTGAATTCGTAGAAAACAAATCACTTAACAATTGATATAAGACATCGCATGGAAAAATTGAATTTGTCACATCTAATTGAAGGCAAATAATTAAGCGCAAGTTGCCTGAAACCATAATAAAAAATTCTGGTTTCATACTTTAACGTAAATTTCAAGGCTTTTTGACACCTTTTTTATCTGGTAGACAATCGGTGCCACTGTACTGCTGTGATAAGAAATAAAGGGCGTATCTACATTTTTGTAGCTTTGAGATAAATGTTTTTTAATGATTTTGCTTTTGTCACCTTCAAATTATTTATATTTGAAAATTTTTATGAACGATTTCTTATTAAAAAAAAATGTATTTTACTGTGCGTAAAAACGAACTTGCTTGCTACTTCTAAGCTTAGAATAGGCACATAAGCTACTTGCTTGAAACCTACAATGAAATTTATCTTCGTAGTGATTTATAGCTGGAAAAATGAGTTTTAAGCTTTTTACACAAAAATAGTAAACCATTTTAAATACTTAATTATAGTACTAACTCAATTTTTGAATTCAAGCGCTTACAATCTTTTTTCTTGGATTGCGTGTCTGGCAAGTTAAAAATATATAACAAAATATACTTTGATAAAATATCGTAATTTTGTATCAATTTTATGCCATTTAACACAACTTAATACCCCAAAACATTTGGATTCAAGGTTCGTATTATCCATTCGTTTATACCCTAATACCCTAGTGTATATTCACAGATAAAATGTAAAATTTTGTAAAATGACGTAGGTACGTATGGTGGCCTTGATATCTTACTTAGCATTTCTTTGAAAAATTGTTTTCTGAACAAAATAGACTTTTACAAAAATGACTATTCTTAATTGTTTGTGCTTTCTTCATAAAGTAATTCCATTAATTCTTTTTTTAAGATAAGTTGGTGAGCCATTTTCGAGAAAAGATCGTTAATGTTAAACTTGCAATTCAAATTGTATGGCAGACAAAAAGGTACCATTATTTTAAGCTCTAAATAAATGAAATGAAAAACGTGTTGGGGGAATGGGAATGAAAAAAGTTTGAACAAAATCAATTCAGCCATTTAGGCTGTAGCTCAATGGATAGACCGACGGAATTGAGAGACTTTTTTCGTCTTTACTATCATTCTGTTAACAAGTTTGACCAAAATTTAGAGTTCGATTTTCTTTAAGAATGCATAACTTGCCACATAATAAGTATAAGGTACCTATCGCAAGTAAAATATAAGCAAAATAATTTTACTTTGTACGTTTGAGTATTATTTTCATTGAACTTTAAACAAGCCCTATCTCCGAAACAAAATCAGGGTTACGGTTCCGACTATGATTGAATCGATCTAATTTGATATTGGAGATTTTCAACGTGTTTTTTATATAATAAATAAAAGATATTAATTTAAATAGCTGAAAACCCTTATTTTATTTATTTATTTACTTATATGCATTTCGGAAGCTATGCTTCCATCGTCAGTAAGCTTTATATAAAGCTATTTATTTAAATTAATATCTTTTATTTATTGAATCGATTACAAACAATTTTATTTAATTTCTTTCTGTCACAAGATTTAAGTACATCTCTTCATTTCTACTTAAGCTTAAAACAAAAGTCACCTCCAAGCTTGGACTTATACCTACCTACACCAATTTCAAAACAAAATCTCAACAATAGAATATTATTTATAAAAATAAACATTTATACAAAAGGCAGGAACCAACCTACCATTACGCAGCTTTGTTTTAACAGTGCAGTAACATCTGTAATTACATTCCAGAAATAACATTAAAATGGCACTCCTCTATTTATTATTTATAGCTAAAAGCAGCAACAAGTGCTTTGCTAAAAAATCTATCATAATTATACCCATTTTCTGATCTTATCATCGTAAAATGAATCACAAGAATAGATTGCTTTTAATAGCGTATAGAATTGATCTTCAGAGACACTCATTTTAATCATTAATTAAGGGTAAACAACCACTTATACTCTATCTACCATGAGTGTGTATACTCTTGTTATTGTTTATTTAAAAATTTAATAAATTTAGAACGTTAATCGAAGTAAAAAGTATAATTGCCTCCTGTGAGGATTGAACTCACGACCCCTGGTTTACAAGACCAGTGCTCTGCCACTGAGCTAAAGAGGCTTTTTGAATTATTATTGTCTAGGTACAAAGTGAGACCTTAACACGGTGATGGTATAATAATTTTTTTTTTTTTTTTTTTTTTTTTTTTTTTTTTTTATAAATTCTTTCAATTCGAAGTGATGTGATGTATGAATGTGTTGATAGATCAAATTAGTAATACATAATAATTATAAATGATGATTTAAGCTATTTATGTTTTGAAGACTTTTAAGATATAATTTTGGAATTTATAAACCTTTCATAATTGTTTAGAAATAAATGGTTGCAAAAAGTTAAAACCTAGAAATGGTAGTAATTTTTGCTATAATTAACTAAGAATGTTGAGTTTTAGGGTCAGGCAAAACAAAAATTACCTTGAACTTTAATAATATAGAAGATGTTTATTATAACCCGGAGTATTTAATTACATATCTGCACGAAAGAATTTATTTCCAAATAGTTTTTTTTTTTTGTATTGATTAATTTTTGTAAGAATCCACACTCTGCATCTCTTGATTGAGTTTTTAGTTTATATATTTTAGTTAGAAAGTTTAAAAAATATTGAGTCAATAGCAATAACAAATTTGTCTAGATTATTCATTTGTTGGTGAAACAAGCATCTATAATCAAATAAAGAAATGGGTCAGCCAAAGCATGTCAACATTAAAATAAAAAAATAACAATAATTTAAGTTTAGACTAAACGAGTGTTTCTAAGAGAATGGTCACACTGACCACTTTTCTCTTTGTTTAGTATAACTCGGAAACTTTGCAGAATCTTACAATTTTTTTGGAAAATTATATTTCTATCGAAATGGATCATTTAAAAAATTTTATAAAAAATTTAAACAAGAAAAATTACGAAACTTACTTACTTACTTAAACTTATTTATTAATCCGTTATAAACTAACGTTATATTATATAGGTTATAGGTCATATTATAGAGTTAACTATATTAAAAAAGGTTTCCTTAAGTTTTATACAATTTTAATTGTAATTGAATTGTAAGATGAAATCAAAAAGTAATATTTATTCAGAACTGACATCAATTGATTAAGAAGACTATTAAAACCATAGTTTGATGTACTGAATATAGGACATATATAGAGACGAACTCACAGAACAAAAATTTCTACCACTTTTTGAAAATCAACAAAAGGTAAACAAAAGACCCCAAAAGAAATCAAGAAAACAAAGCCACAGCATTGGAATTTCTATTTTAACTTTATATTAAAAAAAAAAAAACAAATAGTGTTGTTTGTATATTAGTCTACTAATCACAAACTTAGCATTCCATAAATAAAAAAAAATAAATACTTTAACATAAAACTAAATTTCTTTATTATTAAAAAATAGCTTTTTTGCTATGAAATATCAGTTTTTTTCTAACCAAAAAGCACTTCACAATAAACATAAACACGAAATTCACTATTAACACTCATTTTTTGTTTTGAAAATTGATCAAAAAATGTATTTAATACAAAATAAACGAACAGATAGAAAAATAAAAGCACTTTTACAAAAAAAAAAAAAAAAAAAACAAATCTAAAAGTAAACAACAGCCATTTTGTTGTTGTTCTCAACTCAGAACACAAAACTGACAATTTCTGCCAAAGAATTTTCTTGGACAGAATTTGGAAAAAATTGTCAGGAAGGGGAAATTTTTTACTCTCTCGCAAGCAATCTTTCCTGCCAAAAACTACATAATTTTTGAGTACGAGAACAGCTTTGGGCTAAATTTGGTTGATTTGGGTAGAATTTGATAGTTTTGTGGAGTACACGAACAGACTTAATATAACATAGCTGTAGGTACTATCTATGTTTCGAGAGCAATGGCAGGTAAATCAACTTTAGTCTGTGAATATAGGGGGGGACATAAGGATCTTTGAAGTCTCGTGAGAATCGCTTAACCATTTTGTTAGCTTTTTTAATAATTAAGCTAAAGTGTTCAGTAGATGTTAATATTGTCTCGAGAATTATGCCCAGATCAGAAAACATAAACAACCTACAAATAGGAGAAGAGTCAAGCGTATAATTGAAATTCAAACAATTTTGTTTGCGTGTAAAACACATGGTGTTACTTTTGTCAATATTCAATTAAAGATGGTTAATATTGCACCATTCACTAAACCTATTCAAATCATTTTGTAGCAGCAAACAACCAGCAATAGAAGTTTTTTGCTT
Organism: Dasysyrphus albostriatus; assembly: GCA_946251815.1. Classification (NCBI taxonomy): domain Eukaryota; kingdom Metazoa; phylum Arthropoda; class Insecta; order Diptera; family Syrphidae; genus Dasysyrphus; species Dasysyrphus albostriatus. The sequence continues at coordinate 58,430,030 of OX276337.1, forward strand.
ATAAAGTTTTATATCATCAGCATATACAAGAACCGAGAAACTTTTTAAGACCAAATTTAGGTCTTTAATAAATACTATAAACAATAGAAGACCTAAATGGCTCCCCTGAGGGACACCAGAGTCTACATTAAATTGGTTGGAACATTCATTACGAAGAGTAACACAGTAGTTTCTATTTTCATTAAAAACATTCATTAAATCCCAGAATTTTTAATTTATAAATTACAGTTTTGTGACAAAGCTTGTCAAAAGCATTACTAAAATCAATAAGCACAGTGAACTTGTTTTTATTCTTCAAAAGCATCCAAGCAAAAGGATGTGAAATGGAATAAACTTTTAATCGTTGATTTTTTTCACGAAACCATGCTGATTGTCACAGATAATAGAACTGCAGTTAAAAGACAGGACGTTACAAATAATAGACTCAAATAGTTTTGGAATAACAGAAAGTTTGGCAATAGGACAGTAGTTTGTTATATCATTTTTGGATCTTTTTTTGTAAACTGGAGTTATAAAAGCATTTTTCCACACCTTTGGAAAAATCGAAGAACTTACCGATTTATTAAAAAGAGTATGACAAAAGAGATGCACATTTCCTTAGCACACAGAACGGAACGCCATCAGGGCCAGGACTTAAACATTTGTCAAGATTTAGAATGTTTTCTACAATAAAATTCTCAGAAATGGCAAAATTGATTGAATTGAGGTGTGAGTAATTCTGTGAGGAAGTTGGTAAAGATAATGACTCATTATACTTAGATTCTAAGAAAGCTTCTTTCAAGAAAATTGCAAACATATTGGAGATTTCCTCTGAATTTTGGCTTTTAATATTAATAAAGGACATAGAGTTAGGGTAACCATCAATTTTTTTTTTTTTTGCTATTTACAAACTTCCAAACATTTTTCGGTTTTTGAAATATAATTTGATTACAAATCATTGTAATAATTGGTAAACATATATTTAAGTTCAGAGTATATCCTAAAATCATCGTCAGCTCTGGATTTGCTATATTTTAACCATGCCTTTATTTTTAAAATTTTTTAGCTGTGTATCAAACCATGGTGGTGTGTTGACCTAACTGCAAGATTTGCGTAATAGTACAGATTTGTAGAATCAGTCAAATAGTATATTACAGAACTTGAAACACATAACATCAATACTACATTGAAGAAAAAGTTGAATTCAGTTAATATTACATAGTAAAATAAAAAGCTGTTCATAATTACATTTTTTAAAATTAAATTCAAGTTTTACGCTAGATTTTTCAAAAACTGTACAAAAGTTAAAAGACAAATATCTTATGCTGGATGATGACAATCTTCCTCTACTAGTTATAGTATCAGATGGCACTAACTTCTTTCAAAGTTAAAATAGGCTCTAGATATGCTCAAACGAAATAAAGCAGATGGTGTAAAATAGCCACTAGGAACCAAATAAAATATGAAAAAGTAGCACCCAAAAAGATCACAAGAAAATGTAAAAATATGAAATCTTATGTAAGTTCATGGAGTGCTTTCATTAAATCACAGAGAGCTGCAAATAATGAAAGCCGAAGACCTTAAATCACAATATAATACAATAGAGATGCTCTGTGGCTCTGTCTATAGTGAAATTCTTTTGTAGGATTAAAAATTTAAATAAAAAAAAATAAACAACGTCAAAATATATGAATACATAAATAGAATATTATGACTTATCCCTTTTGACCTACTCTAATCGATTTGCAGTTAGTCTATGGTTAATTCTACAAACGAGCATCAATTGTCTTACGTCTTTTGTTTATTACAAAATAGAATTTAGAAATTCTTTTTCTATCAGTTTGCCTATAACTTGTGATTTCTTAACCTACATACCTATATTTGCAACTATTGTGTTGAAGTTTCAAATTTTAGATTTTTTGTGACAATATTTTTCATAAGCCTTCAGAACTGGGTTTAAAAAAGCAGTTGGATTCTATTTTTTATTTTTAAGAATATAATGTACGCATCGAATTTTTGTTTTGTTTTTTCAGTTTTTTCTTTTACAATTGGGGCGTTTTGGCTGCTTTTATATTTATTACCTATTGGTAAATGTATACAATTTTATTTTAATAGAAAAAATATTTGTTTTTTTTCTGAGAGTTCTATACAGCAAACATTATTTTTCGGCTGCTTAAAAGTAATCACCTTAGCCTATTTTAGTCAGTCAAAACATGTAAAATATCAAGGTCAACCAGTGGCGTAGTTAGGGGGTGAAGGGGCAGTCAACCCGGGCGTTAGGAGTTAGGGGTGTTAATATCACCTCCGTTGTGCTTTGGATGTATTAAACCCAGAAGGTGCAAAAGTTTTTTTTATTGAAAACTTAATGGGTAAATTTTTATTAGAAAATTCAATTTTTAATAGTTTTACAATTTTCAGGGGTGCCAAAATCATCCTTGTTGGCCATGAGAAGTTAACACAAAAGTTTAATTTTAGTTAAACTAATAATTCATATAATATTTTTCTATATTATTTTATTAAAAGGCGCAGAATCACCATCGTTGTTTATTACAGAAGTTGGAAATAAACAATCTCACACGCCTATGAGCACGCGTTTTTCGGTCCTCATAGAGCCTTATGCAGGTTTCGCACCTACCCACGGGAAAATGAAAAAAGAAAACCTAGATCGATTGTATTATCGGCAAAAAATTTCATCCTCCTAGGTATAATGGAAGGCGGTGCGGTTTTCAAGTGACTTACTTTTCAAGTTTTTTTACTAAATCCCCTGAATGAATGTTGTTGTATACTGGGTTTTCCCAAATTCGTGGTTGGTATTTTGAGGGACGAATTTTTCTGCTTTCATTCTAAGAAAAAATTTGTAAAGGAGAAAAATTCTAACTCCCACTGCCTGAGGCAAGGGGCGCAAAAAGATAAATTATTTAAAATCAACAAAAGCACAGTATACATATAATCATATAATAAAACGTCAAACATGAATTTTGTGGTACAATAAACGCGGTCTACAAAAGCCATAGGCATACAAATTATATATCGTTGGAACGGTTTTTTGCACAAAAGTGCAGAATGCAAACATTTTACTTTACCGAGCTACTTTCCTGTTAAATCTTTTTTCTGAGGAAATCTTATTTAAGCTCAGAACTCTGAAACACCCCGTTCAGCATTTTTCTTTTAATTTACCAATTTGTATAGCTTTAGAAATTTCCTTTATGGCTTCAAGTGGAAAACAATATTCAAGTGACCTCTGTAAGCGTCATAAACAGTTTGTTTAGTTTGTTGTTTTAGTTTTATCGATATCTATGTAAGTGGCGTTTTACCCAAAGCAACATTCAAAGACGCAGTTATTTAGAATTCAAGAATAATCAAGAAACCATTATTCTTCTAACGTTAAACATCCCGTCTTTATTGCGTTTTCTTGAAGAATTAATTTCATGCATATTGCTCACGCGAAAAATAATTTAAAAGAAAAGGGTTCCTCATAGCTCCCTTAACCTTTGAGTCGGCTCATATACTTTAATTAAAAAATAAATAGCGCAAAATTTATTATAACGTTCAAACAAAGGAATTATAATAGTTCGAGATAAATAAAAATATTTCTACCTCCATTTCTAGGTGTATTGCTATCACCCTTATAGTTTTGCTTGAGTGATTTTTTCCAACAACATGTTGCACTTGAATTTATTATTTTTTTCTTTTTCCTTATTTTTTCATCATTTTTGATGAGAAATTCACTTCCCTTGGGAATTGCATATATAAACTGCAAAACATTTCTAGACCACACCTTCTTCTTCTGGTTTTAGCTCCCACAGATATTACAATATGTGTGCATCATCCAGGAAACCGTTCGGTTCGTTCCACAGGTGCACATTGCACATTAAACTATTACGCGACAGGCGACCACTTTTATAACTGACAAAAAAAAAATTCCCTGAGAAATTCCCGCACTTTGCCAATTAATTCGAAGCAAGGTGTTGCATCATGCCGATGCAATGCTATAATAGTCAGCATACAACGCATCGCAACGGGTACACTCGCATATCTTGGTGACAGTTAAAGAAATTCTATTACCTACATACCTACCTCTCTGCTCTGGGAAAGAAATTTTTCAAGAAGAATCCCATATCCCAATCCAAGTTGAAGAAGAAGATTAAAGTAGAACACTTGCCACCACATTGGGTGGGCAGAGTCACTATATACTACAACGGAATTGGAATCAATCAAGATTAACACGTTTAAAGTCGTACCGCAGACCCAGAGACACATCAAACCGCACAACATAGTTATTTGCGGGAACATGATGTCCAGTTGATGATATTCGATTCGGATGCCAAATGAAGGCCGTGAGATTCATAATATGGAATCCAAGCTAATCACTGGATCATCTGGTGGAACGATATAATTCCATCTAAGGCTTCCGTGCCGCTCTGCCCAGGCAGTCATTGCTGATGACGATGAGGCATGTCCCCGATGAGGCATCATGAACCCGATTAACCAGCTATCAATGTTTCTACAAATGTGCACTATTACAAAAACTATTAAATAGTAGCAAGTACCTATACATATTAACTGCCTACGGAAACTTTTCTCCATTTGGCAGATCATTGGTTGCAGATTTCCAGAGTGCGTTATAAAGATAGGCAAAAAATGCTGAGTATAATCACGTTCACGATCACTGTTACCACATTAATGATTTTTATTTCCGATTTGTTAGAATTTTGAGCTTTGACATTTTATACTCGCGTTTTGCTATATTTTTTAAATTAGAGAACAAATTTGACGACTGTTTTTACTTACTTTTTTGAAGAAGAAACGAAATTGTTGCAATTCTAAAAGAAAATTACATTTTTCTTAATAAACATAACTTTTTTTGTATTAACTTAACTCTAATCATCATTTCTTTTAAGTACAAGTGGCAACACTGATTGCACCTAAATAGATATTCTGCGCAAATATGTACGCAGTTTGAATAATAAAATACATAGGTATTTCTCCTTTTTTCTAATGGTGATGTTTTCTTCCTTTTGCGATCCAGAAGAATCCATGTATGTTGATTCTCCTGTGATGATCATCATTTATGTAGGTTAGGTTCATATATTTACTATACTATGTGAATCACAGCAATAGAAAAAGTGGGACAGAAAACCACCGTTGAACGTTTCGCCATTCCGAAAATGAGATGTCATGTATTTTGTTGTTTTTATTTCCCAGAACGACATAAAAATTAATAGTAAACATTAGAATCTTCTTATATACCTACTACACTGTTTTTAAGATACCTAAGACTTGGACAAGTTGTGCAGTAACATAAACATGTTATCATTTTTTTTAAGATTAAATATAAAATAGGTCAGTTGAAAATCATTATGTGACATCTACAATAACTGGTATTTAACGTTTTACTGTTTGGAATCGAAAGATGGAATCTTAGATTCTATTTCTTGATTTATTTTATGGATGGATTTTTTGTTATAGGTAGGTAGATACTTTGAAAACTTATGGGACAGTCGGCAAAGAAAAAAGAAATATTTCATAATGCAAAAATATATAGGTAGGACTAAGCGCACTATAGAACTGTGTAAATCATTCATTTCAAATGATCGAATCGATCAAGAATTGATCAAAAATGATTCGATTGTTTCAATCAATCGATTATTCGATCATTTTAATTTCATTCGGCTCAATATTCGATACTACTCTGATTCGATTTTTATTTCGATTTCGATTAAATCTAATCTTCAATTCAATACTGCACCTTTGATCGAATTTACATTATCCGAAATTAACAAAAATACAATTTGATTGCATTAATAACTGTTAAGAAAATCTTAAAATTTCAGTTTTCTTACTGCTCCGGTAAAATGTAATTTAACGTCGATTGTTTGACATTTGGATAAAAATACACATATCTTGTCAAAATATAGTTTGTCCCTTATCTCTCAAGCCATCAATTGTCAAATTCTATTGAAGGATGGCTACGATGTCGATGGATTAAATAACTTCTAAGAAATCTGAAATTTTTGAAGAATTTTTACTGCTCCTGAAAAAAGTTGATTTTGGGATAATTGGGTGACATTTCGATCGAAATACACATCAAAAAATAGTTGTCAGCTCTCTGTCAAGCTATCAACTGCCGAATTTCTAAAAATTCAGACATTTTTGAAAAGATTGATACCAAAAATCAGGATTCCTTATTGAAACGATTGAGATTGGAATGGAAAATCGAGAATTATCGAAATGATTGAAAATGAAATGGAAAATCGAGAATAATCGTCAGAATGATTGAGATTGGGATTGAAAATCGAGAATAATCAAAATGATTGAGATTGAGATCCATTGAAATGAAAATTTGTGATTTCAATCATTTTTCGAATCTTTCCTGATTGACACAGCCCTAGGCACTAGTGTGAGGACAGTTCCAGTGACCGGACACTGCGTCGTTTATTTAGGAAAAATAGGAACATGTACACACATAAATTTTATCAAAGAAGTATTAAAATACAATACTTGATATATAACACAAATATATGCAAAGCTTCAAGTAAAGTTTACTTTAAGAGTAATGATTTTTTCAGTTTTTAAGTTCAAAGAGATCCATTGAATTGTCGTTTTGAGTATAAAATATACTGAAAAATAAGGTTCAGTATCCGTATAACTCCATTTTATATGTAATTCGTGCCTTTTGTACCTTTTATATTTAATTATCTTTTAAGGAAAAGATGCTTGAGGGCCATATTTAAGTAAAGAATAAATTTCATTGAGTTGCTGAACAAAAACAAAATCACTTTCTTTTTCAAGATGGCGGTGTTCCCCTAACCCCGGCCACCCCGATATCTTGGGTTTTATTAAGAGGAGTTGTGGCCAAACTCAAATCATACAAAAATTTTAGCCCGTCGATTAATGAAATTTTTATAAATTTTTTGACAAAATTTTCTCCACCGTGAAGTTCTTGTATGATTTTCTTAGAATCAATTGCTTTTTTGAAAAATGTATGTTAATCTTTTTCGTGTAGAATGACATAAGCTACAATTTGTATCTTCACATTTCTTTTGAAAAGAACTTACCTATAGTTTTTGAGAAATTGAGAAAAAACTAAAATTTACCCCCTTTAACCCCCCTAAAAAGTTAAGCACCGTCCCAAATTTACGGAATTTTTCAGGAAATGCTAAAGACGTCAAAACAAATCTCTCTACCAAAATTCAGCTTTGTCGGAATTTTTTCGAAGTGAAAGTCTAACTTTCCTGGGTTACATTCCTTTGAAATATGGAAAATTTAGAGTTGAAGGTTTTCCATATTTGATAGGAATGAAACAACCACAAAATCTAATCAAAAACGAAATTAAAGGCCTGGTCAAACAGAGCGCGATCCGGCGATTTTTGTGAGAAATTACTAACAAAATTTGATTGCTGCGATCTTTTTCCCCATTGTACTCGTAGTATTGATCGCACCGCCGGATCGCGTTCTGTTTGCCCAGGACTTAAGTTTAACTTCTAAACTATTTAAAAGAATTGGAAAACTCGAGGTGCTCTTCCTATTATCAGCTATTTGGCTGCAAAACTTATCCTCAATTCTATCTTTGCTAATGTCGCTCTTTTTAAAGCTGAGATCTTTTATAGAAAATAAGCTGGTTTTTGACTTAAATCTCTCCTAGATACTTTTCACTGTGTTTTTATATATAAGAAAACATATTTTCCTCTCTTGTTAAAATGTAGATACATATGTAATTTATAACTTTGTTAATATAATATATGCAATTTAACCATGGATCGTCTTACAAATGAACAACGCTTGCAAATTATTGAATTTTACTATCAAAATTCGTGCTCGGTTCGAAATGTTCATCGCGCGCTGCTTCCATTTTATGGTCGCCATTCTCGACCTTCTGAGCAGTCTATTTGGAAGATTGTGACCAAATTTCACACCAAATTTACTTTGTTGGACATTAAACCACCAACACGTTTACGTACTGTGCGTAGTGAAGAAAATATTGCGGCCGTATCAGCTAGTGTGACAGAAGACCGCGAAATGTCGATTCGGCGCCGTTCCCAGCAGTTAGGCCTTTGTTACAGCACTACGTGGAAAATTTTGCGGAAGGATTTGGGCGTAAAGCCTTTTAAGATACAGCTGGTGCAAGAACTAAAGCCAGCCGACCTACCACAACGCCGAATTTTTGGTGAATGGGCTCTTGGAAAGCTGGCCGAGGATCCGCTTTTTTATCGAAAAATTGTGTTCAGCGATGAGGCTCATTTTTGGTTGAATGGGTACGTAAATAAGCATAATTGCCGCATTTGGAGTGAAGATCAGCCAGAAGCATTGCAACAGCTACCAATGCATCCCGAAAAAGCCACTGTTTGGTGCGGTTTATGGGCCGGCGGCATTATTGGGCCATATTTCTTCAAAGATGATGCGAATCGCAGCGTTACTGTCAATGGTGAACGCTACCGAGCGATGATAACAAACAAACTTTTTTTTGCCCGAAATGGAAGTTCTTGACTTGCATGATATGTGGTTTCAACAAGACGGTGCCACATGCCACACAGCACGCGAAACAATGGCGCAATTGCGAGGCGAGTTTGGTGAACAGTTAATTTCACGTTTCGGGCCGGTCAATTGGCCGCCTAGATCGTGCGATTTGACACCATTAGATTATTTTTTGTGGGGGTATGTCAGGGCTAATGTCTATAGGGACAAGCCCGCTTCGATTGACGCACTCGAAGCCAACATCCATGCATTCATTCGTGAGATACCGGCTGATATGTTTGAAAGAGTATGCCAAAATTGGACTCAGCGGATGGGCTACCTGAGACGCAGCCGCGGTCAACATTTGCATGAAATTATCTTTAAACATTAAATTGCAAGGTTCAAACTATCGATTCAAATAAATATTTCATTAATTTTTTCGAATTTTTGTGTTTTTTTTTTTTAAGTTCTAAGCCTCTTAAAAAATCACCCTTTATTATAATCAAAAAATATCTAAACTTTCAAAAAACATACTTTTTGGCTTTAGCTTCAATAGTAAGATTATGATTTTACGCCAAAGTGGAGAAATACATACGTTATGTACCTATCTATAAAAGTGATTAAATTTTATGATTAGAATTGTTAGTTCGCGGTCGGTGGTATATACTAGTTAAAGTAAAGTTTTGATTCTGAAGCTATTTTCATCAATTTTTCGAGATAAAGGAAACTTGAGAGAGATATAACAATCACAATATATTAAATTAGTGTTGAGTATTGAAACTAAATGCTATATAAGCTTTTACAACTTAAATTCGAAGAAGTTTATTATTCTGATGAGTGTCAGTCAAGCTAGCAAAACAGCTCTGACTCTGAAAAATCGAAAAATGAATATGTGGATAATTTAATTAGTCTTATTATATGTAACCTTCAAGCGATTTATGTCATAACATATTGCATAACGATATAAAAACTGTCACATGTAATCAATAAAATTAATTACAAATTATTAACCACTTAAAATTTCAATATAATAAATTTTCGGAACTTTTTCTGTATTCTTTGCTGATTTAATACGAATTTTGGAAAATAAAACACAAATCATAGAAAACACTGCACGAAAATTCCAAAATTGTCACAAAACATAATGACGAATAATTAATGGCAAATTAAAAGCAATAAAACTCTCGGTTTAAGCAGTTTTAACTCCTTTTCTAGGTTGTGCTTTGATCTTGATATCAACTTAAGGAAAAAGTAACAAAAAAAAACATAGAAAACATTGCACGGTCAAGTTTAATTTTTTACTTTCACAACATTAAAAGAAGTTTTTCACACTTTTCGAGTTGTGGCAAGTAAGCAAAGCACCTGAAAAACCTAGAAAATGAACGACAAATTAGAAATTGTCACAATTAATTAACAACTAATTAATGGCAAATGATCCACCCACCCATTTTCCGATTTGTGAAAGTTGATTTGGTAGCTTGAACCTGATAGAAAACGATTCACCCAAAAATGCAATATGTCGTTCAATGTTTTCTATGCTTTTTTGGGTGCTTTGCTAACTTAACTTATAACTCGAAAAGCGCTAAGTAGATCTTATACTTGATTACATATTTGTGAGTCTATAGATTTATCTCCATCCTTTTATGTTTCAAATCATTAAAATTGCCACAAAACTATTCTTAACAATTAACAAATCACTTTCATTGTCTTTTGCTGCAGAAACTGTTTTTTTTTATGGTAATTTTTCTATAATTTTTTAAATGAAATTTCACTTGCAACATTGTTGTTGTTATATTATATATGTAAATATTAAATTCTAATTGGATGCATTCAAATTAATTTCATTGGAAAAAAGTTAACAATAAGTACCTAAAAATAAATGCAAATACAAAAATACAAATACTTTATAAGGTTTAATAATTTGCCGATAGTTAGTCTTTATTTAAATTAAATTTTCCACAACTAATTAGAGGCTAACTAGCGCCAAATTATAAAACCATAAAGCATTAAGTATAAGAAGTTTTTAGCACTAAACAATTCTACTAACAAGTGATCACTTTTTTTAGTTTGGTGTAAAAAAAAAATATATTGCAACTATCTTATCTAGATTCAAACTCTAGCTCAATATTTATTCTACAAAAACACAAAAATAGACCAGAAAAATAGTACAAAGCTTAAGCACAGAATTACAATCTCGTAGGCTAAAACTGTGAGTTGCAAAAGTCTCGCCTCAAGACCCGACGGATCCTAAATAGGGGTGCCAAAAGTCGCGCCAGACACGGGAATGTCCCGCAGGACAGCTTTTGTCCCGCGCGCCGGCCGCAAAATGGTGCCCTGCAATTTCATATAATGTCCCGCAGGCCCTGCAAAACACTCAAAATGCTATGAAGACAAAATTTATTCTATAAAGGCCTTTCTACATTCATTTCACTTTGTACAAAAGTGAAAATATACAAATATATGCTAGTGACACCTTCTTGCGAAAAATAATGTGAAATTAGAATTGAGCTGAAACACGGAAAAGGCTAGCTCGACAACTATAATAAACGTGAGTGACATCTATGAATCAACTTTTTAACTGTTTATTAAGATGTAGTTGTGTTTCACTTTTCTACGTAAGTAAAAGTTAGGAAGACTCTAACTTTTACTTTTGTAAAATTTGAGATAAAAGATAGAATTGAGCAGTTTATTGAAAAAAAAAACAAAACATTTTTCACTTCTGTACAAGATAAAATAAGAATAAAATAATAATAAAAAATAATGTAATTAGGCCTTTAGAATCAAAACATGTTGAGGGTGGACAAATTCGCATACTCGCACAAATTTGGTACAGAAAATTTGTATTAGATTCCTAAGAAAAAATTTCAAAGTTTGTTCTTAGCTCTTTAGAACGGGTAGGCCCTTAGAAATCTACTTTATGTCTTACATGCTTTTCTTCGTCCACGTTAGGTATATATTTTTGTACTATAAAAGCAAATTTATGCGCTCCGGCCGTGAATTTAATTTTGTATTGTTCACATAACTCTACATCTTCTCTATTTAACGCAAATCATAAAAGTCGATTTAATGAGTTGTTTAACATTATGGACATTTATATTTCTTACAAAACACTGCTCTTCAACCTTTAAATTGTTGACTTACTTGCTTGGTTAACAAAAAAAAAATACAAGAATAAATGACTGTGTTGTGCTTTCATCAGCATCAGCACAAAATAATTAAATTTGGTTTAAATAAAACAAACTTAACAAGCACAAAATCTTTGAACATTAATCGGACTATGTTTTTTTCTTCTTTATATTTCTTATAAAAATGGTACAATAGCTCAAGGCGTTCATAACTGAGGTCAATGAAGTATATACATTTATATTTTGTATTGTTTTTTTACTATTTCAATTAAATTTAAAACAACATAATATGACTAGTCTGTGTCTGGACGGTAATTAGATTCTGATTTAATTCAAACTAAACGCATGATATATTGTATGATGGACGCGTTTGGTTGCTATTTCAAAAAGTTGTGAGATTAATTTTTTGTTTAATGCAGAACTTTCTGAAGCAGCCATGAATAGGGTGTAAAATGGTTAATTGTATTACATTTACTTGTGTGTATAAAAAGTCATGCTTAGATGGTTCGGTTAAAATAGTGTGGCTTAATATCGCTTGGAAAAATATGACTAAGCCAGAGGATGTTGGGTAATACTTATTTTATGATTGAAAAATTATAGAAAACGCACTTAAGGTCAGTGAACTTGTTAAATTCGTTTAATTTTTATTTTAATAAAATAAAATATTGGTACATATACGAAATTAATTAAAACATGGACAAACTTTATTTTTATATAAAACAAATTATTTATGTCAAAAAATTCTATATTTAAGTCAGAGGTTAAGCACAACTTAAACATAGGTAATTAGCATTTTATTGTTAAGCCAAAACCAGAACGAAAAACTGCGCAAACCATTTAATTTAATTTCTCAATCTAGAAATTAGGAAATACCCTAAGCCATCAAAAATGCAAGCCCCAGGGTCATATTGTTCATTATAACTTTATTAAAATATAGATAATATCTTTATTTAAATTCTGTCAGATAAATATGAGTTTTATTGTTTTTTTAAAAAGTTGTCTACATAAATCAAGTTATTCTTGCTACGAGTAGTTTGGTTTGGGTTTTATTTTTCAATTCTTTAACTTTTGCTATATCCGATTTAAAAATGTTAAGTTCTTCCAACCTTACCTAAATATATTCAAATTATGTTTTTATTTACTCACATCATTATTCTTACTTTAAAATCAGGGCATGGAACAAATAATACTATAAAAGAGTGAAAGCCTTCTGAAATTCAACAAGCTAGATAATAATCATCATACACTTTTCTTTTTTGATTCTGGTTCGAATTGGATCTGCATATTCAAAAGACCAAACTTTTTTAACTTTTATTGTTTGTTTATTTGTTTGTTTAAGAAGAAGGTATTTTAATAATCTTTGAATTCATCAATTTCAGTGTCGGATTATAATTTCTTTAGCTTAATAATATCAACGGATATAAATGTAATAGTCCAGGAAGTAGTGTAACATTCTTTATTTTATTTCATGAATTGACCTGAAGTTCACTCAACTTTTTTTATTATTTAACAATTAAAAGATCAGATCATGTTAATAAAATTAACAAATCTAAGGTCCAATTTTTTAGTGCAGAATTAAAATTATCTAATCCTGATCCTGAAAATAAAAAAAACAAACCGAGTTTACTGACCTAAGGATTAATTTTGTGTTTTAGTGGTCAAAAATCTATTGAAATCAATGTGTGACTCTATTGATATCACATTTTAAGGCCTTTGACTATTGAAATTAAGTCGGTGCCACAACGAAAATTGCACTTTTACAAAAGCTGCATTTTATTATCCTCATGATCTGATCCGGATCAGATCCGGATAAATAAAACAGACCAGATCTTAACGACAGAAGTGATATATACCCATCTCTTTTTGCCGTATGTTTGCTTGTTTTTCATGTGTCTGTTGCCTCTGTTCTTTGCCTTAATGAGACACATTCAATTAGTAAAATGCATCCAAGCCGCCATAGTGTAAACTTATTTTTGGATCATTGAAATAGATCCAGATAAAAAGCAGGATCCCATGTTGTTTTTAAAAGTTACGTGTTGGAAACTGATCTGGTTCTGTTCCTGTGAATAGTAAAATACGCCCAATATTTCAATAAAAGTTCCACTATAGAAATCGAGATGATAGCATCAGAATGAAAATAGCCCCAAGTTGAGTATCTGATTTAACTCACCAAACTATGCAGGTGAGTCAACTAAAAGATTTAAAATGACTGCAACGGCATTTCTGTTCAATTTTAAATAATTAAATAACATTTCTGTAGCTTTCTCAGTTTAATCCCGAGATGAAGATAATCTGGCATTGAGAAACCGGCCCTAAGTAACAGAAGTAATAAAGTATTCTGTCGACCAGCCCCAAGTTGAGTCCCTCCAAAACACATATCCGTAGTTTAATCAATTTAATCCCGGATAAACAAGGATAATCTGGTATTGAAAAAAAGGTCCTAAGTAACAGAAATGATTAAGTAGAGTAAAGTCGGCACCCATTTTTAGTTTTCCTTGTAACTCAAAAAGTAAAAATGTTTTTTTACCTAGGTATACGTGTTTTGTAATTAGTTTAAACAAATGGCTGGTGATATGGTATCTGCTAGAGGGTAATATGAAATTCTACACTCAGTGTAGTTTTATGTCAAATCCATTGAGAAATGTCAAATAATACACTTGTTCGACTCGAATGCTAAAAAAAGCAGTCCTAGAAAGTCAATGAAAAATTAACTCAATGTTGTAGTGGGTGGAATGGCTCCCTTCTAATATATACTAAGCTTTACGGCATTTTGTTAAGTTATGATGAAAAAAATGTACCAGCATTTAATCACTTTTTTTTTTTTGTTTTTTGTTGTGGTATAAAAGTTAAAGTTTAAACTGCATCAATTGAGAGCTTACGTTAAACTGAATGGAATTTTAATATTTTTGTTTAAAAAAAAAATAATAAAGAAGGAAATTTTTAAAGGGTGCCCTATCTCCCGTGGTGCCACATTTACCCGACTTTACCCTCAGTTTGCCCGCCAAAATCAAAACTAATGATTGGTTCATTATTCAAAGATCTAGATAAAATGTGGGATCAGTTATGTTGTTTTTGCAACTACTTACGTCTTAAAAATTGATCCGAATAGATCAAACTCACTTAATGTGTCAAAAAAATGGTTTGGGTTTCTACGAGTAAAAATCTATTTAATTATTTTTCAAATAAAAAGTTGGTAACCTTAAATTTTCTATCACAAATTTTTATTTTAAAGCTTGCTTCAAGTTCTGTTAAAAATAATATTTTTTCTTACATATATCCTGATTTTGTTCAACGTAACTTCCCAGACTATAAGGTCAATAGCATAGGTATTCTTTATTTAAAATTAATTATTTACTTGGTGAATAACTTGTAGCCTTGTTGATTATCCAAAAGAAAAAGAATAGATACATAACTATTAAAAGCTATAAGTTAATTTGAATTATTTGAAAACATTTATTTCTACTCACATAAAAGATGACCGAAACCAGATTTTTCTTTAAAAAAAAAGTTAAAACTAACCACAGGTCATATAGACATACCATTGAATTTATTAACATATTTAATTTGAATGTTTTGATTTTAAAAAATGACAATATAACGGGTGATTTTTTAAGAGGCTTAGAACTTTAAAAAAAAAAACACAAAAAATTCGAAAAAATGAATGAAATATTTATTTGAATCGATAGTTTGAACCTTGCAATTTAATGTTTAAAGATAATTTCATGCAAATGTTGACCGCGGCTGCGTCTCAGGTAGCCCATCCGCTGAGTCCAATTTTGGCATACTCTTTCACACATATCGGCCGGTATCTCACGAATGAATGCATGGATGTTGGCTTCCAGTGCGTCAATCGAAGCGGGCTTGTCCCTATAGACATTAGCCCTGACATACCCCCACAAAAAATAATCCAATGGTGTCAAATCGCACGATCTAGGCCCGAAACGTGAAATTAACTGTTCACCAAACTCGCCTCGCAATTGCGCCATTGTTTCGCGTGCTGTGTGGCATGTGGCACCGTCTTGTTGAAACCACATATCATGCAAGTCAAGAACTTCCATTTCGGGCAAAAAAAAGTTTGTTTGTTATCATCGCTCGGTAGCGTTCACCATTGACAGTAACGCTGCGATTCGCATCATCTTTGAAGAAATATGGCCCAATAATGCCGCCGGCCCATAAACCGCACCAAAAAGTGGCTTTTTCGGGATGCATTGGTAGCTGTTGCAATGCTTCTGGCTGATCTTCACTCCAAATGTGGCAATTATGCTTATTTACGTACCCATTCAACCAAAAATGAGCCTCATCGCTGAACACAATTTTTCGATAAAAAAGCGGATCCTCCGAGCACGAATTTTGATAGTTAAATTCAATAATTTGCAAGCGTTGTTCATTTGTAAGACGATCCATGGTTAAATTGCAAACCAAACTGAAGATGTTTGACAGTGACACAAGGTACTAAACACACGTCAGCTGTCAAAACCAGTGTTGCCAAAACCAAACCAGCTAAAAAATCACCCTATATAAGAATGACTTTAATTTAGAGATAGAAAATCTTAATTTTCTAAGGCTTCTTTTTATTCATTGTATAATTTTCATATAAAAAATATCGGCTTTTTATAAATTATAAAAAAAAATCAGATAATAATAGAACAAACACAATACCTTGTTTAATGAAAATTAATAGAAGATAGTGTGTTTTTATAAGCGAAAGAAGAAGCAAAACCACTAAGCCCTTCAAGCTAAGTTTCATTCAAGACAGCAAAATCGTATTTTATTAAATGTTCGTAATGGGAATAAAAAAACTATTTAACTTTATTTAAGGTTTTAATCAAACCTGACAGAACAATTATGAGGAAGTCCAATAATTATTAGGTTTCGTCACACATGCGTCGTTCTGTGCGCTTAATCATACTTTACTGACCAGTTTAGAAATGGATAAATTGATTTTCAACAAATATTTTACAGAGCATTTTTAATTTTCTTGGAGTGGAATTCGAATTTTAATGTATGTCCGTATCCGGTTTAAAGTTGAGTACCATTCATAAAGGTTAAGTCAAGTTAGCACTGCGTTTTTATTTGTATAAAAATTATATCAAAAATTGTCACTGTTGGTATCATACTAGGTGTTTTCCAGAAAGAGTTTGAGAAACAGTTTGAAACAGCCAGATTAAGTCATTTTTTGTGCGAAGTCGTTCCACAAGTGAAAGTTTGTACTTTTTCGGACCAAAGAGAGCGCTCACGAGAGAGTCAACATTTCCTCTCCTTGCCAGATTTAGTCCGAGAAATTTCTGGTGGCGGTTTCGTACTGGATGTCAAATGCCAGGTGTTCGTATGTCAGTTTGAATTCGAATAACAAAACAGAATTCAAATAGCTAGGATACGCAAGAGTTTCTTTTTTTTTATTTAGATGTATTATTTTTGTTATCTTTTAATAAATCAAAGGTTTTCTTAAAATGCAATGTCGCTTAGCAAATCTTTGTCGTAGAAGAAAAATTTGTCATGAAAATTTGTGTACTTTTTGTTTATTAGTTTTTTTTTTTTCTTTTTTAAACAAATTTCAGTTTCATGATTTAATATGTTATTAAAAAATATTTCTTTGCTGAAACGTATACGTTTCTTTTTTCTTACCCTTCAATTTCTTGTACAGTGATTTTATAAAAAAATTTATTGACTTCAGATTGCCCCACGGCAGCTCCAGCCAAATATTTTTTTTACGTGGTGCAAATTAGTGCAAATCAGTGCCCAAACCGTTTCCAACATTTTGACAGTTTTTCTTCTCTCTGAGAGGATTTCATTCCCACCTGTCAAAATTTGACATTCAGTCCGAAATAGCGCAAAGAATTTAAGGAACACACCTAATTTCACACTTTCAAATCTTGTTGTCTTTTTGGAAGGATGTGAAGTTTTGTGACTTCTACATTTAGACATTTAGTTTGTTATTAATGGGGTTGCTATTAGAACAATAAATAAATCTATTTTTATTTAAAAAATGCGTGTTATTGGCCTGGCTTGTCAGATTGGGCTAGGGCTATTTATCCGATATTGGGCTATCTTTTTCCAAATTTGCTGACAAGAATTTCGGTATGACAGCCCAATCATAATTGGTCTATAAATAGCCCAAATCTAATGTTGGGTGACATTTTATTCATATAAATAAATCATATAAAAACTGCTTTCATCCTTAGTGCATTCCACAATTCGGTGCCAGCTTTTATTCACTGAATATACTCTGTTTGGTTTTGACATTTAAAATAAACCGCAACAAACAACCCTTACTTTTATAATATCATTCAGTTTATCTCTTTTCTTCAAGAATTCCCATCTTTATAAGAAGAAATTATTGGTATTGGACTACTTTTTCGGCTCCGATTTCGGGCTATACAATTTTTAGAATTGGGCTATTGAACTATTTCAAGACATGGCAACCTTTTTATTGACTGGAATGGATGGGACCTACAGTTATCTGTCGAGTCCGAACGGCTAGATGAGAAGCACTTACTCATGGCAAGAATAAGTACTCTTAAAGGATTTTTCAGTACCTCGCCAAGAAGCAGTTCCTCGGAAAAAACATTTCTGTTTTAAGGTGGCAGCCAGCGACTGGGAATTCAACTCAGACCGTTGGCATGACAGTGCTACGCACTAACCATTATGCCATGAGGTACTAACTATTTTTTATTTGGATCCGTCAAAAAGCTGACAATTTTATTTTTCCATTGTGTCACCCAATGTTGCACCTATTATTCCAAAAGAATTTTGAGCTGAAGTGCGTTCTTTTTCTAACCAAAGCTAACTATAGTTAACTTTCATCGTTTCTTCAATTCAGAAAAGTAACTTTATTTAACTTTATGACGTCACAGTCGTTCCTAAATTCAAAGTTAACGTAACTTTGAGTAACTTTTTTCAACTCATCTCCTTGATATGAGTTGAAAGGGTTAATCTGTCAAAAGCAGCTGAAATCACAATTTTTTCATTTTGGATTATTTTTTGTTTGCTTCTGGATCGTTGGAATTTATTTCATTTTTTAGTAATCATTTTATTGATTTTATTGTCGATAGTGAGTTTGGAAATTATTTTCTACGCTTTGCGAAATTTTTTTTATCCAGTTTGATCGATTTGAAATAAAGAATTTGTGCATTTGTGAACAAAAAAAAAAATTGAAAATATTTTGCTAATACATTCAATGTTGTGCTAGAATGAATTTAATTGAAATTTTATTTTCAAAATGTATGCTTTTCAAAGTGCTAATAAAAGTTCTTTTTAATAAATCAAATGCAATCACAATTTGTTTTTGATTTTTAATTCCAAATGCTTTTCGATTTTTTTTTCATCCATTTTGTTTGACAGATCAACTATTTTTAACTTTGGCCGTTCCTAATGGAACTATGACGTTGCAACTCTTCTTTTTGACACATTAACCATAATTAACTAGAGTAACATAAAAGAACGAACCACTGTCAGTTTGCAAATATCTATTTTGGTTTGTTTAATTTCCTTTGGTCGTGTAAATTATGCAGTACAGTATTTCACCGGTATAAGACTAAAATCCGTTTAAGAAAAACTGCGTTTTTTCTTCAGAAAAAAATAATTTTTCACTTTCGGTTCAAAGAGAAGGCTGAAGGGTACAAAGAGAGAAATACTCCTTTACCTCTCTATTTGGTCTATTATCCAGAAAAGCTGACAATTACATTCTGAACGAAGTACTCTAACTAAAGCCGCTGAGTTCTACTCCCTACGTGCCAATAAGCAATTAAGTGTTAAAAGAGTTGAATTCTGACCTCTTTGTTCGGAGCAGGCCTCTTATACACAAAGATTAAAATACCGAGAAAAAACTTTATTTACAAGATCTTTGTAAAGATTTTCTCAGAAACACACCGCAATGTCATTCCATGTTAAAACTTTTCCTTTATTCCTTATTCCTTTAGAGTGTAGACATTATAAAATCCATTTGTTTTATATCTTATAAAACCGGCATGAAAAGTATCCCTTTTGAAGAAAACTCTAGGTAATTTATATTTATAATCCGGTAAAATTTTTCTGTGTAAAATTTCTAAATTTTAAGGAAAAAAACCTGAACACCATTGTTTGGTTGAGTAATTTAATACCATTTCCCTTTTGAATGTAACGTCCGACCGATCTGACAAATTGAGGTCCAAAGCAATAGGGATTTACATTTTATATCCAACTAAGCAGGATTACTATTATTTTTTGTAGTTGTAGTAGTTCTCAAAATCAAATGCAAATGATTAAAAAAAAATGGGGGTTGAATGCACTTAGGACTGAATATCATTGGTGTTCGTTGCATTATAGAATATAGAAGGTGAAGAATGAAAACCTTTGGGAGTATACATTTTTATGTAAATTACAAAAAAGGCACCCCACGGGTCTTGTAATGATATACCTTACCTACAGACGCTACAGACGTATGGTGCAGTCGACCCGACCCTTTGCTTGAGGGACTTGATCGTTATGGTACTCTCAGTTAGGAAGTAAAAAGAGAAAAGGATTTATGTTTTATATAAGTTAAATTTGAATTTGCATTGCATGTCAAATATTCTAGTTTAACATGTTTTCTGTGATTATGATTAGAATTGACGCCAGGGGGAGTGAGTGAAGTGACAGTTGAAATGACAGAAAGGCGGAAACGGTTTTGCAAACGTAAATGGATGCATTTGCATTACAAAAACATACAATCTTGAAGTATATTTTGATTGACATGCGTATGACAGATGGAAATTATGCATTTGAGCATTTTATTGTTTATATTCCATTTAACCGCTTGCTTGATATTGATGATGATAATATAGACCAAAAGGCCATAGTTCATTTTTGGGAGTGAATGATTGTCAAAAAGTATTGACATGAAGAGATAATTACAGCTTCCTTGAATATAAATGTGTACCAAGGTAGTATTATCGCTGGATTGACGTTGGCGGGCATAAAGTTGTGAAAAAGATGGCTCTTTAAAAAATTGTTTGGAAATTTAGCATTTAAATTGTATTTTTATTGGATATAAAAGAATCCATGCAATGACTTGGGGAATTCTTAAGGCGACTTAACGACTCTGCGTTGAATAAATCAACTTAAGAAAA
Source organism: Dasysyrphus albostriatus (assembly GCA_946251815.1). Lineage (NCBI taxonomy): Eukaryota > Metazoa > Arthropoda > Insecta > Diptera > Syrphidae > Dasysyrphus > Dasysyrphus albostriatus. The sequence continues at coordinate 58,450,674 of OX276337.1, forward strand.
GTATATTGAATAAGGAATCTTTTTTGTCTCCACCACATCAAAAGCCCACAACGTAGGCACAATACAATGCTGCATTTCACACGCATTTTTCTTTATAAAACAATTCCATGACCGTAATAGGTTTTTTTAAACTTCCTTAACATTCAGTCAGTTACAATAGATACAAACAAAGTACCTTTAGCTAGACAAACTGAAGACCCTTCGTATTCAGGGCAAGTTAAAATAATTAACCATTTCCTACTTCCCATAGCAACTCTCCACTATACCATCTCTTGCAAACATGAACATAATCAAAAGCTTGAATGTGAAAATAAGTAGACCGACCGACTAACTTGACAGTGACAGTGTGCTTATAGAGCTCAGTGCTGCCGTAGCCGTGGCATGAAACCTGATGCAACTTCGAGTATGAACCTATATATCCGTACGAAAGAAAAATGTGCATTAAAGCGAATTAATTTCTGTAATTGCCTGGAAAGAGTTTTATGCAAATAACATCAAAGTAGCGCGCTACACGGTTTTTGTGTCTGCTTAGTTGACTCACAAAAGCCCTCGCTGAGCACGACAACACCAAGATACAATAAACCAACTTTGTTTTGCAAATGCAACACGAGCATTCAAAAACTAAATAATTGTTCTAAGCCATCAGACCATAAATAGCTGAACATATGAGCGTTTGGTTCTTTTTGGCTTAGGTTTCTAGAATAATCTCTAGAAAAAAAAAAACAAACTAACAATAGGTAGTGCATCTGTAAAGTTGGCAGTCCATCCGCCACAATAGCAAATATTCATTGAAGAAACGTCAGTCAGTGCTGGCCGTGTTGGGTGTCGTATCGTCGTCGGTCGTAGGCATCACACACATATCCGATTATTATTTGGATTCCCCACCTGTGATGTGCTTAGATATAATTATTTCTGAAAAGTTAATAGTTTTGGACGAAGAAATTCACAACAATGAGGTTAAAAACCTCAAAGTTGAACAAGCAAGCCTACAACAACTATCACTATGTAGGTACAATAGGGAACTGAACTGCGCCTAAATTCTTCCTACACCTCGGATAAAATTACAGCACTGGTGCTTCTTTCTACATGGTATTGACACCACCGTAGACCAAGACACGATGGCTTGGTATTTTATGTTTCATTTTCACCCACCACCTTCAGTTCAGTATGGCGTGTAAATTACGGAAACTATACTGTTTCGGGCTGTACAATTAATAAATCATGCAAATGAACGAGTTTGGCTTCGGGGGATGCGTGGAACTGCGTGGTGTTTGTGACTCTCATTCTGACTATAGATGAGCGCACAGTGAATTATCATAATTTGATTTTATCAAACAAATTATAAAAAATACTTTAAATCCTACACTAAGCCATTTTGATTGCAGTAAACAGTACCTACCGGATTTTTCGGCACAAAACAAAATTATGGAAGAGGTTGTATATTGTACATTAAAATGCATATATGTTTATAAACTGCGTCTACCTATAAATATAAACTACTTTAATTTTATCGATATTATCGTACTGACTATAGTTATGATTAATTTTCAATGAAGCGTTGGGCGCCACTTTCATATATTTTTTCGTCAACGCAAAAGTTCAGATTGAAAAATATCTGTATGGTGCTTATAATAACACGTTGGGTATAATAATACGACAATTATTAGAAACTATACAAAACAACGTAGCAAGGCCATGTCGCACGTTTTTTTTTGCGACGGTATATTGGATTTTATATTGGTTTCATGTTGTATACAAAAAACATGCTGTCCATATTCTGTAAAGAAACCAGTTTGACTTTACTTATGTATATCAATAGAAATTTTCTGTGCCTTTTATTAACACATGATATACCTTAAACACAAGACACTATCGTAGCCACGTTTACTGATGATACTACAATACTAGCAGCAGGCAAAACGGTGAACGAAGCTACAATTAAATTAGAAAATGCTCTTAATAATGTTAATGAGTGGTCAAAAAAATGGCGAATAGCACTCAATGAACAAAATTCAGTCTACGTGGACTTTACCCATGCAAAAATAAATACACTACCCATCTTTCTTAATACCGCTCGTGTTTCATTTGTATCGGGTTTTTCAATAAGAGCGCAAAAGTTTTTTTAAATAAAACAAAAACGGTTTTGGATATCAATGAAATTGTTTATTCCTGTGAAAGTACGTTCGACGCCATTATGTATGAAACTCAATTTCTTTTGCATGGCCACCACGGGCACGCTTGCAGAAGTCCAGACGCTGAACCCAATTTTCGACGGTTTTCAAGCATAAATCGGCCGATATTGCTGCAATTTCACGTTCGATATTCGTACGAAGTTCATCAATCGTCGCTGGCTTGTTGGCATAGACCATAGACTTGACGTAGCCCCACAGGAAATAGTCTTACGGCGTCAAATCGCACGACCGAGGCGGCCAAGTGACTGGACCATTTCGTGAGATAACACGTTCTTCAAACTTGGTTTCCAATAAATTGATTGTGACATTCGCTGTGTGGCTTGGGGCGCCATCCTGTTGGAACCACATGTCCTCCAAGTCCATATCATCCAATTGGGGCAGAAAAATATTCGGTTATCATTGAACGGTAACGATCCCCATTCACAGTAACGGGCCGGTCTTGATCATCACGGAAGAAGTACGGCCCAATGACGCCGCCGGCCCATAAACCACACCAAACCGTAATTTTTTCGGTATGCAATGATGACTCATGGAGTACGTGTGGATTGCTGCCTGATCAATACCACATATTTTGTTTATTGACGAAGCCATTCAGCCAGAAATCAGCCTCATCGCTGCAGATGATTTTTCGATGAAAATCCGAATCATTTTCAAGTTGTTGCTCAGCCCAATTCACGAACATACGACGCTTTTGATGGTCAAGCGGCAGTTCTTGAGTCAATTTAATCTTGTAAGGATGTAGGCCAAAATCTTTTCGCAAAATTCGCCACAACGACGTCACAGAGATGCCCAACGCTTGAGAAAACATTTTGTACTGTGCCTGTGGGTTTAAATTTTTCCACTAGACGCTCAATTGTTGATCTGCTAGGACGATTATGAGGACTATAAATTGGACCTAGCGCTCTTAACGTTGAGGCCACTGACTCCGAATTTCGGTAGTAAATTTTAATAATTTTAATCTTTCCATCATGAAATGGCAAACCTTACTGAAGAGAAATGTCAAAAGAGCGGCAAGAAATATGGCGTCGTTTGCTGTCCCTGTCGCTCTACTTTTGTAGCGTCCCTGTTGAAAAAACCTTTATATGAGGCAAAGTATCTACCAATGGTATCTAGACGTGAAATTAAAATGGGAGCAGCACGTAAAAGAAATACAAAGAAGTAAAAAGTTAACTAAAACTACGAGCAGAAGATTTGCAAAAGTCACAAATATTTGCGAGTATGACGTCATTTTTACATCACAATTTGCGGTCCTTGGTCGCAAATCGTCTGAACACAGCTTTGGGACAGCCTGCGAATGCTCGCAAATCATTTGGAGATGATTTGATTTGCAAGGTCCAAGTCGCAAATGCATTTCCGACTTTTTCGCAAATTGTATGAACATTCACTAAAATAATTTGTGACAATTTGTGAGTATTTGCGACCCCACAACCATTTGCTAACAGACGAAAACAGAACACTGCAAATGCAGACATTTACGATGAATTTTGTTATTGTACTTTAAGTAATAGGCTGTGGTTTTTAGTATGCAGTATGTATAATTTTTTTTTTTTTAAACTCCGTGGTCTTACCTGCAATACAAATTTAAATCATCTGTTTGGTGTTTCCACCACACAAACAAATTTATTTTGACAGCACCTTTAAAAATGCAAATGGTGTTTCATTTTTGTTTATAAAATGGAAAAGAGCAGAATGTTTCCTGTGAGAAGGACTGAATTCAGTCCCGAATAAATCCTTCAGCGCCTTTTGAGAATAGGTTAGTTCGATTCGTAAAATTATTTGTCCTAGTAAGATTTAGCAAGATTAATTTTTAATCTTCAAGATTTACGAAATAAATTTGTATGGTAAATCTTCGAGATTTGAAGAAGATTTGTGGTAAATCTTATTAAATCTCAGATTAGTGTTAGGTGGAAATGTAGTATTATATACTCGTTCAATCCATATTACTGGAGTAAAACTTAAATCCAGATTAGAATAATTCAAATCCAAAAATTCAATTCCTTTAAATATTATTCACTCGTTAAATACACGCTTGGATCCAATTTTTTCAATGCAATCACAATTAATCGAATTACATTTAAACTGCCTTTCAGGGGTCAGTTTAAGTATTTAAATCCAGATTAAAACTCAATTTCATATTATTCATAATGAACCCGAGGTGATTCTGTTCAAAGAACATGACGTGTCCATTGAAAAATGGAATTTTAGCACAGGTTTTTATTGCGAAGTGCCCTGTTACACGATGACTTTATGAGTCATGACTTTTTCGAAGGAGAGATCAGATACTTTTTCTCATTCGCACTCATTGATTTTCGAAAAAAGTCATGGCACTAATTTTAGTGTTACATACATACGAACGAGTATATCTTTCTATTTACGAATATTATTAATTATTTGTATTCATTTTTTTCTTACAGAAATACAAATGATTTAAAATGGACTCTGGCAGTGTAATGAGTGAACCCATAAATACTCATCATAGATCATATGGCAAACAAAAATCAGCATCAATGGTGAGTTTTATTTTTATAAAGTTCTTGTACAAAACTATCCCATTATTTGTTATCTCTGTTACAAAATATGCTGATAGTTTTTAATTAGAAAGATCAGGGATCACCTCTGAGGTGGAATCGGCTACGGTGATAGTCGTTTTGACAATCGCTTCCTCAGATAAATAAAAAGAGAACAATCGTCAAAACGACGATCACTCATTTTAGCGATCGTTTTAGTCTTAACGCTATTCCAGCGCAGTATTTAAATTCTTAAATATGTATTTATTTAAACTACTCGTATTAAACGTCTGTTCGTTGAACATGTGGCAATTTTATCATAAAACCTAATGTCCTTTTTTCAATAAATTAAAACCAAGTATGTATAATAGTTATACCGTCCGGTGTGAGGTGTCATTGTTCTTCTCAGTTCGTGTGTCACTATTCTTTTATCACAATAGAATTAAATGTTTAGATTCGAAAATACATGGCATATGTTTATACCATACAATAAATTGATTTTGTTCACCTTTGCCTCTATTATAGGATATCGAAGACATTAAAAGGATAAAGCGTCATATGACAACAAAGATATACCTACATATTGGGATGCCCATGCCATGTGCTCGCTCATTTGATTTTAAATGGATTTCCTAATAGTCCCATTTTACACAAATGATCTCTTTTTCTTTTGAGACATAAAAAGGAAACCCAAAGGTTTTGAGGTAGATAGATTTTAAACTATAGAGGAAGGTCAGAGATAAGGGACTGAACTAAAAGACAACAAAAGAATCCCTTGAATTTTAATGTTTAAGCGCCACCATTCTTTTAAGAGTTAACGTCCTTTGATCATAGGATTAGGATGTATTCACCTTCATGCATTGATATCTAACATCTGATTGCATTATAATAGAAAATGGAAATTGGAATGTTATGTTAATAGTAGAAGCCTTTGGTCGAAGTAGGGTTTCATGTATTTGACTTTGGTGCAATGCATCTCCATAAATATCGTCCATCTTCAGTTGTGATCGGAAAGTAGAACTCATATGATCATGACCGGCTCACTGGGCTATAGTCTCTCAGACTTAAGACTACAAAAATAGCTTAAGAAGATTTTTTTTCTGTTTGATGTGCAGACAGGTATGTTGGAATGTTCGTTCATTCCTACATAGCAAACACGAGGAAGTTTTAATTTTATATTTTTTAATTGCTATCGAATAGTGAAAGTACATAAAAGTAAGAGAGTTTAAAGTATGAGAGTGATAGTTCTCATATTTATTAATATCATGCGAAAAAGTGTTTTTAGTCTGTTAATTTTCAACGAAGAAGCGGGTGAATAAGCTTATGAATAAAAATATATTTAAATTTTATCATGAAAGTATTTCATAGGTAAGAAGACAGGTAAATATATCTCATAATGAAAAAGTGAATTTATATTTTCTTTTAAAAAAAAAAAACTAGCAAATTCTTGGTTCAGTGACGCGTAAGGCGTAACTACGAGTATCTATACCAAGATGAAAATGTAAATTGAGGAAAAAATTGGAAAATTGAATTAATTATTTATTAATTTTTTTAAGCGTGTTATAAAGTGATTAAGAATAAGTTTGCTAATGTTAAACAAAATTATTTTAACTTTACAAATATAACCAGAGAATATCAATTATCTCTGTTTAGCTATGATCTTAACAATATACCTTAAGTAGATAGATGATGTTAACTATATCAATGTACATATGTAGGTGGGTCGGCTATACGACTACAAAATAAATATTTATGAAAATATTGTGTTCAACATACACTAAAATTTGTATTCATAATCTCGTCTTCGATTTGACGTTCGGTGTACTCCTTTTCTACTCCATTTTCACTCCAACTACTCCAAAAGCCTTTGATTGGCTGTTCGGAGCATTTTCTTATAGAGTCTTTTTCTGTGCCTGATTTCAAGATACATACATATACAACTTTTTGTCAGACTACTTGTCAAAACTGATAAATGCTTAAAGAAGTCATTTGTAAAATGGCGTCATTCGGTATAGTGTGTGTTTAAATTTTACAACATGACGTTTTTTTATTCGATTGGAATCAAAAAGGAGTGGAGAATTCGCAGAGGACAGTAAGCCCCTATGGCAATAATTTCGCTTTCGATTGGATTTAAAAATTATTGTTAAATTTTTATCGAATATGGAAAACTTTCTACTCCAAATTTTCAATATTCGATTCAAATGTCCAATCGAAAACGAAATTTCTATCTTATGTCGTTTTTGAGTGGACTGGACTGGAGTACTGTTTTCGGACTCTTTTTCTGTTCCCGATTTGAAGAAAGAGTAGATTTGGAACACATGCATACATATATGTACAGTCGTATTTATAAACTTTGTCTAACTTTTTAGACAGCCGTCTTTTCACTAAAAAGTTAAAAATAAATTTTATTTGCTGTTGTCCTTAAATTGTCTAACTTGGCCAACGGCATCGGTTATCTAGGGTTAAGGTTCGTCTAACTTGACATTCAATTTTATTAAATAAAGCATATTTCCAACCATAAAGGACTTTTAAAAAGCTTCGACTAACTAGTCCAACTGTCTAAAAAATCTAATAAATAAGGCTGATACAGTTTTTCATCGGACTACTTGTCAAAAGTGATTAATGCTTTTGAAGAAGCCACTTTGTAAAATGGTGTCATTCAGTTTGGTGTGTGTGTAAATTTGATAAACGATGTTTTCCTTTTCACAATCAAGGCGTGTGGTTTTCAATCTGGCAATACTTTTTTCGGAGTTGGTGTTTTTGACAGCTGTCACTTGATTTATGCGAATGTCGTTTTCGATTGGATTTTCTGATTGTTCTGAATGACGCCATTTAAAATAATGGTTTCTTCAAGCATTTATCGCTTTTGACAAGTAATCCGATGAAAAGTTGTATATGTATGCGTGTGTTCCAAATCTACTCCTTCTTGAAATAGGGAACAGAGAATGACTCCGAAAACAGTAACCCGAACATCCAATCGAAGGCTTTTGGAGAAGTTGGAGATAAAATGGAGTAGGAAAGGAGTACTCCGATCGTCTAACGAAAACGACATTCATTTGGTTTGCCATTTTATAGTGAAAAGACTTTTTCCTAAGGAAGGTTTGCAAATTATGCAAAATTATTTTCAAAATAAGGGTTCGGTTCGCGTGACACATCGCGAAACAATCAATTTGTTGATGGAAATTTTTATGGTGAGCACATTAGGTCAGTTTGGTTACTGAAAATCCGTATGAATTCGTACCATGCCACACTACAGTTCACAAATTCCTGTTTTTTAGCTCCAAAATGTAGCAACAAGAGAGCCAAATGAGAGGGCAAGAGACTTTCCCTCTATGAAAAAGCTTACAAATTTCTGCTACACAAGTTTCTGAGTTCAGGAAGTAAACAACTGTCAAAACACGTCTGTGTGTTCGAAGATTTGTCAGTGGTGTATGATAGTGTGTGTCACGTTTGACGGTTTTTACACAAAATTGATACAAAACTGATTAAACGCGTTTGTTTCTTTTGTTGCAAGTTTTCCCCTCTATGAAAGATTTTCCCCTTCTTCCAATAATTTAACAGCTTGTGAGCTTCGTAATACAAAAGAAACCAAATGCATCTATTATCTCGTGGTGTGGGCCTGTGGCGTGGCCTCCAAGATCGTGCGATTTAATACCACTGGACTATTTTTTGTGGGGTTATGTGAAAACGCTGGTGACGCAGATAAGCCTCAGATGATTTACGCCTTGGAAGAGAATATTCGGCGAGTTATTCCTGACATATGGCTTCGGACTGCACTTCACTTAAGTAAAACTGACATTTGGTGAAATAGCAATGCCAAAAAGAGATCGACTATAAGTACACATCTTTTAACGATACAGAAAGCTACTTTTCGTTGGTTTTTGTCATTAGCTTCAGTGTCCTTCTTAAATTTTCTGACTGTTCCCCTTCTTTTTGATCCCAATTGAATATGAAAACATTAATTTACACACACACTACCAAATGACGCCATTTTACAAAATGGCTTCTACAAGCATTTATTACTTTTGACAAGTAATCCCATGAAAAGTTGTATATGTATGCGTATGTTCCAAATCTACTCCTTTTTGCAATTTGAAATAGAAAAAAGACTCCGACAACAGTACTCCGAACATCCGATCGAAGGTTTTTTGAGTAATTGGAGTAGAAAAGGAGTACTCCGAACGTCCAATCGAAAACGACATAAGAATTTAAACTACAGTCTTACCACTGCAATTAATTGACTGTTTTGAAGTCTTTTAACTGCTTGAAGTCTTTCGAGTTTCGACTGCTTGGTCATTAATTTCGTGACGTCTTTTTACTACTTCCCTTCAAGCAGATTCACTGATCCACTTTGTCGGTACTTCTTAGATCCTTAAAAAAATGAGTCTCACGCAGGGATTTTATATTTTCCCCTCTTTTTTCTTTTAGTTCATTTTGTAGGTAGTGTGGTGATGATCATTGCGTGTTTTAGTACGTTTTGGCGTGAAAGCTTCAACAAATTTTCGGTTGAAAATACAAAACCAAATGCAATTTGTAATTTGTTTAATCTTTAGTAGTGCAAACTATTTTTGACGATATTTTGTTGATGTTTAGCGTTGTGTATTTGTCATATTTTGTACTATTGTGAATGATTCTCTGCGAATGCGGAGCGATTCGCGTTGGTTTGGGAAAACCTTAACTTAAAAGATAAACAGAAATCAAGGGAATTTCGTCATGGTTTGGATTATTTAATAATAAATAAATAATAGGTACACTACTTTTGCAGTCATTTAATTGTACTTACTTATTTGAGTAGCATCTAACTAAACTAATCGGGGAGTAAGTGAGTATGATTAGATAAGCCACATTAATCGTCTCTTATATAATAATGATGATAACATTTGCGTTGATTTGGGAGAGCAGTGAATCATTCACAATTGTACAAAATATGACAAGTACACAATTACGTCGTCAACGAATCATTCACAAATAGTACAAAATATGACAAATACACAATGCTAAACAACAACAAAAATGCTGTCCAACTTCGTTGTATGGTTTACAAAATATTTTGAAACCTGTTCCGTTTCTATCAACCAATGTTGTCCAACCATAGGCGTATTTTATTGAAAAAATATAGCTAGTATAATAAAATTTACCTTGGCAAACAATAACAAACCTAAAAATGTCGATAAATAAGTCAGTACAAAGTGGATACTTACAAAAGTTGAGGTGAAGTTTTGTTAAGCTTAAACTTATGTGAAGCGGGAATTGGGTTGAATATAAAAGTGAGCATGCGTTTTATTGGTACTTGCATTGCTGCACTAGCTATAAATATCAATAAAACTCACCTCGTGCTGATTTATGTAAGTACCCCTATTGACAACTAGCAGTCCATCATAGACCCTCTTTAGATTGGGAAGATTACGAGACCGGTCTCACGTCATTTTATGGATAAAAGAAGTGAGGGGTTCCTGGCTTCCTCACTTCTCTTATCCAGAAACGGTCTCAATCTTCCCAATCTAACATGCCCACTCCACTAGACATGAGCCATGCTCGGACTATTAATCTGTCGAGAAAAAGGAAGCAGAAAAATCCATGTCTTGTCGACGACAGGTCGAAAAAAAACCAACTTTTGAACACCACATGAACGGTGTTCAAAGCTTGGCCTTGAGATTTGAGATTTCACGTGCGTGTGAGTTTTTGTCTGATTTACGTTATATCTGGAGGTAAATATTGCTACAAAAGTTGTTATTTATTTACGTGACCTTTGTTCCCATAATTTGAGTTGACATAATTTGCGCAGCGAGAAAAAATCTGCTGTTTGCTGATTGGATTGTGGTTTCGATGTTGGGCATCTATATGTTCTGAGCAGTCGGGGTTTAAACAGCGTCGTACGTGTTCGTGCCCTTCTCACATCCCAAGATAGAACTAGAATAGGTGGAAGCCAGCGAACGTGGACGTACGAAACCCAGCGCAAACAAGAAATTCATATGACGCACACATAATTGCGAAGTGGTACTCGTCGTTCAGTTTTCGTTAACTTTTGCCTTCGGGCGAGAGAGCGCTAACCGACACCGAAGCAAACTAAAAAGAATTTGGCACTTGGTGTATAGTTTTCAACTGTTTTACTTTCTGTTTGATGTATGAGTGAAGAAAAATCTATATTTTTTTTTTTTAATAATTTTCGTGGCTTTGAAAAAAAATTAATAATTAAAAGCCGTGGGTGAATGAGTAAAAGAAAATTAATATTGAAAAACATTTATTTACTTTTTTCACTTTCCATCACTTGTGCATTATAAGTCACTTGTGAAATTGACGTTTCGGAAATTTTTTTTTTGGTCGGTATTGACATAAGCTTCCAACAGCTACCAACTATTTTAGTTCTACCTTCACCTTAAACCTTTACGGAAGACAAAAATCTTCTTGTTTGAAAACGACCTTATGTTAGTCCATTCTCCCCTAAAAAGAACGTGCTTTTGCTTTTTGTTTCGTTAAGTTAATAAAAAAGCCTTCGTAAAAGCTCTATTCATATGTCAAAATCAGTTGACGTGACGCATTTGTTTATTATTTCATTTTTCACTTTTCGTTTCGTATTTTGTATTTTTTTTTTGTCAACAAAATTTTGTCTACAAAAACAAATAGAAAGAAAAAGTTAAATAAATAAATAGAAACGCCATTAATTTTTGTATAGACATAACGAAACCTATAGACAAACTCACTAGTACCTGAAACGTTTATAAAATTGTGATTTAATTGTATTTAGTGTTGAGTGTAAGGTGCATAATATTCATAATAGAAATAAGTGTGTTATCATCATTATTATTTAAGAGACAATTAATGTTGCTTATCTAATCATACTAACTTACTCCCCGATTAGTTTTGTTAGAGGATACTCAAATAAGTAAGTACAATCGAATGACTACACAAGTATTGTACCTATTATTTATTTATTATTAAATAATCCAAACCATGACGAAATTCCCTTGAATTCTGTTTATCTTTTAAGTTACTCATTCAATTGCCGACGAACGACAGAGAGAAGAGGCAGCTTAGTGTACCTATACATCTTAGGTTTCTGATTCCAGCAAAGCTACAGAATTAATAAAATTGATAATCTCTGAATAAAACTACTGGCTTACATGAGATCAGGTTTAGCAATGGGAATGATGCGGCAAGTTGTTAGTTTACATTCAGCACTGAGAGCGTTTGGAAGTCTCTCACGACCGTGTGATAGTAGTTTCAAGAAACACGCACCTGTTGCAGTTGTAGGAAATAAAGATAACTTTTGTCGGTTGCATCATTGCAAAGAGGGAGCCATGGCCATACCCCTGCGAATCCCATTTTCCCCGGACTTCTTCTTCCGACAGGTAAGTAGTTCGACTTACGATTATCTCGCTTTACAACCAAATTTACATTTTATGATACTTTCATTCAAATTAGTTATTCGATTCGGTTAGCAGTACTTATACATATTTGTTGGCCGATTTAAATACTCACGAAGCTGTAATAATTGATCCAGTATTAGAGCATGCAAAACGCGACGCTCAACTTATTAATGAGCTTGGTTTCACACTGAAGTATGCAAGTAAGTTATTTATATATACCTATATACAAATATTTCGAATTCGATGCTGCATGGTTACTTTTTGTGCATTCCTGTGTATTGTGGATGCTTTCTATTTAAAGAATTTCATAATTATTAGGAAGTGTTGGTATATTTAATCTTAGTTTTAATTATTTAAGATTATTTATTATACGTAGTTTGTTGTAGATGATATAAAAAAGGCTAAGGAGGACACTAAATGTTAATTTTTTTAACGTTGCTAGACTAGAAACACTTAATCAACTAATGAGTTCGTAAAAAGTTAAAGAATAATTATTGCAGATGCTAGATTGAAAATCCACTAATGATCAATTTTGCTTTAAAAAAAAGAATCGCTCAACTTTTACTAGATACTCATTTTACAGATAACTACCAAACTGAAGTAGTTTACTTATCCACAAGGTTTGGTTTGGTTGAAGAAGACAAGGTGCAATGATCACTTAACAACTTAAAACCCTAGAAGTCTGCTCACAAGTACCAGGAGGCTTAGTATCAGCCAAACTGTAAATTACTTAAAATTATTCCGCAAGCTCTGGAGTAGAGATATGTTACAACAGTTTTTTTTAATCTGGTCCGCATCAAGAAGGCATTTTAACATCTTGGATAACTCCTACAAGGCACTTTAATCAAGCAAACTAACTAAGCAGATCGGTGTGGACTGAATTTCAGCTATCATATACCAGCTCTTGTCCTCTTGTTCTGCAAATATGTATACAATTCCTATTATAGACCCTCTTCGATCTACCACTACCATTCCCAGGCGTCGAAAAGCCTACAATGGCAGTTTTCTCTTACAAAAATAAAAATTAATGAGGCATTACTCAATAGCCTTATGCTTCAGAGATAAGCAGATACTAAAATACGGTGTGGTAGTACTGTCGATCGCTCTAGTTAAAATGAAAAATCAAGTAAAACTTAGCAACGTTCAAGGATCGATCCTGGTCGATACAATCAAGAATAGGAAGTTACTTATTTGAATCCATAGAACAATCTATTGAGCCAAACTAGCAGCTACTTATGCTTCATTATATATACTTAATTCTATTTTATCAAATTACGTGATATACCCTAGCTTACCGGAGCCCTTCGTACGACTTGTTCCACTGCAGTTTTCAGCAAACAAACGGCTGCAAACACAATCATTCATTTAAAAGCTTTTCTTAATAATAGATCAACTATGAAATTGCCCCCTCCGTCATTCTGAACATGTTCAGATCAACGTTGACTACTCCAAATGTCAAAAATTTACTTTGAGCTCTTAGTTCCAATTCCTCAGTACCAATTAGCCGAGCACCCAGATCCATTGAATTGTTCAGAAGGCAAAATTACTCTAATCGATTCTTTATTCACATTTTCCCCTGGTAATCTTGTGCGGAATTTTAACGTTTTGAAATAATAGAAACTTTCTTTTTATTATTTAAAATCTAGATCAGTATTATTTTTCAAATTGTTATCCGATTGTTGGCTTAAATTGTTTTTGAATCTCAGCCACTAATCCAACCAAAATTTTATCTGCATTTCAGTGAACACTCATATGCATGCTGACCACATAACTGGTAGTGGTTGGTTAAAACAGCTTCTTCCCAATGTTAAGAGTGTCATTTCAGCCAATAGTGGTGCTAAAGCTGATAGACTTCTTAGTGATGGCGAAAATGTTCACTTCGGAAGACACATAATCGAAACAGTAGCAACTCCAGGTCACACAAATGGCTGCATGTCATTTATTATTCACGAACAAGGTACCATCTTTACTGGAGATGCTGTACTTATTCGTGGTTGTGGTCGAACAGATTTTCAAGAAGGTGATCCAAGAAAATTATACGAAAATGTTCATTCGAAAATTCTTTCTCTTCCCGAAAATTTTCGTATTTATCCAGCTCATGATTATAAGTAAGTAATAGGACAAAATTTTTTGTTAATACCTTATATTTCTCAACGAGTCTATTTGCAGAGGTCAACTAGAAAGCACTGTGTACGAAGAAAAAACCTTGAATCCACGTTTGACGAAAAGTATTGAAGAGTTTGTTATAATAATGAACAATTTAAACTTGCCGAAACCAAAACAAATTGGTAGGGTTTTTTTTTATATTTGTGTGAACATTTATATACATTCTAATGTATTGTTTTTTTTTATTTTTCAGATAAAGCTGTTCCAGCAAACCGTGAATGTGGTCTTTATGACATTCCAAAGTAAACAATTTGGCTGTGAAGGAATTAAATCTAAAATAAGCGTCTTATTTTATCAAATGTACCTAATAAAAAGAAATATTATGTACTTTCTTAAAATATATTTAAAAGTTTTTTAAGATTAACTGTTGCTTGGAAATTATATTTAAAAAAAAAAATATTTAAAGAGAAATACGAAAAATAAATTGCCTTAATAAAGGAAATAAATTTATCTTAATACTAATGAAAGTCTTTGTCTTAACGGTAAACATTTTATTACAAACGTCTAACAAAACAGTCTTGTAAGAAAACTAGGCATTCATTTGGCATCGAAAATTACTTGTCCACATAAATTTTTTCTTGCAGTTATTCGATTGAAGTAGTCAAAATGGTCAAAAGTGGTAACTATTATACCTGGTAGAAAAAAAGCAGCGCTCTAAACTTAATTACTTTTTTCAAGGAGTTTCTTATTAAAAAAAAGAAAACTGAGTAATCCAGGGTTTTGACTCTGAGACATTTTTTATGTATATTCTTAGAAATCTGAATACAATTTATTCGAAGAAATCTTCACTCCAATCAAGAAAAAAAGACCGAACCAATCTTGCATTGCAAGCTTTTTTGAAACCACTTTTCGCAGAGTTGTTCGTTTTTTGATGAAACATTTTGTTTAGTGTTGAATAAACTTTTAATTTCAAAAATCAGACATAGAGACATACAGACATAAAACTTACAAAGATAATGCAATTTGAAACCTGATGAATAACGAACCAATGTAAATATTAACGATTTTCAAAGCTACGGTGATTATAGGTAATTCTATTTGTTATCAGGTAGATTCTATATTTGAGAGACATAATGATAAAAGGCTCTGTAAACACTCGAACATGGTGAGAGTTAATTTTTGTTCGAGTTGATTTTAATTGTCTGCTGTTTTTTGGAGTACCAGTTTTGTGGTGTCATTAAAAGTGGCTGCAAAGTCATACCAACTCCGAAATGGAGACCGTCTTATATATACGAGGCAATGATTGGAGATTAAGAAGAACCAAGCCTCATGAGCTGATAGTCTAAAAGCTATGGGAAAGTGTTATAACTTTAAACTTCCCACAATGTGATTTATAAAAATTAAGAAAGAAAAATCATTTGTCGATCTTTCATAGATTGGTCCTTATTCACCAGTGGTTTTAGTGCGCTAAGAGTGCCACACTACTCAGTACCGATTCATACCGAGTGTATTCCTTTTAAAATTTCCTTCGGATAAAAAAAAACTAAAACTGACGTTAAGTGATGTTATGACGGTCATAAGGTATCGGTTGCAAGATTCGTGGAGATTTCCAATGGGCCTCCGGTCGCACAAGGCCCATTTACGAGAGAGCCTCTGGACTTTACATTGAAAATCTCCTTGCTTACCATCTTTAACGACCGTCTCTATTTAAACTGAACCTTTAAGTTACATATACGAAAAAAGAAGACTGTTTCATCTGCGTACACGATTTACAAAGTCAAATAAAGGCCATGAAGTCAAGATATATGTACATATATACCCTATCGATTATTAAACAGAATTTTCATTTATAGTTACATACATACATCGAAATACAACTGACTTTAGATTTTTTCTCATTTTTATTGCAGACTATTCTTTCACAAAAGAACTACAACAACTCTTCGAAACATGCAGGCCAAGAAAAAGACACTCTAGAAGCAAGGGTAAGTAAAAAAAAATATAAATATGAAACCCCTCAAAATTAAAAAAAAAATCAAAATTAAATGTGGATAAACGACGTTTAGATGATAAAGCCAAGTTTTCATTTCTAAATGACTTATTGGGTCGTATGCTAAGAGTCGAGCACGATCTCAGAGTCCGAGCTAACGAGTTTGAATTCCCATGTGAGAACGATCAAGCAGAGCCGACCTCTGACCCGATTTCGTATGCAAAAAGCTGAGTTCGCTCTCAACAGCTCTGATTCGACGAATGTGAGATCGATCTCAAAGCTTTTCATCTAAAATAGTGGTGATTAAAATTTCTATGCATTGAGTAGAGGAATAAGTATCAAAAATTCTTCCAAAAGCGAAGATGAAAGCGAGGGGCTTAAATTATCTAGAATCATCTTAATACATTTTTGCTGAAGAGTTCTCAGTTACCATTGTAGCGAAGAATGGGGATGCTGCATGTACAGTCACTCACAAAATTATTTGGAATAAAAACTTTTTTTTTTAGACATACATGAGTTTTTTTTATTGCAATAATACTGTGAGATCGAGCTCATCACGTGAGATCTAACTTAGTCAATTTTTTGTTTGCATACCATGCTAGGAAAGATCTCAATAAAGTGAGAAAACAACTTGAACTCATCTGTTTTGCATATGACGCAGTATGTACCTTTACAAAATTATTAAAATCATATACAATAGTCGTATTATATACGTGAAATATGTCATTACGACAAGCCAAGTTATGCATTCGTAAAGACAAAAATTGATCAAACCTGACATTACGATAATGAAATAGAAAGAACAAAGAGATTCTGCCCGTCTGTTCAGGCTAAGCCAGCTTTGTCGATATTTCCTTTAACTTGGTGTAAGTAGAGTACTTGGCCTACATTTTTTTTTGCAATTAAACAAAATCTTTTTTTTTTTCTCTAAACAGAGTCCACAGATTTAAAAAAAAATCAATTAAGTACTTTCAGTAGAAACTTTTTTGTCGAAAATGATTATTCATGGTACCTCACATAATAGTTTCTTTGCTTTTTTTTAAATTTTTTGAAAAAGGAATACACACACATTTTTGCTTTCTTCAAAATTCCGTTTAAATCTTTCCAATATTGGTTTAAGTCCCCAATGTAATGATAAATACATACATAGGTACGGTTTAATATGCTAAACACATAAATTTAAAAAAAATAATTCTCCAAGAATCCTAAATATATGGAAAATATTTAAACTTAAAAGAATAGAAATAGAAATTGCATGAATCGTTAAAAAGGCTTGTGACATAACCCCTCTCGGGGAGCAAAAGAAGGTATTAAAAATATCTCAAGCTCTTTTGAGAAGATAGAATCTTTTGCTGTCACATAACCACAAAAATTGCAAAAAACGGTTAAATCTTCATTTTCTAACGGGAGTACATTTTTGAAAACCCGTGTTATTGTCTGAACGGATTTAAATTTATTTTTATATGCGAAAAATTACAAAAAGTTAAATTGACATTTTATATCACAAATTTCAAAAATATTTTTATTTACATTTATATGTACACTTGTATGTATATTATTTAAATTTTTACCTGGGCATTAGTAAATCCTTAAAATATGTAAAATATTTTTAAAATCTTATACAAAAATGATTTTAACATTTCTTTTGCATAAATTCATATTTGTTCAAGAATTCAGAAACATACAGTCAAATTATCATTTTATATTTGTGTGATTCCGTATAAAACGATCCTTTTTCCAAAATAAAATAAAAATGACTGAAAATTGAAATTCTTTACCGTCAGACGAAATTTCAAAAATTAAAAACTTTATTCAAACGCTTAACAGGACGGCATTTCAAAACTATCGACCTTTTTTCTCAACTCATTTCAAGTTTTGAAATACGGAATTCAAGATGTAAGAAACAAATTTCATTGAAGTGAAAAATCTTTTTTTCTTTACAGTGAGAGAAACTTATTTTTTCTAGAAGATGTGTTTCTCACTTCATGTGAGAAATGACAATAATCTCCCGTTAAAATGTTTTTTTTTTTTATTGTTTTCATGGATTAAAATCACACTCGGTCACATCACAGCCGTAACGTTAACTGTCACACCCGTAAATTGAAAAAAAATGTGTTTTTCTTCATAGTTTTGCTGCTTATTTCTTTGCTGAAACTGAACGTCAACTATTAGGCTAACATTTGCAAAAAAAATGAGACATAGCTTTGATGCAATATTTAATAATATTTTACACCACATGAACATTACATGTCACCAGTTTTCTAATGTCACGCCCATAACTCAACTAAATTGGATCCTATAACTGAACCATTAAGTTTTCATACTTCTGTAAGGGCTTAATGTTTCTGTAGATTACTTAAGTTTCAATTTAAAATTTGGATTAGTATGTAAATAATTAATAAAATTAGGAGCCTTACTGTCACACCCTTAACGATGGAAGCATCCATCCACAAAAAATTCTGTGTAAATTTTTTGTTTCATAAGGAGTACCCACATTTTAGAGAGTCTAGATCCTAAAAGTTCCACTTGTTTGACTTTATGGGTAAACTTTTCTAGCAAACATTTTTGATATCTCTTTTCAATAAAAATCTTTTGTCGAAAAACTGATCTGAAATTAGCTGTTTTCAGTTTAAAATATAAAAAAAAAATTTGGTAATTATTTACGAAAAAAATAACAGCTTATGTTTATCTTAAATCCTAAGACTCCTCACTCACTGTTCCGAGAATCCCTTCCAAATTCACTTCATATTTTGACGCTGCTCGGTTCTTCTTATTAACAATTATTATTAAATTTGTTTTTTTTTTTATTAACTTAGATGTCTAATCTTGAGATTTCATTGAGTTCAGCGAACCAATTGAATGGTCGAAGAAGAAAAGGTTCATCGCTGGGTGGAGCCCTTTCATCTCGATCTGCCAGAACTGAAGCGAAAGAACTGCGCTCTGCTTTGCAAGATCGTGAAGCTGTAATACAAAATTTGAGAATTCAATTGTGTTTAGGAAAGCTACCAAGGCCTTCAGGACCACCATTAGAAGATTCAGAAAAGCCAGCCGCAGAGCAAAAGTTATTACGACTGAAAGCTGATGCTGAAAATAAACGAATTGCAATACGAAATCTGAAGACTGCTCTTGATAAGCTTGATATAACCGAGTAAAATTTTGAAATTTCAAATTTCTTGAAAATCTTTTATCTTCTTTGATTTTTTTTTTTCAGTAACATTGACACCCGAATAAGACAAGCTGAGCTTGAGTATGCATTGGGACGTGAGGAGCTTCAATTACTGTCGATAGTCGAAGAAGCAAGGGCTTTACAAACACGCTTAGATAAATCCAAACCCGAGTTGAACTCGTTGTACAGGTTTGCTGCTTATTTTATTAATTTCCAATCAAGATAAGGAATTTATTTGTTTTACAGCCTAGTTCAATCTGGAGTCAATCTTTGCCTGCATGCTATTCAAGCGACAGTTGGGCGCTGGGATGCACAAGTTAAACCTGAAGCCCCAGGGCTGTATGTTGACTGGGCACTCGAAGGCGAAGGTCTCTACAAAGGTGATCGCCTACTGGAAGTCAATGGAAAACTAGTAACTTGCAAAACTAAGGAAGAGTTGCAAAAACTTATTGGAATTTCTGGTGAATGCCAATTGGTGGTGTTGCGTAAGAAAGCAACGACTATTCCACAAAAACAAATCGATCAGCAAAAAGAAGATAATCTACGTCTTCAACATAGAATCTCATATCTAGAAGAACAAGTCAAAGAATTACAACAAACAAAAGAGCAACCTACCAATGGAACAACTTCGGGACATGTCACGAGTATCAGCATATCATCACCGCCATCCACACCTCCTGAAAAACCATTGGTATTCCAAAGAGGCAATTACATAACCACGTTAGTTGGTGGGAAACCAATTGAAATCATAGGAACGCCAAAAAATAGTTCAACTCATGTTACCAAGACAATGATTAAGGATGCCAAGCACGAGAGAGAACGCAGCAGTGTCGGTTATTTGCCAACAAAATCATTATCTGCTTCGAAAATATCTATCAATAGTGATTCGCATGCCTATTCGATGCAAAAGAAGGAAAAAGAGCGTAAGGATCGCTATGGAGGAGACAGATCTTTGCAACGCCCAAGTAGACTAACTGAACAGCATCGAAGCAACTTACATGCAAGAAGTGTAGAGCATTTAAATCATTATAATGGGTAGGTCTATGTTATTATCTTAAAAATCCATATTTTTATAAACTTTATTTGAAGCGACTTTCATTTTTAGTAATTTGAGTCGTTTTCTATTCAAAGACAATCATAACTTATGTAACCATTTTCAATTAATTTCCCTAAGTTTTAAAACTAATTTTGTGTTTAAATTCAATTTCAGACACGAAAGACGTCGTGAAATGCATAAATTGGAAAGCACACGCAAGCACTCCAATGATTCACGAAGCGTTAAAAGCCTAGATTTCGATGGTGACAACGAAACAAAAAAATCCCACAAAGGAGATGTTTCATCCGATAACCGAGTTCGTCCGACGCCACCAAAAAAACCTCTTAGGCTATCTCTACAACGAGCCCAGAGCCTTCAAACTGTTGAATTAAATCCAAACAGCGATGCCGATAAAAAACGATCCCTCAAACGAGCTCATTTTACAGAAAAATCGCAGGAGGCAATTCTCATTGAAAATTGCTCTCCCTTGCACACTTCATCGCTAGGGCGTCAGAAGCATAACATTTGAAAATTACTGAATGTTCTTTTCAAGAAAAACGATGAGAAACCAAATTGATTACAATGAGAAGGACATAGAAGTTGAGAGTTGGTTTGGAATCAATAAATGATCCCTAAAATTAAAATTTGGTGAATTGATTCGTTCTGCAATATCAAAAGCCTGCCATGGATTTGTAAATAGACTTTATTTAAGCAATAAATTTGATATTGGTGGTTTTGTTAAGGACTAAAAAATGTACATACAAAATTATTATATTTTATATAGGAGGAAATGTGCAAATTTTTGGGAGCTACAAAGATAGTTTAAGGACTTATATTTAAAACAAAAATACGTTTGAGCTTCCTACCATATATGTATATTATTTTTAAGCTAAAGTGTAATGAAAAATAATAAATTTTCAATTTAAATGTAATAATTTTGCATTTGTATATCAATATTATTTTGTGTTCAGCCTTATCCCTAAAAGAATGCTTTGTTTTAAAAATAGTCATGGCTGCCTTCTCCTAGGACGACGCAGCACGCAGCGCATAGCTGGGCTGGAGTTTTATTTTAATCTTATTTTTATTATGGTGCAAAGGGCCATATAAACGTTCAAAAATGATGCCAGTGAGCTTGATTCGAGATCTGTGTTCCAGTTGATTTTACTTGCCTGCGGATGGCTCGAGGACTTTTATATTTATAGATATTCGAGGACGGTTTGTCGTACCTGATTCGAATGTTTGCGGACCGGTATCGTATTTGAACATCTCAGTTTATTGAATAGGTTTTTTTTTCATTTACTCGTTTATGAGATAATTCAATGCGAAGATTTTTTTGGCCTTTAAATAATTCTCTGAATTTTAATCATAAAGAAATTCCACAAATTAAGAGAAAATATGGATTAACTTTTAATAGTTTGACTATTCTACTAGTTTTTTTATATTTTTTTTTATTAATTTTATTTTTAAATTTGGAAAGAAAAATGTTAAATATCCCTTAACCAAAAATATATACAGGGTGATTGGTATAAGGTGCACTTAAAAAATTTACTTAAAACAGAAAAAAAATATTTTAAAACAACGGTACAATTTAAAACACCATGCTATACCTTTTTGGAAAGCCAGAAATCTCTTCTTTGATTTTCAATTTAAATAAAGCTGTATTAGTTTTTGAAAAATTAATTTTAAACTCGAAATATTGAAAAAAAAAATTAAAAAAAAATTAAAAAAAACATTCAAATCAATTTTGTTTTAATTTTTATGTAATGAAGTATAATTTTTTTTTTCAAAATTCAATGCCCTTATTATTTTCAATAAAAACAGAAAACCGGAGAAATAAAAAAGAAATGAAAAGTACTTTTTTCAAGGAAAACACTTTTTTTGTTCTATCTTTGCATAAATACCATTAGTTTTGTATATCGAGCCGTTCCCGCTAATTTATCGTAAGTGACAATTAGTTTTTTGTTTTTTCCTGATCTGCCAAACGAAACGAGTTTATTTTCTGTATTTAGTTATATTTTTGTAAATATAATTAATTCATTAAAAACAAGGAACTGGCTGTTGTCATATCAACGGTGTTTTTGACGTTTTTGGCGCATACCATATTTTTGGTGTTCACTTCTTGCCAACTCATGATCTTATTTTGACGTTTACGATAAAAATAAAAGACTTATGTGTGGTTTTCCATTGGACATCCATAAGGCTTCCGAAGCGTCCGGAAGTCTTCTTAAACCATTCCATTGGCGAAAAAATCCTCTTCTGCTTCTTTTTGAGAAGAGAAATTCTCTTATATAATATATTCAAACTCAAAATGTCAAAACAAACTGTGGGGCAAATTCATATTATTTTGAAAGTCCATTCCATTAATTGTGCACTCGAAAACAAAAAATTTAATATAATTTGATAAACAAATAAGGAAAACAAAAGGAAAACTTATTGTTTGTAATTTAAGGGTGGATACGCTATATTGTTTTTAATATTATTTTTAGTGTGCCAACAAAGAATTTCTATTTAATTATTCACCAATACAGGGACAAAACTTTAGAATTGAGTAGAAGTACAAGCACTGTTCCATTAGATTCAGAATGAGTGCCTTCTTGAGTGAGACCAATGAAAAACGACATTAGAAAAAGATTTATTAGAATGAAAAATTATTTCTTTCTTTTTAGTGAACTGAAAAAGTTATAGGTATGTAGGTACCTAACACAAAGTAAAGCTTATCGTTAAACATAATTTAGTTTACTTCCACATTTAAAACATCTTTGAGAATTGTTGTTAATTGTAAAGATAAGTACTTTTTTTCACAAAGCTCTCTCAAAGCAAAATACTTTGTGAGCTGTTTTGTTCAAAAGACACAGATCTAAACGTCTATAAAGTTAGCAGGGCAACCAACAGCGTTCCTAACCTTTGGAGCACCTGGGGCAAGTTCAGAGGACCCGCCTTTTTCGCTACAAACATTTTTTAGAGAGTTAATAAGAAAACAAATAATAAATCGTGTCATTTTGGCCGTATGTAAACTGGCTAAAAACCGGTACCGACATAATTTCAGTAGGTTTTGTATTCTTATGAATAACCAGCGAAAAAAACAGTTGAAGTTTCGGTTTATATCGACTTTCTTGCAAGTTAAAAAAAAAACAATTTTTGTTACTGTTCGTTGAATTTTGACCTTTCGAAATCTCGACTAGACAAAAAATAGCTGCGTCAAAAAAAGTCGAGAAACGGATCAACTTTTATTTTACTTACAAAACTTAAACTAAAACGCTCTGCTTGGAATTTTCGCATGGAGTCAAAAGCTAGAATTATAAATTCTTGTTCAACGATGCTATGGAAAAATTTAAGACTCTGTTTAAGGCACATTTTCTTCCGATCGAAATTTAATTGATGTCAATCCGAAGCAAGTTAAGAGCACTTTTAAATATCTTCCCTAAACTATGAAATAAGGGTACAGTTAGCAAGTAAGCATCGTTTATCTCAGGAACCAAGCATGCTAGGAACTTGCATTGGTAAGGCTTCAAATTTGTATTTTTATTTGCATTTCAACGGTTCAAAATTTGATATCCTTAATTTAAAAAAAAATTCACAAGCTTGACTTCAATATGAAGTTAGTAGGTCACATTGTGTATTTCGTCCGCAACCGAAAATGCTAGGAACTTGCAGTATAGAGCTTCAAATTATCAGTTTTTTGCATTCAAAGTAAAATTAGCAAGTCGGTATGAAATTTTTGTTCGTCTTAAGAATTTCCTAAAGAGTATCCCTATTTTTGAATCAGTTTTTTGCTTATTTCTCAAAAACTATCAGTTTTTTCTTAAATATGAAGGGATACAAAATTGAAGATTTTGTGAGCTTAAACAAAAAAGATCAACTTACTATTTTCTTGCACATATGAAGGTACAATCAATAGATTCAGAGAAAAAAATGCAAGAAACTCATGGTGTAGAATATAAAGGCAAATCGTGGAGCTTAGATCATTTGATTTTTTAACTTGAATTTAAGTCGAAAACTTTTGTAATGATTTTGTTTCTATTCAATAGGTGTTTCCTACATTTCAGCACTACTTTTTGGGGTGTCTGCTGTAGAGGAAAGGCCACCGTCTTGAATTACATTTTACGACAAAATGACGAAAAATGTCTTTTGATAGTAAAATTTTCTTAAAAATGAGTTACTTAGTGCCCTATTACATGACGACTCTAGAGTCACGACTTTTTTCGAAATTCAATGAGTGCGAACGAGAAAAAACATGTCTAAAGTCGTCCTGTAATAGGGCACATGAATTCTGTACGTTTATTAATCCTTAAGTTATAGCTGGTTAGCCTTTTATTATTGTTTTCCAAAAATTAAGATAGCAACGTATTTTTTTTTTTAAGCAACAGGTTGTGAGATAAACGTGTTTTAACGTTTATTTTCTATAATGAAATCGTTTAATTGAATGCTGCCCTGGAGTAAAGTAGTCAATGATGGTACATAACGCTTGGGCGCGTTTTTGGCAAAATGTTTTGCTCTTACGAAAAAAAAAAAAATAATAGAATCTCTTTTGTATAGATTTTTACGGGCTATAATATGATTTTGCTTAATTTTTCAGTAAGCAATTTTTGAATCATTTGCAAAAGACTGAACTTCGCCCCTTTACAGTAAAAAACTAGGTCCACTTTGATCCGCTACTTCACCAAGATTAATAACTTATACAAAAAGTTTACTAACAGCTCCTTTAATAGAACATTTTACAACCTAAAAGAGATCTTTCTTTATTTTGTTGTAGAAAGAAACTCGATCGAGTTATTTCTTAGCCAGTTTATATTTCTGAGATCTCAGAGGACCCAGAGCGCTCAGAAATATGAACAGGATTGCCCTCAAAAATTCCCCACTTTGCCCTGAAAAACTGAGACTGAAATTTTTTGGATTCGTTTGCTCAATTATTTTTTGTCGCAGTAAATTACATAAGAAGAAAAGAAAAAAAATGTTGTTTTGACTTGTATGTGAGGAATACTGATTAAATTTTATTCTCCTGCTCTGTCAAAAATTTGAGGAAAAATACTGAGCGCTCAAGAAATAAAAACTGGACAGTAAAATACAAAAAAAAAATTGTGAAATACTTAAGACGTCAAAAAAAATCTGCACCTAAATACAGCTTTATCAGAATTTTGTGTTCTAATTTCACTGGGTTATGTTGATCTTTAAAGATAAAAAAATACAACAGGAAAGTTGGGATTTGAATGCTCATCCTCAGAATACACTTCATAAATGAATGCCCAAAAGAAAAACATTTTTTGGGAAAAAATTGATTTTTGTAATTTTAAATTGTTTTCAATAAATACATAAAAACTTAACTGCCCTTAATTCTTACTTAAATTAATTAAAGTTTTAAAAGGTAAATGTTTCTTTTATTTTGTTTGAAATAAAATAATACTACATAATTTTAGAAAATAAATCATTCATGGAAAGACTTACATATGTTTTGAAATTGAATGAATTTGAAATTTGACAGAGCTTTTGGACCTAAATTTGTAGAAGTTCATAGTTTTGGGGAGAACACGAATTGGCATAGTAAATATGTGGTTGAATTTAAGTACAGGTTAAAAGAAATATTGATAAAATTCAAATGATAAACATTGAAATAGGCAATTCGCTCTTTAGCTGTTTCTTGAACCCACACATTTGTCACTTTAAAAAACTTTACTTTGAAATAATTCCCTAAGGTACACTAAGACCATTATTTTATCGAAGCCTCATCTTAATGAACAACAGAAAGCGCAATGTAACCTAGTGTAGCATTCTTAATAGAAGAAAGAGGATACAGAATAACATTTTCTACCGTAACCACACAAAAAATTACCTCGTTCTTTTTGATTTGAGACTAAACTCTAAATTCTTTATAATATTTTTGTGTAAAAGAAGTTGTATTATATTACAAGACACAAAACACCACCATGGTAAAAAGATCTGTATTGCTACAAAAGGTGATATTATCCAGTGCTTCACCTATAAAATGCAATATAAAACCACAACCAAACAACTACATTTTTTTCACTTTCGATCACATTATTCTCCACGATGAATTACGTCAATATCGCTCGCTTCCCCTGCCGAGTGATGATAATGATGTTTGTATAAATTCAGCAACAATAGGTTTTAAAATTATTGTATGCTTTCAGAGTAGGGTTCGGATATTCGCCGTATGTTTGGGTATTTAAGTGGATATATCTCTTTAACGGCTTGACTGATTGATTTGTAGTTTGGTAATTTGAAGCTGCTTATCTACAGAAACAAGTTCGTCTGTTCCAGTTGTGCATTTTGTCTTAAAGTCATGAAGCAGAATTGGTGGGCACTCTGGCGTATGAGTACTTTTCTTTGTTAAAATGTGAATTGGTTCATCATGTTTTGTTGATGCTCTTATGGCCTAAAAACTTTTGATCGCATCCCATCTGTTCGATCTGGTAACTTGTAAGCAAAAAAAAATGTTTTTAATTATTTTCTTATTATTGTAATGATCATGTGATATCAAGGTACATATATTTTTTTGTTTTGTTTTAGTGTTATGAATTTCATAAATTTTAACACAATAACTGAAAAAACTTTTTACTTTTGCTCAGTAATTTTTTTCACAAGTAATTAAATTAGAAAAAAAAAAAAATAGAGAAAAATGTTGACTTCTTTATGGAAGAAGTTATGTTTGTATTTCAGTACCTGGGTTCTAAAAGGGCCATTGTTCATTTTTTTACAATGAAGTCAATAGACTTAATCAATTATTTCTCAAGCAGATACTGATGATTATGATATTTTGAAATGCATTTTTGAAATTAAAAAACAACAGTTTCTCAAAAATTTATCAAATTAGGCATTTGCCCTTGTAGTACGAATATACAGATTTATTTTCCTTCCCATTCAAAGTGAAGCAAGAATATTTGTGAGTGCTCAATCTAAGCAACTGGCCAGATTGAAAATGAGAACAAAACATTCTGGGCTTTTATCATGATTGCAGCAAAATCTTCAGTTCTGCCGTTGAATCCTATCTTAAACAAATTACAGTTAGATTGCATATCTACATATTTGTGGGTTTTTGGTAGAAACATAATACATACCTCCAATAAAATATTTCCGTTTGCAATTTTTCCAATTTGAAATATTGATGAACATAATTATTATTTATTAAATGTTGTTCAAAATTTTAAATCCGTTGTCCGGTTTATATTTCATACATTTTTGGAATTATCATGTTCCTACCAAGAACCACAATAGAATCTACCTGTATTTCATAAGGAGGAGTTATATTTGAAAGTATATTTGAAAAAAAAGTTAAAAAGAAAAGACTATCTTCAGGTTGCAATAAAACTCAAAATTTCAATGAAATATAACAATCGTATGTATTACTAATATTAAAATCAATAATTCAATTAAATAAAAAAAAAGTACCAATACGTCCAAGTGTACGCATACATGGCGTGATTTTGTAATGGTGTGAGGGGCAGGTTATTTTCCATCATCTTAAAAAACAATTGTTTTGTCGCGTGTTAATCCTCGGTTTCCTCCTACTATCGACCAATTGAACTTACATCACTGCTTTACAAAGTAATGGAAACGCAGATTAGTTATCAGCTCAAGAAAAATCTTGAAGAACGGAAGCTTCTTGATGACCGGCGGTACAGCTTTCGTAGCAATAGATCCACTGGTGATCTGATGGCTTATCTCACCGAACAGTGGAACTAATCATTACATCGTTTGAAGCAAAATTATTGCACTTGATATTTCAAAAGCATTTGATAGAGTTTGGCATCTCTTGGCTCTCTTATCAAAAATGCGTGCATTTGGTATCGATGGAATCTCTTCTTCGTTTAATTAGAAATTACCTTTCGGACCTATCGATACAAATTGTATTTGAAGGTTTCAAGTCTGATATTCATAAAATAAATGCTCGTATGCCCCAGGGCTCTCCTACTCTCTTTCTCATTTTTATTAATGATCTGTTATCTGAAACTTCTAATCCAATAAATTGTTTTGCTGATGATAGCACCCTCAGCTTTTTATACTCGTTTCTAGATCAACATCCCTGCAATTCGGATGTGGAACTTGAACGGCAGCGTATGGTAAGCCCATTAAATACTGATCTTGACATCATTGTCCAGCAGGGAATTAAAAATCGTGTAGGATTTAATGCTTCAAAAACCCAATGCTGTCTGCTGTTGTTAAAGCAAAACTCACCCCCTATGCCGCTTTCCATGAGTGGTACTAGAACGAGAAAACTAAACAGTTTTCAGTTCTGAGTTTGTGCATCACAGATCATCTTCTGTGGAATGATCACATATTCAACGTCAACAATAAAGCTGCAAAGTTTTAAGGCTTTCTTCGAAGATGCAAGAAATTAGTTTTCCCTTCTGATTTGGCTGTAATCTACGAAGCCTTTATTCGTCCAAAGCTTGCATACAATTCTCGCACTGCCAGGAATGGTCATCAGTTTACCCTTGAGACCAATTTGGGACGTACTGTTAAGTACATAGATTTTTCTTTTTTTTTATTAAAAATGGCTCCACAAATAAGGATGTGAGTGCAAAAGTGGTGTAACCGTTTTTTAGCATTTTTGATATTTCGATATTGTAAATCGTGTACTAAAAAAATTGAAAGCGCAAAATATTTGAAATGTTAAGTAGGGTGGTTCTAAAAACATATTTTTGGAATTTTTGTTCTAAGGTGCCAGTTACGCGCCAGTTATAGCTATTATTGAAACTCATCATTGAAAATTTTAATGATTGATTTCGAGACATGGACTTAATTAATATTTCTAGTAAAAAAAATTCAAATAGGCCCAACTTTTCACATAAAAAGACTTTTCTTTTTTCAATGATTGAACTACCTTATCAATGATCATTGGAACCTTAAAAGTCATTTTATGTAGAAAGTTGGGCCCATTTTAAATTTAATTTCGACTAGAAATATTAATCAGGTCTTGAGCTTTTTATTTTCATCAAAATAATAAATTACATTACTTTCTAAATGTCTCAAAATCAATCATTAAAGTTTTCAATGATGAGTTTCAATGATAGCTCAACTGGCACCTTATAGCTATCATTGAAACTCATCATTGAAAACTTTAATGATTAATTTTGAGATATTTAGAAAGCAAAATCAAATATTATATTAGTGGACAAATAAAGCTCAAGACTTAATTAATATTTCTAGTCAAAAAAGATTTCAAAGCGAGTATTTAATGTTTTTTTGTAACTAATATTTATCATGTTTCACCATTTTTCTTTCAAAAAAATCATCCCATACAGAATAACAAATGAAGGAAAAGAAAACGTCAATTTATTTTATGGCACAAGTACTACGGAGAACAAACGTTTTAAAAATACACACAATTTTCCATTGCATCTAGATTTCTTAAGTCAGTTGGTTTTGCTATTTTAAACTAGAACTAAGGTGTGTTCATGTAACTTTTTAAAATGAATGATAACCGAATATCTTGGAAATGTCCCATATTTGGTGATGCAATTGATTTCAAAGGTTATGTTCGCTCAACTATTACGAAGTGTTACGAGTGAACGCGGTGTGAAATTAAAACAACTAAAAGTGAACAAAAA
This sequence comes from Dasysyrphus albostriatus, assembly GCA_946251815.1. Classification (NCBI taxonomy): domain Eukaryota; kingdom Metazoa; phylum Arthropoda; class Insecta; order Diptera; family Syrphidae; genus Dasysyrphus; species Dasysyrphus albostriatus. The sequence continues at coordinate 58,480,604 of OX276337.1, forward strand.
ATGAAACAAATTTTCAAGATATTTCTGAAGCTTAAAGCAAAATTTATAGAAAGAGCAATCAATAATTTTTTTCAACCGAAATTGTAATTTGGACCATTTGATGGCCATAGGATGTGATGGAATAAATTTCAACGTTGCGTTGGTAAATTTGGCGGTGTCATCAGATTATTTATTAGACAAACAACCAAGCTGACCTCTGCAGTGGCTTATTTGCTTGTTGCACATGAATAAATTGCCATTTTGGCATTTTTTCCTTTTTTGGTGGCTCTACTTCTGGACCAAAGAAATTTACTGGTTAAATCGGAATGCCTTGGAAAATTTTGAAGCGAAAGTTATTACAAAATTTTGAAATATTCCAGTTCAGGTGCTATTGATAGAGAGAGAGAGACAACAAAGATCTTAGTTTTGTATCTGTATAAAATAGTATCGGCCGTTATGGCCGTGGTGATTGCCTTGAAACTTAGCTAACAAATCTCCTGAAAAAATGTCTCATGCTAAATGGCTCACACATGCTAACCAGATTCTTCGTCTCTAAGTTGCCACATCACATCCTTGTGATGAACTTGTTTGATTGGCAACTTATGTTGACACAGATAACGCTCCATCTGTGTTCGATATTGAAAATCATCCAAGTTGCAAAGATGAAACATTTTTGGTAATTAATATCGTGGAGTCTTTATTTAACAACCAAACTGAAGGCTGTTACTGTCCCGGTTATTCAACGCACTTTGTCTATCCTGAAAATCTTCTGTTAGCAACGTAACAGACTCTGACAAATATATTAGAGAATTGGGTTGGATTCGAATTCTTAAACCAAGGTGAGAAGCTACACAAAATTTTTGGTTATTTGAAGTTCCTGCCTTAAGAATGGATTTTAAATTTTATAACGAACTTATTAAGTGGAAAATTTAGGTTACAGGACACCCAATTTTAAAGAAAACCTCAAACGAAGAACTTAAATATCTTATTTCTCTCAACGAACAGATAATGAAATTAATGTTTGGCTTTTACCTTGCCACACCTAAGCATCCATCGCGAGAAGATCTTATCAAAATTAGAAATTTAATCTAGAAAACTTATGCCGAAATTTGACAAGAAAAAAGATTTCCGTGTAAAATAAAATATCCGAAAACAAAGAATGCCAGGTTGATGGCATTTAGTTTGAACATATAAAGAACAAAAATTAATAAAATTTGGAGGGGCACAAAATACTTTCTATTTCGTCTTTTTTTGTCGGTGCATTTTGAAAGTGCATTTTTGTAGTTAAGGAACCGCGAAATCGTTGCCAGGTTGCTACCATGCAGTTTGCACTGATGCAAATAGTACGCCCACAAAGTTTCGAGCGATATAAGACACTTTAACCAAAACGTTCACCAGCTCTCGGTCTATTTTTACTTAGGTACGGTCACTCACAAAATTATTAGGAAGAAAATGTTTTTTTTTTTTTAAATGATAAGAATTATGAAAGAAAACTAAAACAAAGGGTTTTTCAAACGGGACGCTACAAAAAGAGCGACAGGGACAGCAAACGACGCCATATTTCTTGTCGCTCTTTTGACATTTCTCTTCAGTAAGGTTTGCCATTTTATGATAGAAAGATATAAGAGCCAACAACGAGTCGAAATTATTAAAATTTACCACCGAAATTTGGAGTCAACAATTTAGCGTCTAGTGGAAAAATTTGAATCCACAGGCACAGTACAAAATGTTCCCGTACCAGTGAGACAAAGAAGTGCGTGTAGTGTCGAGAATATTGCTCCCGCTGAGGCTTCTGTTGCAGAAAACCCAAATGTGTCCCTCACACGTCTTTCTCAAGCGTTGGGCATCTCTGTGACGTCGATGTGGCGAATTTTGCGATAAGATCTTGGCCTACATCCTTACAAGATTAAATTGACGCAAGAACTGAAGCCGCTTGACCACCAGAAGCGTCGTATATTCTTGAATTGGGCTGACCAACAACTTGAAAATGATTCGGTTTTCATCGAAAAATCATCTTCAGCGATGAGGCTCATTTCTGGCTGAATAGCTTCGTCAATAAACAAAATATGCTATGTTCGTCAGGCAGCAATCCACACGTACTCCATGAGTTATCATTGCATCCCTAAAAAATTACGGTTTGGTTTGGTTTATGTGCCACCGGCGTCATTGGGCCGTACTTCTTCCGTGATGATCAAGACCGCCTCGTTACTGTGAATGGGGATCGCTACCGTTCAATGATAACCGAATATTTTTGGCCCCAATTGGATGATATGGACTTGGAAGATATGTGGTTCCAACAGGACGGTGCCACAAGCCACACAGCGAATGCCACAATCAATTTATTGGAACTCAAGTTTGGAGAACTTGTTTTCTCACGAAATATTCCAGTCGCTTGGCCGCCTCGTTCATGCGATTTGACATCGTTAGACTATTTCCTGTAGGCTACGTCAAGTCAATGGTCTATGCCAACAAGCCAGCGACGATTGATGAACTACGTACGAATATCGAACTCGAAATTGCAGTATCGGCCGATTTATGCTTGAACGCTTCTGCAAGCGTGCCCGTGGTGGCCATGCAAAAGAAATTGTGTTCCACACATAATGGCATTAAACGTACTTTCACAGGAATAAAGAATTTCATTGACATCCAAAATCGTTTTTGTTTTATTTAAAAAAAAACTTTTGTAACGCTCTTATTGAACAACCCGATATAAGATAAACTTGGAGCGTTATCTTACGAGTATGTATATTTAAGTTTATTTTGTTACAAAACATAGGAAAACACTTTGAGCTAATCTTATTTTAAATCTTCTTTAAAAAAAAAACCTTTTGATTCCGAATAATTTTGGGAGTGACTGTACCCTGTGTAGGTCCCTTTTTAAATAGCTGACAAAACATTTTAAGGCGTGTTTGGTAGCATGAAATTTCTTCAAATTTTCAATTGGCTATCAGAACCCATAGGGAATAAAACCAGGTTTGTGAAACTTTGTGAAAATTTAACAGGCATATTATGAATGTGGGGGTCGCCAGAATGTTTTAACTAACAATGGGGTCGCGAAGTCAAAAAGTTTGAAAAACACTGCTTTAAATATACCAACAAAGGCGTGTATGTATGACAACAATGTCATTCACCTTTACCACTTGTTACATGTTACCTCCCAAAAGCAACCTCATTCAATGTTAATATCATATTACATATGTTCTTATCTGCCATACTTTTGACATTCCAGATAAATAAATCTTTGTCTTGATGACGCATATATATATGTATGCCTCCCAGCTAGGTGATCTAAGATAACTTGCCTATATCCCCTTCTAAAAAGTCACTCCCCATAAACATTGTGACATATATTTTATAAAAATAAAAAAATAGAGGGATTATTCCAGAGTTCATGCACGATGCACTTATTTGTTCGTCTATTCCCTTTTTTTGTAGTCTAAAAACAATCAACAATATTGCAGAATATGTTTAATTATAATAATAAATAATAAAATTGCCGTCTTACATTTTTCATGCGTGCTGAATCAATATAGTGAAATTGTTCAAAAAAAGCTTATTTCGCAAAAAAGGCTTTGGTTGCATTGAACAACTGTAATAATATGTTCGACATATAGTAAATTCGTGTTTAATGAATAGGTATATGTAGATGATATAACAATTCAGCAATCCTGTTTTATATTATTATTATTTTTTTTTTACAGTTTTACCCACCCATACCAAACATGATCTTTTGGGCCTGCTGGAAATGTATGTATCTACAAAGTTACTACAGTTAAATTATAGTCCCATTCCGATCCCTGAAGATCAAAATTTAAACAAGTGAGAGTTTAAGCTAAATGTTTGAAACCGAAATGATATGATCGTCAGTCTCACTTAGTTACTCGTAGTGAATAGTTGATCATTTATTATCAAAGCTTAAGTGCATACTTTTTAAGTTAAACAAATTCGATTGAAGTGAGTAATAACTACATACCTTCATATTATGTAGGTACATTTATGTATTTAAAATATGAACATTGTTTTTTTTTTTATAAACAAATTTGATATGTGCTACAATTAAATGAATTGAAATGATTTAGTGCCAATGCCTGCTTTTTTTTGTTTTTATTTTAAACTTAAATGTTTTTTTTTTATCTTCAAATTATAAAATAAAAATTTACTGTTATCATTTTTTTGGATAAACAACTTTTGATAGCTGTACTTTATCCGGTTTTGTGGTAAGGTGATTAAAAAAATATATATTAAAAATAAATCGTTCTACTGGGTCGTGCATACTCAGCTGCTCTTATATGCAGATCAAGTGACTTGAAACTATGAAAGAAAATTTATTGAAAATAAAATACATAAGTAATTTATAAGTCCAGCTTTAATAATATAAATGAAGGAATAAATGAATAATCTTAACTCAGTAGTATCTAATCATTTATGAAACAAAAATTGCAATCAATAGACTTATTGATTCCATATTAGGTATTATAACAGAAACCTATAAAATTGTAACAAATTATGTCATTCCAGTATTAACTCCTTAAAAGAAAAGCTTACAAAAAAGTGATTTATATAAAAATACAAAATAACTGGTTGATTACTAACTAAAAACCTACAAAAATACGTAATAAATATTATGTTCGTACCTGTAAAATATATTGGAGAAGAAATGCAAATTATTATTTATTTTTAAATTTCAAATAAAAATTAAACATAATAGGTAGCAGTCTTCAGATGCAGATTTATGAATACAAAAATATTTTTTTTCAGTTCTAGAGAGTGTTTGTATTTTGAGTATTTTAAATTCAAAACATTTATCCGTAAATTTTTCACTCTTCGTTGTTTTTAAAGTATGAAATAAAAAATATGTGTTCAAATTTCAAAGGAAATCAATTTAACAACTTAAATTGTTGCTGTTTATTTATGAATTTATCTAACAATAAGTATATATGTATGAAAGTTCAATCAAGCAGACAGATGATAAAATTGAGATTTCAGTTTTGTATTCCTTAAAATGATTTGGATGCTTTTTTTTCTAAATGCAAAACTTACCTTTCTAGATTATTATCGAAAGTAAAATAACAAAAATTATATATTTTAAAATTAGATATTAATAAGTCGCAGTTTATTATTAAAGTATTAAAAAAGGCAAGACGAGTACAGAATTACTTTGCCAATAATAATAATAACATTAAAATTGAATCGTGAAAACTTTTTAAGACATAGTTGCAGCGCTTTGTTGTTAACTTATTTCATGATTTAAACAAGGAGCGGATTATTTCTTTCAAAGGCCCAAAGCACTAGAAATGGTCCATTTAATCTATATCCTTGTAGATTTATTAGCAAATTAAAAATGTATTTTATTGAAAAGGGCACGTCTCTGAAAATTAAAAGTATTCAGGAAATGAAAATACTAATTATTTTCAAAAGTAGTTCAAAATGAATAAAATTTATTTTTGGATTAAAATTAATACAATACAATAAGCAATCAGTCATAATAAAAATATTTGTTGTTAAACGTTATTTGTTATGCATTTTAGGATAATTTACATTTATGAGATGTGACTTTTTCGAAATTGACAGAATTAAGTTCACAAAACTAACATTAAAACTAACAAAACTAACAAACAAACATTAAACTGTTTTTTTAGGTATCTAAACTAAACATAATACTTAAATCAAACATAAATTATTGATTTTCTTTTCAAATCTTCTTTTAAGTCTCATTTTCGTCTTAAGTATTTTTAATGAAATTAATTTGAAAAGGTCACATCATCTCTTAGAGTTTTGATGTTTTTTGAAATTATTTCTGTACAAAAAAATCACAATAACAGCCAAGAAAATATCGAAGATGAACTTCATTTAAGCAGAATGGGTGCAAGGTCTAAAGGTCTGTTTTTTTTTTTTTTGTTATTTGCCCGTCACATTTTTTCAATTTTTGTTAACCAAAAAAACAGTTTACCAGCAAGCTGCCATATAATCATTCAAGCTATTTAACAAAATCATATTTTTCTCAAATAAACCAGTAACTATTTACATCAGACCCTGCGTAAGATCCGATAGTTCTGAGTTGTTTGTGATATAGACCTGGTAAATAATCCAAGTTTTCGATCTCGAGCGACGAACGCATCATGGTAAAAATTCAAAAAAAACGGCAAAATGTTCACGCTTTTTCCAGTGATTGTCGATCTATTACCTGGAAGACTAGCATTTGTTGAAAACATTGTTCGTGTCTGTAGACCATATAATGTTTAAGAGACACCCTTTCAAATTGTATTAAAACAAAAAAAAAGGACAGAAACAGCGTGTCTGGGAATAGATGCTTCAAATCTCAAAAAAGTGTTGTAGGTTGGGTCAAAAGAAGAAAAAGTATTACTGGAGAGACTTAAAACGGAAAAACAAATATTGAAGAACAGTGGCAACAGCTGGAAAAAATGTTCATTATTCTTCATTATTCAATATTCTTTTAAAAAAAGGTTGATTTAGTTAATAGTTTTTGAAAAAGTGTTTGAAAAATACAAATTTCACTTACATGTTTTTGAAAAATAAATTACTTCTTTTTTACATTTTTAATAAATTAACAATTAAATACATTAACATTAATACCATAAGAACAACACAAATATCACAGATCAATTAATGACAACACTGTATATGCAGCTGATGTTATCAATGTCTTCTTGGTGGTTCATCGTTACATTAATTTTTTTCTGGATGCGAAGACTTTCCAGTGTGTAGCGGGTGGAAGGGCGGCTCTCCTTGTTCAGTATTTTGACATCTTCAAAATCAGCTATATGATTGTGATCAATCATGTGCTGTGAGAGTGCTGTAGCTGTTCTTCTTTTTCTTATGTCCGCTTCATGCTCTGATATTCTCACAGCCAGTTTTCTTTTTGTTGTTCCTATGTATTTTTTGTACTTTATGGTTCTTGATATTTTTGTTTCTTCAAGTCAAATTCTGAAAACCATATTCTAAATAGTCTTTCAGTTTTTGAGAAAAATAAGAATAACCAAATCGACTTCACTAATAACTGAGCAGGAACCTTGTTGGGCAAAGGAAAGAAGACCTTGCATCAAATCTGGCAATTGAGAGATTTTTGTCAGTTGTTTATGGCAAAGGTCTTATGAATAATCCAAGTTTCCGACCTGACCTCGAGCCCCGAACGAAACATTGTCAAAAATAAAAAAATGCTATTTTTTCGCGCTATTTTGAATTATTGAGTATTTTCACCCTCAATGACTCATTAAAGACTGTAATTACGTATTACACTTACATCAACGACTAAATTTGCTTCGATTTGATTGATTCTCTAGACCCAATAGTTTCCAATACATAGCCGTTCAGAAAAAAAAAATAGAAATTGAGAGTTACTGCAAAAAGCGCGAAAATTTAGCGGTCCTTTGAATTTTTTAGTATGGTGCGTCCGTCACTTCACTCGAGATCGAAAACTTGGATTATCTATTGGGCCATTACTTTAAACAACTCCACAAAAAAAAAAACAGAACTGCCAGATCTAACGCAAGATCTTCCTGTTATAAAAATAGAAGATTAGTAGAACCATTTTTTGTATGGTATATGACCGCTTTTAATTATATTTTTTTATGCAGAAGTAGAATTTAAATATCATACAAAATATTATTGGGATTTGAAAAAAAAATACTTATTTTTTCGGAAAGGCTTCAGTGGGTTTTTTGTAAGCTTGGTTACTCATTACTTTTTTTTCATTAAAATGCTCCATATTAAACTAAAAATTAAACTGTTTTAAACTTAATATTTTTTAAATGTATCATTCTCTTATAGAACTGTATTTTTATAAAATTGCAACAAAGTTACATCCGTTTTGATAGGAAATTTAATATTAAACAAAAAGTTTCAAGGGCTAAATTGCAAAATTCAGCTATAGGTATCATACATTTTAAAAAATGGGCAGTCATGTGATTATTCTTCCAGAAACGCAAGGGTGAATTTAGTTACATTTTCGGTTTTAAAGTTGCGTATGCACAAAACAATTCAATAATAAAAAATTCAGGAAAGAAATTGTACTTTATTATAAGGTTTATTCACTAGCCTTATTCTGCGGCTATGGACACAAGTTGCCCCTTGCTCGGAATTATAATGTCCGCCTAAGTGAATCCTCCACTGTCCATATTGGATACTCATTTTGAAGTTGATAATTAAAAAATTACCTTGAACAATACTTTACATTCACTTCAAAAAAGATATACAAATACATACATACATATTTGTATATTCACGATGTCATCTGGAAGTTAAGATTCAACACCTCTTGAAATGTATATTAAATTGTTATTGTTTATACCGGTAGACTTATCGCGATGTCGTCGTGGCGTGACTTTTTATTTAGCGATACAATAATTTTATCTTGATAATATTTGTACGTGCTACGATATATGTAGGTAGTTCAGATTGATTTGGACATGATTTAATAGTTTTATAATAATCTGTGTATTTTTGTATTTATTAATACTTAAAGATTTAATAAACTTAGATAATATGCTGCGAGTTTAAAAATTAAAATGGAAGAAATATTATAGGTATTTACTAATGACTTCTTTGACATGTTTAACAAGTTTTGTTCCAAAAAAAATTCAAGACTAAAAAGAAATACTTAATTTTAAAGATATTTAACTAATTTCACAATGTGATGTAAATATTCGTTTTGTTTACTCTTGTTTTTTTTTTGAATTTCCATAAATAAGAAATTATTAAAAGAAGATATCACAAAAATATTTGATTATGTAAGGCTTTTCGCAAACCAATTCAAAATCGAATTGCAAAAACTGAAAATTGTTTTATGGTATTTGGTGACAATTTTGCAATGCTCCGCATTGAATTCAACATACATAATTGCTCCCAAAAAAGCCGGATCTCTGGATTCTTTAAGTGGTCTCTTTAAGTCAAAAATTTTTGATTGAATTGTCAACAATTTTACATTTGCATGTTAATATAAGAATAAATAACTCTTATTTTAAAGGCCATCAAATCATTTTTAAATAATTAATAGGATTTTTTCCAAGGATTCAACGGTTAATGAATTATTCAGTTTCAAGTTTTGAACATTTTTTAAATACAAAATTGCTTAAAATGTTGAGAGATAATATTTTAAAAACTTTTGTAAGTCCCCAAAGAAGCGAACATAAATAGTGGTTGTCAAGAAGGAAACAAATTTGTATTTAATCCTAATCATCAAAGTAAAGTGTTAATAACAAACGAAATGATTCTTATTTCAATACACAATACTGAGATTTGTCCTATCTATAGTCAATCAAATAGCACAATAGCTGCTATCGGGCATTAATAACCTGTTGAAATAAATCCCTTGAAAAATTTGATTGATAAGCGAATGTCTGGAGAGTTCAAAACCAATCTATAGGCTGAATAAATATGTGATAGCAAAAACTCAAGATATTTTATGTATTCGACAGGGTGATTCACAGTAATATCTGAACTATTGTTTAACCGATTAAAGCTACGAGTACAATCCATTTGCCAATAATTTAGGCATTTTATATTTCTGAGATCTTCGAAACGTGTCGGAAATTTCAAAAATGTGAACACAATTCATCTGCAGTTGACCACATCTTGATACAGCTTATAGTGTTTGTGGTTCTTGTCACCCTCCTCGCATATGAGACCAAATATTCGTAAAAAAATGTCTTTTGAAAGAGCCCGGTATCAACTCTACTTTTCTGCTTATCGTTGTCATAAAGCAGGACTGGTGGGTGGAAGGGTTTTATAGAGCGTAGAGACTTCGTATTTCGTGGGAGAATATTTGAGCCCATTTGTTGTGCCAAACCAAAGCAGTACTGGTTTGCTAGGGTAATTCTTCGTCGGGTATCCAGTATCCACTAAGATGTCGTTCGTGAGAATAATGTAAGCTCCGAGGTAGATGAACTCCTTAAATACCTCCAAGTTATTGCTTCCAATAGTGAAGTTTCATCCTAGCTGGTTGACGTAGTACTTGAAGTAGTTAAATTCAAACTAAGATTGGTAACATTCAAGGGTGAATTAACTGCCTTGAGAAACGATGGAATTGGAGCTTATCCACAACAATAGTCTATATCTGCAGTATCTAATCACCAAAGATTTCGATATCATCATTTTATTCGTATGAATTCATCGAAACAGCAATTTGTCCATAAACGCAGAAAGTTTGATTTATTTTGTGTTAATCACAGTCTTTATTTCTTCCACTTCAACGAGAAAAAGATTTTCTTTTACGTAAAAAAGCATAATAACTCCCTTTCTTATAGTAAAAACTTTTTATTCAAGTAAAGAAACCAACAAAATGCTGACAAAATTAAGTGAAAACACGTAAGTGGACATTTTTTCACAGCTAAGCCACTTATAAGACCGTCTAGAGAAGTTCTTCACAAAAACAAGATTTTAACACTTTTTCAATAAAACAAGCAAATTGAGTATTCCGTTATATTTGGAGCTAAGAAGATTTCACTTTCCCCGCTTGGGAATTACGAAAAAACATTTGGTAATTTAAAAATGTTGAAGAACTTCTGTGGGCTGTGGATTAGGCTGTAGGTCGAGGTGGAGGCAATGAAAGACAGACGAATTTTGGCACTCACTTTTCCGCCCTATAAATTATAATACCTGCATAATTGGGTGGAATCAGGGTTGTCATGTCTTGAACAAGTTCAAGAACCCAATTTAAAAATGTTTGTAGCCCAAAATCGGAGCCGAAAAAGAAGCTCAAATAGTAGCCCAAAAACAATTTAAAAATGTTCTCATAACTCTTTTTTATGAGAAATGAAATGAAAATTTTGTATGCGTTTTTTTAACAATTGTATAAAAAGTAGGTACCGTTGTTTTCGCATAAAGTAAAATATTTTTTAAATGTTCTATGGAGCGTTTAAGTAGACCGTTAAGTGGATATCAAGTTTCAAAAACATATCGACTGGGTCATTTTCAAAATATTGGATTTTTTAAAAAATAAAATAAAATTACCCCTCCCACCAGAAAGGGGGGGGGGGAAATAGACCTCCCTCCAATTAGTTTTTTTTTCTCGTCTGAATCTATGAATTTAATCTATACATTCAGATTTGTATGCGTGTTATAAGAACAATCCTCTCACCATAATTAGTACCTTTATGTAAAAATAGGGAAACCGGGGGAGAATTAAAAATCTGAAAAAATTAGGAAAATGGTTTTTTTAATGTTTTGAATCGAATGAGGGCTATCCAAGACTATGACCAATTTAAGGACCACTCTAAGGCACACGCAATTTAATTCTGAAGTTTTCGTATCCCTGTATGTGTGCTACTTCACATGTGGTATGCTGAAATAGTTCTTCACATTTGGAAACTTGGCGGATACAAATATGGACGAGTATAATAATTTTCAATCAAGAAAATGGGAAAATAATATTATTAAAGGAAAATAATTGTTCGTAGAAGCAGTGTGCGTTATAAACATTATTTGACAGTACTTTGACAACTATGTGCTTACCAATAGTACACTTTTCGAAAGGTTAACACTCATTTTGAAAGCTTCTGGATTGTCAATCGAGAAGGTCATACGTACTGAACGTGGACGGATGGCTTATTGCTTTCCTTTTCTAAAGGTTCCTCTCCTTTTGACATTTGAGAAAAAAAGTACCGTGAACAGCTCTCAGTTATGAGATTACAGCTCACGGAGGACTAGACAGCTCTCCGAGAATAACACTCGAGAGTTTTCTAGTGAAAGTATTCTCAAATGAACACGCACCTTATAATACCAGTTTTCAACATCAGCATACACGTGTTCTTCGATTCGAATTTTAGATGAATATTATTTATATTATTTACCAGACATAGATTGTATAGCTAAGAAAAAAATGCTCTTTAAATAAAAGTTTTTTTGTCTATCCAATCATACCATTTAATTTTAATATACAAGAGCAGATAATGATAGAGGACCCCAGTGCGCGTGGCGATGGCGGGTAGGTCGTCCGTCGTTATTGGTTGTTTACATAGTCCACAACTTGACACATTTGCCTAGTGACATTCATCAAAGCAATAAGCTTTGATGATTGCAGTACATACATGAGCATAAATGTTGTACATCATTTGACTTAATAAAAATGTGAGTAAAAAAATTAGCAAGAAAATTTGTTTGTTTCAGATTAGAAAAAGGGCAAAGATTATTATCTGCAAATCTCTTAAATAAATATATAACAATCAATAGTGCTTTAATTTTTGTCGACTCAGTGCTTAAGCACTCAATTTTAGACCTTTCATATCTTCTGAGGGGCATCACTTCCACCATGACCCACTTTATGTAACTTAATTTTTCAATAATGATTCAGTTCAATTGCCAGCCATTCACTGTATGAACCCGTACATAAAACCAGTGACAGATAGATCTCAATGATATCTGTCCGTTAAATATTAATCGCATATGTATGATGATTCGCGAACATGATTGCCAACGTACGTATTTTTATATTTAAGTTGCGATGTGATACCAAAACATGGATTCTGGGAAATGTGATTTCATCTATAGATCAATTTAGAAAAGCATAAAAAACAAATATAGAAAACACAGCACGCAGTGAAATTCAAATTGCCACAACTATTTAACAACTAACTTATTAAAGACAAATTATTCGCCATTAATCATTCAATGTATTCAGTTAGTCCCTTTTCAAAGGAGTACTTCACTAGCTTGAAGCAGAAAAAACATAAATAATACTGAACGACAAATTTTAAATTGTCAGAACTAATTAACAACTAATAAAAAGCAAATTATGCACCCAACTTCTATTGGATTGACGAGTTACTTCGCTGTCGTTCCAAATCGTGCCTAGTGCATTTTACTGTCATGCCGAAGGCCTGGGTTCGATTCCCAGCCGCTGCCACCAAAAAGCAGAAATGTTTTTCCCGAGGTACTTTCTCTTGCGAGGAACAAATCTTCTAAGAGTATACTTGTCATTAATAAGTGCTTCTCATCTTGCCGTTCGGACTCAGCATTCATGCAAATAACTCGCGCAGAGGTTGAGAGTTGTAAATCACTAGGCCCTGGTTCTCCACGAGCTATTGCACCACCAAATTTATTTATATTTTGTATTTACACTTCTCCAAGATTATAGTTGTTTAGTTTTGTGTTCTCGTCAAAATGTTCAGTAAAAAAAAACAGTAAAAAAATTCTCAATCGCGATCTTTATTGTATTTTTGCGAGCTTTTTAAATTTTTAGGTGGCAACATTGGTCACTAATCTCACCTTTGTGATATCAAGCAGAGTTTTGTTATCAAGAGTATTGAGGAATAGCCTGACTGTCTGCGATTCCCCTTGAGGGCATGGGGGTGAGCTTTGATGACGTTGGTTGTATGCTTAAGTGGTGCCGACACGATCTCTCTCATTCAATCAAGAAATCATGTTGTTTATTTAAGTGAGACTCGTTTTCATTGAGGGTCTGAGTGGCTTTTGTGATTTAACATTTTTAAACATCGAAATATTATTTCATTACAGCAGTGATTTTATTTTTTTATTTTTTTTTTTTCTTCAGGTAATATGGTATCTATACAATTTGTGGTGGCAGTTTTGGCCTTTGGTGCTGTAGCTGCTTTAGCAGAGGTAATTTCCGCGAGTAATAAATTATTATCATTAACTAAATACATATGTAGCTATATGTTTGTATGTATTATAAAATTTTATATATTTTTTTTTTTACAATTTAACAGAAACAAACACCAATTGTTGCTATTGCTAGTATTCAAGGAAGTGAAGGGAGAGTTAAAGGAAATGTTACATTTACACAAAATGCCTGTGGTGAAAATGTTTATGTTCGAGTTTTTATAACCGGATTGACACCTGGAAAGCATGGATTCCATGTTCATGAGAAAGGAGACTTGACAAATGGATGCGCTAGTACTGGAGGTCATTATAATCCTGACAAAGTAAGTGGAATCTACCAACAAAAAAAATGGTGGCTCGTGTTAAAATTCATTGGTCAAATCGAAGTGCTGTCAATTTAGGGTTTTAGCATTCAAGAATTAAAACAAAATCTGGGGCCTCTTTTTAGCCTACCCACTTTTGTATATAAAGGTAAAAGCAATTGGTTTCATTTTGTTTTTTTGTAAACGTCGCACGAGGTGCATTCACAATAGAATTGAAATAGATCCTGTGAGTTTTTCATGAAAAATCGCAACGAACCATATAATTGTTTTTACTACCGTTCTGAATCAAAGAATAAAAACACATTATTAAAGAGCCCATTGAGACGAATGCAAGAGGGCTTGAACTAGGTTCATTGCGATTTTCGATGAAAATTCGATAGATTCTATTTTGAATGGGACTTGTGTGGCCTGAGTTTCATTCAAAATCTTTAATAACCTAGTAAACATCTCAATGGCCTCTCTAAGACCTCAGATAAATAATTAAAAAACTGGAAATTTGTTGAGTAGAGTTGCTATTATCAAAAAGGTACGTTATTTTTCGTTTGAAAATTTTTGGCTATAGGATTATTTAACAAAAAAATAGTTTGATAACAAGAGGAGGTTTGGTATTTCTTTCAAATTTCCTGAAAGAGTTCTGGTTATGTCAAATCCTGCAGCGAAGTTGAGTTTTTGTTTGATAGAAATGAAAAAAAAAACAATCAATTCATTCGACAGATTCATTGACACCAAAATCATATATGTATACAAAAGTGTTATCAGTTCATTATCTGAGAAAGAGCAATTTGCAAAAACAAGTGCTCGTGATAAATCTTCGATAAGGGAAATTAAAAGATTGACAATGGTAGGCAAGGGCGCACGCAGGGGGTGGCAGGGGGGCAGTTGCCCCCACTGGATTTTCAAATTGATTAGCTAAAGAAAAGAACTATTATTTCTTGACAACTGTAATTTTAAAACTTTTTATTTTACTATGTATCCTTATTTCGTGACCTTTTATATAAAAAGCTGATTGTCTTCTAGGGAGCTTTAAGTCATTTATTTATATAAATCAGTAATTGACCTAAAGCCCACAAAAGGACAATCATCTTTTTATTTTTTGGATTTTGGAAGAGATCACTCTTGATCCCTTACTTAGTTACAGCACTTGAACGTAGATTTCCTACAGAAAACCTTTCAGCGTATTCACTTTTTCCACTCCTGCGAACATGCTGAAAATGAATTTAAACGATTTCAAAGAAAAATCAAAAAGTTTTTCCGAGTTTTACGCATTACAAAGCTTTAAGGCTCTCCCAGACCAACGCGAATTCGGAGCGACGACGAATTTTTGTTGTTGTTTAGCGTTGTGTATTTGTCATATTTTGTACTATTGTGAATGATTCGCTGCGAATCGCTCCGCATTGGCGTTGGCTTGGGAGAGCCTTTAATGAAGAAGCTGAATTATGGTATAATCTTTTGAAAAATAAAACATTATCCACTGAAGATCTTCAAAAACTGGACTTATACGATGTTCTACAGGAAGCAGACATTTGTTTCCCAATCACAAAACTTGCTCTTCATATTGCTCTAGCATTACCTTGTACCACAAGCTCGATTGAAAGGACATTTAGTACGTTGAGAAGAGTCAAAACTTGGCTTCGTTCAACCATGATCGAAAATAGTTTAAATGGTAATTGATTAAACACCGTGGGTGATCTTGGTAGATAAATATAAATATGAGATTGTATATAAAAATGTACAGGATTATGTATGCTGAGTGAACACAAGAAAACAGTTATGGAAAATGAGAAGGAATTTTTAAAAGAACTGTTAGAAAGATTTGCTGAAGATCCACGCCACTTGGCTCTTACGTAGATGGATATAGAACCATGTAAAACATTTCTTTTATTTTTAACCCCTCAAAATTAACAAAGCTTGAAACCAGGGGCCAGATTACCGCATTAGTTACCGGGCAATACGTGACTGAATTATATGAGTTTGGCATTACCGCTCACGTTTCGAGCAATCTAGTATACTAAAATTTGAAGTGGTAACTCGTTCATTCGATCACTCAAGGCACTCTCTCACTCGGTCACTGATGCGGTAATTTGGGCCCAATATTCAGATACTATTGTTTTCAATTAAATATGTCTTTAAAAAAATTTTGATTTTTTAAGTCAAATATGGCAGAACTTTAAACGAAATACCTAATTACTTTACCTAATACCCTTAATTTATTATTATTATTTATAAATTAAGTTCCTATCGTGGGCCTTAGGTCTTTTTTACTTTTATTAAAAAATGTTTAAATAAAAGTAAAAAAGACCTAAAGCCCACTATAGGAACTTAATGTATATTTAAAAAGGTCACGAAAAAATGATATAAATTATTATTTATAGTTCTTTAAAATAATGCACTCTACAAATAAGTTATTAAAATGTATATGTAAGTTTATGTAATAAATAAAACAATGTTTCTAATATTGAGGAACTATTGAGGTAAATAAACGTTTCTTAAATAAGTTTGCCCCCCCTGATCAAAATCCTGCGTACGCCCTTGATGGTAGGTATGTCATAATGCTAATGGGTTCAATAACACCATCATGGCAGATCAAGAATAATTTTTGCAATTCCGGTAAAATATATGAATCATGTTTTTTATCTAAGTAATCTATTAAAAATAAAATTAAATATTTAAATAAAATATTTAAGTTCCTCCAAAGTGGAAAAGAATATCCTTCATATCTCTGATTAGACAGAAATAGATTGAAGTTTCCTCTTGGCTCAAGGACATATAAGTGTAGAGTTTAGTCCCTTTCTAAAAAACTTCTGCTGGTTTTGACCGAATTTCTCTGAATATATAGCCAACCATAAAGGAAGCTCGTGAAATTCAATCCCAAATTTGTGTAATTAACGAATCCATTATTTCCTTATGTTTGCATGTAAATACATAAGTTTGTAAGCATTTATTACATATTTACGTATAGATAAATACATACATCTATACATGTGTATAAGCTGAATAATTAGAGTACATTTATTAAATGCCGAAAAGTACTCGAAAGGTGATTGCCTCAAATATCCAGCATACAAACAAATTTCTTAAATGCGAAAAGTCAAGCCAAGGGCTTTTTGTCAACAAGTAAAATATGTTCCCTGATGTTTTGTTTATGTTGACAAAGCACCCCTTAGAGTTCCTATAATGCGAGTGTGAATTCATAATTTAGTATTGACCTTAAACAAATCCTCATTAACTGAAATGAATCAAGTAAAACCCCCAAAAAAATAAGTCAACCTAATTTGTTAATGAGAAAAATGTATAACGATAAATTATTTCTACTTCCGCAGATGAACCATGGCGCCCCCGAAGACGACGTACGTCACGTTGGAGATTTGGGAAATGTCTTAGCCGATGAATCAGGCACTGTCGATACAACCCTTACAGATCGAGTTATCGCATTAACCGGTGAACGGGCAATAATCGGTCGTGGTCTAGTCATTCATGATAGCAGCGATGATTTGGGCAAAACAATGCACCCAGATTCAAAGAAAACCGGAAACGCTGGTGGCCGTGCTGGCTGTGGTGTTATCGGACTCAAGTAAAAAACTACCTCTCTTCCTGTGTACTTCTTATAATTAATGTTTAATGTCCTTGTCAAATAGTTTTGTTTTTGTAACTTCTGTCTTATGTTTAAGTCTGTGTAATACTGTCTCATATTTATATGGTAACCATGTCTATATGGGTTGTGTAATTTTGTCTAAATATCATTCAAAAGCTTTTTTTTCTAGCACTGCACACATTCCATTGCACATTTCAATTGAAAAAAAAAAACTAAGAATTTAAATAACGCTGAATACTCGTATTAATATACTGATACTTATGTATCTGCCTAAAATATCAAAGGAAAAAAAATTGTTTTTCTTCATGATAATAATTGTTTATTTCTTTGGGGACTAATAAATGTTTCGGGTCTTATTTTTAATAATGAACAATTTGGATTTTAATTGATTTATATTGTTTATTTAGATCGGACTTAGATGAATATCCTATATGCAGTGCATCCGGGACAATACATGGATGGAGGAATGCATTCTTTATTGTTGTAATTGCGACAATCTTTAAGGCTTTAATTTAAAGCTTTTGAAGAAAAGAAGAGCTAAACGCACCATTGAATAATTGATAAAACTGTTAAAATATTTTTCTCTATAATTAGTTCAGGAAAAAGCATTACTTTTTTATCATTTGCAATGTTCTCTTCCAAATCTAATAATAATATAACGCTTACGTATTCTTTATTCTATGTCATATATTTACTGTATTTATATTTACACCAATTAAAAATATATACTATATACCTTTTTTAGATATTTTGAAAAAAAAACGGTTTAGTTTTTAATATTAATGACATCTTATTTCGAATGGAGAGCTAGTCCACATAAGTAATGAGGACTCCTATTTTCCTACTGATACATTATACACTGATCAAGTTTCTACAAAAAAAAAAACTGCTCTTTATTCCATGATGATGATTAACAAACGTACAAATTGTAGTTTACGTCATTCTACACAAAAAAGATTAACATACTTTTTTTCATACACGCAATAGATTCTGAAAAAAACCATGCAAGAACTTCACGATGGAGTACATTTTTAAAAAAAAAAATTTATTAAAATTTCATTAATCGATGGATTATGAAAAAATAACATTTAGACACAAAATTATCTAAAAAATGAGCCATTAACGAACTCTGTAGGTTTATTAATCTTGAAATTATAGCGTATCAAAGCAACACTTTTTATCTTGTACTGTAAATGGACAAAAAAATGTTTTTGGTAAATATCTCAGCCGATATAATTTTTTTTAACTAATGAGCTAATATTAATGCTCATACAATTTTAAACAAGAAAGATTATAACACTTTTTTGTAGGAGCTGAAGAAAATTCATTACAGTAAAAAGCCCTTTTTATAACGTTTGCGCGCGGTTATCTCACAATCTACAGCTCCTACGAAAAAAAGTGTTAAAATCTTTTTTGTTTAAAATTTTATGAGAAATTAAACTGAATTTTACCCCCTTTAACCCCCCAAACAAATTAAGCCCCGGTCCAAATTTACGGAACTTTTCAGGAAATGCTTAAGACGGCAAAACAAAGCTCTCTACCAAAATTCAGCTTTGTCGGAATTTTTTCGTAGTTTTTATTTTGTTGTCTAATTTTCCTGGGCTATTTTGATTTCACATTATGTTTTATGTTTTGCAAAATGTTTTGTAATCAGTAGGACGAACCGTCAGTAAATGCATTTAAATTTTTCTTTTTCGTTCATTCCGGCTTGTTACAGAACTTTCCGGCTCTCGGCTGACATCGATTCCTTGACTCGGTGATCGATTTTGTTTTATTTGTACACATTGCCAAATGTTCCAGTTATAACGAATCGAACGATATTCCGTTTTATAATCGGATTCAGCTTGGGTTTTCTTCCATTTTTCTGTACTTGCTGATAGCACTAAAGGAACATTTCAACTTTATGGACATTTCTGGATGTGCACTATGTCCCTGCAATAGTTTTTATGGGTTCCCCGTTGTGTTAACGAAATTTCAAGAATACCTTGCAGTAATATTTTATGAAATATTTTCTAAACTAATAGTTCATGCTCCATCAATTTTGTGAGACACTGTACATTTCTTTACTTAGTTTACAAATAAATTGAATTTTTTTGAAATATTGAATTTTCAAAAAAAAAAAATACTTTTTCTTTAAATCTAAAATTTGTTTACTTCAAAATTTTGATATGTAATTTTATTGACATTTTGAAGGAGCTTTTCATATGTATATACAAACATATTTGTATTTAAAATTCAAAACCATTATATGGTAGGTTCCGTTAATAACGGTTTTAGTAAAAATTTTGTCACCAAAAGTACTCCTTAGCTACAATAATACACTGTTTTTTTTTATCAAAATCGTAAGAACCGTTTTAGTGATAAACAAACTTTTCCTTAACGATAGTATGGCAAGTACTACCGTAATTTGCGAAGCAAAGACAAACTTCAATTCCCCTCTGGAGAATCACAAGAAACCCTTAAGTTCTAAATTTAGAGAAAATCGTTTCAGTGGCTAAGGTTGTTGATCCAGATACAAACGGAAAACAAACAGACACAATTTAGGATATAAGTATCGTCTCGGTATCGTCAATATCGAAAAATTTCAGTATTGTCTCGGTATCGGTCTCGTGTAACTCAGTCTCGTTTGGTTTCGTATAACTAAGTGTCGTTTCGGTATCGGTATCGTTATCGGTCTCGCCTGGTTTCGGTCTGGTCTGATTCACAAATCATAAAAAAATGCACGAATTGGTTACATGTTCTTGATCAACTAGTTGAACTCGCTTAGGTATTTTTAAGATTTAAGACAAAAATCATTTTTTTAACTAAAGTTTTTTTGTTGACTTAACAATTTCTTAAAGGCTGGTTTCACAATGTCTAAGTAAAGTTTTGATTAGGAATTTGATACAAAAATTTTGATGTCATAACTTCACAGAAAAACAATGCACACAAATATTTTATGGATTTCACTAAAGTCACTTTCTTACTATAGAGAACCAAGTCTGAAAATTTCATCCAAATCATTGGCTTTAGTCAGCAATACTTAAATGGGCGTGGCTGTAGGCAATTGTAATTAAAATAATTGCCTAAGCCTTCTAAAGAGAAAAGCTTTGAAAATGTGCCTTTGCGGAGTAACCAATAACAAAAATTGTTTGTTTGTATTAAATTATGAATAATATTCAAAAATTTATATTCTATACTTTCTGCCAATACCAAACAATACTACCGAGGGTAAAGGTAAATTTTTGGTCCAAAAAATACGGTAACGTTTGGTATTGTCTCGGTATTGTTTCGGAGCTGGTATCGTCTCGGTATTGTTTCGGTTTCTGATACGGATACCAAACGATACCGAACAAGCTATTTCAAATAATTTTACAAAATTTTCGGTCTTATAATAACCTAACAAAGTATTCCATATACACTAATGGCGGGAACAGTTCGTTCACCCTGCATGGAGCTAAAGACAGCAAAGGTTGGGATAAAGTCCCTAGTCTTAAGCAACGACAGAGCAATATTACGATAGATGACTGAGACTGTGACAGTTGGGATAGATAGTAGCGAAAATACGGTCGAAGGTTAAGACTGCGAAGGTTGGGATAGAGTCCCAAGTCTTAACTAATGGCGGTGAAGAATATGCTAAGACAGTGAAAGTTTGGATAGAATCCCTAGTCTTTGCTTTTCGGACGAGGTTGAGACAGCGAAAGGTAAAATAGAGTCCCTAGTCTTAACGATGACGGGCGGAGAAGAGAAGCCTTAGACAGTGAAGGTTTGGATAGAGTCCCTAGTTTAAGCTTCTCGGAAGCGGTGGTAGCTTAAGGCAGTAAAGGTTGGGATAGAGTCCCTAGTCTTAACTACAGTGGCATAAAAGAGAAGGCTAAGACAGCGAAGATTGGAATAGATCTCTAGTCTTAGCTTCTCAGAAGCGGTAGAAGGTTAAGACAGCGAAGCTTGGGATAGAGTCCCTAGTCTTAATTAATTATAAAGAATGGGGATAATGGAGGGTGGTTTAAACGGTGGAAACCAAAAAGTTTTTAAGCTTCTATCTGGTATTGATATTCAACAGTATGCTTCGTTATTAGTTTTTATACTAAATAGAGTTTAAATTCTTTACCGTGTACACTTGTTTGGTATTATGTTTTGGCAGGAAGAATCTGATTTTTGATGAATTTGCCAGCCTTACTTGTTGACTCGGCTGCCCGAAACCAAATGTGGATTGTAAAAAACCACAAACGAAATTTATTTATTGACGTCGTCAACTGTCGATGTGTGTCCTCTTTTGCAATTTGCGTGGGCGCCTTTTCAGGTACGCAGCATTTGTTGGTAATTCATTGCCAACGTGTCGTAGCCACCTGCAACTGCTTCGTAGATGGGGGATAAAAAGATGTAACTTCGTTACAAGATTGTACTACTTTTACATGATGTAAAAGATAATAAATAAATAAATAAATAAATTCAAAAATATGAAAAATCAAAGTAATCTATATTCATGCACCCAACTGATATGAGTTCAGTATATGAAAGCACGCAAATAATGCCATTTTCTCCTTTTGAGGGTATTCAAGGAAGCTAACTGAATTCATATTCAACTCAATAATTTCTGTCATCTTTCAAAACTTCAGCCTTCTAGCTCTAACCCCTAAAAAAATTCGAATAAAATATTACACAAATTCAAACAACCTTTTCATAATAATTCAAGAATTTTCTTTTCGATATTTAACGATTTTTTTCTCTTAACCCAATGAATGTTTAATGAGTGCATTCCAAACAGAAAATTACAGAAAAGTACAGGATTGTGTGTTCCATAAATAAAAACCTTGCCCTTAACTGTTCTACATTCTGTCACTTTGTGTTCCATGAAGTTTTTCAGAACAGATTAGAACAATATTTCCTGTATCTATTTTTGTGGTGGACCAAGTTATTGAGAAATGTCAAAGTAATAGTAGATTTGTTTGTTTGGGATAGAAATAAGTTAAAGCTTATCACAGAAGTACTTTTCTTAATATTTTTTAACTAAACATGAAAAAAATCATAAAAGAACGTAAGAAGTGAGAATTGATTATAAATTGAAAATTAATGGAAAAAAATAACTTAAAATATTTTTAAATTAAAATATTTCACAGTTGATAGGAAACGGCCAATCTCATGAATACAAAGCTGCATTTTTCTATTCTCTCTTCTGCTCTGCTCTGATCTAGTTTTTCTCCATTAAACACAACTTATTATAACAACAACAAAATTACTGTCCTCATGTTTGCTGATAATCTAGTGTTGGGCAAAATGTTAAAAGCAGCTTCTTTCCGAAAACAAAAGCAACTAACAACTAAAAGATTTTAGCCGACATTTAGTAAATTAAATCATATAACAATTTAGCAATCCTGTTTTGTATATTTGTTTTTAACAACTGGTATATGTACCCACACACTTGAACCAAAATGTATCTGCGAAGTTATTTACTATTTAAATTATAGTCAAAAGTCCGACTCGTATCCCTGAAGATGAACTTTAAACAAGAAAGAGTTTGAGACTTTGAACTAAATGTTTGGAACCGAAATTATATTATTATCAGTCTCTCGTTGTTGGTCGTATTGAATAGATAATACTTTGTTATCAAAGCTGAAGTTTATATTTTAAGTAAAACAAATTCGATTGATGTGAGTATTCACTACATACATGAATAATGTATGTGTACCTCTTTTTTTATAAACAAATTTGAGATGATGTGCTACAATTGAATGAATTTAATGGATTTAGTACCAATACTACTATTTACCTATTGTTTTATTTTTGGTTTTATCTTACGTCAAAAATGTTTTTTTTTTGTCTTCGAATTATAACATTTTTTTGAATAGCTGCAGTTTATCCAGTTTAGTGAGTGGTTAGACGAATAAACCGTTTTACTGGTTCAAATACTCGTTTAAGATCAAGTGGACTTTGGAGCTGTGAGAGAAAGTTTGTTAAAAAAATTAAACTAGCCCGTCATGTGAAATACGTCCTCAAGAAAAAAAATTAAATAAAGCCCCCAAAAAATGATCGAAAACAAAAACAACGAAAATTCTCAAGTTTTGGGAATTAATTTAATTTTATTTGAAAAAAAAAACTATTTATTTTGCTGATATAATATACTTCATAGTGCTGAAACAAGATTGTATTACGCGGTTTAATTAATTTTTAATACTTATAATACATTTTTGTACATGCTTCCTTCAGTACTTATTTGTATATGGGTCATTCAATGCCAAATCATCGAGATTTTTACCCGACCCTCTTCGATTTCGCTCATATTTTGATATGTTGCGGCAGGTATTGAGAGCAACTTGAAGATCAACTTCCACCCTTATATTTTAAACCGGTATTGAGTAATCGATTTTCTTAATTTTGATTCTTCAATTAATAGTAGACAAGTAAGTAATATTGATGTCTTAAAAAGAAAGCTATAATTTTTTCATCTGTAAATGTAGTTTCAGGGAAAAAATATACAAACAAAATTATTCAAAATAATTTAACCCAGTTAGTAACGTTTGAAAAATTAAATCATTTTTTTTTTTCACCATTTTCGAAAAGTGTGACCCCTTCGATTAAAACAAAACTTTAAAAATTCTGGTCCTTAACCCGAAAATAAATTTGTGACCATCACAATATTTTCTATTTTCTTTCAATTTTGAATTTTTTTCATTTTTTTTGTATTTATCATTCTTGAATACGGTAATTCTTCAGTAATATTTTAAGACACGATTCTTGGATACATTCTAAGAAAAGAAAAGTCTATCTCTTCCTCTGAGGCAGGAAGGGGCAGTTGAAAAATTGACTTTAAATGCAAAAAAAATATTAAAAATTAACAAAAGATACATATTTAATTTTTAGTCAAATACCGAAAACCAAATGTAAAAATCTCTCTTACTATTTGAGAAATTAAGAAAAAATAATTTAAACTCAATTCTTCAGAAATGAGATAGAGTTTTTTTTCCGACACGTTTTTTTCTAGATCATATCGAAAAATTATATTCTAAAATTTTAATGACTAAAAACCGTATTCAAGAAAGTGAAATTTGAATATAAACATAAAAAAAACAGACAAAAAATCAAAAATTGAAAGAAAATAGAAAATATTGCGGTCACAAACTGATTTTCGTCTTAAAAGTTGCTTAATAAAGAGTAGAATTTTTGATTTTCTTTTTTAAATCAAAGGGGTCTCACTTCTTGCAAACGGTGATTTAAATTTTCAAACGTCAATTTAATATTACTTCGATAAATTTTTTTTTTAAATTTTTTTTTCCTGACACTACATTTAGAGACGAAAAAAATGATAGCCCACCTTGTAAGACATCGATATTAATTACTTGTCTGCTATTAATTGAAAGAAATTTTCCCAGAAATTTAAAAATCGTTTACTCAATCAAGTTTAGATTACTCAATACCGGTTTGGAAAATAAGTCTGAAAGTTTGTGGTACGAGTATTCAAGTTGTTTTCAATGCATTGCACAAAAAATCAAAAAATGAGAGAAATCGAAGAGGGTCGGTTGAAAAACTCGATAATTTGGCATGGAATATTTATATGCATATAAAAATTAAGTTAAAAAAATATCAACCCGCATTCGAGAAATCAAGTTTTCAAAAAAAAAATTTTAAATTAAAAAAGAAACATTTTTTAAATTTGTATATGCAATATTATTTTTTTAATTCCGATAATGACAAAATTTAAAATCAAAAAAGAAATAGTTCTATTGGAGATATTGTTAATAGTAGCTGCGTAAGTGTAATTTTTTGTAGTATTTATTATTACTTACTTACTTACTTACTTATGTACTTATCTGACTCCCGACCCATTGAGGGTTCCTACCTGAGATATTGCGGTCTTCCATCGGTTGCGGTCCCTCGCACGCGCCCTCCGGTCATCGAGACCAAGTGACCTATTACACGACGACTTAAGAGTCATGACTTTTTTCGAAATTAAATGAGTGCGAAGGGGAGATCAGATATTTTTCTCTTTCGCACTCATGGAATATCGAAAAAAGTCATGACTCTAAAGTCGTCGTGTAATAGAGCACCAAGCGTTCCTGCATCGGAAACCACCTGGTCCCTGTAGCGAAGGTTCAGTCTTCCTGGTCGTCTCGAACCTGGGGGCTGGGACTCGAAGATTTTTTTGGCTGGAGCGTTGTTGTCCATTCGCTCGATGTGGCCAAGCCAGTGTAGTCGACGTGTCGACGTTAACAGCACTCTTGCGAACTACCTGCTCCAGGGCTAGGTTGAAGAAGTCACATGATATGGTATCTCCTTGTCTGAACCCTGTACATGTTTGGAATAGCTCGGATGAGCTGTTATCCATTTGCACGTTGCACCTCGTATTTTGTAACGTCATGCGGCATAGCTGGATCAGTTTTTTTCGGGATCCCGAGTTCCGACATCGCCAATAGAAGTTTTTGGTGATTTATGCTATCATATGCGGCTCTGAAGTCGATGAAAAGATGGTGGGTCTTGACTTAAAATTCGTTGGTCTTTTCCAGGATTTGCCTTAATGTGAAGATTTGGTCTATCGTTGATCTGCCTGGCCTGAAACCACACTGGTACGTGCCGATCATAGTGTTGCAGAAAGGTTTAAGACGGTCACATAGTACGTTGCATAGGATCTTGTATGCAACATTAAGCAGGGATATACCTCTGTAGTTTTTGCTGGACATAGGATCGCCTTTTTTGTAGATTGGGTACATGGAGCTAATTGACCAGTCGTCGGGCATACTTTCCTCCTCTCACACTTGGTGATGAGCTGGTACATGCACCTTACCAGGACATCTCCTCCATACTTGAAGAATTCCACAGGTATGCCATCTGAGTGGATTTTTTTGTTCTTAAGCTTGTGGATGGCTACCTTAATCTCTTCAGTACTGGGCGCTGGGACAGATCTTAATTGACTGGCCTCATGCTTCTTTATTTTCCTGTCGCTTCCTCTACAGAATGCCCATTGAGGAGCTGCTGGAAATGCTGCTTAAACACGCCTACAATTCCCTGTGCGTCGGTAAGTAGGTTCCCTGCGCTGTTTCGAAGAGCTTGCGTGCCGGTTTTATAACCACATGCCATTTGCTTGGTTGCTTTGCAGAACCGGTAGCGGGTGTTGGTGGCGGTTCTAGACTCCTCGAGATACCTGAGCTTAGAGGCTTCGGATGCTCTTTTCTTTCTACGCAGGGTTTTTTTTAGTATTTATTGTTAGATAGCACTAATTTTAGCTTCCAAAAGAAATTAACAGAGTAACAGAATTTCGAAAATCAAAATTTCGAAAGGCAAAGATTCAAAAGACAAAGTTTCGAATAACGAAGTTACGAAAGTAGAAACTTTCAAAAGTGAAAGTTTCACAAGAAAGAAGTATTGAAACACAAAGTTTCGAAAAAAAAGTTCCAAAACCCTCACAACTTTGTTGTTCCTTAAGCGTTTTAAACAAAACACAGGTTATAGCCGATACAGAACTAAGAGAATTCAAAACTTTGCCTATCGAAACTCTGGTGGAGTCCCCACAATATTATTTATAAATTATTATGCAAATGCAGGAGCTTCTTAATTGCTTCTGCATTTGCATACAAAAAAATTATTAAAATGACTCATACAACAAAATCATCCCTTGTGAAGTACCATTAGTAACCATTTATTTTAAAAATGGTCCATCCAAAGCCTTTAATTTTGAGTTTTAAAAGTGGTGTATGGCGGGACACAACGGATATTGGAATCATGTAGATTTTATTTGATAGCCCTTTAAAAAAGTTATTTATTACGTTGCCTTAGAATTGGTTTGTCCCATACCCCGTTTTTATAGATTTTGAGTAGTAAGTCAGTTCCATGGTAATTTTGTATGCTGCTATGATTTGCGCAATGTCCTTCCAATTCTGAGATATCGACTTTCAATTCCCAGTCCCATATCCAAGAAAATCAAAGTATTTTAGTATTTATTTGTCCCATAAATGGGGGATCTAAGCACTTAGGTCCCGATTTGGTAAGTAGACTCTTATTAACACGGACTTTAAGAAAAAAAAATATTTTTAAAAAATCCTATCAAAAAGTTTCGGAATAACAAGGGCAAAAAACTTTAACTGAATTTTCCTTGAAAACAAGCCAATGGCGTATGTGACAAACCAATTTTGGGGCGACAAAAATCATTTCTGCCCCCAGATAAAACTTGTCCAACCAGAACCAGTTTTGTAAATGTGGACCTAGGCAATCTGTTGGCAATTTGGCATTCTCTTTTTGTGTGGCCACGATGAGACATTAGATAGGTTACCTTATACGGTCGCCTCCCTGACTATTTACTCATACTGGGCGAGTAATGAAGTGCAAAGTTTCAATTAATATTTACATTTATTAATCAGGAACTGTGAAAATTTGGCAGAAAAAGAAGCAACTTTTGTGTATCTCATTTTCCAAGATAATTTTAATATTAAAAAAAATTTTGGTTTTTTTTTCATTTACCTAAAAAAAGACACAACAAGTTGGGGCCTTTTTACTTGCGATATAGGTAATATAGGGTAACTTTAGGATTCGAGCAAAAATAAAATTTCAAAATAACAATCAAACATGACATAACGATGATAGGGAACACCAAATAAGTGGGTGGCAAAATTCTATCAGTCTACTGTGTGTTTGTGCCTGGATCTACAGCCTCTTAATCCATGCGATCTTCTTCAAATTTTGAACTTAAGGCTATTTGGTGATTCTGCGGAGGGGAAATAGAGTTTTTTTTAGCAATGAATTTATTTTCTTAAAACCACTCATGTGAATACATAATCCTGAGTGGTTTTTGGAAACTATACATCGCTTTCAATTTAGGGACTAACTACAGAGAGTTTGACCTATGACAACAATTTTTAAAATTTGAAAGCTAAATAGTTGTTCCGTGTCCCTTTTTTCCCTACGACCAAAAGGTATTGAAATAAAAAGATCTACAAAATGTTCGTCAACGACTAACGTTTATTGGTTCAACCCCTCGAAGCCTTTGACATGAATTACAAAAGTTTGCAAATGACTTGACTTTTTATGTCGTTGGCTCTTAGAGTAGTATAGTCTAAGTCATTTGAATTGCCTGCTAGGTACAAGGTGTGTGTACCTACTAAAAAAAAAAGTTGCCACCAGATTTTGTTAAATGCAAAAAAAAATGATCAAAGTTAACCATCTTTTATAAGGCTGCCATTTATATATATTTTTAAATATGCCTTCTTATGCAAGAAAAAATAATGTAAGACTGTAGTTTTTGTACTTTACAAGTTTCAAATTAAGTACACGCAAAATCGAAGCTTTATTGTATTTAGTAGCTTATAGTCAAAGTGGTTGGTAGAGCTCTTTGACAATAAGCTATTGGGCCATTGTGAGCGAATTGATTTTTCTTCTTTTATTTTTTCTTCAGCTAATATGATATCTGTACAATTTTTGGTGGCCGTTTTAACCTTTGGTGCTGTAGAAAAAGCCACAGCCGTGAGTATAAAATTAGAAACTATTAATTAACCCAGGAAAGAATTTAACTTCGAAGAATATTTTGACAACTCTGAATTTTGGTGGAGAGCTTTGTTTTGATGTCTTAAGCATTTGCTAAAAATTTCCCTAAATTGGGAAAATTAAATCGAGTCGTTTCATAAAAGTCACCTTCTTTTTCAAGATGGTTTGCCCCAGACACTTTAAAAATTTGGTTTTGTAATAAGAAGTTGTAAAAATCGTACAAAGAATGATGCACATTGAAAAGTGAAATTTAGATAGATTGTTTACACGACTACACCATGGGCACGATTTTCTCTAATCTATTGATTATATGAAAAAAGTGTAATCATCTTTTCTGTGAAGAATTTCATAAGATACAGTTTTTAGCTTCATATTTTCCCCAAAAATATATAGTCTTAGAAAAATTAAGAAAAAAACTAAACCTTACCCCTTCTTACCACCATAACAAAATCCCCCCTGGCTTTATTTATAAAACTTCTCAAACTTTTTTAAACTTTAAACAAAGCTCTCAACCAAATACAGCTTTACGTTAGAATTTTTTCGTAGTTTTGCCGTTTGTGTATCTTATTTTCCTGGACTAATATTAACTATAAACTTAAATATTTTTATTTACATATTTAAAAGAGAAAACCAGAATATTTTGCTGTTGCCAGTATTCAAGGAAGCGGAGGGAAAATTGAAGGTAATGTTACATTTTCACAAGGCCCTTGTGGTGGAGATGTTTATATTGAAGCTTTTATAACCGGATTGGCACCTGGAGAATATGGATTCCATATTCATGAGAGAGGAGACTTGACAAATGGATGTGCTAGTACTGGTGGAATCTATAATCCTAACAAGGTAAGTTGAATCTACCAAACACAATGGTTATAATAGTTATCCACAGTTTTTGAAAAAATATTTGAAACTTCAAAAATGTTGGGAAGAGAAATGTCGAAAAAACGTTATTTTTGGTTTTAATTTTTTAAATAAAAAAGGTGTCTTCTAGAAAAGAATATTATTATGTATTTAAGCACCTGCAAATATGTCACTGATGAGTCCAAGTGAGTAAGCCGGACGAACCACCAATTCGTAGAATGAAAGGGCATAAAAAGCCATTTTGAACCAAAATATATTTTTGTCTAAGGAGCTGTTTTCGATAATATTCACTGTTTATGAGTTATATTTATTTTTTTTACTTGAAAAAAATTGTGGTAAGTTAAAACACAACAACATTTTCACTAAGTTTCATTTAAATTGAACTTTTTTTGGGGGAAATGAAAAATAAAAAACCAAAGCAAAAAAAAAGACGGGTTTTCGCCATTATCTCGAAAATTTTGATGTTATATTAAAAAATGAGTGGAATAAAAGTTGTAGATTTTTGGGTGGTGTACAACTTTTTCATTGACCACTTTTACATTTGACCCCAACTTTAGTCAGAAAACGAAAGAATACAATTTTCACCCCTTCTTTCACTCCCTAAAAACCGCTTCCAACTCCACTCCTGGGAAATAGATTTATTTTACGTTCCTCATAACCCGCTTCAACATTTTCAGTCATCAAACTGCTTTTTACAATTTTTTTGAAATTTTTTTGTAATTAGCCTGCACTAGTAATTTGTACTGACTATAAACATTAACTAAAACTAAAATGATACAAGTTAAACACACCAACAAAATACGTCAAATAATTTGTTTAATGAAAATAATTTAGGAATATGATTTCTTTTTTTTTAATTCCACAGGTTGACACCTCCGAAGACGATGAGAAACCCCTTGGAGATTTGGGAAATGTTAAGGCCAATAAATCAGGCATAGTCGTTACAAACTTTACAAATAAGTTTATCCAATTGACTGGTGAACGGGCAATTATCGGACACGGTCTAGTGATTCATGATGTCAGCGATGGCTTGGACAAAACACTGCGCCCAGATTTAAAGAAAATCCGATATTATGATGACCGTGCTGGGTGTGGTGTAATCGGACTCAAGTAAAAAGCTACCTTTACCTATATGTATACTTCTTATAAATATTTAATGTCCTTGTCATATAATTTTTTGTTAACTTCTGTGATATAAATATGTATTAATGTAAGTCTGTATAAATAGTGTCTCATATAATGGATATCATTCAAAAGCTTTTTAGCACTGTACACATTCCATTGCAAATTCAAATGATTCAGTGATTCTCAGCAAACTTGTATGTCCCTCAGTAATTTTAGGATTTTTCCACAATAGCAAGCGTCAAGAAGAAAAATATAAACAACAAACTTTAGGCATTTTTCTTTTTTTGCTCATAGAAGAGTATAGAGTAATGCTTGAGCTATCGAAGTTAGCTCTGAGCAGAGTATGCCCAGAGCTCTACGATAAAATTTGTAAACACATCTCAACACTGAACTGTCGTACGATTGCGATACGTTCAACGTTCCATAATTCTGTACTGACTTTTAACTATCATCTAATAGCTGCCCAATCAAAAACACGAAAATTAAAAAATATGAGCTGAAATTGAAGTGTTGAACGCGCTCTTGTGAAATGAGTGAAAAAAGAGCGAAGTTTATTCTGAGCCCATGGAGCGTACTCCGAGCTAGCTCCGACTAAAAAAGAAACACAAGTTGAGTGCTCTGAGCTTAAAAAGAAACACAGATCTTTTTTTGGCAGCTCAGTGCAATGCTCGGAGCTACAAAGGAAAACGCATTTTGAGGAGCTTTAACTTTGACAGTAAAGGCAATAAAAAATGTTGTATACAGGGAAAATGATGATCAAATTTTTTACAAAAAAGTTTTAAATATTTTTGTTAAACGATGAACCGTTCTTGAGATGTTGGCTTAAACGTGTATTCAAAATGGTGGATGACGCATAACCGCAAAATACCGCATATTTCTACGTTAACCACATGATTTAACATATAACGCAGAAAAGTAATTAGTTAAAACTCGTGTCAGATTGCATGTTGCTAATATACAACCTTCAAACTAACTTTGTTAATATTACCCAAGTGAACTAGATTACACGAAATAGTTTAACTGGCTGAACAGAATGGAGACGGAGCTGCAACTGGAGCTGCAACTGGAATAGCTGTCAAAATGTTGAAAAGTAATTTTAGCTTGCATTTCATCACTATCCATGTTTATTTTTGTTTTAATTTTAATTTTAATTTTAATTTTAATTTAAGTGTTGAATTAAGTTTGCATAGCTGACTTGAAAAGCCAAAAATGTCAGGAAGCACATTGTGGGCGAGATAAAAAAATTACGTACAGCATTTTTTGACAGCTATTCCAGTTGCAGCTGCAGCTCCAGTTGCAGCACTCTAATCTGGTCAGGCAGTAATATAACACCCTGCTACGATTAAAGTGTAATGTAAAGGGTAATCTTAAACAAGTTTCTCGGTTAATCTAGCAAAGTCCCTCGTTTAATTTAATCTTCTTTGTAGTTTATTTTTAACAATTTTAATTAATTTTAACCTAATGCACTACGTAGTTTTTAACCGAGACTAAGTAATTTTTAACACATTAGTTTTTAATTCACCGAAAAAGCCACTCGTTTAAAAATTGTTTTCAGCATGTATGAAGTTTTGCAAAATTGTAGGGATTTGGTCGAAAAAATTCGGGATTTGGAAAATCATTCACAAGCTCTCTAAAAATGATTTAAAACTTTGTTTTTTTCCCCGTGGGTAGGTGCAAAATATATGCATAAAGGCTCTATGGGGACCGAAAAATGCGTGCTCATAGGTGTGTAAGATTCGTACTACACTAAAACCAGCTCCAATTCCCGATTGCAACTAAGTTAAAACTTATTTATCTAGCAATTAATTTTCAACGAAGTTAAGTAACATGTTGCAGATAACTTTCCGCTAAAAGCTCCTGCTGATTCCGCGATTTTGAAGCGGTTTTCTGTTCACCGCACCAAGTCGGAAGATTTTGTTCTTCGCATCTGACGGTCGGCGTACTAAATACGACTCGTCAAGAAGGTCAATAATCGTTGAATTAGCTTGTTCTAATAGCCGATTTCTATGTTTTTACGCGAAACTTTTTATTTCGTTCCGAAAAAAGCAATTTATTTTCAAACGTTAAGTTATTTAAATTTGAATCGCAGATATAACCCCAAGGTTGTATACCATTAGTCCAAACAGATTTAAGTACCTGTCTGGATAAAATCAATTTATTTTTAACACTGCTTTGAATATTTACCGAGTAACCAGTTTATATCTATTAATTTACTTTTTAATTCTTCGCATTTCTTTTTACGTGCGGCTTCTATTTTAATTTCGCGTCCAGAGTCATTCCCAGATACTTTGCCTCATTTGAAAATGGAGCACGAACGGTATTTAGAGAGACGGGTAGTCTATTTATTTTTGTATACGTTAAGTCCACGTGGACTGACTTTTGTTCATTGAGTGCTATTCGCCATATTTTTTTCCACTCATTGGCATTATTAAGAGCATTTTGTAATTTAATTGTAGCTTCGCTAACCGTTTTGCCTACTGCTAGTATTGCAGTATCATCAGCAAACGTGACTACGATAGTGTTTTCTTTTTGAGGTATATCGCGTGTAAATAAGAGGTACAGAACTGGAACTAATACTTTTCCTTGTGGTACCCCAGACACTATTGCTTTGAAATTGGAATAATCATTTCCGTGTCTTACACGAAAAAGTCTATTATGTAGATATCCGTATAGAATGTTATAAAATCCTTCAGGCAGAAATTGTCTTTATTTGAATTTGAGGCCTTCGTGCCACACCTTGCGAAACTTCCAAAAAGACTGTCGAATAGATTTTCTTTTCTTCTTCAAGAGCTCTCTCATTTACGTCAGTAATTCTTTGCACTTGATCAATTGTCGAATGCTTGCTTCGAAATCCGAATCCGAAATGATATTCAGGTATTACTTTTGACATTACTTTGATAAAACTTTGGTAATTGTTACTTGAAATTAGGTATTAGCTGAATAATTTATAATAATTTTATAAAAATAAGAACTATTCGAAAGAACATGAAATTATTGTTAGAGGTGCAACTTTAACCAAGAGAAAATATCACTTTTTTCGAGCACTTGAAAATCAGTAATAAACTTGAATGTTAGGAAAAAGAATTAATCATATACAAAAACATAATCTTAATTTAAGCTTTTAATATCCTATGCATTTTTGCTTTACAAAAACTTTACTCTATTTTATTCAAAGAAATGTTACACATCATAGGTGAATATAGTCTTGGAATCGCACGCTTTCTATTTCATACATTTTTTCTTCGGACTAATAAATGTTTGGGTTCTTATTTGTTAAAATTAACAATTTGAATTTTGGGTTTTTAATTGATTGATTTATTGTTTTATTTCAGTTCATGCGACACAATACATGGATGGAGGAATGTATTTTTTATTGTTGTAATTGGAATGATCCTTAAGGCTTTTGATTAAAGCTTGTCCAGAGGCAAGAAGAGCTTAACTTACCCTTATATTTTGTATTGTTGATAGAAATGATAAAATATATATATATATTTCTTATGAAGTAACTTCAGGAAAGTTATCTTCTGATCTAATATTTTATGTAAAGCTTATGTATTCTATCTATTTCATGTCATGTAATTAATGTATTTAAAAATCAATAAAAAAAAAGAAAACAAACATTTTAGTGTTTAGTACCATCTTATATGATATGGGGATCAAGTCTTGTGGACTCTCAGTGGTAGATCCAGGGCGGGAATACTTACATTAATTTAATAGTGAAATACACCGCACTTCGATGTTCCAATTTTGTATTCGTTTTCAAACCTAAAATTTTATAAAACACTTGATTAATCATGGAATAATTCTTAAAATCATAGATCCCAATTTGGAGAGAATGTGACAAAAAAGCTAGAGTGTATGTTTTTTACCAAACCTCAAAGACCAAAGGAAATGAATATTAGAAAACGACTAGGACTAAGCAATTTGAATAAACGTAAGCTTCATTATTTATTCCAAACCCTGGAAGGACGAAAAATCAAAGTTGGAACTAAGCATTTTACGCCTAAAATGTGTTTATTCAAGCCCTATGGGACGGTGCTTCCAGTCATCCAGACCAAGATTTCTGGCATCCACGATGGCTTCGTCCTTAAACAAGAGGTTTTGTCTTTTTCGTTCTCTCGAGCCTGATGACTGAGATTCAAAGGCTCTCTAAGCTGGAGCATTATTGTCCATTCGCTAAATGTGGCCGAGTATCCAAATTTTGATATAGCTTATATAGAGTTAGCGGTTGTATCTTCTCCTCTATTCGCCCCTCTCGCTCACAGGACCAAATATCCAAAGCTTTCTTTCAAAGGAGCCCAGTATCAGTTCTCCCACTTTTGCTTATCACCCAATATTCGGCAACATAAAGGATAACTGGCAGTATAAGTGTGAGGAGTTTTCACCCCATCTGTTGCGCCAAACCGAAGTAGCACCGGTTTCCTAGGGTAATTCTTTGTCGGACCTTAACTAAGATGTCGTTCGTGGGATTAATGTTTACCATAAATTAATGTTTTTGCTAGATGACCTTATAACTACTTCAAAGTTGTTTCTATTGATAGTGACGTTATGTCCTAGAGGCAGGGCTGTTCCCAGTCCTAGGAGCATCTGAAGCAAGCTCAGAGATGCCGCCTTTTTTGCTACAAAAAATTTTAAACTGTATCAATAATGAATTAGGCACCAGTCTTAGCTATCATTGGAGCTCATCATTGGAAATTTTGTTCCTCAGCTTTAGCTTGAGCTTTATTCATTAATCAAAATAATAAATAATTTTGCTTTATTAATGCCTTAAAATTAAAGAACAAAATCATCAATGGTGAGTTTCACTGATACTGGCACTAGCACCTTATATTGGACTCCTCCCAGTACACAATATTTCAGTAGGTTACATACGAACAACCAGCAAAAAAAAAACAATTTGAAATATCGGTTTACATCGACTTTTTTCCAAAAGTAAAAATACCTAGTTTTCTTACTGATGCACTAAATATTGAGTTTTTGAAATCTTGACTTGGTAAATAATCAGCTGCGTTGGAAAAAAGTCGAGAAAAAGGTCGACTTTTATCGACTTGTTGCAATTTTTTCACAACACTTGACGATGTTCCTACCAGCTTTACGTAAAGCAATTCATTTTGACGTCTCTCTTTTGCAAGTTAGCAAAGCAACTTTGACGAATCGAAAAATGAATGAGTGGATAATTTGTCGTTAATTAGTTGTGACAGCTTAGAATTTGCCATTCAATGTTGTCTATGTTTTTTTTGGTGCTTTGCTAACTAGATATCAAGTAAGCAAAAGCAACTCTCACGGATCGAAAAATGGACAGGTGTATAATTTGGTTTAAAAGCCAGCAGTCAGTTCATGGGCATTTTTATAAAACTTCCGGGTGCTGTTTCGATTCCGAGATTCATCGATATTCTTGAGCTGAGTCTCACAGGTATGCCCTCTTCTTTCTACTCAGGGTCTTTTCCTCTCTTCTCCTTGCTCGATACTCCTCACTTTCTGCTCTTGTCTTTCTTTGCAGCATATTCGTATGTGCATCTTCTGTCACCTTTTTCACCTGTATGCATACATCATCATACCACGCGTTCTCTTTCCGATATGTTTGGTATCCTACTGCTGTTTTTGGCTCCCTTTTTGATGATATCACGATGCTGGGGCCACTGATTATTGGCGCATGTGACAAATGAATGTACAGGGGAGAGCTTCCCGCTCAGAAGCTCACTGTTGGCTCTGGCGACCCCAGGTATGTTAAGGCAACCAACCTCTTACAAGGAACTGACAAATCCTACAAAACTGGGGCCAAATTACAGCATCAGTTATGTGAGTTTGGCACTACTGCTCACGTTTCAAGCAATCTAGTAAACCAAAATTTGAAGTGGTTATTCGTTCATTCGATCACTGATGGCACTCACTCACTCGTTCACTGACGCGGTAATTCGGCTCCTGTAATTGTCATGAAAAGGTTTCTCACATCAAACTATTCATACTCGGCAAAAAATTGTAGGTCCCCTCCATTCCTGACAACAACACACACACAGGAATGGTTGAGAGTTGTAAGTAACTAGGCTCTAACTCTCCACGAGCAGTTGCACTGCACCACCAAATTTATTTAAGGTGACCAACGTCGAATTTCCTCTTTAAGGTTATTCGTTGTTATTTATCATTTGACAGTGAGCTATAAACCTTGCAGCAACAAGGAAAAGGTAAGATTGATCGTGGGTCAAAGTTCACCTATGCGTCTTATGTCAGAAATGAAGTTCGACTTTTTTGAGACAGCTCGCTTACCTACCTCTGATTTTTTTTCAGAAATTCTTCCTAAGTTATTTCTATTTCTTTTATTTATCTAGAAAATTAGTCCTCTTATTGGCAAGGTTAGGTATTATGTGATCAATCAAACCTCAAACCCCCAAGTTTATCTACACTTTTTTTTCGCAATCAAAAAATAATAAAAGTTATTTTGGTTGTTCTTATATAATATTTTAATTACAATACATATTTTTTAAATGTCTGATAGTTTTACCCAAATCGGTAAAATCGTTCTGATTTCACCGAGCTCAGACTGCTCCTTTCACCTATGCCTATTAAAGTATTATTGGTTAAGCAAATGCCTTGATGAGCTAGGTATACCTGTTTGTAAATATTTCACGGAAAACAACTCGATCATAAGGTGTTTTTTTTTGTGATAGTTGTCTTAAGATACTTAAATTAGTTGAAAACTTTTTATTTCTTAAATACAATATGACTGATTTGTGTAACCTTCGATTGGTTCTTGTTGTGTTGTAGATTTTGCTTGTTCTTCGATAAATTCTAACTCGTTTTTCTTCTCAATTTTTGAAATTTTACTTTTCAGTGTATAATCTGCATCGTTCCATGGTTGAGTATTAGTTTTTCCAAGAATAATATATTGCAAATTACCAAAAAACAGTACCAAAGCAGTTATAGCGAAGACGATTTGCCACTCCGACCGATCTGTCTAAAAAAAAAGAAAAGAAGTTTGGTAAAAATTTGAATGACTGTTTGTTTAAAGTTCTCTCATCTTACCCCATCATTTACAATTGCTGCAACAAACAGTGGAGTCACCATAAATATTACACTGCATGCTGTCGTAATGATTCCAATAAGAGTCGCAGCATGATTGGATGAGAGATCAATGGCATTCAGTCCGCTTCCTA
Organism: Dasysyrphus albostriatus; assembly: GCA_946251815.1. NCBI lineage: Eukaryota > Metazoa > Arthropoda > Insecta > Diptera > Syrphidae > Dasysyrphus > Dasysyrphus albostriatus. The sequence goes on from OX276337.1 coordinate 58,518,655, forward strand.
TAGTTTCACCGCCATTTATTGCAACAGTAGCTGTCATGAGCACTACGGCCGTTGTCTTTTGTTTCTCATCCAAGAATCCAACCAAAACAAGAAGCACTGCTGGAATCCACGTAGAAGTTGTACTAACCGTCCTTCGAAGTGCTGTCAAGCCCATAATTTTCTTCTTCAACACAAAATCCCCTACAACAAGACAGAAATTCGTCACGCAAAACATGCCCAGATATGGAAGTGCAGAGAAGAGTGAATTAGATTTGATGTCCATGTGCAAAATTCCATGTAAATATGACGGTATCTCGTTTTGGATAGTCTTGAAACCTAAAGCTTGAGCACTTTCGATAATTATGAGCGACAGAAACGGAACAGAGGTGAATATCGCCTTCCAGGGAATGGGAATTTCCTTATGTTCGTCATCACTTTTTTGCTGTGAAGTAAGTATGAATTGTTTTTCTTCTGAACTTATGAATCTAGAAACTGTTGGGCTATTATCTGCAAAAACAGCCCATAGAATACACCAAGAAATATTTATTGCTCCAGACACATACGATATACCTGGCCAGCCCCAGCTTGATTGTGCTATTAAGCCTGGCACTCCCATTGCCAGAATAGTTCCCATTTCGATTCCTGAATGACTAAAAGCCCCCAAACGGATTCGCTCCTCAATCGGTGCCCATTTAGCTATGTGGTCATGAATGCATGGTGTAAATAGACCTTGAAACATTCCTTGAAGGACTGATATAGCTGTGTACATTTGCCATCCACCCAAGGTGATGAGGAAGGGGGTCAGCATAGTCAAAACAGCTGAGCCCAGAGTTGAGATAAAAATTGTAAGTTTCGCACCAAACTTTCGACACATAAAGCTACCGAGAAACTGCGTAAGTACCAGTCCCCAATAGAAACTGCTTAAGATATATCCTTTTTGTTTCTTATCCCATTTGAATTCCTTAAAAAAAAAATGAAAATGTTTTCTATAGGGAACAACTGTTTTGTAAAGATTTAAAATGTTAAATAAAACTTACTTGAAATGATGAATTTGTTGCAACTTTACTAGTCATGGCAAAAACCGCTACTGCAGTCTTGAGTCGATCCATAGTATTAACTAAAAAGCAAAAGAATAAGAGCAAAGCCTGAACATGGCGAACACCCAAAGCTGGACCTGAAAAAAGAATGAAGTTACTCAAAAATTTTTAAGCCGATTCTAAAAAAATCATTCACTAATCCAAAAAAAAAAAAGTTTTCAATTACAAAAAATTAATATTTTTCAAATTCGAAATTGCAGTATTTTTGTAAATCAAATCAAGATATTGTTTTTTGAATTCTACCTTTTTAAAGGAAAGCTCGAAACCTGAAATTTTAAATTGTTATTAAGATCATAGGTTAAGATATTTGTCGTTTGCAGTCACCGTCGTTTTTAACAGGTCCGTCAAGCTGCGTCCACCACAATTGAAATTCAAAAATCTAATGATGGAATAATTTGATGCTAATTTAGTACCGCAATCCCGCCCTGGTACTAAATTCCCTTTCCCCTCAAACTGGTGGGGGACCCAGCTTGACGTCAAGCTGCGTCCACCACACATTAATAGACAAATTTTCGAAAAACTAATGATGCAATAATTTGATGCTAATTTTGGGCTCTTCAAATGGCGGAATTTCCAATTCCTCAAGCCCAGCCTTACAGCTCGATAACAAGCGAGGTGTGTAGACTTTTTAAATACGATCTTTGAAAAAAAATAAATAAAAAAGTGCATAAGACGTAAAACTAAGTAACTTGAAAAATATAAAATTTTGTCTTTCTATCCCTTCCAGTTTTGTTTTTACAGACAAAAAACTGAATTCTGATGACTTCACTTATATGAAGCTGCTTCCACCACAAACGAAATTCAAAAACATAATTATGCAGGAACCTAGTGCTTCTTATGGGCTCATTTATCATTTATTGTTGTAATTTTAAATTTTGGGCTCCATGGTTTCACCTTGAAATCTATTGCTGAATATAAAGAACTATGTAATTTGAAATAATTACATTTTCCATCCATCCTTTCAGATCTTCCATTAATTTTCTTGGAGACATCATATTAACCATTTTGTAACATTCCTATTATATAATAATATAATTCAACCAATCAGATCGCGAATTCTTTTCTATATAAATCATTGATGAAAATTCATCTGACACATACAAATCATAGCTCACACATATTCTACTTCCTTAAAATAAATAAGCAAATGACCTCTTAAGGGAAAGGTTGGGTGTACTTAAGCTTAAGAAAATTTAAATACTAAATTATTGCATACATACATGTACCATGTGTGTACCATGTATTACACACATACGTGTACCTACATACATACATACATGTATGTATGCAATAATTTAGTATTTAAATTTTCTTAAGCTTAAGTACACCCAACCTTTCCCTTAAGAGGTCAGAAACCCACTAATATCAAAACTTTACATAGTTCAATATAGTAAATTCTTTATTTTGGTCAAAGAATGCCATGAAATAGGCGGAACTAAAATAAAAATGAACTAGTCAATGCTCAACGTATATATATTTTAAAGAAATAGATATGTATGTAGGAAGGTGTAATTTAAAAAATAATTTCATTTGCTTATTTATTTAAAGGAAGTAGAATATGTGTGAGCTATGATTTGTATGTGTCAGATGAATTTTCATCAATGATTTATATAGAAAAGAATTCGCGATCTGATTGGTTGAATTATATTATTATATAATAGGAATGTTACAAAATGGTTAATATGATGTCTCCAAGAAAATTAATGGAAGATCTGAAAGGATGGATGGAAAATGTAATTATTTCAAATTACATAGTTCTTTATATTCAGCAATAGATTTCAAGGTGAAACCATGGAGCCCAAAATTTAAAATTACAACAATAAATGATAAATGAGCCCATAAGAAGCACTAGGTTCCTGCATAATTATGTTTTTGAATTTCGTTTGTGGTGGAAGCAGCTTCATATAAGTGAAGTCATCAGAATTCAGTTTTTTGTCTGTAAAAACAAAACTGGAAGGGATAGAAAGACAAAATTTTATATTTTTCAAGTTACTTAGTTTTACGTCTTATGCACTTTTTTATTTTTTTTTTCAAAGATCGTATTTAAAAAGTCTACACACCTCGCTTGTTATCGAGCTGTTTTTAAGGGGTAAGGCTGGGCTTGAGGAATTGGAAATTCCGCCATTTGAAGAGCCCAAAATTAGCATCAAATTATTGCATCATTAGTTTTTCTAAAATTTGTCTATTAATGTGTGGTGGACGCAGCTTGACGTCAAGCTGGGTCCCCCACCAGTTTGAGGGGGAAGGGAATTTAGTACCAGGGCGGGATTGCGGTACAAAATTAGCATCAAATGAGCATCAAATTATTCCATCATTAGATTTTTGAATTTCGCGTTGTGGTAAAAAGTCTACACAGCTCGCTTGATAACAAGCCGTTTTTAAGTGATAAGGATAGACTTGAGGCATTGGAAATTCCGCCATTTGAAGAGCCCAAAATTAGCATCAAATTATTGCATCATTAGTTTTTCGAAAATTTGTCTATTAATGTGTGGTGGACGCAGCTTGACGTCAAGCTGGGTCCCCCACCAGTTTGAGGGGGAAGGGAATTTAGTACCAGGGCGGGATTGCGGTACTAAATTAGCATCAAATTATTCCATCATTAGATTTTTGAATTTCAATTGTGGTGGACGCAGCTTGACGGACCTGTTTTTAACTTCTGTTTTCAACATTCTGTTTGTCCACCCCCAAGATACAAGACTTTTTTTTAAGCAAACTTCGAAAAACCAAAAATTCTAGTCAAGCATCACCAGATAAAATCATTAGGGTTTTCTTTTTTGCACTGAAAAGCAAAAAGTGCTCCAACGACACCCAATTTAGAAAATCCATAAAAAAAAAAATCGTTTGCCCAATTTCCACTCTCAAAGAAAAAGTTATTCAACTTTTCTTTTTGGCACCGAAAGAAGGGCTTCAAAACCCACAAATGAAATTATAGGAGTGTGCAATCAAGTGCATTCGTTTGTCTACCAGCTCAATATGAGAAAGACAAAATATCGACCAAAAGGCTTCCACTACTCATCCGCTAGGCGTCCGCAACGCGCCCGTTAGGAGTCTGCTAGGTCTCCGCTAGGCATCGGCAATGCCTACACTAGGCATCCACCACGTCTCCTGCAGGCCTCCAGAAGGCGTCGCTGCATACGTCCACAAAATCATTTTTGATTGAAGGCCGCCCAAAGGTTTTGCTACAGGTGTAGAAAGCTATGCAGGCTTTCCTGACCCGTTCTTGAAGGATTTGCTTCCAGCTTAATGTAGGGTCTAGGATAACACCTATATATTTTTCACTGGAGGATAGCGAGAGTGGTTGACCGTTTAGTCGGGGAAGTGTGAAGGGCTGTATTTTAGATTTGGTCGTAAGGAGAATAAATTCAGTTTTGCTCTGGTTTACTCCTAGACCACAACTCGTAGCCCAGTTGCTAACATTCATCACAGCTTGATCCGTGATTTCGCTTATCAAGGAAGTGAACTTTCCGGGCACCAGTATAACCAAATCTTTCGCATATGCAGCCGCCTCCACGATACAACTTTCCAACTTCACGAGGATTTTATTAATAACTAAAATCCATAGAAGAGGCGATAAAACACTACCCTGGGGTGTTCCCCTATAGACGTGTTTAGTTGAATTTGCATTACCTAATGTGGCTTGAATTCTTCTATCACTGAGCAAGGACATAATCCATTCTCTGATGTAGTGTTTTAACGGGTGATTTTTTAGCTGGTTTGGTTTTGGCAACACTGGTTTTGACAGCTGACGTGTGTTTAGTACCTTGTGTCCCTGTCAAACAGCTTCAGTTTGGTTCGCAATTTAACCATGGATCATTTTACAAATGAACAACGCTTGCAAATTATTGAATTTTACTATCAAAATTCGTGCTCGGTTCGAAATCGAAAAATCGAAAAATTGTGTTCAGCGATGAGGCTCAATTTTGGTTGAATGGGTATGTAAATAAGCATAATTGCCGCATTTGGAGTGAAGATCAGCCAGAAGCATTGCAACAGCTACCAATGCATCCCGAAAAAGCCACTGTTTGGTGCGGTTTATGGGCCGGCGGCATTATTGGGCCATATTTCTTCAAAGATGATGCGAATCGCAGCGTTACTGTCAATGGTGAACGCTACCGAGCGATGATAACAAACTTTTTTTTGCCCGAAATGGAAGTTCTTGACTTGCATGATATGTGGTTTCAACAAGACGGTGCCACATGCCACACAGCACGCGAAACAATGGCGCAATTGCGAGGCGAGTTTGGTGAACAGTTAATTTCACGTTTCGGGCCGGTCAATTGGCCGCCTAGATCGTGCGATTCGACACCATTAGATTATTTTTTATGGGGGTATGTCAAGGCTAATGTCTATAGGGACAAACCCGCTTCGATTGACGCACTGGAAGCCAACATCCATGCATTCATTCGTGAGATACCGGCCGATATGTGTGAAAGAGTATGCCAAAATTGGACTCAGCGGATGGGCTACCTGAGACGCAGCCGCGGTCAACATTTACATGAAATTATCTTTAAACATTAAATTGCATCGATTCAAATAAATATTTCATTCATTTTTTCGAATTTTTTGTGTTTTTTTTTTTTTTTAAGTTCTAAACCTCTTAAAAAATCACCCGTTACATGAAAAAAAAACCAGTGACTCAAGTTATTAATCAGTTAGCCCCTTCTACTTCTAAGAAGGTGGTCTTAGAGCCTTTCCAACTTCCTCATTCTTGGCAATCTTGCCTAAAATAAGGGTTTCTTAAGGGTTTCCTGGCTGGAAGCCAAGAGTTCATCCTCTGAATGGTACGCAGTCTGTCATGTCAAAATTGCCCATTGTGAAAGTTAAAAAAAATAAGGTTCTTAGAAGTAGATCAGAAAAAAAGGTCGGAGATATGTATAAATATAAAAAACTAATATTTCAAAAATGCACAAATACATAAATTAAAATTGCATTAAATCCATAATAACTCAATACTGACTTATTTGTTTTTAATCCTTTTTTATATTGTATCAACGAGTATGTAGTTTTAAGTAAGAGCTTAAACATTGTAAAAATAAATCTTATCTTTAAAATTCATACAAAATTAAGTAAAACACAAAAGGAACAAAACAAAAAACAACAATTTAAAATCTATTCACAGAAAAAATCAGGAAAAATACATTTTTTGTTTATTTTTACCCTCCCCTATTTTTTGCGTGAAATCAATAAAGCTGAAGTTGTGTACGGCGCTCATATCGATGGAAACTGTTTCCAGTTGTTTTAAGGACCATTTATAGGCATGGCATGCTACACATCAAAAGTGTGGGTTTGATATAAAAGCTATTTACACCACCTCTCTATCGATTGAATTATCTTGAAACATTCTTATGAAAGAAAATTACAAAGCTTTGTAGGAAATTTTACAAGCTACAACCTAGTTCCTGTAATTTTTTCTGTAAAAGTAACCGTTCGAGAGATATTTTCTAAAAACCGTAAAATTGTTAGCGGTGCTCATATCGATCCGGACTTTTTACAGTTTCCTTACAAAGCCATGAGGAGGCTATGTATTGAAATCCGCTTTCCGGCAAATTTTTCCGTAATTTTGTAGATTTTTCGGCTAATATGGCTTGACTATTATAATAAAGGTTTTACTAATGCGGCCCCTTGGGGAACGTAAAGGTTTTTAAGTCGTGTGAAGTAAGCAAATACCTATGCATACAAAATGGTAGTAAAATCATATAAGTTAAAACTATTATGAATTGCCGTATTGTACCTATGTACTTAATTTTAAACGAAGATTAGTGTTAGTAAAGGTTGAGCGGGAAAAAGTAATAATAAGAATGTGCCATAATTCTTGCAAATGGCATAAAATATCAATGTGCATTGACATTTATGTTGCAGACAGATAGGTTATTAATTGAAGAAGAGATCACTATTTTGAAGCCAGTGAAGTTTTTGTTTTTGTGAGCAAAAACTCAAAATCCGTATAAACCATATCTATTTATTCAAATGCTTTAATTCCACAAAGCAGAAACAAAGTGGATTGAATACTAGGTGTTAACAAATAATGGAATAAACTGAAATGAAGAACATCTACATATTTTAATTTCAATTCACAATTATTAGCATATCGATCGAATCGTGAAACACCAAATTTTAAATTATCATGCAATGTGAATTCACAATAAGCTGAATGTAGAATATGGGCGAGAAAATAGGTATGCCTACCTACTCGCCACTCGTCAACTTTTGTTTAAAAAAATGAAGAATAGTTGAACTTTAAAACATTATTTTCATTTGATAAAACTTGTTTAAGATTAAACTTGTTTACCTGACTTAAATCTATCCCGTAAAACACTTCCCGGTTATACAAATCACTTACACACAATTAATATTGAGAAAAAAATTGTTTAAATTTAGTAAAATTATTGTTGTTTTCATATCACGTAGGTGTAAATACCTACCTTTGTTTTGATTTTTGTTATTATCAGCCATTATTATGTTAAGTGCTATACACAGTTATTCAATAAAACTTTATTTATATTAATAAATAATTCACCGTTTCTTTGTCAATCGATCGAAGTGATCTTCACTTCTTGTTACTGAAGAGTTTTCTTTCCAACTGATCATTGCTCTACGGTCTACTCTATTAGCTATTCATTATGGATGGACTGAATACCTAATGAATTCTTATTTGTTTTCTATGTTTTTATTTTTCATTTATTTAAAACATTATTTTCAATTAAATTAGCATAATTCAATTTTGCATGTTTAAATTAATTTAGCGGCAAGAAGCGTCTTAAGACTAACAAAGAATCTGAAGTGTAATAAATACTTAATTTTAAAGTTTTCAACTTTTTCTCTACTGGAGTTGACTTTTTCAATTGGATTTTTGTTTATAAGGCTATTCAATATTCATGCAACGTTGTAAAGTTGATAAGTTTACAAATTGTTTAAGTATAAATGGTCAAACTTTGTATGGGAAATGGTTTACACAATTTGGTTAAACTTATCCAAGGACTTTGCTGTGGAAAATTAACCAAATGCTGTCCCTACACAATTTAATAAGAAGGCAAAAATTCGCTTTTTTATGCTTAATGCAAAACAAATGAATTTCAACCAGTGATTTCTCAGTGAGCACAAAATATGTATATTAGAAAGACTAAAATTGAATTCTGAAGAGAAATATTATTTTCTAGAATTATTACAAATTTTTACAGTGGTAACATAACCTCAAAAATTGTAAAAATCCCCCTATAGTATTGAAAAAGTGTAAATATATACTTGTTCAACCCCTTAAATACTTGTTCGAGATTTCTCTAAGGACAGGTAATTTTCCCTATTTTTGGAAGAAATCATTCCTTACACCAGCCTTTAAGAAGGGTGAAAAAACTGATATTAAAAATTATAGACCCATTGCAAAGCTCTCTTGCATTCCAAAACTCTTCGAACAAGTTGTGTGCGAGAGTTTAGCGTTTCATACAAAGAATATAATATGTGAACAACAGCATGGTTTTGTGAGAAAGAAATCAACGGTAACAAATCTTCTTACGTTTTTGCATAAATGTTCTCTTGCATTAGAAAACGGGAATGAAGTTGATTGCATATACACTGATTTTTCTAAGGCATTTGACCAGCTAAGTCATAACATTATTATATTCAAACTCAAAGCTTTTGGTTTTCCGACCATTTTCATAGCATGGATTAAATCATACCTTGAAAATAGATCTTACCAAGTAAAATTTAGAAACTTCCTTTCAAACTCGTTCAATGCTCACTCGGGTGTACCCCAGGGAAGTCATCTGGGTCCGTTACTTTTCATTCTAGCTATAAATGATGTTACTTCATGTATACGTTTTAGTGATATTCTTATATATGCTGATGATATGAAGATTTTTAAAAAAATACAATCTGGTCAGGATCACATTCTGCTGCAGGCTGATATTGACAATTTTAATGTCTGGTGTTGCAAAAACGGCCTCTCTTTAAATCCCGTTAAATGCCAAACTATAACTTTTTCTAAAAAACGAGTAGTGGGTGCTTTTGATTACTCCATCTCGCAGCACACACTCTGTCGTGTTTTAAGTTTCAAGGACCTGGGTGTTCACTTTAGTTCTGACCTAGGTTTTATAGAACATATTAATTATATCGTAAATAAGGCGAGTTCCATGCTTGGATTTATAAAACGTTGGGCAAAGGAATTTAACGATCCGTATGTTACTCTTTCGTTATACAATTGCTATGTACGACCCCATCTTGAGTACGCTTCCCAAGTATGGGCACCTTTTTACGAAATTCATAAAAGCCGTATTGAAGCAATACAACATAGATTCATTCGTTTTGCCTTAAAGGGTCTTCCCTGGGCTGATCCGTATAACCTGCCACCTTATGAACACAGAATTCAGCTTCTGCAACTTCAACCTTTATATCAAAGGCGTGTTAATAATGATTTGGTATTTTTTCATCAACTTATCAATGGGGAAATTGATGCACCTGACTTGTTAGCCAATGTAGGCATTAATTATCGCGGAGGATCCCACCACCTGCGAAGGTTTGAACTTTTTCACGTTCCTTTTCACAGAACAAACTATGGCACACACGAACCTCTCAATCGTATGTGCAAACTTTTTAACTTAAACGCCTCATCTATTGATTTTAACATGAGTAAAATTGAATTAAAAATAGTATTTCGAACCAGTGCTCCACTTTCGCTAATGTAGAAATGTTTTAACTTTGTATATTTATTGTTAATTTTTATGTTATATCTGATTTTGTATTTTGTTGTAATTTTGTATTTATGTATGTGCTTGTGTTAGTTTGCTTAATTCAACTAACCACTAACACATGCACTCATGATGAGCCTCTGTTTGTAGATTGCAGCTTGCTCTAAGCTCACTACAACAAAGAATCTGAAGTGTAAAAAAAAAAAAAAAAAAAAAAAAAAACAAAAAAGATGACGACCAAAATCTAACTAAATGTGAGTTTCCATTTGAGAATACTTTTGCTACATAACTGTCGCTGTAGCTGTCTACCTTTCTGTGAGCTTCTTAAGTTCATGAGTGCGTTCATTCAAGAGCTGTTTGAGAGTTGCTCGCAATGTTTTTACTCTCAAATGGATATGGGCGATTTTGCAGTAACTGATATCTTTGTGAGTGCAAAATTTACTAAAAAATGTTTTGATTTCTTAAACTTTTTTGATGCCATAATGATTGTTATTATAACAGAAGTTAATGCTGAAAAAGGTCGCACAAGAAGTGTTAACTTTTTTAAACCAGATTTTAAATGTAAAACGATGAAATAACACGTTAGCAATAATTTTTGCCTGCCACGAAAAAAAACTGTAAGGTCAAAAATATTTGCGAAGCAAATTTAAGATAAGTTTGGCAAACACTATTCAAAAATCGTTTTATTAATGAAAAAAGTATCGGGTTTTTCAATAAGAGCGCTACAAAAGTTTTTTTAAATAAAACAAAAACGGTTTTGGATGTCAATCAAATTCTTTATTCCTGTGAAAGTACGTTTGATGTCATTATGTATGAAATTCGATATCTTTTGCAGGGCCACCACGGGCACGCTTGCAGAAGTCCAGACGCTGAACCCAATTTTCGACGGTTTTCAAGCATAAATCGGCCGATACTGCTGCAATTTCACGTTTGATATTCGTACGAAATTCATCAATCGTCGCTGGCTTGTTGGCATAGACCATAGACTTGACGTAGCCCCACAGGCAATAGTCTTACGGTGTCAAATCGCACGACCGAGGCGGCCAAGTGACTGGACCATTTCGTGAGATAACACGTTCTCCAAACTTGGTTTTCAATAAATTGATTGTGACATTCGCTGTGTGGCTTGTGGCGCCGCCGTCCTGTTGGAACCACATGTCCTCCAAGTCCATATCATCCAATTGGGGCCAAAAATATTCGGTTATCATTGAACGGTAGCGATCCCCATTCACAGTAACGTGCAGGTCTTGATCATCACGAAAGAAGTACGGCCCAATGACGCCGCCGGCCCATAAGCCACACCAAACATTTTTATGGGATGCAATGATGACTCATGGAGTACGTGTGGATTGCTGCCTAACCAATACCGCATATTTTGTTTATTGACGAAGCCGCTTGACCACCAGAAGCGTCGTATGTTCGTGAATTGGGCTGAGCAACAACTTGAAAATGATTCGGATTTTCATCGAAAAATCATCTTCAGCGATGAGGCTCATTTCTGGCTGAATGGCTTCGTCAATAAACAAAATATGCGGTATTGGTCAGGCAGCAATCAACACGTACACCATGAGTCATCATTGCATCCCCAAAAAATTATGGTTTGGTGTGGTTTATGGGCCGGCGGCGTCATTAGGCCGTACTTCTTCCGTGATGATCAAGACCGGCACGTTACTATAAATGGGGATCGCTACCGTTCAATGATAACCGAATATTTTTGGCCCCAATTGGATGATATAGACTTGGAGGACATCTGGTTCCAACAGGACGGCGCCACAAGCCACACAGCGAATTTCAAAATCAATTTATTGGAAACCAAGTTTGGAGAACGTGTTATCTCACGAAATAAAGAAAAAGAAAATAAAGAAATGCTTGAACTTATCCTGAAAAGGATTGACAAACAAGATTTAAACATAAAACAGCTAAGCGAAGAAGTCGCTCTTAAGAAACAATGATGGACAGAACACTCAAAATCGCAACATGGAATGCAAACGGTCTTTTACAACATGTATCAGAACTAAACATTTTTTTAGACATAGAGCATATAGACATTTGTTTGGTGTCCGAAACTCACCTCGCTATAGAACAAAATCTTGATAATAAATTACCTAACTATAAGTGTTATCACGCTCCGCACCCAGCTGACAAAGCTAGGGGAGGATCAGCAATACTAATAAAAAAGTGCTTAACACACTATGAAGAGCCTAAGTTTGGTAATGAAAACATGCAAGTAACAACAGTTAGTATTGGTATAAAAAAGAAAGAGTTTAAGATAGCATCTATATACTGCCCTCCGAGGCGCTCTCCAACTGAAGAAGACTATGCAGAACTCCTTAATTTGTTAGGACATAACTTCCTTGTTGGTGGCGACTTCAATGCTAAACACACCCAATGGGGATCTAGGCTCATAACAACGAAAGGCAAACGGCTATATCAAGCAGGCCGCAAATACAACTGCGAATTTTATTCTTCTGGCTCGCCAACATATTGGCCATCTGATTCTAACAAAATACCAGACCTTATAGACTTTTTCGTAGTAAAAGGTATTAAACGAAACCATATGAGTGTCGAAGGTAATTACGATTTATCGTCAGATCATACTCCAGTAATATTATCACTGAGCGAAGCAGAAATAATAGAGAAAAGTAATCCTAAGCTCGTGAACAAAAGAACAAACTGGAACAAATTCAGAGATAAACTTGAAAGTTTTATAAACCTAAGATCCCCTATGCAAACAATTGAACAGATTGATTATGAAGTAGAACAATTTATTGCTGATGTGCAACAGGCTGCAGAAGAAAGTACTCCAACAATTTCGAACTCAAGAGAAAAAGAAATAAAATATCCTGTCGAAATAAAAGAGCTGATCTTGGAGAAAAGAAGAGCTCGAAGAAAATGGCAAGCTACGAGATTTCCAGGTGATAAGGCAGTTTTTAACCGTCTTAACAATGAACTAAAGAAAAGAATCTGGGAATTTAAAAGTGATTCACTTAGTAGATTCCTGAATAGTCTGACTGCGGATGCTTCTACGGAATACTCCTTATGGAAAGCAGCTTAGCGCCAAAAAAGACCACAGGCACAAAACCCGCCAGTAAAAACTCAAGATGGTAAATGGATCGGAAACCCAAAAGGCTGATCTCTTCGCTGAACATCTCGCGAATGTTTTTAAGCCATTTCCAGCAAGCACAGCTACAGATCCCTTACAGTTTGTTGATAGAAACGACGAATGTGAAATTCCTTTTGTCACGCTCAAAGAAGTAAGAAGTATGTGTCAACATAAGTTGTCTAACAAAAAATCACCAGGGTACGATTTAATAACTGCTCAGGTTTTGAAAGAAATGCCTTCTATAGCCTTCAAAAAACTCCAATTTATAATAAATGCATGCCTTAAACAAAGATATGTGCCACATCATTGGAAAATTGCAGAAGTCATTGTTATACCTAAACAAGGTAAGCCACCAACAGAAGTAACATCTTACAGACCTATTTCGCTTATACCAATCATGGCAAAAGTTTTCGAAAAACTGCTTCTGAAAAGACTAAGCAAAATAATAGAAGAAAGAAGACTAATTCCGAGCCATCAGTTTGGATTTAGAAATAAACATTCCACGATAGACCAAGTGCATCGGATTACGGATGTTGTGGAAAAGGCACTTGAAGAAAAACAAGTATGCTCGGCTATATTCTTAGATGTTGCTCAAGCCTTTGACAAGGTTTGGCACTTGGGACTTGAGTACAAACTGCAAAGGGATCTTCCCAGGCAGTACTACGAAATACTGAAATCCTACGTTACGAACCGACTCTTTAGAGTACGGTACGACCAAAATTACTCGAAACTAAAGAAAATTGAAGCCGGTGTACCACAAGGAAGTGTCCTAGGACCAACCCTGTATCTGTTATATACAAGGGATATTCCAGTGGACATCAACGCTATCATGGCCACCTTTGCTAATGATACTGCAATATTGGTGCCAGATAAATCCGTTACGAAGGCTACACAAAAACTGCAAAATGCAGTCTATAAAGTTAGTGATTGGACGCAAAAATGGCGAATCAAACTAAATGAAACAAAATGGACGCATATAAACTTTACAAACAAAATAATCCAATTCCCATTCCAATTCTTATAAACAGTACAACAGTACCTTACTCCAATACTGCCAAATACCTTGGAATGACTTTGGATGCAAAGCTTAAATGGAAAGAGCACATCAAAAAGAAAAAAGACGAACTAAACTTGAAGTACAGAAAAACGTACTGGTTACTAGGAAAGAACTCTGACCTTTCTATCCAGAACAAGCTAATGTTATATATATAAGCAAGTACTGAAACCCGTTTGGACATATGGCATCCAACTATGGGGCTGTACAATGAAAACAAATGCTGAACCCATCCAAAAATTCCAAAGCAAGGTGCTTCGCGGAATAATAAATGCCCCTTGATATATAAGAAATATCGATCTACATCGTGACCTTCAAATTGAAATGGTTACAGAAGTGGTTAAAAAACACGCTGTATCACACAACCAGCGACTGCAAAGTCATACCAACTCCGAAATGGAGACCGTCTTAAATGTACGAGACAATGTTCGGAGATTAAGGAGAACCAAGCCTCATGAGCTGATGGTCTAAAAGCTATGGAAAGTGTTATAACTTAAACTTACCACAATGCGACTGATAAATTAAGAAAGAAAAATCATTTGTCGATCTTTCATAGATTGGTCCTGATTCACCGGTGGTTTTAGTGCGGTAAGAGTCCCACACTACTTGGTACCGATTCTTACCGAGTGTCTCTTGAAGATTTCCATCGGATAAAAAAAAAAAAAAAAAAAAAAAAAAAAAAAAATCTCATGAAATGGTCCAGTCGCTTGGCCGCCTCGGTCGTGCGACTTGACACCGTAAGACTATTTCCTGTGGGGCTACGACGATTGATGAACTTCGTACGAATATCAAACGTGAAATTGCAGCAGTATCGGCCGATTTATGCTTGATAACCGTCGAAAATTGGGTTCAGCGTCTGGACTTCTGCAAGCGTGCCCGTGGTGGCCCTGCAAAAGATATTTTACTTTATCAAAATCTTGAGTTTGAATATTCGTATGAATGTGAAAATGAAAGTTAAGAATAAAACGATTTTTTACATGTCACATAGAAGCTTTTCTTAATTTAATTTCAGTTTGTCTTGAGCCAAATTTATTTAATTTTAAACATAACTGGGTACTCATAAAATTTGAAATACTCGGCTGACTGTAAATGATACACATTCAGGACCCGATCTGGCAATTTCGCATTTCTTAAAATAATTGTTGCCTTCAGTTTGAAAGAATGAAAATATTCAAGCCTAGTGACTACCTACGAGTATACAATAGTTTTCTTAGCAATTTTTGTCAGCAAAATTTTTAAATAAATTTACTTATAGGTATATACGAGTAGCAGCGCAAACCTTGTGTTCTATAGAAATCATAGCCAATCCATATTGTCTTTGAACATGACACAAGTAGACCAAAGATATTCTTTTTTAAAGTTTTTATTTAAAAATATCTTTCAAACTTTTACTTAGCCCAGGAAAATTAGACAAAAAAATGGCAAAACTACGAAAAAATTCCGACAAAGCTGAATTTTGGTAGAGAGCTTTGTTTTGACGTCTTAAGCATTTTTTGGGGGGGATTAAAGGGGGTAATTTTTTTGTTTTCATTTCTCAAAAATTATAAGTTGTTTTAAAAAAATGTGAAGGTACAAATTATAGCTTATGTCATTCTACACAAAAAAGATTAACATACTTCTTTTCATAAAAGCAATAGATTCTGAGAAAAACATGCAAGAAATTCACGGTGGAGCAAATTTTGTCAAGCTGGATCGAGCCCTAATACCATGAACAAATTTTGGCAAACTAGTGTTATTGTGATAACGGTTATCGTTTATTGAAAAAAAAAACAAATTCTTCGAAAATGTCATAACTCATAATGTATGGGCTGAACAGATAACAACTAATAATTTTAATACTCGTAATTTCATCTTAAATGATTTTAGGAATGAGATCTGAGAAAGCGAATCTTAAAGTGATATGGTTTCTCAAAATATTTTACCGATACATTTGTAAAAGACACTTTAAACGCTATGGTTCATAGAATTTATTTTAAAATAGTTGGTTTACTGTTCCTCGGAATTGTTGAAGGACAAAGACCAGTCAGTTGCAAAATTGGAAAAACTGAGGAAGGATGTAGCTGCCCAGCCGGAGAGGTGATGGCAACTCTTCCCCATAGCGGGTTGAATGATTTTTAGTAAGCAATCGCAAACATTGTACTTTTGTTTTGTTTAAAAATATATTTTTAGTTGCTTTGAACAAGATGAGAGATGCCCAAATGGATTTTTTGATAAAACTAAGCAGAAATGTTATTGCTTTCGGGAGGAAGACAAAGACAAAAGTGGTAGATGTGAAAAGTTGTGCGATGGCTGCGATAACGGTTGGTGCGCTTCACAACACAGATGTGTTTGTAACTCGGGATTTGAAATGTCAAAACAAAACAAATGTGAACCAATCTGTGAAGGGGGATGTCAAAACGGGACTTGCAAAAGGCCTGGGAACTGTTCATGCCTTCAGGGTTACTTTATGTCTAAAGAAAATAAATGTGAGCCAGCCTGCTCGGAAGGATGCCCAAATGGCTTTTGTGAAGCCCCTGAACTATGTTCCTGCAATGAAGGTTATTTCAAGACTAATTCAAATATATGTGAACCAATCTGTAATGGTGGATGTGTAAATGGATACTGCGAAGCACCTAATAGATGCTCCTGCGATTATGGTTACAACATGACGGAAACAAAAAAATGTGAACCAATTTGCGAGGGGGGTTGCCCAAATGGTTATTGCTTTCTCCATAATATTTGCTCTTGCAATGAAGGTTACTACATGTCTGATGATATGTTTGAATGTGTACCAGTCTGTGAAGGTGGATGTGCAAACGGACGCTGTGCAGAGCCTGGGAAATGTTCATGTAATAAAGGTTACAAGTTGTCCGAAGCGAACAAATGTGAACCGATCTGCAAGGATGGATGCCCAAATGGCTTTTGCGAAGCTCCTGAAAAGTGTTCCTGCAATAACGGTTACTTCATATCTGAAATGCTTGAATGTGAACCATTCTGTGATGGTGGATGTGCAAATGGACGCTGTGCAGAGCCTGGGAAATGTTTATGTAATAAAGGTTACAAGTTGTCCGAAGCGAACAAATGTGAACCGATCTGCAAGGATGGATGCCCAAATGGCTTTTGCGAAGCGTCTGGAAAGTGTTCCTGCAATGATGGTTACTTCATGTCTAAAATGAATAAATGTGAATCAATTTGTGATGCGGGATGTACAAATGGAATCTGTGAAGCGTGTGAAAAATGTTCCTGTGACTCTGGTTACAAGCTATCAACAGAAAATAAATGTGAACCAATTTGCAAGAAGGGATGCCCAAATGGCTATTGTTCAGCCCCTGAACAATGTTCCTGTTATTCCGGTTATTCCAAGTCTAATACAAATAAATGTGAACCAATCTGTAATGGCGGATGTGAAAACGGAGTCTGCGATGCACCTGGAAAATGCTTGTGCAATTATGGTTACAATTTGAATGCAGAAAACAAATGCAAGTTGAGATGTCCTGATGGTTACCGGTTCAAGAACAATAAATGTATGCCAATCTGTGAATCGTGTACTGGTATTTGTCTAGCCCCTGGAGATTGTGTGTGCTCATTTTTAAAATTAGCTTTGTTTGGTCGGCCAATACGTAATTGCAGACTATTTTTAACTGGAATATATGTTGAATAAACCTTATTTTTATTAGACAAAATATCTTCTTTTATCTTTAAACTTTTCGTTCGAATTCTCACTTTAACTAACGCTGATTTGAAATTTAGTTTTATATTTTATAATAATTTGTTTGTATAATGAAAAGAAGGCAGTGCATAGCCTTAATTGTTTTGTAGATTAATAAAGGATTTATCTTCTGACCAATATTTGCTGATGCCCTCTTCTTTTGTCTGCGGTCGGTGTCTGAGTCATGGTCTTCCATTCTGCCACGCCCACCAGTGCAGTTCTACAGAAATAGAATGAAAATGTTGTCAAGCCTTTAGGGCTGGCTGGAACATTCGTATTCTTTCGATCTAAGTGACCCAGCCACACACACAGAAGTCAGAGAATTGTTCTCTTTTAAGCTAAGAACCCACTTGCAAATTTCCGTGCAAAAAAAATAATTCCAGCTTTGTAGGATTTTAAGATGTCATATGCGCTCATTCACATTTAAACTCATGTGTTCCATTTTGTTGCAACTGAATAATTGCACGAAAAAAAGTCGCAAGTGTGTTCCTAGCCTTAGTTATATGGGTGCCCGTAAAGTGCTTTATTGTATTTATATTCTTATCATCTAAGTTGTCAACTGGACCCAAGGAATTTTTCTTTCGAAACCAGGGTCCATCATATATCAGGACCGGACCGGGATGATTAGTGTCTTATGAAGGGACACTTTATTTGCTCCCGGAAGACTTTAAGTTTATGTTTTTGTGCGACGGTATATGGGATTTTATATACATAGGTTTCGATTTGTTTGGCCTCTGCTGAACGTTTTAGTCTTACTTACATGTACATAACATAGGAATAATTAGAATTTCGCAGTTGTGACTACAAAAAAGTGGTTATTGGTTGGGAACCACTTTTTAGGTGTTACGAAACAGAAATTTCTCAAAGTGTTTCAGTTGCCTTCTTAGCCCTAGAACTAAGTGTCATTACTTGAAGAGCATATGCATACCTCTGGCCTTGCCCTCAATGGCTATTAAACCCATCTTTTTGGCTTCCTTCCTAATGTTCATACATACTCTACTCCTACCAACAAACGCATCACTGACATCAAGTTTTGTTCTTCCTATTCCAATAATGTAAATATCGGCCTATGCGAATAATTGTAAGAACTTTCGAAATGGTGCCAGAGCCTTTTCAAAAACTATGTTAAAGAAATCCCATGACAGTATGCCTATGCATTGTCTGGTCTATCTTTAATCTTTTTTGACATAAAGGATATCGATGAGATTTCGGCCGATCTTTATTTTGTTTACTTACTTATTTGTTTTCTTATGGAGTTCGGAGTTTTACTTTCCCTCTTCCTTTACTAAATTTTCTATATTCTGTAGAAATAGAATAGTTCCGAAATCCACAAGAAAGTTACATAAACTACTTTTAGACGTGAATAAACAAGTTAAGGTTTATAGTGGACTGTTTGTGTGGTGGGTCGATCTACTGAAAATTGAAATGGAGATTGTGTTCTAGACTACGCTGACTGAAAAAAACTCAACCGACAAAGGACTGAAGGGGCTTCAGTAGATTCATCAATTAACCCCATAATAAGTACAGTAAAATTAGAATTTTAAATTGAAGAAAATAGCGGCAGGCTGATTTCCATGAAATTTTCAAAAAATGTTCTTATGGACGGAAAAATATTGGCTAAATGGTTTTAATAAAATCCGCCTACTTCCATGCCCACTTTTTTTATTTCTTTGTTTCTCGGAAGTGGCTCCAACGATTTCCAGGAAATTTTCCAAGCTTGTTCTTAAGGACAAGACAAAATTAACTAATTGGTTTTAGTTAAATCCACCCACTTTTCTTATTCTTTATTTCTCGGACACATCTCCTATGATTTTCAGAGTTTATTCTTAGGAACGAGAGTAAAATTTAAAAAAAAATCATTTAAATCAGCCCACTGCCACGCTCTCTTTCAAAATATATATTTCTTGGGATTGGCTCTAACAAATTCGATGAATATATAAAAAAATCTTTCAGTAAAATCCACCCCTGCCATATACGCTTTTTATGTCTTTATTTCTCAGAAACGCCTTTAACGATTCCGATGAAATTTTCAGTTTGGCATTGAGGGTCCCCGAGCAAAATTTGGGCATCCTACTCCACGAAAACTTGGTAAGATCTGTACAAGAAGTTAAAAAACTCATTCTTTAAAGAGCTTTCGAGTCCATTATAAGGGACGTGTCCACATGTTAGGCTTATAATTAAGGAAGTGTCTTTAATGGGAATCAAAGCCAGATGATAAATTATTGATTCAAATTCGATAACTTTGCTTCTTAACCGATTTCCTACGAAGAATTCTCATCCTAACATGTGTAGTCTTTTGCCACAGCCGTAATAAATGTTGCAATCTTTTCTTCTCATTGTACCTGAACTTATCCATTTGCATTTTCGGGATTTTGGTTATGTCTGCCTTATAACGCGTTGCGACAGATTGAGGGATCTCATGTTCTCAATTCATTATCCATTGACATGCTGGGTCTTGTTTCCATTTGGCAGTTATCATTATCCAAGGCTCGTATTGTCTTTCTCATAACTGAAATTTTCTTACGTGCTAGGGAAATTAACCCGACGAAGCAACCCCAAAGCCCGTTGGGCCAGGTCCTAGAGTACCAGTGACTACCCACTTACTACAAGGCCCAACCATAATTTAATAATATAAGGCATGTTTAATTGGAAATTTTGTAGCTAGCACAGTTAAATTTCCTTTGGTTTAAAAACAAACCAAAAAATAGTGTCGATAAATAAAAAGCGCAGTAAAAAAGTGGATATAAAAGTTGAGCTAAAGTTTTGTATAGTTCAAACTAAATGTTGGCAGAGCTAGCACAGCAATACAATTACCAATAAAACGCTATACTCACTTTTATATTTACTCTGTTTTTCATCTCATGGTTGGTAGGCATTCCATTAACTTCATAACTATTCGCCATTCAAAATTCAAATAAATCTTCACAGCAAAGCAAAGGCTACCAACCTTCAACTAATGAATATTTTTGCAAAACTTAGTTCAGGGCCCTATTCCGCAAGTGTGAATGATTTTCCGTGTACACATATCGTTCACTCCCAACACAAATGTGAATAAATTTGACAGATTGTGCACACGTTCTCTGTCAAAAACTTAAGAACGAAAAAATGTTCATTGACAGCTACCCTATTTAAAAATGCATGCAGCTGCGGTCTTATGAAACAAACAACGAAAATAAACACGAAAAAACACAAATGTCTTATTTTGCACACAAAATAAATGGCCTGGGTTATTAATCTATGCCAGTTTATATTTCTGAGATCTCAGAAAACTCAGAGCCTTCAGAAATATAAACAGGATTCCTCTCGAAAATTCCTCACTAATTCCTTCCCTTTAAAACTGAGACTGAAATTTTTTGGATTCGCTTGTTTTGGCTTCTATGTGAGGAATCCTATTTATATTTTAGTCTCTTGCTCTGTCAAAAAATTGAGGAAAAATACTGAGCGCTCAAGAAATATAAACTGGCCAATTGTGTGCGAAAAAAGATTGTAGATTTTTCCAAGAAATATGCAACAATTATCAACAGAACGAAAAGTGAGACTACATTTTGCGTTTAAGCCTAGTTCGCTGCTGTTACGAAACGGAATGTTTAGTTGGTCTCCAACAAGCCGACAAAATGCTTACGAAAACTCAGTGAACAAATTTGGATTGACAGTTACACCAATTCAAAAAATCAAAACAAATAAAAATGAAAAAAAAAACACAGGCAGCTGAGCTGTAATGAAAGAAACAACAAAAATAAACACGAAAATATACAAATGTCATTTTTTCGCACACAATAAATTAATTGTGTGTGAAAAAAAGTTTAAATTTCTCCAAAAAATATGCAAAATTTTATCAATTTAGTTCATCGAACACCATACTGCAGAACGAAAAGTGAAACTAAATTTTTCGTTTATGATTTGGTTCTGTCAGTTTTGAATGGGATTTTTCGTTTCGCATCAGCAGCGTACTAGGCCTTAATCGAATAAAGGCAATTCTAAATGATAAATAAACATAAGAGTACCAATATGAAAAAATAGACAAGAAACTTATTATTTTCACGCATATCTCAAAAAATAATTTTATTTTTCATTTTCAGGGACCCGAAATCAGTCTAGAAAATATGTTTTTTTACTAAAGACCCTACCATGACCCAGAATTTTGTAAACTTGTGTTTCTGATTACGATTTGCAATTACAACAACAAAATTATTATTGGTAGGTAGGTACAATAAAAATCTTGTGGGGTTATCGTTAATAGTTAAAAAAAAGAAACAAATTCCCAGAAAAAGTCATAACTTATAATGTCGAATATGGGATGAAGAGATAACAACTAATAATTCCAATAATTTCACCTAAAACGTATGTAGGTATAAGATCTGAGACAAAGAAACCTAAAGTGATTTACATTTTCACAATATTTTTCTGATGCAGATGTTGAAGACACTTTAAGCGTTATGGTTCATAGCATTTATTTCGAAATTATTGGTTTACTGTTCATTGGAATTATTGTCGAAGGACAAAGACCAGCCAGTTGCGAAATTGGAAAAACTGAGGAAGGATGTAGCTGCCGAGCAGGAGAGGTGATGGCAACTCTTCCCCATAGCGGGTTGAATGATTTTTAGTAAGCAAGCGCAAACATTGTACTTTTGTTTTGTTTAAAAATATATTTTTAGTTGCTTTGAACAAGATGAGAGATGCCCAAATGGATTTTTTGATAAAACTAAGCAGAAATGTTATTGCTTTCGGGAGGAAGACAAAGACAAAAGTGGTAGATGTGAAAAGTTGTGCGATGGCTGCGATAACGGTTGGTGCGTTTCACGACACAGATGTGTTTGTAACTCGGGATTTGAAATGACCAAGCGAAAGAAATGTGAATCAATATGTCAAGGAGGATGTGAAAATGGAATTTGCAAAGTTCCCGGGAGCTGTTCATGCCTTCGAGGTTACTTTATGTCTCAAGAAAATAAATGTGAGCCAGTCTGCTCGGAAGGATGCCCAAATGGCTTTTGTGAAGGCCCTGAACTATGTTCCTGCAATGAAGGTTATTCCATGTCAGACAAAAATAAATGTGAACCAATATGTGAAGGGGGATGTCGAAACGGAACTTGCAAAAGGCCTGGGAAATGTTCATGCAATCGTGGCTACTATTTATCCAGAGGAAAAAAATGTGAGCCAGTCTGCAAGAAGGGATGCCCAAATGGCATTTGTATTGGCCCTGAGCAGTGTAGTGTGAACACAAGTATTTCAACGCTTAGGTATCATCTAAATGAGCAAATCTGTGAAGGGGGATGTGAAAATGGAAACTGCACAGCAAATGGGAAATGTTCATGCCTTCGAGGTTACTTTATGTCTCAAGAAAATAAATGTGAGCCAGTCTGCTCAGAAGGATGCCCAAATGGCTTTTGTAAGGCCCCTGAACTATGTTCCTGCAATGAAGGTTATTCCATGTCAGACAAAAATAAATGTGAACCAATCTGTGAAGGGGGATGTCGCAGCGGAACTTGCAAAAGGCCTGGGAAATGTTCATGCAATCGTGGCTACTATTTATCCAGAGGAAAAAAATGTGAGCCAGTCTGCAAGAAGGGATGCCCAAATGGCATTTGTATTGGCCCTGAGCAGTGTAGTGTGAACACGAGTATTTCAACGCTTAGGTATCATCTAAATGAGCAAATCTGTGAAAGGGGATGTGAAAATGGAAACTGCACAGCAAATGGGAAATGTTCATGCCTTCGAGGTTACTTTATGTCTAAAGAAAATAAATGTGAGCCAGTTTGCATGAAAGGATGCCCGAATGGCTTTTGTAAGGCTCCCGAACTCTGTTCCTGCAATGATGGTTATTTCATGTCAAACAAAAATAAATGTGAACCAATCTGTGAAGGTGGATGTCAAAACGGGACTTGCAAAAGGCCTGGGAAATGTTCATGCAATCGAGGCTACTATTTCTCCAGTTCCAAAAAATGTGAGCCAGTTTGCAAAAAGGGATGTCCAAATGGCATTTGTATAGGCCCTGGGCAGTGTAGCGTGAGTGTGTCCAGGCTTCGTCAAAACGAACAAATAATTTGTGAAGGAGGATGTGAAAACGGAATCTGCAAAGCACCTGGGAAATGTTCATGTCTTCATGGTTACTATATGTCCAGGGAAAATAAGTGTGAGCCAGTGTGCAAGGACGGCTGCCAAAATGGCTTTTGTGAAGCCCCTGAACTCTGTTCATGCAATGAAGGTTATAACTTGTCGCCAGAAAATAAATGTGAACCAATCTGTGAAGATGGATGTAAAAACGGCAGCTGCAAACTGCCTGGAAAATGTTCATGCAATAGAGGATATTATCTTTCTAAAAGGCACAAATGTGAGCCAGTCTGTAAGGCGGGATGCCCAAATGGCCATTGCGTAGCTCCCGAACAGTGTTCCTCTAATAGCATCAGGCTTCTATCAAACAAGTGTTTAGGGGAATGTGCAAATGGAACTTGCAGTTCCAATGGAAATTGTTTATGTAATCCGGGCTATTTTGATTTTCGAGACGAAAATAAATGTCGGGCGGTCTGCAAAAACGGATGCCCAAATGGCCAATGTGTGGCCCCTGAACAGTGTTCTTGCAATAGCGGTTACAAAATGTCTGATAATCTGACATGTGAACCAGTCTGTGAAGATGGATGTGCAAATGGTTATTGCAATACACCTGGAAATTGTAAATGCAATGAAGATTTCTATTTATCTGAAATGAATAAATGTGAACCAGTGTGCAACGAGTATTGCGAAAATGGCTTTTGTGTAGCTCCTGATGAATGTGAATGCAATTCTGGTTTCCACAAGACAAAAATGAGCGAGTGTAAACCAAATTGTAATGGAGAATGTGAAAATGGAGTTTGCGACGCATCTGGAGAATGTTTGTGCAATCAAGGCTACTCGATGTCTCAGAACAATAAATGTGAGCTCAATTCAAAAGATTCCTGCCCAAAAAATGCCGTCTCTAAAAACAATTTTAAAACATGTGAGTGCAAAGAGAATTACCAGTTAGAACAGAATGAATGCATCCCAATCTGTAAAGGTGGGTGTGAAAATGGATACTGCGAAGCACCTGATAAATGTTCTTGCAATAATGGTTACAACATGACGGAAACCAAAAAATGTGAACCAATTTGCGAGGAGGGTTGTCCAAATGGTTATTGCGCTTATTATAATATTTGCTCTTGTAATGACGGTTACTTTATATCTGAAATGCTTGAATGTGAACCATTCTGTGATGGTGGATGTGCAAATGGACGCTGTGCAGAGCCTGGGAAATGTTCATGTAATAAAGGTTACAAGTTGTCCGAAGCGAACAAATGTGAACCAATCTGCAAGGATGGATGCCCAAATGGCTTTTGCGAAGCTCCTGAAAAGTGTTCCTGCAATGACGGTTACTTCATATCTGAAATGCTTGAATGTGAACCATTCTGTGATGGTGGATGTGCAAATGGACGCTGTGCAGAGCCTGGGAAATGTTCATGTAATAAAGGTTACAAGTTGTCCGAAGCGAACAAATGTGAACCGATCTGCAAGGATGAATGTCCAAATGGGTTTTGCGAAGCCTCTGGAAAGTGTTCTTGTAATGACGGTTACTATATGTCTGAAATGAATAAATGTGAACCAATTTGTGATGGGGGATGTACAAATGGAATCTGCAAAGCGCCTGGAAAATGTTCCTGTTACCGTGGTTACAAATTATCCACAGAAAATAAATGTGAACCGATCTGCAAGGATGGATGCCCAAACGGCTTTTGCAAAACCCCAGAAAAGTGTTCCTGTCATGATGGTTACTTCTATAAAATGAATAAATGTCAACCAAATTGTGATGGGGGATGCACAAATGGAGTCTGCAAAGCACCTGGAAAATGCTCCTGTAACCCTGGTTACGAGCTGTCTACCGAAAATAAATGTGAACCCATTTGCAAGAAAGGGTGCCCACATGGCTATTGTTCAGCCCCTGAACAGTGTTCCTGTAATTCCGGTTATTCCAAATCTAATACAAATAAATGTGAACCAATCTGTAATGGCGGATGTGAAAATGGTATTTGCAAAGCTCCTGGATATTGCTTGTGCAATTATGGTTACAGTTTGAACTCAAAAAACATATGCAAGTCGATGTGTCCAGATGGTTACCGCTTGGATTACAATAAATGTAAGCCAATCTGTGAATCGTGTACTGGTGTGTGTCTAGCCCCTGGAGATTGCGTGTGCTCATTTATAAAATTATTTTTGTTTGGTCGGCCAATACGTGATTGCAGAGTATTTTTAACTGGAATATATGTTGAATAAACCTTATTTTTTACTAATCAAAATATCTACTTTTAAATTTAATATTTTTGATCAAATTATCACTTTAATTAACTCCAATTTTAAATACAATTTCAATTTATTTTTTTTATAGTAATTTTTTGTACATGCATGAAGGCAGTTCAAAGTCTTTATCGTTTTGTAGTGTAATAAAGGATTTACCTTTTGACCAATATTTTGTTGCAAAAAAGTGAGAGTTTGATTTAATGCAAACTGACATCTATTTAAGTTTTGTAATAGAAAAGTTAGTCAGGTTCTTACTTATTTAACAAAGTCCAAAATGGATCTAGCAACAAGCCTTCAACCAACAAGCTTGTCCCAACCAGCTGCCTCCAGTTTCATACGCCTAGTTGGCTGATGCCTTCTTCCATTTATCTGTGGTCGGTACCTGAGTCGTGGTTTTCTACTCTGCTCCACCTGTACATTTCTTTAGTGATAGATTGAAAGATTTTCAGGCCATCAGGGCTGGATGCTGAAGCATTGGTGTTCAATCGATCTAAGTGACCCCGTCACATATATATCGTTGGATTGTTCTTTTTATTATTTATTTTAGGAACGCACTTACAAATTTCTGTTGCAGCGACTAAAAATAAATTATAGCAGCTTTTTAGGATTTTAAGATGTCATGTGCGCTCATTCATATTTAAACTCATGTGTTCCATTGTGTTGCAACTGAATAACCGCACAACAAAACATCCCAAGCGTGTTCCTAGGCTAAGTAAGATGGGTGCCCGAACAGAGCCTTATTGAATCTTCTCCATTTTCATAAAAACCAGGGTCCATCACATATCAAGATCAGGACCGCGACTATAAGTGTCGTATAAAGGGACAATTTAGTTGCTCGCGAGAAGTCTATGTTAATTACTTGTCTTTTTAGCCCTAAGAAACAGAGATTGGCAAGAATTATTCGTCGTTTGATTTAAGCCTCCAAAGTTATAGCCGTCTATGGTAGCATGTGTCCCTGGTCTTGCCCTCATCGACGATTTAAACTAATGTAGTTTCTCGTTTGGACGTACGGCGTACTCCTTTTCCACTCCTTTTTGACTCCCATTACTCCGAAAGCCTTCGATTGGCTGTTCCGAGTAATGTTTTCGGAGTCCTTTTCTGTTCCCGATTTCAAGAAGGAGTAGATTTGGAACACACGCATGCATATACAGTTTTTCGTCGGACTACTTGTCAAAATTGATAAATGCTTGAAGAAGCCATTTTGTAAAATGGCGTCATTCAGTAGCGTGTGTGCAAAATTTGACAACATGATGTTTTCATATTCGATTGGATCCAAAAAGGAGTAGAACATTCAGAAAATTCAATCGAAAACGACATAACTTCTTGGCTTCCTGCTTTTTAAGCTACATACTCGAATGGTACCTAAAAACCGTATCACTGACATTACGTTTTGTTCTTCCTAATCCGATTTTCGATAATGTAAGTATTGTTGGCCTATGCGAATAAAAGTTAGAGCTTTCGAAAATAGTGCAGAGCTTTTCACTATTCCTTCAAAAACGGTGCGAAAGAATGACATGACCGAATGCATTGCCTTGTCTGCCTAAAACTTTTTTTGAGTTATTTTAAACTTAAATGAACAAACTGTTTTAATAGCGTGACTTTATTTCTGACTTAGTTCAAACTTTTCCTCTAACAGGCATTGTTGTTAAAGTGCAGAATCACCCAAGTAGGTACAGCATTATTTTAGAACTCTACAACAGCCTTTATATATTTAGTTATTTCATTTATATTCTTTCTATGGAAAGTTTTGCAATTAATCTCACTCTTTAAGCTAAGAAAAGCAGTGACACGACAAAAAATACTGCCCTGTTGTTATTATCAGCATAAAAAAAGGATTTGATCTTAACTACTTTCGATTCAATCATTCGAAGCGAGTGGCACAACACCACCTATAGCAATGGTTGTGAAGGAAACTATCGATTCATAAACATTTATACATGCTAAGAACCACGCAGTAGAAAAATTACAATAACACGGTTAACTATCAAACTCTTCAGGAAGTCGATAACCCCTAGAAAGTCTGACCTGACATAGAACTAGACCTCCCCCACTAACAAGTTATTTTGAAACATTTTGAAATAAGGGATAACACAATAAATAAAATAGTGCCATTATATATTTTTGGTTATGTTTGATGATTGGTTGAAGAGTTTTATTCATGGTATCCAATAATATTTCGAAAGTATATATTTTTGATTCTCGTCACAGAATTTACATATATTTCCCCTAAACAAGAAAAAACAACCATCATTAGTTTCAGAGAATTTAGGTTGTTGTTTTTGTGTGTTTTTTTTTTTTATTTATACCTTTTGCCCGAACGTTTGACCTTTAAAAAAACAAGTAAGGACACTGTTGGTGGTCTATTATTCCAAATGTTTAATAATTGCGTGATTTCAAGTTGGTTAACATAAAAAAATGTGCCTATGATAAGGTAGCGAGTTCAGTAGGTGTTTCTTTCGTTTCTTTTTTATTTTTAAGAAACGTTCACAGTGACCTCATTGTGTTTCCTTTTGAATTTAAGGATTACACAGTTAAATAAAATTAAGTAAATGTAGGTTCACCGGAGTACCTAAACTGTATGCTGTTGCGTACGCAATAGCACTCAATGTAGCTTATCCCTGCCAGATTGTGCCTTTTTACCCTATATATTTACTTCAGTTTAATAGTCGTTAGGTACCTTATAATTTTGGCAAACCTATTGATTTTGAAAACAGCTGTGTTCTTAAGTGAATTTTTATCTCTGCTTAGAAAAAAATTCTTTGTAAGATAAAATGCACAATTTTCATAGAAGTAAGAGTAGATTCAATTGGATGATTTGTTTGAAAATTACAGGAATCTTTTCAATGAAAAATATTCTTCCATATATTTGGCTACAAAAAAGAATATTCTTTAACCCATAAGCTACATCAAAAACATCAAAATTAAAAAAAGGCTGGGCTCAGAATTCCGAAAACCGAATTCCCGAAAACACAAAATCCAGAAAATCCAGAATCCCGAAAACCTAGAATTCCGAAAACCTTCAATTTCGATAGCCCAGAATCCCGTAAACTTAGAATCCCAAAAATCCAGAACCCCAAGAGCCCAGAATCCCAAAAGCCCCAAATCCCGAAAACACAGAATCCCGAAAACCCAAAATCACGAAATTCCGATGTGCAGTTAGTGGTTATACTTTTATTCCAACCCATGCTTTTTCGCTTTGTTTCTAACTTACTTTTTATATTGAAATGTTGATGGAATGCATTTTCTTTGAAATTAATTACTTCTTTACTTTGTTATTAATTAATTAAAACCATTTGATTTGAATTCAGTAAGAGGAGATCCACACCATTTTGCCAATACCGATACGCTATCGCTACATTTAAATATTTTTACATAAGAAAAACTGAAAAGAGCAAAAGCGAATCAGGTATCGATAAAAAAAACTTTAATGTGAATTTGGCCTTAAGGTTTGTCAGAGAGTCGCAGTATTTTTGTTTCTTATTTTGTATATTTTTTAAATTTACTCGTTTTTTCAGAATTTTTGGTTTTTGGGAATTCGGGTTTTCGGATTTTTGGGTTTTCACGGTTCTAGGTTGTAGAGATTCTAGGTTTTTGAAATTCTGGTTATTCGGGATTCTGGGTTTTCGGGATTTCGGGTTTTCAGGATTCTGAATTAGGGGATTGTGCCCGTTTCTCAATTGAAAAATCACTTGATTACGTTTGGCATGGTTGAAATTTCTCCAATCTAATCTTTTTTGTACCCAATTAGAACTGAAGTCCTTCAAGAATCAAATTTTTCTTAGATATCTACGTTACTGCATAACTTTCTGCACTGTAGGTTATGTCAAAATGTCGATCCGAATGTGGCGAACAGACGTACGTGTCAGTGGAGAGAGCTCCCGTGATGCACCCTCCTCCTCCGCCGCACGGCTAATTTGATAAGAACATTTTGTACAACACCCCGCCGACAACTCGCTGGGAGCCTCAACTCCATCAATTATATCATCGAACTCGACATTTTCATCAAATTTGTCAGGGTCTATTCCCTGACTAGGCAGAATCTTGAATTTGATAAATGCCTAAGGGGAGTTTGAAATCAGCCTTCTCCAGTGCCTAAGAGGCACTGATTTTCTGCGGTTTTTCAGTCAAAATGACTGCCCAATGTCGCATCGGAATCAGTGGATTTAACCTCTGAAGACCGTTTGGCATGATACTCATGAGATGCAACCAAATGCGTGCCTTTGAATGTCTAGGGACGTCCTTAGGTGGGATAAGCTTGACTCTCAAGCCGTCTCTGTGATTGTGAAGCTTAGCAATGCAGGTACTAAGGAAATCCCTAGGAAAAAGGCGACGCAATTAATTACCTACCTTGTTTACCTAGAGCATCCCAACTAACATACTCTCGAGAGCTTAGCTCTCATTTTCTCAAAAAAACGCCCATAGTACTTTTTTAGATCTCATTGCTAAACTTAAGAGTGGATCTTTCATAATGAAACATAAATTTGTCTCATTGTGTTTTCATTAAATGATTAGAGCATTTTTTTGCATCAAATCACTCTAATCTTATACCTAGAACAATTATGACTCTTGTATGTAAATTGAAAGTCTTTTAATAATTTTGTTTTCAAATTTAAACTTTTAACGTCATTTTTAAGTCTTTAAAATATCTTAACAAGAGCTAATAAACTAACAACTACAAAACTCTAACTATAGGATTCATATGAGATGTTGCATTGACAGCCGCTTTTTTTGATTCATAAAACAGTCGTTCTTTTTTTTAACGTTTTGTACATTGTTTTCTGGCGTTCAGTTTTCTATGGGTCTGGCTATCTGAAGGAAACATTGAATGCTGATGCCGATTACTATTAACTATACTATTATTACTGTTTTTAATTTTGTGACGATTGTGAACTTTCGGTGATAGACTTTCTTTTTATTTTATTTCGGTGTAATATAAGGTTTTTCTGACAAAATTACGCTTGAAAATTTGACCAAAATATTCATGTAATGGCGTAAGCCCTTTGTAAACATTTTAATTTTTTAAACTTCGTAAGTCTATCACAATTTGTATGGAAAATTAGAGAGATTTACGGAGCTTAAAAATTTACTACGTCTATAGTTTTGTTGCGGAATGTTAATTTTTTGATATTCTTTGTTCATTTATTCCAAAAATTATGACATTATAATGAAGATTTATTGTTCAGAAAAGGTAATGCATAAAATTTAATATTTCAAACTTTGAGATTTCATCTTTTTTTTTAAACATCAACAATAATTCACATTCTTAAGAAAAAAGGGAACGCATCACCGATTTGTTCTTGGTTCGTTTGATAGATGTCAAAATAAAGTCGCATAAAAGCATCAGACTTCTCATAAAAAAGTGTTTATTTACATACCAACATAAATGGACAACACTCTCATAAAAATGTCCTTTTGAGAGTTAAAAGTATCGATACGACAGCAGCCATATTTAAATTTGAACGAAGTGTTTTTTGTATAGTTTGAGGGTTACCGTGATATGAAATTAAATTTTGAAATAATTTTTTTGGTTTTCCATTATGATGAATTTATTTAAGGTATATTTATATATATACATAGTTTGATTGTGATGTTTATTTTGTTCAACATTAAATCCAAAAGAAGTATTTTTACGAGTATATTCGTAATGTGAAGTTTTGTATTTCAATACTGTGCTTAAGTTCTTTGTCTTTTAGGAGCATCATCAAATTGAAATAATGACATTTATTTACAGAGCATCAGAAATTCGTACTGTATAGTATCATTGACAGTTTCGTTATAAGAAACGTGAAACAAATATCTAAAAATATAAATTCTAACTTATTATTTTTTCATTAAAACGTCTCTTAACATCTTGTTAATTCTTAGATTACAAAAAACAGGCATACAAGAATAAGACCATCAGTTCGACATATTATCCGCTATTACATCTTTTTCGTCATACACCATGAATAAGTACCATAAATAATGTCAGCATAAAAAGTACTATTCTTATTCAAAGCAAACATCAAGGTAACCCTTTTTCCAATTCAAAATAAAATTAAAATAATTTAAATATCAATTATTTTGAAAGCGCTTCTTTATTTTTCGAAGTAAAATGTGTAAGTTAGTAGAAAAAGTTTGAATCGCACTAAGATTTAACTCCACATATGTGACAAACTATAATTGTACTAACGTCGCCATGAAATGAAAATATAAATTCACACATTAATTTTTGAACATGAGACAATGACGATGACACATACAGACATAAATACTTCGTACCAAGTTTCCGTAGGAAGTATACAAATGTGAAAGATAAGTATCTGTTTTTTTTAACTATGCGCATACTCTTTCTCTTTTCATCAACTCCCACAAGAAGTGACGCATTCTCCTAACAAGATTAATGGAGCATTTGTCATCCCATAGGAACAATACAAATGTTTCTATTAGAGGAAATTAACTCCTATAAGTGGGCCATTTAAGGCTTCTTAGATTTTCATAAGGATGTAGAAGTACTCTCCTAGAGTTAATATAACTCCCGAAATAAAGTCTCACAAGCCTCTAGGAAACTCTTATGAGAGGAAAATTGTTACTTGGGATATTACCAGAGTCAAAACTATGGTAGGGAAAGAGTTTCACACTTAAGCAGATTTTTGCTGTTAGTGGAGAGCTCATCCACAACCGATGCTTTGAAATCATCTCTGACAACCTCACTTAAAGTGCGCGAGGTCTCTATCAAGAACAGTTTCAGTTTTTGCCCATTCCTGACAATCTTGACAAGAATGAAAGAAGCCTTCCGGAACCTGAACTTCAGCAGAATATCTACCAATATGACTGGTATTACTGCACGAAGGTTAAGGTTCGGAATTACAGTGGTCGGTTGGATCACAGGTGCACTATGGCTGATACAACCAGTGCTCCCTGGGTTATCAGGTTGCCCGACGATGGTCTCCTGGCTGGGGGCCAAAAGTTCATCCTCATTGGAATTTTTTGTTGAAATTCGAATATGTTGAAAAATTTTTCAAAGGGAATTTTGTTAAGATCTTAAGGAACAACTTAATTTTAACGCTAGCATTAAGTTGCCCCCATTTCTGGATTCTATGTCAATCCCAAGATGTGTGTCAATTAAGGATTAAGTCATAAATCGATAAAATATCAATTAGTATAATATGTCGATTACCATTGACATATAGTACACATATGTACATACATATGTACACATTGTGTACCGATCAAACTTCTTTCAAAATTGAGTAATTGCCAAGCGTACATGTGATAAATAAATAATAAAACTACTGGCTGGTGCTAGCAACCCAATGCACAACTATTTTCGTTGATTGAACTCTCATTTGTCATAATGCATTATAAATCCCTTTCAATATTCTCTTACTTATATATACGTAGTATGTAGTTTACCTTTGTGCTAGAAAATACCATCATCAGTTGGTAGAGGTACTTATACCTTACTTAACCTCGAATTCCACATCACGAACAAAATTTCCATTCATTGAATAAAATAAAATTCTCCACTGCCTGCCACCCTTACAAGTTTTTTTTTCTAACCCCTTAACTGACCAATATTAGAGTTTAGTTGTGGTTTTTCCACAATTTTTTTTCTTTTTTTTACTCTTATTTGGGGTCATTATAGCAGTACACAGTTTACCAAGAATTCAACAGTGTCCAGTTGAATTTGAACCGCGATTTGGAACGGACAGCTAAAAGTTTTGGTCAAGAAGGTGTCTTTTTTAAATATATGTTTTACTTGAAGTTGAGTTTATAAAAAAAATATATAAATGAAATTCACACTGAGGAATTGTGGGATGACCACTGTCAAATATATCCTCTTTGGATTCAATATTATATTTGCTGTGAGTAACTAACTAGGATAATTCATATTATCAATGTGAAGAGCCATATGTAATAATTATTCAAATTTATTTAAAAAAAAGATTTAGTATAAGGCAAAAACTAAATCAAAAACCTAATACATATTCAGTGATATCAAATCAAATAAAAAGTTGTAATATCACCGATTTAACAACTTCTCCTGGCAAACTTTCTTGCTTAATTCTATTCAACCACAGTTCCACAATCTCGTTTAAACCAAAAGTGGAATTTGAACTCCCACTGTGAAAATGGGATTAGAAATTCAAAAAAAGGTTATGTCGGTTTAACCAATATTCAATTTATAAACGCTCCTTGTATTTATCAAAAGTATAGCAATTAACCGTTAATTAGGGACTTATTATATCTCGAAAATATTTCCAACTATTCTGATAAATACAGTTCCATTGTTAATATAAAAAGTGTCCTATACTCTTAACAGAAAATTCTAAATAGTGCTAATAATATTGAATATCAATATTGTCAGAAACCTTGCTCATACTAGAATTATGTACAGAAATTTATATTCTTTAAATATATTTAATGATCAAATTCTGAGTCGTTGAAAACCAAAAATTACACTCATTTAATATGTCCAAAAGAGCTTTTTCGAAGTGTTCTAATATAAAGGTGTAACAAAAACGTTTTTTTTCTTATTTTTGTATTAGTATTTTTTTTTCCAACCAACAGTATTTTTTTCTTCCCAATTAATTTTAAGTATTTTAAAAATTTTACTTGCAGCTTAAAGGAACTTATTGCAAGTACATAGTATATTCGTTAGAAAAATCAAACTAGAAATTTCGATCAAACTTGGAAGATGAAAAAACAGGATCTCGCAATTCTGGTCCGTCATCTATTTCACAGTAGGCTAAACGATTTGGTGACTTTTCTTTAAACATTGCACCTAGCATTCTTCGGTAACAAGTTTTTCAATTATGTCTGTTACAAAAGTAGTTGTAATTATTATTTTAAGTAATTATTTTTCAAAAATGTGCATAAACGGAGAAAATTCTTCGATCAGATCGCTAAAAATGAGCTACAAATGACGAAAAATGAATCCAAAAATCTCGGAATTTCGTAATTTACGACTATTTGTTTGCAACTTGCACAACTTAGCAAAATGAATATAAACTGATACTCAAAAATCGTAAAACAATACTCTTAAGAATCAATTACTCTAACGAGAGAAAACAAACATTGCGAACAACAAATCGCAATTTTGTCCAAATATTCCTCAATTGCACAATTTGTAAATTTGCAAAAAAGATTTGCGATCACCGCTTTTTTTTCGTTATATTGCCACTTTGAAAGATCAATCTTGCCCTACCCTTCATTTTGCAGGCTACGCATTGAATTTAATTTATTTGAAATAAATACTTTAAACGCTTGACTCTACCTGGATTTGAACTCGCAAACCACTAGTTGCGGAGCGAGCATGCAACCACAATAGCCCAGGAAAACTCGACACTAAAATTGCAAAACTACGAAAAAATTCCGACAAAGCTGAAATTTGGTAGAGAGCTTTGTTTTGACGACTTAAGCATTTAAGCATTTCCTAAAAAGTTCCGTTAGTTTGGGCCGGGGCTAAATTTTGTAGGGGGAGGTTATAGGGGGTTAAATTAAGTTTTTTTCTTAATTTCTTGAAAACTATAATTTTTTTTAATAAAAATGTAGGTACAAGTTCTAGCCTATGTTATTTTCAACAAAAAAGATTAACATACTTTTTTTCATACAAGCAATAGATTCTGAGAAAATCATACAAGAACTTCACGGTGAAGTTAATTTTGTCGACAAATTTGTTAAAATTTCATTAATCGATGGGATAAAGTTTTTATACTATTTGAGTTTGGCTACATCTCTATTTTATAAAACCAAGTTTTGGGGTGCCCGGGGTAAGGGGAAAACCGCCATCTTGAAAAAGAAAGTGATTTCGTTTTTGTTCAACAACTTGATGAAATATCCATTTACAACGAAATCATGAAAGACATTTTTTCAACAAAAAAAAAAACACCGTACTTCCCCCTTCCCACCTTTGTCGGAATTTTTTCGAAGTTAGAGTCTAATTTTCCTGGGCTGTATTTAAATTAGCTAAAATTCCTTAATAGTTTGAAATGAAGAAAGAAAATGGAATCTGAATTCTTGATGAAATGTGATTATATGGATACAAACAAATTTAATCGTTGGAGCTGTTTTTTAAAAATTTTAGTTGCGTTAGGATTTAACGGATTTGTAAATAATGTCATACAGATCTCAAGTATATACACTACAATGCAAAAGGTTAGAAGCACACATTTTTCAGAAGTTAGACTAGAATTTCTCCGGTTATGCTGGAAAGAGAACAAACATTTTTAAGAGAGATTGATTAACGTGCTATAGAAAACCCTAAATCAACCCTTCATGAAAAAAAGTTTACCTGATCTACGAGAATAAATGTTTTGAGTAGTTTTATCGGGTCATGAGATTAAAAGCACTAACAAATAAAATGCACGACTGGATCGCACGTATTTGCTCTTATGTTCAAGTTGCTTGGAATTAAGAACTTTTAAAATGTGAAAGTAATTATAAAAAAAATATAAAAATACCGAAAAAGCACTAAAATCGTTCTTTTAATTGTTTAAACAACTAGTTAAAAAACTTAGAGCCCAAAAACAAGTATGCCATTTGATTACTTGAAAAAATACAAATATATACAAAAAATAAATTTAAAATCGTTGGAGCCGTTTTAAAAAAAATATATTTTTTATAAATGTATACAATTAAGATAACATTTAAAAAAAAGGCAACTTTGAGAATGTATTAAAATAAATTTTTAAACCTACTTTCAAAAAAATTCATCAACTCATTTTTGAAATATTCAATTTAAAAAAAAAATTAATAGTTTTTTAAAAATCCAACATTTCAAAAGAGATTTTGCATACAAATTTTAATTGAAATCATTTAAGCCGTTTATGAGAAAATCGAAATTTAAAAAAACTGTTATATGGCAGGTACAGTTAATAACGGTTTTCGGTACATTTTTTCTTATCAAAAAGTACACCATACCTATAATAATACACTGATTTTTTTCAATAGAATCGTTAGAACCGTTTTTGAGATAAACAAGCTTTTCATTCACGGTTGTTGGGCAAGTACCGTTATTTTTAGTGCTAAAAAAAATTCAATTTCCCCTGTGAAGAGTTACAAAAACCCTTCAGTTCAAAATTTTAAAAAAAATTGCGCTCCAGTAGTTTAGGCTGTAGGTCCCACTTTGTTCGTGTTCTCTAACATCATAATGTCATTTTTGATTGTTATCTCGAATTCTGTTTGAACGAATCCAAAACTTACCCTTACATAGTGCCTATATTGTAAGTAAAAATTATTTAAGATGTATGATGTGATGTATGTCTATATTTTTGTTGGATATACTTAACAGTGGTATTTTGATAAAAATCCACGATATTAAACAAAAATTTTTTCACATACGACCTTGAACTAAAAATTGATTCAAATTTTTCCATACGATTTGAAGCAATTTGCATCCAAACCTCGATTTTGAACTTTTTCGAGATACGACCTTACTATTCTCAGATGACGATTTGTGCTTAAGAAAAAAAAAATTTAGGTACTGTGGGTTCCGTTCTGCAACCGCATTAAATTATGGAAAAAGACTGAAGAAAAATGCTAGAAAGACTCAAGCGTTTGTTATACAAAAAAAAAACTTAGAAAATAGCTTTCTCATATAAATGTATTTTTAATGATTAGTTTAACAGGAATATAATAACTGAATTTAGAAACCGCGAGACTTCCAAAAATAATTATATTTAATTTTATTTTACAAATATTTTAGTATGAGATTTATAGTTATAGTTCTTGTTTGAGATTTAGAAAAAAGTAAGTATACGCCCATGCGCACATCACTATTTTAATTGAAGCATTTCCTTTATCTTTGTATGTTTTTTATATTCATATTCATTTAAGAAATTTCAGATGAAGTTTAGTCCAGGCGATGTTAATTTGTAAGCCGCGGAAATGTTTTATATATCTTGTTTAAGGTTATTGTTATTTTCAAGTAAAAAGTTCAAACGAGCTGAACTCAATGTTGCGTTTCGCCCAGGTACGATAGTTGAGCTCATCAGTTAGATGACCATTGTACCCGTCTAAAATGCAAATTTGTATCGATATTTATACGCTAGGTTGATTTCAATGTTGTTCTTTATTTCTTTGAAGTTTTGGTCAATTTTTACTTTAAGTGCAGTTACAAATCCTCATGCCACTGGAGCAAGAAAAAACAAGAATGCACTAGAGTTTCTTTGAAGCTGCAAATGTCAGATGGTCATCCACCAACACTTGTCGGATTTCAAGGAATCTATGGCCAAATACCTACTCAAGTTAAGCAAGCCTCCACTATCACTCATATTTGGTGTCCTAACGGGCCACAACTCAATGGGAACCTACTTGAGCAGAATGGGCATTAGCTCATAGGACTTATGAAGAGGGTGCCAAAATGAATAGCCGGAAGAGGGCTCACCTCACTTCTTGTTTAAAAGCACCAGCTGATCTAGAACCAGAAGAACAGTGCTAGGAGAATACTTTTTCGACACACTAGGCGATATCTCTGTCTTTGTCACATCCTTAATTTCTGACTCCACCCCCCTCCCACATCTAAACCTTTCCCTTAATTCTCCTTACCCCCTACTTTCCAATGCTCATTACCTACCTACATTTTCTGATAGCGTAATTCTTATTATATAAAGGGTGTTTTTTAGACGTGTGGTTTTCAATCTGACAATACTTTTTTCGAAATTGGTCTCTTTGACACTTGATTTACGCTCAGTTTGGTTTGCCATTCAATAATGAATAGACTTTCTCCTGCAACGTTTGCAAATCGTGAACATTTATTACCAGAATAATGGTTCGGAAATAATGCGAAATAATCAATTTATTGAAGGGGACTTGGTGAGGCACCAAATCTTCTTTTCCAAAGCATCAATCATCTTGATCTTACCTGCGTAGACAAGCAACATCACATAACCCCACAAAAAATAACCCCACTATGCGAGATAATACATGCGCTCACCAAATGTTTCCTTCAATAAATTGATTATTTGAACCGAACCATTATTTTGGTAATAAATTTGCACGATTTGCAAACGTTGCAGGAGAAAGTCTATTCACTATGAAATGGCAAACCAAACTGAGCATAAATAAAGTGACAGCTGTCAAAAAGAGCAACTCCAAAAAAAAAATGCCAGATTGAAAACCACACGTCTAAAAAAAAACCCTTTATGTATGTATCTCTATTTATGCTATGAGATCAGCCGAACATTGATGGCGTGTCGTTTGTGAAAGAACCGGAAGAATTTGACAAAAAAAACTTGCCAGTTGCAACAAAGGTCCTTCTATCAATTCTATCAATAGTTTGTTCCCTCTTATATCTTACAGATTACGGTTCAAAGATCCCAAAGATGTATGTTGTATGTAATTTCAAACACAGTCCTAAAATGTTTGGTATAAAAACCTGGGTTTTAACTTGGTAAAGTTTAATAACAAAAATGGGTTGAATATTTTGTTCATAAAACCAAAAAAAAATTATTTCTTGAGAAACTTTACGCATTTTGAAGATATGAGCAACTGTTTGTACCAACATATATTAATATGTACATTTTACATACTTGTTCAAAAAAAAAATAAAAAAATTAGCAATTTTTTTTTTATTTCCAGATAAGCTTAGAAGTTTTAACACGTACTCATATATTTGTTCATTAATAATGTCGTTACTACAGCATTTAACAAAAAAAACTTATAAAATCTCATTATTCTCTAATATCTCGAGAAGAAATGGTGCTATCGACTTTGAGTTTATTTTACTGTACCTATGCATATTGAAGTAAAAAAAATTGATACAAATATAAAACAAATCAACTGATCAGTAAATTGTTTAACAAATAAAAAAAATGTTAAAAATTGTTTGAAAAAAATTTGTTGACTCGAATATCTTGAAAACAGAAAATGATATTGGCTTCGGGATAATTTTACTCTACAAACCATGTCATAATAATTGGTTAGCTCTGTAAGAAATTTTGTAAAGAAAAAATCTAGGTACATACAATATTTACAATATCTCGAAGGTAAACAAATATTTTGTTGGTGATTTCTTAACAAAAGAAATAATATCGGGCCTCTAGCCTCAAAGGTTACCAACGGGAAGTAACTAGTGTGTCTAACGCAGCCTTTTTTTAAAATGGTATCTTCCACTGAACTCTTCTAGCGGGTTATACCCTACCCATTAGCATATTTTGTCTCAGCTCCTCTCCTATTTTAAAAAATGGCATTTTGGATATGAAGTAGATTTGTAAGGTTTGAAGTCCCGAATAAATAAAAACAAATATTTTTTGTACCATTTTGACATATTTAAACTTGAAATATATAAAATATTATACTATATATAAAGACATACAGGGTGTCCACCGGGCCTATCACCTGCAGCCCCTATTTCTTCGAAATCATTCACTACACGATAAATAATGCGTTTTGTTGGCACGTTGTTTCTCCCAAAAATTTCACGTAACTTTCTTATCATCACAGTAATCGATGATTGATTTTGATAAAATTATCGAATGATCGAATATTTTTCCATAATAAATTTGCCAGGAGTTCACTTCACGACTGCAAAATATGAACTGTCAAGACTAATGTTTAACAAAATGGTGGCACCCTGTATAAACCTTAATTGCCGTCGATAAAACTTTTCGTCAACTGTTAAGAATGTCCCATACACTAAAAGTTCCAGTACAGAGTCCCATACACGTAAAATTCCAGGACAGAATTTATTAATATAAAACACGTCAACTTACGTGACCTTTCCCAATTCTAACATTCAATTATTTTGTTTAAGTGTAAAAAAAACTTATTGTTCTTATTACTATTTAATTTATTTAAGTAACTTTTAATGAAGCTATTTAAAATCAAGGTAAACTCTTTTACTTAAAATTAAAATTTTATTTCATTTGACGAGATTTAATTAGGGAAAACTTTTGTTTCCCAAGGATTGTAATTTACCTACTTATAACCTACAAATCAATACTTAAACCAACAACAAAAGTTGAGTTATGGACTTCCTATTAATTAAGAACACAAATAAAAAATAACTGGTAATTAACCAACTATTTTGTTCAACTTAAAAAAACATTTTTAATCTCGTAGGATGGCGGGAGTACCCATCTAAACTATATAAAGCAACACATACAATTTTCTTAGCACTCATAATTTATAATAATTTCCATTTCACACAGCTATCGGGTCTAGGCATCTTGATCGCTGGTGCTTTAGTTCTAGCTGACGTCAATGAGTTCAACCATTTCATTGAAGGACAAATAACAGCTCCCCCAATAGTTCTTATTGTTACTGGAGCAATTATTTTCCTTATCGCATCACTTGGCTGTTTCGGTGCCATTAAGGAATCACCATCACTCCTCATATTGGTAACTAAAAATCCATCAATCATGCAATTTAACATACCAGTTTTCTTTTTCAAAGAGGAGGTCCTTTATAAATTATTCTTTTTGTAGTATGCCGTCCTGCTTGGTATTGTCTTCATTGTCGAACTAGCTGTTGGGATTGCAGCAATAGTCTTCAAATCAGATCTTGAAGTGATTCTTAAGAACTCACTAATGAATTCAATAAAACGCTCAAATGATGATGATCTAAAAGCTTGGGACAACATCCAAAGGAAGCTCATGTGCTGCGGTGTTGATAATCCATCGGACTGGCGTGGCATTAGTAGGGATAAGACCCTGCGAGCCAGTTGTTGTCGACCGGAATATATTGACGAAGCTATTGGTAATTGTGCTGAAGCTTTACCTCTGGGGAAAGATAAATACTTCCAGGTAACAAAAAAATACACCTTTGAGGAAATCTTAAGGAAATGCCTACTTACATTAATGTAAATTTCTGACGTCTTTATTTTACAGGATGGATGTGTGGGAAAACTAAGTGAACGCATCGACAAGAATGCAGTTGTTCTTATAAGTGTGGGACTTGGTATTGCATTTATACAAATTCTTGGAATTATTTTGGCGTTATACTTGGCTTCCAAAATACGTGATGAAAGAATGAAATAAGCTGGTAGGAGTAAGTGTGGGTCCTTTCAACCCCTTAGAAAAGGTATAATATAAATTTCACTAAGTC
The DNA here is from genome assembly GCA_946251815.1 of Dasysyrphus albostriatus. Taxonomy (NCBI): domain Eukaryota; kingdom Metazoa; phylum Arthropoda; class Insecta; order Diptera; family Syrphidae; genus Dasysyrphus; species Dasysyrphus albostriatus. The sequence goes on from OX276337.1 coordinate 58,560,587, forward strand.
AACTACGACCTACATTTAGAAGAAACTATATATTACTCGTATAGGTCGGCAATGTACTGTCGCCAACTACTTACATTCCACCACCCCAAAAGTTGCTCGCAACAAAACAACAGAAAAAGACCGGGCTTATATGTTTGGTAAGGTGTAAAATTGTGTTCATTTGGGGTAGTTTTTTTTCAGTTTTTCATAAAAGGTACTTTTAAGTGATTTAACCTACTTCAAATAAAAATGAACTCTCATATTTTAGACTAATTGTACGTTTAAGTATAGGAGAGTAAGTAGGTTAGGTAAATTGTGCAAACTATAGGTTTTTAAGATGGCAGGGACTTAAGCTTAACAATAGTTGGTTTATAATTCGAAAATCCAGTAAACCTCTAACTTGTCAGTGGCATTTGTCACCGTCCTTCTGATATTTAACGTCGCTGATGTCCATAACATTAATTTAAAAAAAAAAAAAACTATTCCTGAAATCCTTTTAAAATGAACACAGCAGACGGAGCTTGAGTGGCGGCCAAAAGGAGTACAATACGAACTTTAAGAAACAATACTCCGCCACATTTTTATTATTTTTGTAGTGAATCTTCATTACATCAGTATATTTGTTGAGTGTTTTAGGCATCGGCCCGGTGGGCCAGGGACCAGGGCCTCGCAATTCAAGGACCCTCCTGGACCTCGATAGTATACCAACCGATAGCAAAATTTTAAAATATGCGATTGTATTTATTTTAAATTGTTATAACACTTTTTTCCGAGGCTTTTTGTGTTGTTTGTATTGTTGTATATGTTAAAAACCAGAAATTTTCTCAGTGACTGGTAAAGTCGTACAGACGAAGAGATCGAGTGCTCTGCGTCCGAGCACACCTTCCACTGTGCTCTAGACCATAGAGTACCTATACTATCTAGAGAGCCGACTCGTAAACCTCTTGCCTAAAACCCCGCAAATTTTATCTGAGCACATTAAGAGAAAACTCTCTTAAATTCCCTGTCCGTGAAAACGTGTGAATTGTGGTTAGCTCTAAATGTGACGTTTTCAATTTGTTAGATTCAATTTGTTGTTGTTTTCAGTAAAATCTATTGACGGTGTTCACATTGGACTGAAAAACTGGATTTTTTTTGACGTTTCAGTATTCACATCTCGCTCCCACTTCTTCAGTAAAGGAAGATGTAAATACTGAAACGTCAAAAAAATCCAGTTTTTCAGTCCAATGTGAACACCGTCATTAAGTTATCTTATATTAGTGTGGTTCCATTTAAAATGCATTGGGCAGCTACCACATGCTCAGTCATGTAGAGGAAATCATCTCAGTGCAGTTTGTAGTGTGAAAGAGAAAAAGCCCTGAAGTCGGTTCTCTAGATAATATAGATACGCTATGCTCTAGATCAGAGAATATCAATTATCAAGAAGCCAATCTTTCGTAAATTTCACCCTCCAAAACCCATTTGTTAACATGTTTGTATATAGTTCACTTACTGTCGATGAATAGATGACAACAACAATACCTGTGCTAAATGATGTGCTGCATGACGAGTTGATTCTATGTGTGCGTCTTCCGCTGGTTTTCACTAATACTTTGTAATGTAATCAATCCAGCTGTTCGTTACAGCTTGTAGGCAAATCAAATTGACGGCAGAGGATTGCCATCTTCATTTGATAATCTCTGTTCTAGATTTGTGGCAGTGCCGTCGATAAAAACATTTTAGTGGTAAAAGTAGAACGAAATAGTCGGAAACCAGCGAACATGGTCGAACAAAACCGAGCGAAAACAAGAAATTCATTATGACACGCACATATTGACGAAGTCATACCCATCGTTAAGTTTTCGTTCCCGCTAGTGTCCCGTTATTCCTAGGATGTTTGTAAAATGTATGTAGGTCTCTACTTATCAAAATGAAACATAAATACTATTTTACATCCCTGTGCATATACAAATTGGCGCATGTAAAAATACGTAAGAGCTGAAGATGTTAAATAAACTGCAGTTTTGCTTGTAGTCTGCCACGATAGGAATTTTTTCGTTAATAAATAATTTCTGGATCGGTGAAAAACTCTGTCTCTTTCGGTCAAAACAGCTAAAGCAATACCAATTTTAAAAATGCAGTACAAAAAATGTGAACATTTTTATTTAAAAAAAATTCCAAATATTAGAATTCATTTTAAATTTGTAATTTAACCTAATTTTGAAACAATTATTTGAATTTTTAGAAAACTATTTATTGCTACTTTGACTTTGTTTAAATACGGTAGCAATATTGAGGCTGATTAACTGATTTTTTTTTTAAGTTTTTATTTAAAAACATTTAGGAGATTAATATACATTTTTACTGATCTCTTTTTTAATCAAAACAAGAAAATAATTTAAAGTCTATTATCTTTTTTTAAATAAATATATCGTTTGTCGTTTTTGTTGCGTACTGTTTTAATTGTTTACTAAAAAATCATGAAGTTTTGAAAATGTGTCCGCTTCAAATACATCCTGGTCACTGAGTGAAGTAAAATCAATTTTTTTTCTATTGATTAATTTATAGCACATCGATTTTCGTGATCTCGGAAAATAAATAATTGATAATAAGTATAAGTAAATTAACATTGAACAAACAATAATTTACATTTTTTTCTCTTTCAACCACTTAAGTGCATTTCTCTTTCAACCACTCAAGTGCATTATGGCTTATGGGTGACTTGTGAAAATGACGTTTTGGAAAGCAATTTTTCGGTTGCTTTTGATATAAGGTTGTTCTACTTTAACTGAGAAGATTCTAAAATGTTCGCCAAGTGTAGTTTCAAATATTTTAGATCAGTTTGGAATGGGCTAGTTGTAAATTAAGCAAATTTTAAGTGCAATTTAAAAAAAAACTACGCCCATTTTAACTTTTAGTTTTTACACTCCACATTGAGCTGAGACAGAGGTTTTCTGTTAAGGTTTTTGGTCAAAAAGCTTCAACGAAAACTATTGAATTATTGCAGAGCTATAGTTTTAGATTTCACTATTTACAAGCTGTAAAAGCTCATTCTTGCTTTTGTTAGCTCCAACGATGTACATTACTTAAGTGTGGCCATTTGCTCCAACAACTTATAACTTATCATAATTTTTTTAACCGTAGTTAAAAGTTATGAGTGATAAACTAATAAAACAAAATTATTTTCAAAAAACTTTCTGTAAGAGCCCAAGGGCCACCATGTCCTACAGGGCCCAGGATTCCCAACTGTCCATCTTGTTTTTTTTACTAATCAAACGTGATAACAATGATAGTTTAGTGTTGACAATTCAAAAGTGGCAAACAATTTCAAATGAAACCTCTTGTTGAAATTCCCTTTAGAAAATCTAGGATTTAAATCTAAATCTATCATATCTTGAACAAACGAATACCTAATAACAATAATTTTTCCTTTACAGGTATATCAAAATTAAGTATCCACCAACTCGATGTACGAACAATAATGTCATCCAGCATTTTATATTTTGATCACTTTTCTTCGAAAATATAACATTAATAAAATAAGCAGCAACAATCAGGGAAATAACGAACGAGCACCATCTTAATTTCGTCATCAAACAATTTATAAAATATACCTATGTACCATGTATGCATAAAGAAGATATTTAGAATTATAACATAACTGTTTTTGATACTTATTCAATGTTTTTGGTTTACATGTATTTTAAAATAGTTCAAAAATTATTTTATAAATTATAAATGGACAAATACTTATTAAAAATGACTTTAGTAAAATTTAAATAACTAAACATTTTCTTTTAAAAAAAATTGTATACGATTGTTTTATTTAAGGATTTTTCTTTAAACCAACCAATTTTTAGTAAATTAACATTTATTTGTTTTATAAAAGTTTAACTAAAAAAAATTAAAAAATAAACACCTTACAAACTATGTAGATATTTCTGTGCTCACAAGCAATAACCGATTAAGTCGATTTAAGACAAATATCTTATTTATTCAAAGTTTATTCACCATTGAAGTGCATAACGGTTTCTCAATACGTACGAAAGTACTTCTGTGACTCAACCATATATGTACATATGTAAGTACCTACTTAATTTTATTTTAAAACTTTTTTATGTAAACTGTTGAATAGGTTTCCTATCCAAAATGGATAAATTAAATCGGTGGAAAATTGACGACGTCAGTTTTTTTTGCAATAGCTGAAGGTCCGTAAAAACTGTTTTTTGTTTGGTCATAAAACCAGATTTTTGGGAATCTAATGAAATAATATAGACACACCGCTTCGTGATTAATGCAAGTACCTATGTTTTGAGTGTAACACCTGACCAGTTATTACGCTATCTTTATATTTATTTTCACCGCTAGTCGCGATCTCGGGAAGACGACCTTCCTGGTCGGTAGCACAAAACGAACTCAACTCAATATACTCTGCCACATCGACCGAGCTGCGAATGCAGTCCTGCACTAATACTTTCTAACTAATGGACAGGGGGGATTTCTCTGTCCATGAACCTTTTTTTTGTAGATGATTGAGTTTAAACCTGTTAAAAAGTATTATTTTTTTTATTTTCTTACCTTTATTTATCTTTTTTTTTATATATTTTTTTTTCACTTCTTTTCAAAGAATTTGATTTTTTTAGAAATTGAAAATAATTGGTTCTAAGTCAATGGGCACCTAAATTTGCGAAAAACTTTTGAAAAATTAGTTTCAGAGAAAAAAGTTATTAGAAAAATGTTCAGAACTCTTTCGGGAACTCTAATCAGAAAAAAACAGTTTTTTTTAATTTTGATTCTTTATTCGCCAGAACTATTGAAAAAAAAGTATGAGGAACTCTAGAACTCTTTGTTTGCTACAGGGAACTCTCATTTTGTATTTAATTTTAAATAATTGTTTTGCTACCTTCACAGGACTGTAGAACAGGCAAAATAGTACAGAAAAGTCACTTCGTTAAAAATAAATTGCTCTATAAGTTTCAACTCAGTTGCAATCGGGAAGTGGAGGTGGTTTAAGAGTGGTAAGAATCTCACACACCTATCAGCACGCGTTTTTCGGTCCTCATAGAGCTTTATGCAGGTTTTGCACCTACCCATGCTTAATCTACGAGAGCAGAATGGTATAAGAGCATGGTATCAAAACTTGGGTTTTTCTCGTAGTATATGCTAGTATACATAGCCCCCTTAACGACAAGAGCGTTGTTTTTTCCTTGTTGATGAATTCGAGAACTTAATCTCAGTACAGAATGTGTCAACATATAAAAGGGTTTTCAACAGGGACGCTACAAAAGTATAGCGACAGGGACAGCAAACGACGCCATATTTCTTGCCGCTCTTTTGACATTTCTCTTCAGTAAGGTTTGCCATTTCATGATGGAAAGATATACGAGCCAACAACGAGTCAAAATTATTAAAATTTACTACCGACATTCGGAGTCAGTGGCCTCAACGTTAAGAGCGCTACGTCCAATTTATGGTCGTCATAATCGTCCTAGGAGATCAACAATTGAGCGTCTAGTGGAAAAAATTGGATCCACAGACACGTTATAAAATGTTCCCGTGCCAGCGAGACAAAGAAGTGCCCATAGTGTCGAGAATATTGCTGCCGCTGAGGCTTCAGTTGCAGAAAGCCCAAATGTGTCTCTTACACGTCGTTCTTAAGCGTTGGGCATCTCTGTGACGTCGTTGTGGCGAATTTTGCGAAAAGGTCTTGGGCTACATCCTTACAAGATTAAATTGACGCAAGAACTGAAGCCGCTTGACCACCAGAAGCGTCGTATAATCGTGAATTGGGCTGAGCAATAACTTGAAAATGATTCGGATTTTCATCGAAAAATCATCTTCAGCGATGAGGCTCATTTCTGGCTGGATGGCATGGCCGTGTTTTATTATCATCGGGATCTGGATGTGGATTATCATTTAACCCGTACTACAAAAACAATTTTTGAAAATTTCCCATTGTTTTGTTTTTGTATTACGTGTAAAAGTTAATCCAGATCCAGATCCCGATGATAATAAAACACGCCTATCATTGCATCCCGAAAAATTACGGTTTGGTGTGGTTTATAGTGCGGCGGCGTCATTGGGCCGTTCTTCTTCCGATGATCAAGACCGGCACGTTACTATGAATGGGGATCGCTACTGTTCAATGATAACCGAATATTTTTGGCCCCAATTGGATGATATGGACTTGGAGGACATCTGGTTCCAACAGGACGGTGCCACAAGCCACACAGCGAATGTCACAATCAATTTATTGGAAACCAAGTTTGGAGGACGTGTTATCTCACGAAATGGTCCAGTCGCTTGGCCGCCTTGGTCGTGCGATTTGACGCCGTTATACTATTTTCTGTGGGGCTACATCAAGTCTATGGTCTATACCAACAAGCCAGCGACGATTGATGAACTTCGTACGAATATCGAACGTGAAATTGCAGCAGTATCGGCCCATTTATGCTTGAAAACCATCGAAAATTGGGTTCAGCGTCTGGACTTCTGTAAGCTTGCCCGTGGTAGCCATGCAAAAGAAATTGAGTTCCATAATGGCATCGAACGTACTTTCACAGAAATAAAGAATTTCATTAATATCCAAAACCGTTTTTGTTTTATTTAAAAAAACTTTTGTAGCGCTCTTATTGAAAAACCCGATTCTAATACAGGATGTGGGTCACCTTTTGTGGTATTGCTTATGTGTCTGGTTTTATACCACTAGTGTGTGTCCCAGGTGTTACAAGTTACCAAATAGACAAACCTTGTACTATATCTGTATGTACTCGATTTATTTTGTACTGAAATATATAAATTACTTATACTAACCCAAATCTTAAGTTATCATTCTACAAAAAAATAAAGTTTCTTTTTTACTTTGTTTAATATTGGTATATGTTTATTTATATTTTTAAATCACAGCAGTCTTTTTAATTTTTTTACACTTGTTGTTTAATTTTGTTTACTTAAAACATAAGTGATATTAATTATGTATTTTTTGTTTGTTATAATTGAACTTTTAAAAATTACTTTATTTATAAAATTTCATTTAAGAATTAATAATAAATCTAATATAACATTAGACTAAACTCAAAATCTAACAAAATGTATATTTTAAATTTACACTCGTTGATAGTTTTATTGCAATGAATAGTTTTGTTTTTAATGTAGTTGTTCTTTTTTTTTAATACTAACTTATAATACTGCGCCATTAAAAGAAAAAATATAGTTATTAAAATTTAAAACTAATTACGTACTTAAAACGAAAAAGAAAATATTTTAAAAAATCATTGCAGTGGAATATATACGAATAGAAACTATTCGTAATATTTTTTTACTTTTGGCGCAATCTATTAGTTTGTTCTTATTAATTTATACTTGGAAAATTACTTCCTACCTTAACAAATAATCGAAGAAGTAAATTTTCTCTATTTGGAATGATAAAATGTTTAAATTTATGAATACAATCAGATTTACAAACGAATTCTAATTGTTCTTAATTTAAGGACTACTTTTTTAAAACTTTTTATTTTTATAAATAGCCGGAATGAGAAAAAGAATAAAAATAACATTAATCGACATTTAAAACGAATCTCATCTCTGAATCCCTTTTGAATTTCATTCAACCAAAATTTTTTTTACCATCAATCACAAGATAGTAAAAAAAAGGACATTGATATATTTATGAGAATAAATTGAATACTTTTAGTTTATTGGACAAAATGTTTATTAGTTTTTTCTTTTGTACGTTCACATACAAACATAATAAAAAGGCGAAAAGATAAGTTGAGTTGCTTTTGTATTCCAACTTATTTTTACAAAGGGATTTTCTAAAACTAATCTACATACATTAACATATTTGATCTAAAAATTAAAAGTATTCTTATCGAGTGTTTGTTTTTGTTTTTTTTTCACGGTCAATGTGTCTTTTTTATGTTTTGTTTTTTTTTTTTTTATAAAAAGACAATATATTTATTCGTTTTACATGTTATACATATTTTTTTTTTTATTTTTAAAACTATAAGCCGTCCAATTTTTACTGAAATGAATGTGTTTTAATCAGATTATTGACTCTTTTCACTAATTGGCTTTTTCTTAGATATTAGATAGGTTCGAAAACCTAGTACATAGTTAGAAGAGCAAAAAACATGATAGAAATGTTTCACTTAAGTTCGAATTATTAACTTACTGTTGTGTTGTTCGGAATTAATTAAAAAATTACTTTTAGTGAAGACAGAGAGTTTTTTTAAATTTGTTTTATTTACTATAAATTTTTTATTTAAATCTACTAAATATACAAAATGTTCAGTCAGTATATAATGTAATTGTGTGATAACATTTATAGTTGAATTCGTTATTATATTTTGTAATATATATACATAATATTTTTGTAGCTACGGAAAAACGACGACAACGATAACAAAAATATGATTGATTGATTAGTTCTAAATATTAAACAAATTATAATTGCATTTTATTTTTAACCTTTTGATCTGATTTGATTTGGATGGATTTTTGTTTTAATGAAACAAAAACAATGGGAAAAAGTTACTCGTAGAATAGGACTTTTTACTTCTCACATGGAAGTTTATTTTATGTGCTATTACTTTTACTTTCTAACGGACATCATTAAATAATTTTGTTAGAGGTTTATTACATTTAAATAATAATAAATAGGTACAAATTTTAAAGCATCAAAATGTAAGTTCGAGATAGAAGACGCACAGATTATTGTTATTTGGACTTTCAACAAAGAATTATGAAGAAAGTGTTGAAAGACTTAAAGCAATTAATAAAAGTTAAAGATATTATTTAAAATCAGAAATACAGGAAATTGAAACAAAAAATTGGTGATTCGAAAATTAAAAAAAAAAACAGCAGATTATCGATAACTATGCGATAGACGAATTATTGTTACGCCTGCATAAGTTTTTGTCAACTGACTTGAGTATGCTTCAAAATGTATTTTCAAAAAGTAAACGTTAAAATCGCATGTGAGCAGGGTCAAAGGAGTATCAGTAATTGTCAACAGACTCTTAAGAGAGTGTTGTAAGAAGTTTTGGTTTCGGCAACCCGTAGCAAGTTTTGTTGTAACTAAGGTCTTCAAGAAAGATTTAGTAGGAATATTACTTAGCTACATATAGCTCGAACCAAATCACTTGGCCAACGGTCAGTTGCACAAGTGCATTGGTTTGCGCTATACTTACATGTTCGCACGAAACAAAGCTTTTACAAGAAATTCAAATAGTTGTGGGTTGCTTGCTGTGTTTTTCATTCCAAATTCCTTCACTTTTATTTCTGTAAGTGAATAATGCTCTCGACCATAGATTACTTACAAAGAGTTGGCATAATCGAAATTTAAGAAAAGAAGCAGACTCTTTCTTTCTTTAACGTTCGTTTATGATATTCTTTTCTATCAATTATTGTATCCTACGGAAATTTAAATTTAAATCAATTCTTATAAAAATGATAAAAATGCTTTATAACCACCATATTATTATTTTTTTTGAATAGGGTACGGTAGGTGAAAGCTTTCTTTAACTCCATATTTATTGTAGCTATTTTATAATGGATTTTTTCTTTGAATGCGTTAACGCTAAACTATATGTGTATATACATATATAATTTGAATTATTTTCATAAGATTATAACACATACAAATTTTGGGCTACTAAGGGGGTTTTAATTTGTTGTGTTGCTGTTTTAGTTCATGTGAGAAGGATTGTTAATTAAATCCGAATTAGATCAAATGGGTAAATAAAATGCAGTTAAATGAAAATTAGAGTGATTGCTACTGATCCTTGGCAAGATATATCGCTAGTAGGAGAATTTTAAATTGATTTGATTTTTAAACAAAAACAAAAAATGTTAAATTTACAGTTGACATGATTCAGTTTGTGTTTAAAAATAATCTTGTAAAAATGAGGTGTAGTCCCATTACACATTGATGAAAACTCAAAAATGTTGCTCCGTCAAAAAAATAGATTTCAGGTTGATGTAATGTGACAAGAAATATTTGAGAAACAAAGGAGCTTCATTATCGTTTCTTGATAAAGACAGAAAAAGCAAAAAGAAGGTATAGAGAGTTGACAGCTTGAGTAAAACTTATTCAAGAAATTATATTCTTTGCATCTACAATAAAATAGGAATGCAACTTTGAGAGGATTCAGGTTAGCCAAAAAGTTCGCGTTGCCATACCGTCTAAAAAATTTAAAGTTTAGAGTGAGAAACGAGATTTTAAAGCGGTCTGACATACTCAAATGATCTCTCTTTTGGTATCATTCACACCCCAAATCTACTCTGGGCTAAAAGTCTGATAGTAAAAGAGAGGAATTATGTTTATATTCACACAAATCTCAGAAATGCGATAGCAATTCCTCAGCGAAATTCTTTACTTTTGCAGTCAAAAAGCTGAGACAGAAAAGTATAGTTGTTGGCTTTTCCTCTTGCTCAGTGAAATTGACGCAACGGAGCAAAATTTCTGAAGTCTTAGAAACATGAATTGGCAGTAATAATCTCACAAATTTTGCTACATCAAAATTTAATGACAGCAGACTGTATTCTTAAGGTAATCTTTAAAATTTCATAACTGTTTTAACACGACGGGGTAGTGCAACTAGAAAGTACCAGAGCCAAAAAAAAACAATAATTCATTCCAAAGCTGGAAATGTTATGGCTACGATTTTCTGGGATCAATTTATTTTCTTGCCAAGGTTAACTACTTATCACTCTACACTATTATTTCGAGGAATGCATGAGAAGTCTCTTGTGGTGGAGTTTCCGAATATTTTTGGTTTGCAAAGTTAAGAAATCTCAATTTTAGTTTTAATTTTAAAACGACAGAGTTTTTTGAATTTTCGATTCTTACTGCTGTGAAAAAAACCAATCTGATTTCTTGCAACTAGCAAAGATAATTTTTAGAATAGAAAAACTGCTATTATTGGATATGATGACATTCTCATTATTTTGAAGTTAGGATTAAAAACTGAATGGTTGGGTAGATGGGATTTCCATTTTTATAAGCATTGCCTCTGACAACAGAATTCAGTTCAGAAGAAAGGTCATCTTCAATAAATTCTATAACATATTATGATTCATGACCTGAATACAGCTCAAAATAGAATTTCTTGCGTCTATTAACTTTTCATTTTAATTTTCTAATTCATACATTTATTTCAAATTAATTAAAAGAGGAAAAGAGCAGAGCATCTGATCTCTTTGTATTCTTGAGTAAATTCACAGAAAAATGTTTGCACAAGCAGATTTTTTCAAACACAGCTAAGTATTGAATCTAGTTCTAAAACATGTCATATCTGCAATATGAAATTCATTTAGGAGTAAGGTGCATTTATATTCTCTGGAAAGTGCATACAATTCAGAAGATAAATAAGAATTAATTTTGATCGTTTAATCTCTGCAAGTACCAAACTCAAAATAATTTCGAAAACTCCAAAGCGCACAAATTTTAAAATAAATTCACTTATTTAGACCCGAGTTATTTCGAACTCATAATATAAGACATTAAAAATTACACATTTAAAGTGCTTATCAGCTGCTGACATAATTTACCATATTCAAATTGATCGCCTGATATTCTTCTCAGTTTGATTCCTTTGTTATCTTTATTTCTACCCTCACAAACTTGTAGCTCGATTTGCAAACCCCCAGAATATTCTAAACTTAAATTAGAAATGTCAACTGGCACATCTGAATCCCCAGATGCAGACGAACTCAAACTCATACCTGTTCCACATGAAGAAGTACTTGATTTCGCACTCACCCCTTCGTATCCGTCAGTTGCACTATTTGCTTTATTCAGAACAAAACCTTTGGGTGGCATGGTTGAGTCTATAGTTTGTTTGACCATTTGCAGGATGCGTGTGGAATCTAAATTAGAGCATTCGTGTGGCAGTGGAACCTCGTAGCACTCGTCTGACATTCGAGAATCACAAATCGAATCCGGACTCATGCGACCTTCAGTTTGATCACCAATTTCTGAATGAGAATCACTTTTGAAGCCAGAACTTGCTGAAGGTTCTTGGCATGGTGACAGATTGTTGGAATCATTACTTAGGCTGTCATCACTGAACCCTAGTGACTTATCACTTCCTCGACGATTTGAGCCACTAGTAGCACCGCAAGCTGACGATGATGGTTCCGTGTCTAGCCTGGAGTTGTTTTCACTCTCAAGGCTTGCCTTGCGACCAACACCTCGCGTGATTGAGGGCATATCACTCGAAGGTTCGGTGATGATGAGACCTTGCAAAGCCATTGATGGCATATTTGGTTCCAATGAGTCACAGTCACTGTCCCGACTGTTCTCAGAAGACAATGCAACAAGAGTGATTTCACTTCCCTGAACATCGGTCAGGCAGATTTGTGGATGTGATGGTTGAAACGCCGACAGTTCCTCATTGGCAAAACCCATGGCACCGTATGGTAAGCCAGCAGAGATTGTGTGGCTTATGTGGCCGTTGGCATTCTCCTCTTGAATTATACAAAGATTTGGCGAAGCGGGTGGCGTTGGAACAATACGAACAGGTTGTGCGGGTGACAAATTCAGAGGTTTCAAATCAAAATAAGATGCAGGCATGTACCAGCTGCCGCCCTGCTGCTGTTGAGATTGGCAGGTAAACATATCTGAAGGCATCATCTCCGAGGAGCACACATCCATTGATAAGTCAAGTGGCTGGTTTGAGGCATTTTCAATAGCAGCAGAAGTTCCTCTTGTTATAGAACCACCACCTCCACTTGTGGTTAGCCCACTGAATCCCTTTGTTATCTGATGCATTGGCGAAACTGAAGCGGGTGCATTAAACATATAAGGATTAGGAGATGAACAGCCACTGAAGCTATTATGCACTGGAGATTGACAGCCAGAATTTTGACCACAACCACCAGTCAAATTGATGTTGCTGAATTGTCCAACCAAACTGGGATTGTTGTGTTGTGATGAATTGCAGTAGTTTGACGCTGGATTCACTGATCCTGTCATATATTTTGAAAACTGCATGCCTGTGGATCCAAGTTGACCCGCATTGATACTACTAGTATTGCTTGTTGAAGGTGCAGATAGTGGATTAACACTATAGCTGTACATTTGTTGCTGCATATTAGATTGTTGATTGGAATGTGCTATCAGACCTAGATACTGCGCCAATTCCAATGGAACTAAGCCCGATGAAACGATATTCTTAGCTATTTCGCCACTGATACGATGCTCTTTAACAAGACGATTTAGAGCGGGAACAAGATTCATCATGGCATCTTGAGGTACTTCGATACTTTGTCCTCGATTTTGTATAACATTGATGATTGGTCTGCCATGAATTGGTGAACCTTTAAGCAAAGTAAGAAAGTAAATTATTAATAAATAATAATAATTAATTGTATTAGATGCAAATGCTGCATCCTTGATATTTTTGTATTAAAAGAACTCAATTCGAACAAATTACTTCTACTTCTACATCTATTTTTTTATTCTTTATGGCCAGTTTGACAGTCTTGTTTAAACCTTAAACTGAGTTTAATTCTTCTGATGAACTGAAGCTTAAACCAAAAGTGGAGTTTAAACTTCAACCGTGAAACTGAAGGTTAAAATAATAAAATTATCCAATGTCGTGTTTATCAAATAAAGTTCTCCGGCAATTGGTGGAGTTGAAGAAGATATTTGAACCATTATTCTATAAATTTGGAGGGAGCGAATACACAATGTCTCTGCCTCAAAACTATTTTTAAGAGCAGAATGCTCCATTGAGGAAAACCGGAAACCTTAAGAAGAAAGAAATGTGCGATATCCAACCTTTCAAATTGATCCGAGACTTTATTTTTACCGTTTAAGCTATGAACACCTGTAAGCTTTAAGGCAAAACGGTTACGATTTATTAACTTTTGGGCAAAATGTTATAAAACAGAACTTAATTTTTTTGGACAAAGGACACAATAACCACTATTCATCTGGTAATAGCCAAAGAAAATATTTAAATGTATTTTTTATTAATAAGTAAAATTCAAAAAATACTTCATAACGGGATTCGAATAAAGTGCATTTCTAGCGACAAAAAAAAATCATAAATTAATAAAAATAAATTTTAGCATAGGTAACTTAATCTTAGCAATGCATACTCAAAATAAATTCATGCATTTTCTATATACTTTTCTTTAGCTTAGTAAAAAAAATAATAATGCATCCCAATTTACGCAAATCTTACCAGGCAAGCTAATTGAGTTCTCTAAAAGCGGTGGACTTGGAGCAACTAAAAAGTTGCGCTGTGCTATACCTTTTTGTAGATACTGACATTCTTGTAATGGTCCTTGGAATTGGGCTTTCGATCCTTCAGATGCTCGACGTACTGGACTATAGCGACCTGTTAATAGAAAGAAAAAAAAACCGAAATAATTTTAATTCATGAATTTGGATTGAAAATTGACATTTATTTTGTTCTACACTTAATGAAATATGCTTAAACACTTTAAACATCGATAAAACTTGACAGCTCTAGCTTAATTGCATTTTTATGTTGTTGGAGACAGCCAAGTTGTGGGACTTATTAGCAGCAACAAAAAGATGTTCTTTATAATCAAAAAGAGGTTTTATACGTGGCTCAATGTGGTGATTGCTAGTTAACAGTAAGTGCGTTTAAGGGAAATATTGACTTCATCTGCAGCTAATTGTTTGCATTCACTGTGAATTTATTTCACAGTGGAGCAATGGTATAGGTCCACTCGCCAACCACCTGAGTGCGTTATAAATTAAAACAATATTACTCTTGGCCAGTAGACTTTTAACTCTGCGCCAAAATATGTGAGTCCTAGATATACTTTGATTTTTTAAAGCAAACCCCAGTCAATTCCATTCTTACTTTAATGACCAGTAGTTCCAAGTGGAATTTTTCTGATTTTGGTAAGTTTGGGTTTATGAATATAATCATAAATAAAATAATAATTTAGTCGAGCGTTAAGGTTAAGTTGGAAAGTTTTAATAGAAGATGCCAGAACGTTCAAATTGAGCTTCTTTCGATAGTTTTAGATTCAATTAAATCAAATAAGGAGCACCTTCTCTGCGATTGTTAACGGAGTTCACTCAACATTTAAGGGTTAAAAGTGAGGCGAGAATAAACAAAAATATGCCAAAATCTACTAACACATTAATTTTTCCAATATTCAAAGTGTTGCATTAATATTTCTTCAAATAATACATTCATTTTGTTTAAAAATTACATTTCACAACAACAACTTAAGTGCTACCACCAAGCTAAGAGTAGGCTGGATGAATAGCTGTTTCCTGGGGACCAATCCGATCATCAGACTGCCCCTTTTTTGGGGTAAAAGTGCCATTCATTGATAATGGCCATGTTGGTATATTACAAAAAATTATTCATGGGTAACAAACAATAAAACCATTAGCGTTTAACTTTTAAGAACACTTTTTTGCTAATGCTTATTGTATGTTGATTAACAGTTATTGTAAATACAGCTTCCAATTTTACAAGCCTGCGGGACCAGATGGCATAATACTAGCCAAATGAATAAAGATCTAATTCTGCCAATTCTGGAATATATCTTTACTAGTTTCTTAGCACTGGTCCAAATTCCCCTGAAAGAAGTCAAGGTTGTGTTTATACCCAAAGCTGGCAAATGTTCCCAAGTAAACCCAAGTAAAAAAGATCTCAGACCTATTAATCTATCATCATTCTTTCATAAAACCTTTGAACGTTTGATTGATATCCACTTACGAACAAGTATCCTACTACCTTAGAGAACTTTTGTAAGACGCTTTAAATAGGCTCGTATTACAGATTAGCTATATACTTCGGTGACTAGACCGATTCTCACTTATGGTATTGCAGTATGGTGGAATGCTCTAGATAAAGCGGTAAACTGCAACAAACTAAGCAAAGTACAACGCTCGGCTTGTTTATGTATAAGTGGTGCGCTTCGTACGACACCTTCTGCCGTTTTAGACAGTCTGCTATATCAACCCCCCTCTATATTTTTAGCAAACAGGAGGCTGCAAATACAGCAATACGCTTAAAAGCTTCCTCACAATGGACCAGCAAGAACATTGGTAAAAATTCGGTAAAAAGTTTCAAGTTTGGGAGGATATGGCTTTCTTAGATGATAAATCGGTTCATATCCACACAGACGAATCGAAAACTGATGAAAGGGTGGGTGACGGTGTGTACTCAGAAAGACTAAAATTAAGTCCCTAATCATTATAGTGTGTTCGAAGCGAAAATCATGAAGATTAAAGAAGCCCTATCGTGACTGAAAGAAAACGTGACATCAACCACAGACATCCATATCTTCTCGATAGTCAAGCAGCTATCAAATTTTGGAATCAGTCTCTACTGACTCTATAACAGTCGTAAATGGCCGTGTTGGAGATGGCGCAGCAGTTTTACATTCACATATGTTGGGGCAAAGTGACATCCCAGGTTATTGTAAGGCCGATAAACTCGCTAAAAGTGGAAGAACTCTACTTCTTCTACCTAGCAGGGCAGATAAAGGTATACCCATGGCTACATGTAAACTCATGCTGAAGCAAGATACATTAGAGAAAATAAACCTTAGATGGAACAATATCACCACTTGTTTTGCAACAAAACAAATCTGGCCAGTAATGGGTGTAAAGCGATCTAAGTGTGTGATATTTCTTAGTAAATTACACATTAGCTCGCAACGCATCTTGGCATATTCTTTAACGATTTTTGCAGAAGCTGTATGAATGAGGAAGAGATAGAATCGATCCCTCAGCTTCTATGCACTTGCCTTGTCTTGCCTTGATTTCACCTTGGTGATTTTTACTTCAATAATTCTAGTAATCTAATAAACTTGGACATAGGCAGTCTATTACGCTTCATAAGAAGCTTCAAATGGTTCACCGATTTTGCAAAAGGGTTTTAGGGCTCAGGGTCTAAATGTGGCAGTTTTCACGACTGGCAACCACTTCAACCTATTGTAATATTTTGTCTGTTACTTATTGAACTAATTTGAATCTATAACAAAAAAGATAATTTAAACATCGCACTACCGAAGCCACGCAATCAGCTCCAAGTTATTTATACTATTTTTGTATTTATTATTTATTTATTTTTATTAGTGGGATCACTTGGCAATGCGAAGGGTTGTATACTGAAGGTTCAAATGGAATCAAAAAATAACATCCTAAGACTTAAGCACCGCAATTAGAAGTATGATGATCGAATATGTCCCCGGCAATAGTTAGGTTAGGTTAGGTTAGGTTAAGGTGGCTGTCAGGAAAACTGCTGACACACTTAGGCCAGAATAGGCCCATTGTGATACCACATAAAGAATGCGAGGTAATCCTCGTTAATTAAACCAGTTGGAGCTTTTAATAAAGCGATAGAGACTCTGAATGTCGATTTTATTTAAGTCACTGGGATCATTGAAGAAAAAATTTCCTAAGTGTGTTTTGCGTCTTTGAGAAAGAGCAGGGCATGAGCAAAGAAGGTGTGGGATAGTTTCTTCCTCCTCCTCGTCCATGCAGCTTCTGCAGAAATCATTTGAAAAGACACCAAGTCTATTGGCGTGTTTACCTATGAGGCAGTGTCCAGTAATGACACCAATTGTAGAGCTAATATGCAATCTGCTCAGAGATAACAAACATTTCGATCGCTTCGGATCCAGTGTTGGCCAGATCTGTTTTGTCGCCAGACAAGTAGTGATACCTGTCCATCTGCTGTTTGTCATCATCATAGAATCTTGCTTAAGCATAAGTTTACATGTAGCGATCGGTATTCCAATGTTCATCTTGCAAGGTGATATTGGTGTACTAGTTCCTATCCTGGCGAGTTCATCGGCTTTACAGTTTCCTGGAATATCTCTGTGTCCCGGCACCCAGAAAAGGTGAATGTTGAACTGTTCTGCCATCTCCATTAGAGACGATCGACAGTTTCGGGCAGTTACGGAGTTTGTAGAAACAGATCCTAATGATTTAAGGGCAGCTTGGCTATCTGAGAAGATACGGATATTCAAAGTAGATATTACGTTTTCTTTGAGCCAAGATAAAACTTCTTTTATCGCCAGGATTTCCGCTTGGAACACGCTACAATGATCGGGGAGACGGAAGGAGAGACTAATGTTTAGTCGTTCTGAGTACACGCCACCACCTACCCCCTCTTCGGTTTTTGAGCCGTCCGTGTAGAAGTGAATTGCTTCATCTCTCAGGAATTCATTATCTTCCCAAGTGGACCTTGTTGGAATTGTTATTTGAAATTTTTTTCCAAAAACCGGCTGAGGGATGGTGTAGTCGGAGTGTTTAGGGATTGATTCGAATTTGTTCAGAATGATAGTGTGTCCAATAGAGTTATTGGACCATTGAGAAATGGCTCTGAGACGAATAGCTGTGTTCGCTGCCACTTGTTTAGTGTATATATCGAGGGGTGTGATGTTAAGCAGTATGTCTAACGCAGCAGAAGGTGTCGAACGGAGAGCTCCGCTGATACACAAGCAAGCCGATCTCTGTACTTTGTTTAGCTTATCACGATAAGTTATTTTATCTAAAGCAGTCCACCATACTGCCACCCCATAAGTGAGTATCGGTCTGATGACCGCTGTGTATAGCCAGTGGGTGATATGTGGCGACAAGCCCCATTTGTTTCCAATAGCTTTTTTACAGGAGAAAAGTGCCACTGTGGCTTATCTAATTCTTTCTTGTATGTTTGGTTTCCAGCTCAACTTTTTGTCTAAAATCAGACCCAGATATTTAGCTTGATCTGAGAAGTTAAGTGGAATACCATTTATTGATGGAGGGTCTATGTTCGGAATTTTATATTTCCTTGTAAAGAGGACAAGTTCAGTTTTGTGGGGGTTTACACCTAGTCCACATTTGTCTGTCCATTCAAGTAGTTTGTTAAGAGCGGTTTGCATTAATTCTGTTATGATTTGAAGATGCTTTCCCGATATTGCAATGGCAACGTCATCAGCATATGCAATAACTTTGAAGCCATCCGCTTCTAGATTGACTAGTAGGTCATTAATTACGATGTTCCATAAGATTGGCGATAGGACTCCACCTTGCGGTGTTCCTCTGAACAGATCTTCTAACAGAACATTCACCTAATGTTGAGTTAATAGCAATAGTTTGAATAAAACAAATATTTTTCAATAATTTTCACATTATTTGGCTAAAGGCTTTCACTTTGACAGTTGGTTAATCAAACTTTAAAGTTCATTGAATGTACACAAATGAAGAACTATTATCGCGTTTTTGACTGACAATCAAAATGAACTTTACGGCACGTCTGAACGCTTCTGGGTTCGCTTAAGAAACCAAACCCAAAAGAAGAATCTATCGAAAAGGCCAGGGACAGGGACCACTTTCGATTTTATCGTAAATATTTTCTGTGACTCGATTACGATAACTTTGCTGATTAAAACAAAAATAAACAGCAAACTAATAAAAATCATAAATCAAATTAAATGCAAGAAACAACTTATAAAAATAAAAAAAAAAATGAGTAAACAAAACAAATGTTATACAAAAAAAAATAAAAACAATAATAATAAAAATAAAAAAACTTACCAACTTCTTGTACTGTAGGTAGTAATTTGCAAGCCCTGGCAAAGCGTCTATTGCTTAGGCTTGCACCTGCAGCTGGTGATGTTGTTGTTATTGCAGAGGAGCAAGATGGACTTGGGCTGCATTGAGTGCCAGCCGGAGGACTTTGACTAAGTCCACTGCTCGAGCATTGCATTTTTAGTGCCGGCGGAAGATAATTGCGATTCATACGCGATTCAACTTCTCTAATCAGTTCCGGACTAATCACTGAGTGATAGCAACAAGTATTTGGAATTTGGATGAGGATAATGTGTAAAGGCATTGATAACGCCAATACGAAAGAGGAATATTTGAAAATGAAATTGAAATTAAGGATTATAGGAACAAGTAGAGGATCAAGTTAGTCAAGTAGGATTTAATTCGATTTTCAGTTTTTTTGTTACCAACAAGGCACACATCCAAGCACAAAATCAAATGTAATAAAAACCGAAAAGAAAAAAATAAATGAAAAGAAAAAATAAAACTTTTGAAAACACAGGAATAAATTAACAAAAAGATATAAATACAATGTGAGACGAAAAATCGAAATATGTACATAACATCTAGGTGCAATCAATCTAATTTTTTTCCTAGATACTTTGTTGAAATATAACGTGCAAAATCATGCTTATTTATTAGGGATTACGCTAGCAAAAAATTGGAAAACATTTTCATACCTGGGGGGCGGTCCATAACAGTAAGAAGACCTGTACGTCTAGTGCGCCCACCACCTGATTGAGGCGCTGGTGAATGTGATAGATTTGGCTGATCCATTCCAATTGCTTCTGAATGATGAGACGCTGATATGTCATCCGTACATCCCACTGTGTGTCGCTTCGTGCAGCCTCGAACTTGCATATACCTAAAGAAAATATGTAAATGTGTCAGTATAGATTTTTAGTTTTTTTTTAATAAAAAAATCAAAGATTACTGGAACTTTTCAAACTTACCTCTGAATTTCATCGCTTGATTCCTCGTTGACTTCAGGTGTATTCGAATGACCCATCATGGCTTCTCCCATCATATTTAAGTGGGCCTGTTGCTGTTGCATTTGTTGTTGCTGTTGTTGCTGCAGCTGCTGTTTCTCACATAGAATTTGATTTCCAGTCAGATGATCGACACCTGAGCCACAAACTCCACCACCAATACTTGTATTCGTATAAAAGCCTTCCATTTGCGGCTGTGTTTGAGTTTGTTGAACATTATTCATCGAAGATGGATAATATATTCGAAGATTAGCTCCACCATCTGAAGCTCTTCTTCCAAATGCACCAGCTATTCGATGGAACGTCCTCGTTATAAAAAACTACATAAATTTCAGATTAAAATGATAGACTTACTTGCACCCATGACTGTAGGTGGCTTTAATAAATGCTGATCCTTGATCGTGAGGTTATGCAGTGGTTGATTTTGAAGCATAGGCAGATTCATTGGCAGATAGGGACCAGCCTCGTTTTCCTGACACTTGAAATTAATTGGATTGATGGGATTTGGATTGGCTAGAGCTTGTTCGTGGGCCACATCACCCGGGCCAACTGTATGTCGTCTTGTATTAGCACCATTTGCGGCCGAGTTGTTGGCACTCAAGTGGTTTTGATTGTTTACTTGTTGCTGCAAGAGAAACAATTTTTAGAAAATTTATTTTGAAAAACTATTAGGCAAAAAAGCTTCATACCTCATTCGGACGTGCTAAGCACTCCAATTCTAAATCACCGAACTTTTCCAAGTCTACCGAGACATCAGTCCATCCCAACAATCCCGCACTTGGACATGAGGCATTTGTAAGCGGACTCAGTCGATCTGCTGATTCTTGTTTCATGGGCTCCGATCTGTCCACAACGCCCGTTGTTATACTTGTTTTTCGCGACCTACAAAGAGGATACATTATTTCCGGTAAATACTTCTTTTAAGTAATTCCACACAAAAGTGAAGGACTGAATAATTAATTTTACAAAAGTTCATTTAAAATTATGCGCGTGACCATTCATTCATTGCCAACACAAAACGCCAGTTCATCTGCAACAATACCCAAAGCCAAATAGTGTAAGCCATTTTTAACAAAATGCAACCCTTTTGAAAGTTATTCCAATGACAGATGACCTTTGGCTTATTACAATTATTATTCTTCCACACACATACCAGATACACATATGTTCTCTCCATTGTTGGGGCAAAACAATAGTTTTGTCACCGGAAGAGATAGTGTCAAACCGGTCAGCGGCGGCGATGGAAACAGGCAAAGCTAGAAATAGCCAACGGCAGCAGCACACTATTATTGCTGTTCATTGGACTATATTTTCGTGGAGCATTTCAGTTGTTGTCAACAAAGACAAACACATTTTATTGATTGTTAGCAGAACATTATGGTACACACTCAAATCTAAAAGATGTGCTATGACCCAGTAACAAAATAATAATAAAACAAAAATACTCACCTAGAGTAGGCCAAGTTGGCATGATGTTGCAGTCTTTGCTGTTCTCTTCTTTTCTCTTGGAGTTTATCATTTAGGAGGTTGTATATGGCATAGATTTTATCAAAACGATTCTCATGCACCGATTGTGCAATCATATCAGCTGTTAGGCCCGGCAATTGCAACATGTGTGTCATTACCACCGAATCGAGATTTGTCGGTTCGTTGACTGATTGAGTGCGGGTGGCGTTGGAGGTTGTATCAATGTCGCCAGACCATTCACTGAGCCAGCGATGTTTGATAATTTGCTTTAAAGTGTAGCGTCGATCTGGTTCAACGACAAGCATGTTACGTATAAGACTTTCGCAATCTTAAAACAAAACAAAAAACAAACATTTGTTTATAACTTTACTTTTTACTGTGAACAAAAAAATAGAAATTAAAACAATTAAAGCACACGAAACATTAAATCTGTAGAGGTTATTGTTAAATGTTTGTACCTATAGGTAAACGGTTTAATATTTGCACTTACATACACACAAATTTTGTCAAAGGAAAAATGAAAACGTTATTGCGTGCGTTCCGGTGCTTGTTAGATATGCTATCTAGTAATCCCGAAAATTTCGAGATAACTTTAGTTGTTTTTGTATCAGCGATCATTACCTGTTTCTAAAGCAAAAAATCTTCTTATCTTAACTTTTTTTTTGTGTTGAACGATAATGGTTTACTTCTTCATATATGTATGATAACTTTGTCCCAGAACAAAATTGGCAAATTTTCATGAAATTGAAGCAAATTCCCGAAAAAGTGTGGAACATGAGCCAACTTTCGGCAATAGTTTTTTGCCATAAAGGTAAATTATTTTAATTTGAATCTATCTAACATCAGAACTTCATCAACTTGGCATTTGGACAAAAGATATCAAGAAGGGGAAATGTTTTACTTTCTCGTGAGTGCTCTCATATTTTCAAAACCAACAAATTTTTGTGAAATAAATTTTGTTCCATAGATTTTTGGGCAAAATTTGGCAGTCACCTAAATTTTGATGAAAATCTCTAAGCAAATTGCCCAAAAAAGTATGGAACGGTTTGGTGGCAATTAGGTGACGTTTACAACATATTTTTAATATTAAACTATGGGCTTTTGACAAATTCTTGTCTTTTTTCGTTTGGATTTGACTGGAATATATTTATTTTTGTCAAACATTTGTTGCATTTTACCAACAGAAACTAAAAGAAAATACATTGAAGAATCCAGGGGAAAAACGGTTTTAGTGGATTGACTTGACTTAGAATGATTCGAAGAAAAATGAGATTGAAAGTTTATTACTAAGGAAAATTAATGAAAGTAACACATATATTAATTATACAAACATAAATTGATTTAAAACTCTTTCAATTTGTTTGCCTTATACGCCAACATGAATCAAAAGGAGATTCGATGTTAAAGCTTAAAGCCAAAATTTAGAATATTTCATTTTTTTTTTTTTTGAAAATTTATTTTGGAAGAACCTGAAAAGATAATTGGAAGCCGGATTTTGTTTTTTATTCAAACATTTCAGATTCTTAAAATATTAGTTTGAAAATAAAATAATTTTTACAAACGTAACATTTGACCGTTTTTGAAATAGAATTAGTTTTGTAAGGACTTCAACCCGAAGTACATATTTATAATATCAGATTATTTATTTTTTGTCAATTTTTAATCTGACATGTCGGATGGTCTATGCACAAATTTTTTTTATTTTAATATCGTTTTGATCAATTTTTGGAGCAAGAACCAATACTTTTGAAAAAGATCCTCCCCAGAGAGAGCTTTACTAGTTTAGGTTACAAGGGGTGATAATACGGCGAGCCGCATCATCTCACTCGGATATCTTTGGATCCACTACTATACTACAGAAGATACTACTAATACAAATTTACAAGATGTCATCATTAGTTTAGTTTTTTTTTTTTTTTTAAGTGAGCTGGAGCCGTTTTTCCGTCGGACCCTTCATTTATTAAAAAGCAAACAAAAATGAATCTTTTGATCTTGTGTTCTTTTATTTATCTGCTTTTTCTTTGTTCGGTAAAATTTAGGCTTTTTCGTTGTTTTCAACTTGCATAGCAGATCTTTTATTCAACAAATTACATTGAAAAACGCTAATAACGTTACATAATAAACAGTTCTTCTACTTTTTAAACGCCGCCAAGAAAAATGCCGCAGATCTTTTTGGAATTCAATTTAAAAGGTTTAAATCGAATTAAGATAATTTTAAAAGATTAAAAAGGGCATTTAAGGTTAATTCAAGCAAATAATGCAAAATGGTCTCTTACAAAAAATGTTGTTTTCCAACTTTCTACATTTGTTTATTTCTTTACAAGATACAAGTGATACAGAGTTTGTAATCCATTTTTTTTTTTTTCAAAAACTATTTAGATAAGCAAAAGATAAATTCAGACTAATATTGTTATGTTTATTAATTTATAAATGGATAAAACCAGTTCAAAAACCAAACAGAGCACCACGTGTATGTTAAAACTGTGTCATGAGGTTGACAGTCACACTGTTTAATTTTGAATTCAAAAATATTTGTTATAACTTTTAATACGAATATGGGTCACAATAGATATTTAGGTGCAATAACCCCAATATGTTATTTATTTGGAATTTAATCACACTTTTTCGTTTAATTTTTATTTTTATTTACAAATATAAGATCGATACAGTTTTTAATAAATTGAAGATCATATGTTTTTAAGCAAACGTTTTGACTCTTTTGACACCCTTGCTCTACCTACATCAAAAAGTAGGCCCAGCAAATGTTAGTGCTTATGGCTTAGGTTGCTATGGATACGTTATCTGTCCGGCGTTTGTATTCACATTAACACATTTTCTTTATTAAGTACCTTCCACGTTTAAAATTTTTTCTGTCGTCAGCTCTGAAAAACGCAGAGCTTGAACAAAATCAAATTAATTTGAACGATCTGTTTTGGTGAACTCTTTCCTGTATATTCTGACGAATTGACGGCTTTAAAAGCGTGAAACCTAAGTGCAACGACTCCTTTAATGGAGTCTGAATTTGTTTCTGAATAAGTAAAACTTGAGTGAAAACCCAAATACAAGAAGAGAAATGGAAAAAAAAGTCCCAAAGCTGAGGAAGATCAAACTTTTACTTGGAAACTTCAATTAAGAACGTTTCACAGACTGTATCAACATAAGTAGGAAAAACCTCAGAATAATAATGAGCCTCCCCACTGGCTTCTGTAAACTAAGAAGACACTTCAGAATTCATGGTCTAGTAAATAGTGCCATATGCAGATTCTGTTGCATTTAGGAGAAAACGTCATACTGCTATGCTATTTGTATTTCTGAGATTTGTATATATAAATTTGGAAAGATTTGTAAGATGAACAATGTCATCCATCTCTAGGTAAGGGCATTATATTAGGTCGCAGTGCAATAACTCCCAACATATAAATCATTCATTGATTAGTCAGCAGGTCCTACATTTTGTTATCGAGTCTATCCAGTTTAGGTAAAAGGCATTTTATTGTGGAAAGTGTTAATATTTGAGACTCTAACATTCTATTGACCAGTGTAGTCCTAAATTTAATAATATTTATAATATTTAGTGATTACTCAATGTGCTAGTGTCAGCTTTCATAAAGAACACGATATTTGCCATATGTAAGGTAAGCGAATGTATTTGTGTTTTAATTGTTTTTCTGTGTACTCCCCTAAAGCTGATGTCATCTCTTTAAAAGTGGAATATCTGTTATTACCTACATAATGACCTCACACAGAAGATAATTAAATAAATACTTATAATGCTTTGCATGTGTTTTTAGGTGAAATATAACACATTTAATCTTACCTTGCGACATGAAGTATGGAATCCTGAACTTTCCCAGAACTACTTTACTTTTCAAGTCTAGAAGTGTTTTGCCATCGAAAGGCAATGCCCCACACACCAGAGCATAAAGCACCACCCCCAAACTCCAAATATCTGCCTTAGGTCCATCATATTCAAGACCCTGGAATACTTCTGGGGCAGCATACGGCGGTGAACCACACCAGGTTTTCAGTGGTGTTCCTTCATTATATTTATTACTGAATCCAAAGTCAGCAAGCTACACAAAATTAAAAAAAAAAAGTTTAATATTTAAAAACACAAACACTAAGTAATTAAGATTACCTTTATATTCATGTCTTTATCTAGCAGGACATTCTCTGCTTTGAGATCACGATGTACCACTCCATTGGAGTGGCAATATTGCACAGCAGACACTAATTGGGTAAATACCCTTGCTGCCTCCGGTTCTTTCATTCGACCTTTTTCTACTAAATGATCGAAAATCTCACCTCCCGACGCATGTTCTAATATCAGATAGATCATGGTCTGAGATTCCATAACTTCGTACAAACGTGTGATGTGCGGATGATGCATTTCTTTGAGTATTGCGATTTCACGAAATGTTTTCGCCAAATATTCCTCGTTCAAACATGTCTTGTCGATTATTTTTATTGCCACCTGGAAAGTAAAAACAAAAACAAAATATTAGTTATGACTTTGCAATATTATCACGTGCAATATCAATTAAAAATGAAGTAGGTAGTTAAGAATATTATAATAAAATTCAGCAATGAACCGTTTTGTTTTTGATAATTTATTTTCAATTCAATTTTTGATTCACGTATTTTGAGCAACATCGACCGACTCGAACTGGTTTTGAGAGCTATGACGATGCTGTAATGATGATATAAAAATGCAAGTGACCTTTTTAGGAAGGCAAATTTTATAAATTCTTATGAAGTCTCCAATTTGTTTCAAATAAATTACCAGAAAGACAGAAGGTATCGTAATAGTTTATCGGAGTTCAAAGACATTTGGTGCGAAAAAAAATTGTTCAAGTCTGTACGGAGAAATCAATGACGATTGTCGTCATTGATTAAGGTGTTTTCGTTTTGTTTTTAAGATTTGCATATTGAGTCATTTTGCCTACGTCAGTTTGTTGCTAATTTTCAGGTTTTATTTGCGTACTTCATTCAATACAGACTTATTTTAAAATTAATTTTAATCGATATTTGGGAGTGATTAATGATTAATATAATAGACAGGCAGGCGCTGGCGTAGTTAATTGTTCGGTTTTAAAGGAAGTTTAAGAAAAAAGCTTACGAAATATAAATTTACAATGTAAGGTATCGAAATATTAATATGAACATTTTAAGATTACCCTGTATGCCTGTTTAATGTATTTATGTTTATCATCATAGGTTTTAGGTTTGGGTCTATTTTGTTTGCATTTTTCCCTAAAATATTCGTATTTTCAAGGTTTTGCCCATACACGGACAATTACGAAATCTATTTCGCGGGTTTGCATTTGTTTGAAAATTGTCATTTGACTCGAAATCTCAACTAAGTTTTACCATTCCAAAGCCAACAGGCTCGTTTCATTCCTTGCGTACGTTTCAATTGTCCCAGTACGCAATGGACCAAAGACTGTTAAGTGCCTCGATAAAATTAGTAGAGAAACTGTGGAAATTAATCAAAATACAACCGTAAATTGCAACACATTAGGGGCGCCAATTCAGGCACGTGTGTCGAAGCCAATGTTTTGGAGGTCAACTCATCGAAATACAGTCTACCAGTCTAAAATGAATCGCATTCCAGGTCTTTTTAATCGTTACCATGTTACTAGGGTGTAATTCACCTAAAATAATATGAACGCTAATTGAAAATGTGTTTATTTTTTATGAAGAGTTTTCATTGAATTTTTTATTACGCTATATTTTTCCATTTACCTAAATATGTTATTTAAATGTAATTTTTTCCGATGAAAAAAAATGATAATCCTGATAAATTGTTCAAGAGAATTCTGTTGTGAAAGGAGTAGGCAATCTGTTTTTTATTAGTGTTTACTTATCCCCCATTCCAACGTAATACATATTTGTACTTGGTAAACTGATAGAGTTCTATGACTATTTGATAACTTATTTTGGCACAATTTTATCTATGTACACTTTATCGTTGACAACTTGTCACCACTTCACAAAATTGTAAAAACATTCTAAAACATCTTCCCTATTTATAAATTATTTGTATGTTCGGGCTAATCTCAGAAAGGAGATTTTTCAAAGCCTTTTTATACGAGTATGTACATTTATTTTCAAAATTTTGATATTTATGGGTGAAACTTTAAGAGTGAAAGTTATTAAAACCAAAAAGAAAAATACTCCAATTTTAAGAATTTTTTGCTTGAAGGTGACAGAACGTTATTTTTCAAAATTATAGTATTGATAGGGTGAAGTGGGATAAGCTCAACAAAATGGTATCCTTGTAGCCTTTGGAATAAGATGAGAACGTAAACATGGTAGCAGATAAACACACACAGTCGGTGCTAAGCATCTGGAAGGAACACTTTTTTAAACTGCTAAACGGCGAAGATAGTCAACATTCCACTGCTGAAAACATTCCATCTCACTTGAAAGATGATGCTCAACTTTTCCGTCCACCCGAACTTGATGAAGTGTGGTTAGCGATTTCCAAATTTAAATCGTACAATCTTGTCAAAAGCTATTTCTTCTGGATTAGAATGCATTTGAGTAGTGAGACCCTCTCTGATAGAACCAAGGAGACTTTGTATCATACCTGTCCTAATGTACGAAACAGAAGCATGGACCATGAAAGAAACTAATGAAAGTTTGCTTGGATGCTTTAAGAGGATGATTCTTCTAGTGATTTCTGGTCCTGTATGTATCAAATGAGTCTACTACAGCGGCTTAGATGGCTGGTACACGTGGAGTGTATGGATATGAACTATGGGCAGCAACGCACCAGCCCGACAAATCTTCAAATCTAACCCTTATGGTTAACGAAGCAGATGAAGACTCCGCAACAGATTGCGCATACTAGTGGAAAACGATCTCAAATAACTTGCTGAGCTTAACTAGGGACCAAGCTGGCTTGGAGGCTTATTGTCAGGGGCCGTCCATCAGGGGCTGTGAGCGTCATCATAAGTAAAGTAACTAAATTAAACCTTTGAAAGGTTGTACTTAGAGGATGGCCTTAAGAATTAATATTTCTCAGAATATATGTAGTTATTTTTAGGGTGAAATGGGCTACAAACAAAAAAGGGTAATTGAATAAAAAAGTATGCGTTTGAAATAATTGAATTATCTAGAGGATCAAATTTAAATATGTATTTCTAGGGTAAAATAGGATTAAAAGTTAAAAAAATGATATCCGATTCGAAAGTTTCCGTTTTGTTTTTAAAGGGTTAAATTTACAGGATGGGCTAGATATTTTGAATATTAGTTTAGTTAGTTATTTTTAGAGTGAAATGGGGTGATTGCAAGGAAATTGTAGACAGTTAAAAAAATATTTTCGTGTAAAAAAAAAGTCAGGTATGTAATTGAATTTCAGGACCATTACTTTTAATTTTACTGAATTTTGATATAATTTGAGGGTGAAATGGGATACAACCAAAATTCTTTTAGTGTTTTAAAGTTTATAAATTTAAAAGATGGACTTCTTGGATCTCTTTAAGGAAAGTAATTTATAAGATAAGATATAATGCTTGCTATTTGTAAAGTGAAATGTAGCAAAAACAACAAAATAGAAGTCCCTCTTAAAAGTTCCTGTTGTCTTTGAAATATTATGTTTAGCTTAACATTTTTCAGAATATGGTTATTTATAAGGTGAAGTGGGTACCGACAAAAATGGGGCCCGATTTCAATTTTTATTTGTGTTTGATGTGGTATTAAGAGAAAGACTTGGAAGATAACATCTAGGTGTACATTTCTTCAAAAAATGTAATTTTTTAGGGTAAAATGGGATGAAAACTAAAAACATAGTATCCGAATACCAACATGCTTTTTGTGTATGAGACATACATTTTTTTGCAAAATGTAGGTAATTATAGGGTGGATTGGAGCAAAAACCCAAAATGGTATGCAATTTAATTTTTTTTTGTGTTTTAAATGTAATATTACAAGGATCACTTGAAAAAAAGTTATTTTCCAAAAGTAAGATATTACAAGGGTTAAATTGTGTACAAATAAAAACTGATACCCAATAGTAAACACTCGTTTCGTTTCAAAGATTTCAAAGGTTGCTTAGTATTTTTCAAACTAAAAAATAGTGATTTTGGACATCTAATTAAGTCAGATAGACAGTTGGGATTAAGTAAAGTTTTTTTCGTAAATTTTTTATTTAAAATCAATACCTTTATTAAAAAAAAAAACATAAAACAGAGTAACTCAAATACGAGTACACATGTCAAAAATGCATGCACTCATTTCAAAAGTAATTTCGTATCTTTTTCGATTTCTTCAATTTTCTTTTGAACTTCCTTTAAAGTCTGCTCGTTATTTTGTGTAATTTTTCCCAACATCGAGTTTATTGAAAGAATTCTGTCTCTAATCGATTGCACAGAATATTGTTTCAATCGTTCTCCATTAAATACATCGTCTCGTATTGAATTGACAAAAATCCACATGTTTTCAACTTCACGTTTGGCCGACAACTTTTCTTCTTCTAAATCTCTGGCCAACGTAATCTTTAAGTCTTCAATTTCACTAATAATGGACCGAACATCATTACCAACATCACTATCACCATCTCTATTACCATCATCTTCATTGGAACCAAAATTATCAGGATTCAATTTGACTTGGGTGCATTCGAGATATTTTTGTTGGGATTTCAAACGTGTCAGCTCGCATAAAATGGTTGTGCAGGACTTCTTTATAACTTTGTACTCATCCATTGTTTATTTTATTTATTTATTTAAGGTTATGCTGCCTCTGTTTTTGCTGGGTGGTGTGTCCCTTGTTTTGTGTTTATCGTCGTAGTTGTCGTCGCTCACTAGGGAATCAAAGTCCTTCGAATTTCAAGGAGAGAATGTGACTTGTTTTACGACTTGCCCCTTGTTTACAATACGTAATCAAACGTGTTACTAAGTCGAACTGACGTCGTCGTCCTCGCAGAAGTCGTTTAATCAATACTCCTTGGAATGTGTAGCTAGGAGCTCTCTATGTTGCAAAAGCAGGTACCTAGTTACTATACAACCACCAGCACCACCACCACAGTGGTGCTTCTTTTGGTGTCCTCTCTTGATTTTATTTTTTGGTTCGGTTTATGTATACAAAAGTACACATATCCACTTTTAGCTTTTACTGACTTGGAATATATTTGCTCCGAACAAATAACTACCCAGGGATGCAAAGGAACATTTGTATAAGTAGGACTGTAAAAGTCGAACATGCTATATATATGAAACAAGAGGGTGAGGGCTAATGTTTTTGCATAGACATTTTCGTGGTAGGCACTATTTTTTTGTTTTTGGTCGAGGACACGGTTTTATGATTGTCCTTCTTTGTAAAAGCTATTTCAATATATACACATTTATGCATTTATTTTAAGGACGGTATAGAAGCGAGGACACCAAGAAGACTGAAAATGATATTTTCATTTATGAGTTCTGAAATGGATTTTTGATGTCTATCCAGTCTATAAGGAGGAAATAGTTTTGTGAATTGGATTTTAGTGGGGATAACAAGAACTAGGTGACTGTATGCATATCTACATACATAAATGTATACATAGGTAAGGAGTGGGGGCTACGAATTCTCATTATTTTTTGGGGTTTTATAGTGATTTGAAATCTCTATTTTACATTTAAGGAAGTCATTATACGTTAGCAGTTCCATCTTAGTCCTTAAAGGAATTATAATTTAGTTTTAAGGCAATAGATAGATTTTATTCATGATTTTGGTGAAGGTGCGAGTAAATAGAAAAACCTTGGTAACGAAAATAATTTTTATATGGATTTCGAAAGCAAAGAAGAACATGTTTGTTTCAAAGAAATATGCTATAAGCTAGCAAATGTCCCTAAGTAAATTCTATCATCACTCCTTCCAAGAGTTTTGAACGTTTGATTGATATCCAATTATATCAAGATGGTCATTGCATGGTGTTGCGCCCTAAGTGTTAAGCAAGAATCTAGTGCTGAGAAAGTGTTATAGCCCAATAACTGTTACAAGTGTTAAAGCGCAGTGCAACAGTTATTGCACTACAACGCTTTTAGTGCATGAGATAAAGATTTAAGCTATAGCTAAGTATACACGATTGGAAGATCTCCCAATATTGACACATTTTTCGTAAAAAAATTTTAACCAATTTTCAATAAACCGTGTAAACATTCAATTCAATCTGCTAAAATTGATAGAAAAAAATTGTTCATTAGTGAAATACTCCGCTAAATGCAATTAAATGCTCCAAAAAGATTTGAGTCGAAAAACTTGGAATTTTTTTGAGAAAAATCGATTTTAAGTTAGCAGAACATGGCCAGGTACGGGAAATTAAATTATTATATTTTTGCACCAGATTTTCGAAAATTGTTTCAAAATTGGAGCATTTAATTGCATGTAGGGGAGCATTTATCTAATTAAAATGATTTGTGTCGAAAAATAAAAAAAGTATTTAATTTTTTTTTTGAAAATTGGGAAGGTAATTTTATTTTTTTTGTAAAAATCAAGTTTTTTCAAATTTTTTTTTGGATTCGTAGAGCATTTAAATAGCGCATAAATACAGGTCCAAACCCAATTTTCGTACGTTATGTTTAAACCATTTAGGACATTGTTCTGCTAACTTTAAATCAAGTTAGCAGAACATCGATTTTTACCAAAAGTACTTGAGCATTAAATTTAATCGTTGGGCATTTAATTAGAATTTAATACGCGCTTTATAATACCATCACAAAATATATGTTCGTCACCTTGCTCTGCTAACCTAAGAGACATGCCTAATTACCACTTAAGTGACCAGAGTGAGTAAGTGCCATAAGTAAACAAATGAACGTGTTATCGCAAAAAATGGTAAACTGAATTGCTCGAACGTGAGCAGTAATGCCAAACTCACATAATTCAGTCACAACTGATGCGGTAATTCGGTCCTGGCTTAATATTATCAACAACAAGACCCATTCTATTTTTAAATAATTCATGCATATTTTTTTTTTTAGAATACAAATTCGATCGATTTTGTGCATCGTGTACTTGAAGCAGACTGCATATACCAAAACGGTAATTTTCTTTTTTGGAAAATTTTTCATTTTTCGTCACTATATTCATTTCTTGGAGTTGCACAAAAATTATAACACTTTGATGCAGAATTTGTATTTGATAACACATTACAAACATCAATCAATGTATAAAAAAAAAATAAATTTGGTGGCACAACAGCTCGTGGAGAACCAAGGCCTAGTGACTAACAACTCTCAACCATTCCTGTGGGCGGTTTTTTTGGCATGAATGGAGGGGACCTACAATTTTTTGCCGAGTTCGAACGGCTAATGAGAAAGCACTTATTCGTGACAAGTAATACTCTTGGAGGATTTGTCAGTTCCTCGCAAGAGGCAGTACCTCGGAAAAAAACATTTCTGTTTTTAGGTGGCAGCGGCTGGGAATCGAACCCAGACCTTTGGCATGACAGTCCTACGCACTAACCATCATGCCACGAGGTACTACAATCAATGTATACAGCATTTTAAATGAAATTTTTAAAATGTAATAATAAAGTTATTTATAGGAAGTATTGAATAAATAAATTCAATAAATGTTTTTAACGTTTTAAAAGTTAATAGAAAAATTGTCATTTCAATTTTAATTTTAAAGATTAATGTTTTTTTCAGAATATTATGTGTTTTGTTCCTTTATTAACTGATCCAAGGGAAAACATTGCTAAATTTTTGTCCAACCTTGAAGCTTTTAACTGACGTATAAATTCGTTCAGGACCAAGTGTTGACCAAGTCTCTCTTAACCTTTCAGCAGCTCCGCCACCAGCACAAACTGCAGAGGAACAGTGGAAACACTGTCAACAAGCCATCAGAAGTGTCACCACGAATGTGCCGGGTTTCACTAGGCGACCACAACGAAACTTCTGTTTCGATGAACAATGCCGGCTAGCGCATCCAGCCAAGAACAAGGTCTACCAGTCTATGCTGAAAACTAGAACCAGCGGTGCTGAGAGAGCAGCCCGTGAGCTCTACTGGCAAAAACGAAAGGAGGAACGCCGATTTATCAGGAGGAACCAGAGGGAGCACGCGAAGCGTGCGGTTGAGTCTACTGTGGCCTGTAGCGGTAGGGGGGATTTTCGAAAGTACTACCGATGGGTACGGCAATCTACCCAGGGATAAAAGGCAAGAACGGAAGCCTGCCAGGACTAGAGTGGGTATATGGTGGTAGAGACACAGTCGGTGCTGAAGTTCTGGACACAACACTTTTCTAGACTATTCTATTACTATTTTCCGGTCTATTCAATAGCCATTATGGGCCAACATCTATTTAATGAAGTTGTTATCAGAAGCCCTACATCACAAATTTAAAACATAAACAGCTTAAATGTTAGAAAAAAAATATTTCACACATATTTCAAATAATTTTTCACTAAGCCCCTATTTAACGTTGCGACATGGGTCGGGTAGAAGTATATTGAACCATTTTAACAAGCCCACAACAAAAACAAACCCCTATTATTGCTGCCAACGAAGCTCGTACGTACATTTTGAATGCTAAATCAGACTTCATTCTCGTTTCTTAAGTACATTACTAAGCGGTGGGGTTGTGGTGAAAGATGCGTGTGAACACACTTATCCAGACCCAGTCTAAAATCAAGAAGACGGAACTTTTGTGCAATTTTGCTTACTCGTATAAAGAAAACATCATCATTTTTATTCAAAACAACTCTTTAAACAAACATTAGATGAGAAGAGAACAGCAAAATAAAACATACAAAAACAACACTTATGTATATCAACTAATCATCCGGCTAAATTAGAAAATCTGATTTGTGAGTCTAATTTTTTTAATCAACGTCCACGGCCAATGTAGTAGTGTTTTATGCCACACATTTGTTGTAGAAAGTATGCAAAAGTACGTATAGTTTCTTACTCTTAACTAACCGCAAAATACCGGACATACATGCATATATTTTTTTTTGTTTTGCCACACAATTATCATGCTTGTATGTGTACCTATAGCAACATTTTATTTGTATTTTTTTTAATAAACAAACATCTTCTATCTAACTACTATAAATGAAAATTTAATTCTATTACTCGTATGCACTGCATGACAGTTGTTGTATCCCCTATCTCTAGCAGACTTTAACCATTTCCCTACCAACCACTATTGCCCAGCTTTTTTTTGCGATACAAGTATGTAAAGCTAGAATGAGGGTTAGTTATGGATTTGTAAAAAAAAAATAAAATTAAAATAAATTTTTAAAAATATATATGTATATCGCGTTGAAGAACTTTGAAAAAACACTGATTTTAGTTTGAAGCATTGTTAAATTGGTAAAAGCTTTGAAGCTTAAGGAGAATTTACAGTGTTCTCCGCTGGTTTTTCGGTCAATTAGCCAAAAAATTTGCATGTTTTTGCAGAAAAATCAAAACTAATAAATAATAGAAAAGGGATATTTTCGAAGTGAGATTTTTGTTTGTTTTTGCAAAGCTTTCTTTTCAACCAAATATCAAAACAAAAGTAAGTTTTTTTATTGAAAATAAGGCTTTCCAAATATTCCCGTTTAAAGAAAAATAACAGTTTTTTTGCAGAAATTTTTAGTAACAATGTTTTAGACATTCACTAAGGCAATTAATGGCAAGTGCAGTGAACACAGTGAACCGAGTAGAGCAAGCCAGGTAGACAAAATTCATGGCTGAGTTAACCTTTGGAAGCAGGATAATTTTATAAAATAATAGTCACACATTAAAAGTCTCATCAATTTTAAACTCTAATTTCAATCTTTGTACCGATGTTTATATGTACGTGGCCAATTATTTAGGTAAAAAATCAGTCAGTCAATTTAGTAAAAAATAGGCTTGTTCGTTGAGCCCTGAAGTCACCCCAAGGTCGCTCCAAAGCGTTTTTTGAAAAACCTGAACTAACCGTGACGAGCATCGGGTCGCCCTGAACTCGGCCTGAAGTAGAACTAGGTTTTTTGCTGGGTCGAGTTTAGTTTACGAATAAAACATCAAAGTGGTAGCAGCTCAGAAGCATTTTTTTGTTGTGGATTCACGTGGTGCACTTGATTCTTTTGTTTTTAAAGTGGAGAATCAAGGAATACAAAAATTTACTTAAATAATAACAAATAGAAATAGTCCTATGTCCTGCAAGAAAATTTCGAGGCATATCCCTGATAAACGTTGCATACTATCTAACGTACTGTGTGAGCGTCCAAAGCCGTTATGCCACAATATAATCGGCAAGTTCCAGTGTGACGCTTTCGGCCAGTCAGATCAACCATCGACCAATTATTCAGTCTCAGACCAATCCTGGAAAAGACCATCGAATTTCAAGTCAAGACTCATCGACTATGATACCATTAAGCATTCAACGTTAGGAGCTTTATATGGCGATGGCTGAACTTGGGATCCCAGGAAAACTGATTCGGATGTGTCGCGTGACATTGGAAAATACACAACGCATTGTTAAACTAGGAAAAAGCTCATTCGAACTATTCCAAACATCTCGTCATGTGATTTTTTTTTTAATCTCGTTCTAGGGCAAATATTGCGCAGAAAATCAAAACACGTCGACTAAATTGGCTCGGCCACATCAATGCAGTTAACACTGAAGTCACTGTTTTCAAAATGTCTTACTTCTAGAGTATATCGATGATATTGACATCATTTGTGGCTTCCAACAGGGAGTTATAGAGGCCTTAACGGCAGCTAGTACGCCTAACACTCAAAACTCGAGTGCTAATAACATTATTGATAATTGACAAACTTCAAGAAAATATATTGAAATTAACATAAAACTTAAAAAACTTTATTTTTCGATCATTGAAATAACCATGTATAAATTTATTAATTAATACTGATTGCATGTCCACCCACTTTTACTCCAACATAAAGTCAGTAATCGCAAGAATACTTCAATCGCTTAAAGGCAGTCTTAAGCGTGGAGAAAAACTGAGCTACTTTTTATCATATGAGCTACTAAATATACTATTTTCTGCAGCCCTGAACGCTGCTATCGGACATTACAATAATATTTCCAGCCAGTGCTGGAAAATTAGTTGGTTGGTGGGTGGAAAAAATCGAAACGTCACATTTAGATTACGACAGATAACAACAAATAAATAAATAATCAGTCTCGCTCCCGCTCGTGCTCGCACTTATTAAGCTATTTTCTTCATTGTTTTTTAGTTTTTGTGGTGCAGTTATTTAATAAATTTTTTGTATTCTGCACTTTTGTGTAATAATTCTTTCAAACTATATATAATTTATATTCTTTCGGCTTTTTGCAGACCGCGTACATTGAACAACAAAATTTGTGTTTGCCGTTTTATTATATAATTTAAGAATAGGGGAAACTTGTAAATTTAAAATTAAACATGTTGTCGTTTAATTTTAAATTTACAAGTTGTAAAAGTATGTACAAGTATGACCAAATATCTACATGCAAACAATAAAAGATCTGTCAACCAGCTAAGACAAAACGTCATTGTTGATAACAACAACATCGAAGTTGTTAAGAAGTTTATATTCCACGGAGTAAACATTAATCTCACGAAAAACATCTTTGTGGAGATCCGACGAAGAAAATCAAAATACGTCGACTAAATTAACTCGGCCACATCAATGCTCCAGCTAAAAGTGTCTTTGAATCCCAGCCTCCAGTTTCGAGAACAATCTTGCATACAGCAATCGCAGTAGGTGTATTATTTCGACCGAACTTTCTAATGCAAGTTCTCACTGTTTCGGCAACACCAGAATCTACCTATAAAGAAACTTTTTACTGTCTACTAACGTTGTTTAAGCCTAGTTTTCAGTTTCCAAGCAACAAAAAAACAAAATTTTCAAAAAAAAATTACACCTATTTTTGGCACTAAATTGTATAATATTCAAGGCAAAAATATTCGCTTTGACCACCATTGAGTCATTAATTTACCTTAAATTAATAAACTATAGGCCTAAAAAAGGAAAATAATTATTTTTGGATGCAAAAACCATTTGCATGTAAATGATGCCTTGAGGTGAATATATATATTTTTTTAAGTGTAAACCGGCCATCCAAAAAAATATTTTACTCGCCAGTTTTTTTTGCATACAAAACAATTGGCGGTCCATTGTTTTGCATGACAATTCATGACAGCAATGGTTTTTTTTGCAAGAAACTGTAAGCCAATCATGCAAACAATTGATTTTGCATTTCGCCTCAATTATTTTTGATATGCGAGAATATGTGCAGTTTTTTTTGTAAACTAGGCTTTAAGCGTGAATCAATATCCATTTCATACCGCAGAGCAGAGCATATCAACTATCAAGAAGACAATCTTTCGTACATTTCACTCTCCAAAACCCATTTGTTTACATTGTTGTTCATTTCGTGTCGATGAATAGATGTGAATTGCAACAACAACAAGACATGTGCTGAATATATTCTATGTGAGATTTTTTCACTAATATTTTGCAAATCTAATACATCCGCTGTTCGCTTCAGCTTGTAGCCAAATCAAATTTACAACTGAGGATTGCCATCTTTATATTGTTTATATATGCCGCAGAGATACAATTACTGAGTTTCTGTCATTTTTGTAGCACATAAGAGCTGTTAGTTTCAAAATAACATTTGAGTCAAAATATAAAAATAAAACCAAGAGATGGCCCACCCCTTAACAAAATTTTAAAACCTTAGTTTGCTAAGCTGTGTGTGCGTTTTTATGTCTATTTCAAAGTGTGATATTTAATATTTTAATCAAGTTTGTAGTTTTAAGCTCACAACAAACCGAGAGGCTGATACTTAATACTTGCAATTCCAAGCCAATACCATAACATAGCCGTTGTCAACAAAAGCAAGAACATGCGACTCAATAATGCACATTTGTATTTCCTTTACAAATCATCACGAAAACAATGTAGCTTTTTCTGCGATAAAAGTAATAAACTACAGCGATGGTTCATTCTTGATATAAGAACCCCTTGCTATATCTAAGTTTTGCTCAAAAACATTCACACATTTGCTGCAAGTTCTTCCCTGGTGGCAATCAATTCTATTATCTCTGCCTATTGGTTGCATAGCATTATGCTATATCAACTTTAACGATAAGAGTATAGCCACTATCCGCACCAGACAAAAAATTGCCAGACAAATAATATTGACACAACTGCTGGAAAACTGACAAAAAAAATATTATGTTTTTGTTACTCAGCAACACACACACACAAACACACATGGCTGATTATGTTTTTGAAATTTCATAAGATAACGTTTGTTGCTGTTGTTGAAGTTAAAAAAAAAAAAAAAAAACATGGCGAATAAAACTTAATGATTCGTTAAGTTTCGCGCCGAAAATTAGGTGAACATTAAAGATCACATACGAAACGGAATTCCTCCGCCCTTGAAACTTAAAACCTAATGCAATTTATGTATGTAGGAAAACACATAAAGATATCGAGTTAAACTCAAAACCTGCCCACATTCGATAAAGCAGAGGCAGCTACATATATGAATATTATACGAATATTATTATTTTTTTTCTTATCATCATCAACTGTTTGTTGAAATGATTAAACTTAATTAGGAAAAAATTCTCGGCGCAAAGAGAGCATACAACACATATGAGAGCAAAAGCAAAAGTTTAATAGAAGAAAAATAAGATTTTATTGTGATTATATATGTGTAAGGAGGGAGCAAGATGCGATGTTTGATTGTCGATGTATGTTGGTTTTTTTTATTAAAGTCACGTGCAATTGTTAAGTGGATTGAAACTGATAAAAAATATTGCTTCATTTTGATATCAATATACCGATAGATATAGATAGGAGTAAAATAAACACAGCAATATGGGTTTTAGAAGACGACAAACAAATTATAAAATTCTACATAAATGCTACAATCAGTATTGAATGGATCGTATGACCGCATGATCGAAATGGGTGAACATTTCAAAACATCAACACTAACTAATTGAATTTATTTTACATACTAAAATAATCGCTGATTGATCAAGACTATAATGATACATATATAAATTTGGAAATAGAAATAAAATTAGTTAATTTATCTATCCAAGCTTTTTTACCATTAAAATAGGCCCCTGTGCAATTGTTCATAGCTTGAACATATTTGTTGCATCAAGAATGACATGAAAATACTTCTGGGAGATTTGAATGCCAAAATTGGTAAATCTTTAATATGACAGCCAGAAAACACAGCCTGTACGACATCACTTCCAGAAACGAAACTTATCGACTTCGCAGCTTGAAAGAACATGGTTTTGAGTACCAGTAGATTTTTGCGTCTTGATATCCACAAAAGCACTTAGCGGTTTCTACATGATCGAACCTGCAACCAAATAGATCATGTTGCTTTCGGCGGAAGGCACTCTTCAAATATAGTGGATGTACGTACGAGTACATACATACAGATCATTGACTGGATCACTACGTGTTTGGTAGCTTGGCAGCGGCGCGTGCGAATATCTATGGAAGCTCTTAGGCAAACGTCAACCATGCAGACATAATTCAATATTGAATGACTGAAAACGGAAGACTGCCATAGCCTATTCGGCCCAAGTATCCTCAGAGGTTGCAAGAAACCCTACTACTGATGAGATGGGCCTGGAAGCACTCTGGCAAGTTAACAAGAATGCTACACAAGAGGAGCTAGGATTCTAACAGGTGGAATCCCTGGTTAGACTTCGAATGAGCTCAGGTGAACAAAGCCAAAACGGAGGCCTATAGGTCGTGGCCTGTTAAGTTGGAATGAAAACCACTTGCTCAGAAAATAAATCATAAGCAGCGTCAAGTAGGAGATTCAGAGATTTTTTTGCATAAAACAGGTGCTACAGAAAAGTCAAAAAGAAAACAACAGGATTCACTAGCCTCCCTGGAGCTTGCAAAGATAAGAAAGGAAATACCATAACGGAAAAGCAGATGATGTCAAATATCTGGGGAGTCACTCCAACCGGCTGCTAAACGGCGGTGATGAAGGCTTAGATCGCGCCAACGATCGCGTCAACTCAAATGAGATCTAGGTTGCCATAGCCATCACCAGACTAAAATCAAACAATGCATCCAGTGATGCCGACGGTCTACTGGCGGACATTTTCAAGTTCGCCGGAGATGATCTACACAGGCATTCGTCACCATTCAGTCAGCAAGAACCTCTTCTTATATTTAAAAAATAACGGTTTATTCCAACTGTCAACTACTATAACCCTTAGCTTAATGTCACATTTAATTAATGCAACCAGAAAAAATATCAATGCAATTAAAACTTACTTTAAACTAGTTTAAATTTTTTGAGTTTTTGAATTAATAAAATTTGTTTCGCTATTTTCAGTGGTCAAATATGTCAAATATTTCTTTTTGAATTCGATCATGATTATTTCTAATACGAACATTTTTAAAATAAGCACTAAAATTAGTTTTAATCCCTTGGGAACATTTCTGAATATTTGGGACCATCTTCTCTAAATTTTGTACAAATCAGTATTGGAGTTATTTTTTTATGAAAGAATATATTTTGGCTCATATTTTAGGCCACTTCAAACATAAACTTGACTGAAATTCTGACATTTAAAGTACTTTATTCAAAATTTGGAAATTTGGGACCATGTTCTAACCTTAATTGTAAAGCCCCTGTTCGAAGCTAAAAAAAATATGCGGTACCGCTGAATTTATCTTCCCCAAATCACTTAGTGTAACCAATTTCATTAATATGTATTAAGAAGTGGCGTGGGAAATGATTTTTGTCGCCAAAATTCAACAAACGGACCATACTGAGTGGCCGTTTAGGCGTTATCAATAGATATGTTTTTCAGTTAGTTTGAAAATATTATTTTAAAGAAAAGCACTTTGTCGAGACTATGACGAGACCAAAGCGATATTTAATCAAGACTAAAACAACATGACTTCAAATCATACTAAATGTCAAAAACCACATGTAAATACCACGGCGAGACCAAAGTGAGAATTCCACGACACAGATCCCCGTGTAAACGGGCACGGCGAGACCGCAACACTTTTTAAATCCATCTCTCCGTAGACTCGTACAGCTTGAAAATATACTGGGCAGTGTTACAGTACCAAGTACAAGTACGTTTTTATTCCAACTCTAATACCAGCCAGACCACGGGCTTTACCATCATTTATTTCTAGTGGTCTGAATTTAACCAAATTCCACTAGATAATATTATGATTTACAGTGGATTTGCGCTGTTTGTTTAATACGTGTCGGTAAACATCGACTAAAATTATGCGTCTTAGAAGGGTACAACGACATCTTATTGATGAGCCCAATTGTTGTACCTGGGGGAAACGCATTTGGACAGAAGGCCACTTTACCTTTAAATTGAAGTACCAAGTACATGTACTTGGAAGAAAATACTTGTTGTTTTTCAAGTACCAACTACATTAAATGGTAGTTATGTAGCCAATTTCGAAAAAGTCACATCTCTAAAAAATAAAAATTTTAAATGTTTAGGTTTAGGTCACTGTAGTCATTGTGTTAAGCTTGTTCCCTTCTTCAACCTGACCATGTAAGACTTTGTTGTTAACACCGTAGTTGTTTGTCAAACGCAATTCTATGCTTTCAGACAATCCAATTTTTTTTTTTGAAAAGTATCTGTAGTAGTGATATAAAACTTTAAAAAAAAACCACAAACAATAACAAATTAACACCGGATACTTGTTTTTATCAAGCTCTAAGCATTGCAGAAATAATATTCTCAAATACCCGCCTGATAAATGTTTTTTTATATTTTTTTTACCACCATACTTGTTCCCTTCGAAACATTTATTGTTTTTATCATTAGAAAAAATCTTATTAGGTCCGTGCAACACTGGATCTAACCAGATACGGATACATTGTGATGTTACGTTGAACCACCAGCAACAAGTTGTTTTTTTTTTTAATTAATATCAATAAATAATGAATAACAAGAAAAAAAATAGTGGAAGAAAACAACAACAAGAAGTACATAGTTGAAATAGAAATTTAAAGAAAAAAAGATTAAGCCTAATCAAATAAGAATAAAGAAAAAAACACAAAAAAACAACTGTTTATGATAAATTGTAAAATCGATGTTATTTTGTACGTACCTATTGAAATATGTATATTATGATTGCCTTAATGACGCAAAGCACAAATACTTGAAATTTTCCATAATTTATTCGCGGCTGCATATAGGATTATTAATTTATTTTATTCTCTTTAATTTACACGTGGATGTTATTTGGTCATAGAAAATACAGTAATTGTTAGAAATATTCGGAAAATATTGTTTGTATAGTACTGAAGCACTAGTTTTGTTCCTTAACAAAAAAAGAGGTTTTTTGAATTTGGATTTTTATGTTTTTTTTTCCATCGGTAACACTTTTTTTTCAATATCCAATTTTAAAGTTGATATTTCTTAATTTGGTTTTCCATTTTACCATGAATACACTTATGCAGAAAAATACTTACAGATTGTGCAAATTTATTTCAAAAACCGTGGTAAAGCTTGAAAAACTTAACATTTGCCGTTTCAAGTTGACGCATTTCGGGTGAAAAACATCCGTGCCTTTAAACCCACAAAAAAAACTGTGTTCCGTTGTGTTTAGAGGCTTGTTAAATTGCCACATAATTTCAAAAATAATGCTAAACTGAACGTAACAGCCAATAGGGAGCTCTATACAGATCCATGCTAACTCAATAGTGCTTCAAGTTAATGAATTTAATATGGAAGATCTGTGAATAATAAAGAAGGCGCAACAAGTCACACATCGCACGTCACAATCCATTTATTAAAGCAAACATTTTAAGAGAGCATATAGTTGCTCGTATAACGAATCTGTTAATTGGCCTCCAAGATCGCGTAATTTAACACCTTCGGAATATAATATTCAAGATACATACAAACTCACTTATAGTAATCGAAGAATCAGAGCCAGGAGACAAAATGGAAGCTATTCTTGAAAGTGATCATAAATTTTATTTAAAAAAAAATATTTTCTTCTTCCGAACAGCTAGGAAATTTTTAATTTTAAATTGGTTTGTAAATAATAGAAATTATTTGAACAACTTCGAACAAAAACAGGCAAATTTCAAAACAAAACATTTTAAAACGGTAAACAAAAACAAATATTTAATGAATATGTGTCACAATTTTGATAGCTCTGTTTGGTTACTTTATCGGGCAACTGGTCTAAGCTGTTATACCTAAAAGAAAATTTTCTTACACAATTGGTTTGTTCAGGTTCTTTCTGGGCTAAATTTGACAGTCTGTCAGAATTTGAGGAATGGAGATGCAATTCTCTCAGAGAGAAGTAAAATTGTACAAAAGTACAAGAACGCGCAGAACCAAAATTTGTACCACGTTCTGACCATGAACAAAAAGTAAACAAAAAACCGCATACAAAATCAAGAAAACAAACCCACACAAACTAAGCATTCCAGAAATAAAATAAATTAAATACACTTACAACAAAATTTCCTTATTATTAAAAAATAATTTGTTCGTTATGAAATATCAGTTTTTTCTAAATAAAAAGCACTTCACAATAAACAAAAACACGAAA
The DNA here is from genome assembly GCA_946251815.1 of Dasysyrphus albostriatus. Taxonomy (NCBI): domain Eukaryota; kingdom Metazoa; phylum Arthropoda; class Insecta; order Diptera; family Syrphidae; genus Dasysyrphus; species Dasysyrphus albostriatus. The sequence continues at coordinate 58,605,062 of OX276337.1, forward strand.
TTCACTATTAAGTTACATTTTTTTGTTTTAAAAATTGATCAATAAATTTATTTAATACAAGAAAAAGAACAGATAAGAAAAAAAGCACTTTTCCAAAAAAAAAACTAAATTAAAAGTAAACAACAGCAATTTTGTTTTGTGTTGTTGTTCTCAGCTCAGAACAAAAAACTGACAATTTCTGCCCAAAGAAATTTCTTGGGCAGAATTTGGCAAAAATTGTCAGGAATCTCTCTCGCTAGCGTTCTCTTCTGCCCAAAACTACACAATTTTTGAGTACGCGAACAGCTTTGGACTAAATTTGGTAGATTTGGGTAGAATTTGGTAGTTTTGTGGACTACACGAACAGACCTACAATTTCATTCACATTGGGGTAGTTCGAGGCGTTTATTAAGTTGCGTTTATACATGGGAATATATTTATAAGCATACCGATTATGAAACTCGCAGTACCGATTCGCAATGCAAAGATCTCTATAATATCGACTCATTTGTCGTGAAGAGGAAAAAGTACACTGTACTGTGATTCGCAGCGAATCTAGGATTGCAAAATCCATAATCCATAATCGCCATATATTCCAAACACACAGAAAAAAACAAAGGAGACAACAGAAACAGAAACAAAATCTGCACGAAATTAGGTTGGAAATTAAGTCAAAACCTTATGAACACACCCAATTGGCCACAGTTTAAAGAGCTCTGAAAAGGTTTTGTATAGAAAAGTCAAAAGATCAATAGAAGTGGAAAGAAAAAAATAACAACAAAAAAGATTAGCAGGTAGTTGAAATTCAAAAGTGAAATGAGTTGTCAAACGAAATTACTAAGTTTCAAATGAAAACAGACAACAAATTTAAGAATTTTCAATATAGTGGGGCTGTTAGTGAGACCAACCTGTCATTTAGACCTGATCTTCCTTAAAAGTCACTTAAAACTTAAGAGCAGTTTAAAAATTAAAGCCAATATCCGACAAGATGTAGTCGAGATAACCACCCAGATTTGCGAAAAAAAATTTAAACAATTACTTTCAACGAGTCAACTGCTGCAGAAAAACGAGAGACGCATATTTGCCTTAAATAATTTTCGGTAATTAATGTACATAAGACACCAAATATTTGAACAATAAAACAAAAATAAGATAACATTGCATTTTATCTTTAATCAAAGTAAGGAAGCTCAAATTGGATCAACCTTTATATGCTTTGACATCCATTGGCCTTAAAGGTCATTAAAGTTTACAACATTAATGTTTAATTTTGTAAATAAGCGGTCATATGAAATGATAAGAGAAAATGGGGACAGACAACTGACTATAAAATTTTATTGAACTATTAAAATGTCTGAGTATCTACTTTTGCAAACATAAGCAAATTTTTGTTATGGCTTTTAGACATTAGCTTATAATATTTTCTAATGTGTAGTTGAGTTGGGCATTTATACTCAACAACAATGAAGAAACCAAAAGGATGGGAAGAAACTTATTCACTTTTTTTAAGAGATGTGTTGAAAAAGTATTCAAATTGAATAAGAACTGTAAATAAATGGTTGTAATGTAGGCCCAATTGAAGTAGAGTTCAGTTAGATAAGAACTACAAAAAAAGATAGTCAGTCGTATTTATAGACTTAGTCTACCTTTATACAGCCATCTAACTCCAAACAGTTATTAATAAACTTTGTGTTTTCTGTTGTCCCAAAGTTGTCTTACTTGGACATTGGCATCGGCGAAACTTCAGTTCAAGGTACTGGGTAATTGACTGGTACTTCCTTGAAAGTTTACAAGCCTTGGACCTTGTATTAAGAAAGAAAGAAATGCAGTTAGTTATGCGTTTTTCATCGGCGAATATTAACTTGTGGATTTTGATTTTTGAGTCATTTTGTGCAATATACAGTTAAACCCATTTTTGATTTATTTTTAGCGAAAATGGTAAAAGGTTGACCTTTTCCATCGATTTTTTTTTGTGAAAAACTCAACCATTGAGAGATATTTATGAAAATAAAATATAAATCTCAACTGATAACCGAAATTTTGATTTTTTTTTTTTTCAAATAAATCTCAAACCGAAATCTTTTTAAATGAATGTAGTAACTCTCAGAGAGAAACCGATTGAAAGTAAAGGTTGACAGTTTTTTCTGATCTTTGGTCGTAATCTAAATGTGACGTTTCGATTTTTTCCATCCACCAACCAACCAATTTTCCAGCACTGACAGGAAAGATAACGAACGCTGATACCATGTTTGCATGAATCGAAATTTCGACCCAGGTGTATGGGAATTCTAGATCGAAATATTGAATTCAAATGGAATTGAAGTGAAAGTTTTGCTTTCATTGTGTGGGTGCGATATTGTTAGTAAAAATTAATTTCGACCACAAATAACAAACAACTAAAAAAAAACAAAGAAACAACAAAGAAAACTAAATACACAATTACGCACGCACAGCAACAAGCATCTGAAATCTCGATTCTTTAATCCTTTGATCTAGGTTTATGCATTTTATTGATTCGATCCAGCTCACCGAGCTACAGGTCTACATGGACCTAGCTACTGATCTAATTCGGATTTAATTCTCCATGTAAACGAATTATCAGTTTTTCTCTAGACAGCTTTTATTGACAAATAATGTTATTAGCACTCGAGTTTCGAGGGCTGGACATACTAGTATTTATAACTGTGTGAATAATTCTGACAGTACCTGTATAATATATTACGAAATAAAGCAAAAATCTTAGATATGTGGTTGCCTTGCAGACGCACTTGTATTTACATACAAAACCTTTTGAGTACACAAATTCAAGTATTTCGTTGTATATTTGCATGTATGCCATGATTCATCTCAAATATTTGGCCTGAAGACATTTTTCTGTTATGTGACCTTAGGAGACGTGTGTACATACATATATATCTTCAGTTTCACATCAATGCTATTTGTCTGTATTTGGATAATGTTAGAGAAACAGTTTGAGTTTTTTTTTTTAATTTGTGGGTTATGGTATTATTGTCCTTGTCACTGTTGTTGAGGTGTCTTTCTTTAACTTACCAAAAGTCAAGGTAGAAATATGTATGTTGATACAAAATTATAATTGAAATATGACAAGTATCTTGCGGTTGAAGTAACTGACTTTAAATCAAAGGTTTCTTAACTATTTTTGTTTTAGATACCTAACTTAAGAAAAATGTGTCTACCTTTATCTAAAATGCCATTTCTTATTCGGTCAACCTTTTTCTTTTTTGTGGAGTCAAACACACAAAAGCGCAGTTTAAAAGCAGTTTAAAAATAAGTCGGATGACTAAATTTTTTCTTTCATTTTCGTGTTTCTACCTATAACTAACTTCAATTCACTAAATGACCTGTTTTGTCCAAAAGTTACTAAATTTTTTTATTAAAAAATAGCAGAAAGAAATTTTGGGTCTAACTATGTTCCAGTGAAATCGTGTATGACCATAATTCAATTCTCGACATATTTCTCACAGATGACGCTAATAACGTGTCAAATATGCCTTCACCTTTATGTTTTCACGCAGGTCTGTCCCAATATATCTGAATGAACACTATCAGTAACTACTGTCAGAAAGTAAAACAAAAATATTTATAAGGCTAACGTTAAGTCGCATGAATTTTTTAATTTCAAGCATCCATCAAAATCTATTAAAGAGTGATACTCCGAAGTAAAACAAAATTGACAACACAAAGTCTGCCTTTATATACCTACTTTCATGTTTTGGTTTATTTATCAAGTTTATTTTTTTGCAAACAATACAAAAATGTTGAGGGCACGTGTAGTGTTGATAAACAAATGTACATGTATTTTATTCAACAACAAATACAAACAAAATTAATTTACAACATAATTATACCCTCGCGACTGTTAAATCTTTACATTTAATTTATTATTATTGTTGTCCAAAAAAAAAAAAAAAAACAACACAAAGTTTAAACAATGCAGTGTGAAAGTCTTCGTAAAATTTCAAAATGCTTATCTTAGAATTTGCTTATTATAAACAACAAATATGCAGTGTCTAGCCAACTAGATTAGAAGCGTGTGAATGTTAGGATTTTACATTTTAGTAGGTATATAAATATGTAAGTTGAAATCACGGGGTTGGCATAGAAAAAAAAAATAAATTTAGCATATAAAACGGCAAAATTGTAAATAAATCTATCAATTGAATTCATCGATAAGGCACTCGTTTATCAATGTTTACTCCTCCCAATCACCTGACAGCAACATTGTTGTTACAAACTCGAAACTTTTGAAGTGAACAGATGGCCCTTTGTCGTGTTAAACCTGCTCTACTAAGCAAGTATGTATTTGTATTGGTTTCATAAAAAAACAATTTGCTGTTTTATTTTACTTAACTTACTAAAACGTCTGTTTAAAAGTGAATAGTTACGCAGTATGTAGATTTACAAATGTTCTTTTTAACGTTGCGCAAATCATTATTCATTAAACATTTTCCGACGCATTTTTGTTACAATGACCTTACACAAAAGAGAAATCTATTACGTTTAGATGTCAAACTGCAATATCCTTTTGTAGCCCCTATTCAACCTCTTAACACATTTAGCTTAAAATGGCTCATTCAAAGTCACATAACTTTTATATATTTTTTTTTTTTTTATCCGATGGAAATCTGTAAAAAGACACTCGGTAAGAATCGGTACTGAGTAGTGTGGGACTCTTACCGCACAAAAACCACCAGTGAATCAGGACCAGGGTAGGCATGTTTTGAATAAGTTCAATAGCTCAATTAAGGAATGTTTGTAGCCCAAAATCGGAGCTGAAAAAGTAGCCCAAATAGTAGACGAATAACAATAAAAAATAACTTCATAACTTCAATTTAATTTTATTTAAATTTATAAATTATAAATTTTATTAAAAAAAAAAAAACAAAAGACCAGAGTTGCCATGTCTTGAACAAGTTTGACACCCTTAATTAGAAATGTTTGCAGTCTAAAATCGGAGCCGAAAATGTAGCCCAAATAAAAAATATTCTCATATTTTAAAAAACAGCACTTAAAAGAGAGAAGAATTTAAATGAAGAAAATTATTTTATTTATGATTTATTTATACGAAAACAAAAATATAGCCCAAGATTAGATTTGGGCTATTAGTAGCCCAATTATGATTGGGCTGTTATACTGAAATTGTTGTCGGCAACTTCGGAAAAAGAAAGCTAAATTTCAGATAAATAGCCTAATCTGGCAAGTCTATTCAGGGCGAATCTATGAAAGATCGACATTTGATTTTTCTTTTTTAATTTATAAATCACTTACTTAAAAGTTATTCCAGTCATTTCAAAGTATCGGGTTGTTCAATAAGAGCGCTACAAAAGTTTTTTTTGAATAAAACAAAACCGGTATATCAATGAAATTCTTTATTCCTGTGAAAGTACGTTCGATGCCATTATGTATGGAACTCGATTTCTTTTGCATGGCCACCACGAGCACGCTTGCAGAAGTCCAGACGCTGAACCCAATTTTCGACGGTTTTTAAGCATAAATCGACCGATACTGTTGCAATTTCACGTTCGATATTCGTACGAAGTTCATCAATCGTCGCTGGCTTGTTGGCATAGACCATAGACTTGACGTAGCCCCGCAGGAAATAGTCTAGCGGCGTCAAATCGCACGACCGAGGCGGCGAGGCGACTGGACCATTTCGTGAGATAACACGTTCTCCAAACTTGGCACCGTCCTGTTGGAACCACATGTCCTTCAAGTCCATATCATCCAATTGGGCCCAAAAATTTTCGGTTATCATTGAACGGTAGCGATCCCCATTCACAGTAACGTGCCGGTCTTGATCATCACGGAAGAAGTACGGCCCAATGACGAAGCCGGCCCATAAACCGCACCAAACCGTAATTTTTTGGGGATGCAATGATGACTCATGGAGTACGTGTGGATTGCTGCCTGACCAATACCTTATATTTTGTTTATTGACGAAGCCATTCAGCCAGAAATGAGCCTCATCGCTGAAGATGATTTTTCGATGAAAATCCGAATCATTTTCAAGTTGTTGCTCAGCCCAATTCACGAACATACGACACTTCTGGTGGTCAAGCGGCTTCAGTTCTTGGGTCAATTTAATCTCGTAACGATGTAGGAGCTGTAAAACAAGTGGTGGATCGGTAATGGTTGGGGTTGCACGGCGGCATCTGGAATGAGCAGTTTGAGAACACAATTGATCGTTTTGATAACCTTGACATGATCAAAAAAAATTCCATCAGAGTGGGCAACATTTTTGGCTGTGAGAGGTCATTTCATCTTCCAGCAAGATAGTGACCTCAAAACAATTACTCGCAAATCTTCAAACAAAGATTCTTGTATAATGTGCGTAGACAACGCAAGACTCTTACGCAATTATCAGATTTAAATATTATTGAGAATTGATGGAATAATCATGAGCGTCACATCCGCAAACACTTAACTAAACCGAAAGTACAGGTTGAAAGGATCCTTCACGAAGGATGGGCAAAAGAAAGCCCACATATTATCCAAAAAGGTCTTCTGTCGATGCCTTCGAGAGTAAGTGCAGTACCCACCTGGAAAAATAATCTAGTTTTTAAAGAGGCCCTAAAAATTTTAACATTGGTGATACCAAGAGTCTAGGAAGAGTAACTATCGATTTTCTCTAGGGGCTTGCCCGTTAGATTAGGGCCTCACTAGTATTTTACAAGTTTTCCTCTTCTAAATTGCCCCTACCGAAGCATTTTCAGGGCATTGACTAAGCTTGCCAAAAACTTGCCATTTTTCCAGGCGGGTAATTAAGTCAAAAAGTTTCCCTTTCAAAGTTACTAGATTCGAATATTAAGTTGAATATTTTAGTATTTCGAGAAGTGTATACTTACTGTTGTTACCTGAATTTAAAGAAAGGTTCATATCTCGGCCATTTTTTGAAAAAAATGTTTAATTTTTAATTACATGAAAAGAGGATACAAAATCCAAAAAATATATGCCATTTGTGTTAATAAAATATGTTTATTCAATTTTTCCTGTTTGTTTATCATTTTTTTCCTGCCGTATACTTACTTTTGTGACTGAGTGTACATTAGGGTGTCCGTTATTTCCCAAAATCGTTTTTAAATAGCAGATACCCCTTAAATCAAAAAATGTATTCTAAAAAATAAATAAAAATTCGCTCGAAATATTACCAAGAGAATTTTCATAAAAAACATCATAGAAAAAACGCCGATAAATTTAATATAGAAATAGGGTCTTTTAAAGGAAGTATTAAGAAACAAAAACAAAAAAAAAATTAAAATAGCTGCAGTAATTCGAGAAAATAAAAATAAAATAAATACAAATGTGTATGGGCTTAGTGCCACTTGTAAATGACTTTTGATTAAGGGGTGTCTGCTATATAAAAAACCATTTTGGGAAATAATGGACAAGCTTGTGTAAATAGACTGGTTGATATGGAGAAGCTGCGGGCACTTGTGTTATCCCTTCAGATACTCACATGCGAAAAAAGTGAACAACTAACCGCAGTTCACCCCCTCGCTTACTACGGCTTTTGTATATTTATTGTGTGTGCGCGAGTGCATGCGACCTAGTCGTGCTTTCAATATTTGTTTTTACTATCGAAATTGAAATCACAAAATGAAAAAAAGCAACAACCTTTCGTTTTTTTTTATTTTTACGAAATGATTTACGTGTGTGTGAGAGAAAAAATAACATATCGGGTTGAGACAGCAGACATAGTATTTACCAATACTAATATAATAGAAATAATATGTTATAATAAATAATACAATTCATACAAAAATGCGAAACATTAAGTTTTTGAGAATTTTAGGGGGTTTTTTGATTGACAGTCATGTGTAAGATGATAAAACTGTTTTGTTTACATTTATCTTTAACAAGAATTCCAAATTGTTTTCGTTATTTTTTTTTTCTCCTTTCATTTATGATAAGTCAAAAAAAAACTTTGAGTAGGTTGCAACTGTAGTTGCTATCTAAAATAACCTTTAATGGCCTTTAGTCAATACAAATTGGTGTTTCATCCAGTCGGACTTATCAGTGACTAGTGAGTCCCTTTTTCGTACGTTAGCTGGCAGCTATTTGGTTAACTGTAACGATACGGCGAAAATGAAGAGTTTCACTAAAATAATCTTTAAAGTCTAAGAAATTACGGCTTGAATACAAATTATTATATCTTCTAGAAAAATGTCAATGCTCAGCGTACTCATTCCTTAAGACAATTATCACTCGACGATAAAACTGAAAATCATTATCGTTGGGGCGATAGCAATTTGACAATCAAATTTTTGCCTCGATAATCCTTAAGACGCTATCGTCAAAACGAAAGCTAAATAGGTATGTATTTTCTTGCATTGATTTTCAATCTCACTTAATGCAATTGATTTAACGTGAAGAACACTTGAAGAAGCTCATGTGCTCTTTGGTTGTACTAAAGTCCAAATTTTTTTTCTGGATAGAAACAAAAATTCCATCATTGATGCAAGTAAGTAAGCTTGATTAAATGTCAAAGGAAAAAAAGAACAAAACAAACCAGTATATGGCGAGGGATAGGAAAATTTTTGCATCGTTAGTGTTTGATTTGTTTTAATAAATCTACAAATTTAAATAAACCATTAGCATATTATTTGTTTTTTTTTTTGTATAATATATTGTTCCCTCTCTTCGAATACATTACCATTTCAAAAGAATTTAAACGAAATTCTTTCTTTCATTTTAAAATTGGATAAAGTACGCTATTGTGATTGGCATACAGATTCATAATACGAACATTTATTTTGGTAAAAATTAACACTTAAATGGAGTGGTTCTTTTGTTCGTTAGAATTGTTCAATAGTTTTTTTGTCCACTTTAATAACAAATGGCTAAGAAATCGATGATGTTTAACTTGTCAATTAAATTTTAAACTTTTTGAATGGAAAATTTATATTATTTTTATGAGTCCCTAGAAAGTTGTAACTTGATGCCAACATGCCCGCTTTGGCAAGATTTTGTGAAGTTATGTCGCGAGGGCCATGGTGGTAAAAACTTGTTGGGTAAATTTTGCTATCCCATCACATAAATAAGGATTTTTATACCGAATGCACAAAATTTATACCCGTTATAAAATCTTATGAAAAATTAAAGTGTAGAGGAATAAAATTTCAATATTCCCGAACTATAATGTGAATTTGCCCAATAGTTAGGGCCTTTGATCATATGACTGAAGACCATCGCTTGAGAAGAGGTTACCTACATATCCAGTAGGCCTTTAGGATCTTTGATTGTTTTCCTTGCTAGGCCCTTGTTCGGATTAAAATTAAACTTTATATGACCTCGTTAAAAACTAGGTTGTTTTTCCAGGCGGGTGGCTACCCCAGTTATGTAACCTTTTACCTTCAGAGGCAGCAAACAAAAATGTCTTATATATAGGATTAGATCTAGCGATTTGTTATGTATGTACATACGGGTATTTCTTTTAAGATAGAAAAACTTTTTCTACTAGCAAGGGCCTCACCAGCACTTGACAAATTTTCCTCATCTAGATGGAAAACTGTTATTTTGTTAAACACTTCAGATTCTATGTTGTAGAGAGCTTAGATCATCGGTCAACACATGCTTATAAATAATTACAAAATAAAATGCACGACTGGATCGCACGTACTTCCTCTTATGTTCAAGTTGCTTGGAATTAAGATTTTTTTTAAAATATGAAAGTAATTATAATAAAAAAAATATAAAAGAAGCATTTAAGTCGTCCTTTTAACTGTAAAAACTAGTTAAAACTTAGAGCTCAAAAACAAGTATGCTATTTGGTTACTTGAAAAAATATGAATACATATGTGCAACAAAAAATTTTAAATCGTTGGAGCGGTTTTCTTAAAAACTAAATTTTTATATATAAAAAGCTTTGGTATGCCAATTTTAAGCATGTATTAAAATACATTTTTGAACCCAGTTTCAAAAAAATTCATCAACTCATGTTTGAAATATTGAATTTTCAAAAAAAAATTTATTTTTTTTTTAAAAATTCAAAATTTATTTATTTCAAAATTTTGGTACGCAATATTACTAACATTGTAAAAGAGTTTCTGCATTTTGACTGAAATCGTTTGAGCTGTTAATGAGAAAATGGAAAATTAAAAAAACCGTTATATAGCAGGTACCATTAATAACGAATGTTGGTAAATTTTTTTTATCAAAAAGTACACCATATCTACAATAACTCACTGCCTTGTTTTAGTCAAAATCGTAAGAGCCGTTTTTGAGATAATTAAGGTTCTCATGTACGGTTGTAGAGCAAGTACCGTTATATTTGGTACTAAAAAAATTCAATTTCCCCTCTGGAGAGTTACAAAAAAAAAAAACTTAAGTTCAAAATTTGAAGAAAATTGCTTCAGTGGTTTAGGCTGTGGGTCAATATACGGACAGACAGACAGAATCGTGCCACCCATTTTTTTGGTGTTCTCGATCATCGCAATGTCATATTTGATTGTTATCTCGAAATTTTTTTTCTGCACGAGTCCAAAACTTGCCCTATAGTACCTATGTACGTATATCGCAAGTAAAACCTAGTGTACAAAATTACAAAAATCAAATACCTAATATACAAAATTATAAAATAAAAAAAAACATTTAAAGTATCTAAATAGATATATAAGACGGTCATAATGTCCAGGACATGAGTTGAAAGTGTTGATCCGTCAAAGTGCATATGGGAACCGATTTGTTTACAAAACAAGCCAAATTTTTGTTGGTTTTGATACAGTTCAGAGAAAAAAACAATAATTAAAATGATATTTGTGCCAATTACAAGCAATAAAGGAAATTGTTGTACTGCAAAATATACGATTTTATGCAATAATAATGCAAATAAAATATTTTTCATTCATTCATTTGGCACATTAACAATATCTAACAACGTTTCGTTCCTAAATATAATTGTAACAATCCTAACAATGACACATCAACAACAATTTTCGACATAACAACAATAGTTAACTATAGTTAGAAAAAGAACGCACCACAGATCTGCAAAATTGATTTACAAATAAAAAAATCGATTTTTTTTTGCCCATTGGAAAGCTTTAAGTGGAAAGAAAATCTGTTTTTTAAGCAAAAGAAAATTGCATTACATTATTCATATCATCGATTAACAGTATTTTTGTTTGGGGAGCCCCAAAGTTAAATGTGGAATATGGTCCTGTTAAAAGTAGTGAAGTTGAAATTTATACCTAATTTTAAGAACTTCCTTTGTCTTACATTTTATAAATGAAAAACGTTTTATTTGTTAAATAATGCCTTATGACGTGTTTATGTTATACCTGCGTCGTAGTCGATTAAATAGAAAATCATCCCAAAAAAATTCTTAGAATATAAAATAAATACGGAAGTTACGTCTGCACCTGCAGACATTAATTTTGCTTTGTTTCCAGTTAAATTCTATATAGCATCATATAAAAGTCTGATTATGAAATTATAAATTCATCAATTATGGAAGATTTCATTGATATAAAATATCTCGGGGAAAGTATTCCCAGAATATTTGCACTGATTTACGTCATTTTATGACAAAGGTACTCGCACTTCTTTTTCTTCTTGCATTTAACCTTTAAGAACTATGCAATCTAAGTTACACGGCAATGCTGTGACAGCACATGCAAGGTGGGAGTACATGGAATAAAATGACAAGACAAGAGATGGAAAAATACCAGAAGTACGTATAGTTTTTGGAATTGAAATCGATGTTTTTTTTTTTTTAATTTAAAGAAGCTTTAAATGGGTCCATACAAATTCACGTTCGGTTCAGATGATCTCACTTGAAATCTTCAGTGACTAGTGAGGGCTTTTGCCATACGCCAATTTTTATCAAGTTCAGTTCAGGTTACATGGATTTTTTGACAAAAATCCACTCTGGACTACTATCTAACAAGATTAGAATAGAATTAGAATAGATTATTGAAGCTAGAAGATGTTGTCCAGGACCAGGCATTGAAAGTTTTTAAGCGAATTTGTCAATCACTAGATGTGGCGATCGATTAACTTTTTAAGTTGTTTGTATGTACGTTGTACATGTACATTTTGTGCAATGCGTGATTTTAACTTAAAAATGTCTATTTTTTAATAAAATATTCTTTTTTAAAGTTCGAAGATTTAACCAAGCACCAACGACTGTAATAACTTTGCAAAATAGTTTCTTAAATCGTAAAAATAAAAATTTAACAACCGGGTCTGACAAAATTTAACTGTTTTTCATCCGAAAAGACAACCCATTTTTATTCGCCCATTATCCAAGCAACATGCGCCCTGCATAAATTTATTGAAATTTCGTTTTGTAGTTACCGCAGTTTTTTCTTATTTTCTTGCTCAAAATGATATCACTGTTTATAATTACCCTAAAAACCGCCTTATTTTAGGCGCTGATATAGTGGAATTTGGGGTTTACCACAGAAAAAACTTCGTTTCTCTAAATATTTGTCTACCTTTTCTGAAATATTCTAAACTTTTATTTAATCAAAATGCAGGGTGCACACAATTTCAAGATAATTTAAATCTTTACCCGCGGTTTTCAAATAATCTCCTCTTCAAGCATTATGTCCACAGAATTGTACAAAAATGCACAATGCGAATGCGGAGTGATTCGCAGCGAATCATTTATAATAGTACAAAATATGACAAATACACAACGCTAAACAACAACAAAAATTCGTCGTCGCTCCGCATTCGCGTTGGTTTGGGAGAGCCTTTATTCACTTTATTCACGCGAATAAAAATCGCTGTCACCAAAACCACAACATAACAAATGTGTGTATTTTAAATTTATAGCTACCATCACTTACTCGCGCGTATACAAATCGCTTTCACCGAAATAAAAAACCTAATTGAAGTTTTTTTAAAACAATTTAAAATAAATATCACAATGTCAATGCTCTAAAAATCAACAACGTATAAAATGTGATAGAAAAGTTACGATCAAAAATTAATAAAGTTGTTTAAAATTTTGCCATTTAATACCACCTCATGAACTTCAGGAAGAGTGATTTTACTTTATACACACCATTCAAACCACCCTGAGGACAGAATATAATGACAAAATAAACGATGACGCACATTTTGAAATCTTTTTTGTACAAAAGTTCTTCAGCAACCACCACCACCACCAATGGTTAAGCTCTGACGTCAAAGACTTATTAGTGATGTTGAAAGTACACAATCCCCAATTTCCGGATTTTCAAAAGTACCTGAAGGTATAAAGATAAATCAACAGCTATGTATATTCTTACCTAGTTTATCGATGCGTAATTTTAATGGCATGCAACCTGGCTACAAGAGTGGTACGGATACCAAACAACTTGAACTAAGTAAGAAAGGTGACTCTTTTTGAATTATGTTTGTAAAAGCTACTGGCGGTTACTTATTAGAAACTAGACAAAAATTGATTAAGTTTGTAAATACAATTCAAAATAGAGACTAATTATTAGAGATTAAATACAACTTTGTAGTACTTGAAATTCAAAGGTAAATATTTATATTTATATTTATTTAAAAAAAAATTGTTATTTTATAGTTAGGGTCCGTTTTTCCCCTGGACACAATTTTTGATAATTTTGTTCGTGATCGTCGGGTGAATTCCTAAACGCATATCTTACGAAAAACATGTTTAGCAAACAGTTCCCAAACGCAGACATTGAAAAGCAATACTAAGCAGAGTTTCCCAAAGCTTATACGATTTTTTTTTCATGTGCAAATGCAAAGGGGTTTGTGCAGTTGTTAAAACTTTGTTGCGCAATTCACTTGGTTTTGCGTAATCTGGCATGTTTTTTTTTTGCTTTGCAAATCTTGCGTTTAGGAATTAGGTTAACTGATAGCACTACTCCATAGATTTAATTTTTTGGTGAATATTTTCTCCATGTTCGTCATTTCCACCATAATTCCAAAAACTATAATAACAGTAATATGATTCATGATGGATCGTGGTTGCTCAGCAGTATAAAATATCTCTTAACTTAGGCCATCTGCACACGGTCCATCTCGTTATAAACACGCACTGCGATTCTATGTAGCGCACATTGGTATCAATAGATAAGTGCACTCGAGGCTAAAAGTATACATATTCATTACAGCACACAAACAGCAAGTCTCCTGAAATACATCAGTGTCGGTGTCTTAGACGACACGGTTTTTCATGTTCAAATTTCGCACGGAAAATGTGTGTAAAATGTCAAATTTATCTCAAAAATTCGTATAATGGGTTGAAAGTTATGAGTCAAAATTATGAATCCAACACCACTTCCTTAGAAGTTTCTATAATACATTCTATAAAATGTGTGGAATCTAAAATCGTATTCCGATAGAGCTCTTTGGTAGCAATAAATAACCTTACGTTTGTAGTTTTTTTGATGTATCCAAAATTCTCTACGGTTTTTCTTTTTTTGCGGAAACGAACATAATTTAATAGCAGTTAATCTTTGTCATTACTTGAACTTGCAACAAACACGTTCGCATCCATTGATATCTTTGATAAAATTAGTATAAAATAAAACAACGAATAGATTTCTATACATCATGTTGTTCGAGGATGACAAAATAGTTCATGTACAGACGAATCTTATGCACGGCTATGAACGATACGTTTCGTGTGCTTTCGTAGGTTGTATCGACTAGATTTTGTGGACTAAAAGCCATTTAAAACTATTTTGAATAAATAATTTCGATTTACTTTTAACGTGGGTTGTTCTTACATCTAAGGTGAAAAATGCAAAAAACGTAACAATTTCTAAATAATTCCCATATACATGTTTCGTAAATGGCTACCCCAATTTTGTTTGAATTTAGATTTGGACAAAATAAATTTAAAATTATACAAATAATATTGAATTTTCAATTTCAATTTATTTTTAAAACATGACTAGTCTCAACACTGTAAAATACAATATCTTATAATATTTAATACTGAGGTAATAATTTAAATTACCGCAAAAAACTTTAATTGAGTACTACTTTTACACGAAACACTTTTTCTATAGAGAAAAACAAGACAAGAAAATTCCTTCTGAAATATTTTTGACTTTTTCACACTATCCTATAACAATGCGGTAGTACTTTATAACCTACTTATGCTTAGCCATAATATAACCTTGAACTGGATCGTGCGATCTTGTCGCGTATAGTTTTTTAGGCTCTTGCCTTCTCTAGATTCTGTTAGACTTTCCGAAAGAATCCTTATCAGGCAATACATACATACATACTTACTCTCTTGAGTTTTATAAACTCATTCGATGAGATCTATTTAGCACAAAATACATACTCGTACCTACTTTAATCACAATGCCAAATCAAAAACATTGGATTGATTGCTTTGAATTAGGTTAAAGTCCAACACAAATTCTGTGATTCTTGATATAAACATGATAAATCCAAAAATTCACTTATTTCTTCTCTTTCTGTACATCGACCCAGAGCCTAAACGGGTGAACTAATTTTAATTAAATTTGGATCGTAATTTCTTGAAATAAAATTTTTATGAATATTCTTAATTTAAAGAAAATCGGTTTACTGTTCAAATCGGTGTACTGTAGATTGCAGTAAAGTGGCAGTGAAGACATAACATTTTTAAAGCTATCATGTTTCAACTTAACACCACAGATGTACCTATTTTATATTTAATCGCATTCAATTTATTTCTAGTTAATACTTCAAAGCGAAGCCAAAGTGTTTTCCAAAAATTACCTAGTTTTTGAGATAATATTTTTCATAATAGAAAATATTTTTAAGCACCAAAAATAACGGTACTTGCCCTACAACCGTAAATGAAAAGCTTATTTATCTCAAAAACGGCTTTAACGATTTTGATAAAAAAAAAATCAGTGTATTATTGTAGGCATGGTGTACTTTTTGATAAGAAAAAAATACCGAAAACCGTATTTAACTCTAAGTTTGTATGCAAAAGCTCTTTTAAAATGTTAATAATATTGAATATCAAAATTTTGAAAAAAGTAAATTTTGGATTTTTAAAAAAATATTTAATTTTTTTTTTCAAAAACGAGTTGATGAATTTTTTGAAATAAGGTTTAACAATTTATTTTAATACATACTTTGGCATACCAAAACTTTTTTAAATGTTATAAAAAAATAATAAATTTTTAACAAAACCGCTCTAACGATTTAATTTTTTTTTTCGCATATATTCAGATTTGTTCAAGTAATCAAATGGCGTACTTGTTTTTGAGCTTTAAGTTCTTTAAAGTTGTTATACAATTAAAAGAACGATTTAAATGCTTTTTTTATATTTAAATATTTTTTTTTTAATTACTTTCATATTTTAAAAGTTCTTAATTCCAAGCAACTTGAACATAAGAGCAACTACGTGCGATCCAGACGTGCATTTTACTTTTCATACAATCGTATTCAATCAAGAATCAGGATGGCGTTCTTTTTTTATCTCAAACTCTCAAAGAAGTTGTTTAAGCTAATTTAAGTAACGTAGGTCATTGCTTTTAAACATTTTTCTCTCATAATTTCATTGTTTTTACATATTATTTTGCTAAACCCTCAGCGTCTTGAACATAAGAGCAAGTACGTGCACACCAGTCGAGCATTTTATTTTATATAAAAACTACACTTCGAATTTTTAAATTAGGCTTGAGCCAATAAATGGGTGATTTCGAATACCTGCAAAAGCAAAAAATTAAAATTTTTTGTAGGTATATAAGTGTATTGTAGGATGCATGTAGCTACGTACATACATAATTTTGTTCTGAAAAGCTGCCCAAACCGTAGTTCACTTAAGTGAACATGACAATTGGTCAAATATCAAATTCAAAAAATTCCTATACCCAGATGATTTTCATTTCACTAAAGTGAAATTTGGGGGAAAAATATATCTGATAAAACTACTATTTCTCATGTTTATGACAGTAGCTTCAGTGAACGTTCGACTATTATAATTTTACTTTTAAGATCGATCTCAATTGAGATGAGATATAGGTAGATATTTGCGTAGAAAACTAAATCCAAGTTCCGCTCTAATCAATCTATCTCACACTGTGAGCTGAGGTTCCTGCCAAAGATCTTGAGATGAAATCTTGCTCATCATAGCATGCAACCTATTGCTTTCCTTTTGAGGTTTTTTTTTTTTTTAATTTACTTTATTTAATTTTTACTTTTTTGTTTTCATTTGGTATACCTATAGATGCATCTTAATTTTTACATCGCAATTTGTGCTATTTTGTTTAATTTATTTAACAAATGTTTACAAAACCATTCGAACATTGATGTTCAAGTTCATAATTCATATCAGAATAAGCATTGTGGCATTACTAAACCTAGATCTAAAGGTAATCCATCTCCACATTTACCTTGTCAGAGACTGAAGTTGAATTCATAATAATGTAGATGCCCCATTCGAAGGCCAAACCATCGTACATCGCCAATCAATACATTAAGGTCATTTTTTTTTCATAGAGAGAACATACATACATAGGAAGAGAATGAACATCAAGTGCTTTATTTTAATACAAAATCATAAAGTTAGTAGGTATAACCATTACGATCACCGGTTAAAGAATAATAAAATTGAAAAGAGAAACAATTTAAAAATAAAAAAATTACCTTCGTCTTGGTAACAATATTCGAAGCTAATTTAACTACAGCAAAATTTCCTTTGCCAATTGTTTTTTCCAGCTCATAGTATCCAACTCTGAGCAATTTATCTACAGAGATTTTGGACGTAGACGGAACTTTGTAGTTCATTGCAGTGGACGACATGATGATGCTGTGTGGTTGCTGATCCTGGTGTTTTGGAGTCGATGAAGAAAAGGGACGAGTTTTGCTCTGGACGCTTCTTCTGCTGCTGCTGCCCGGTGCTATTTACGGTTTTAGGCGGCACGCCGAATCACCTACTCCTCGTAGGTGTGAGTTTTAGCTTCGAGAGGCTTTTGCAGGGAAGAAGACAAACAGTGTTGTTCTTCTCCCACTTCTCCGGCAAACTGCATCAAGCCAACATACACTTTATATTAAAGTGTAAGGGAATGGAGGGATTTCTTTGGATGTAGGGACAACTTTTTTAATTTAGTTTTGTCGGTTTTTATTTTTTGGTTTAACTTCTCAACACAGAAAAGGTAAGAAACGCCATCTCAGATTTAACACAAAGGAGGAAGGAGCACCAAAGGGAGACCTTGTTATTTTATTATTTTTTTTTTGTAATGTGGGGGTACCTACTACAGACGATGTAAAGACTTCGACAACGACGACATCGACGACACCGACTGCGAGGCAAAAGCAAAGTCGACGAACAAACAATAAAGAAAAAAACAGAGAATACTAACTTTTACTTTTTATGTGCTTCCTTTTTAGTGTTTCTTTTTTTGTATTTTGTACTTAGTGCCTTTCGTGCACACACACCGTTTTTATGGAAAATTAATAAAATTTTACTTTTAGGCGAAGATTTTTGAACAAATTTTCATGTTTTTTAATGAGACAAACAAGACATACAAGGGGAGAGGAGATCAATTTTCTCTTTTCACTTTTTCCAATTAGAGACACACGACCAACAAATTGTTGGTAAAACTCCCCAACAACAACACACATTCGTGAAAAAAAAAAACAACTAAAAAACGACAAAACAAGATATTTTTTAACACAACCCGCTCGAGCAAGCTGCAAGGTGAGTTGTTTGACTTGCGAATATAGTAAGAGAGAAAAAATAAACAAGACAGATACAATATACAATTATATTTGCCACCAACCAACCGACCGAACGTCCGTCCGTTTGTGGGTACACCTCACCGCCCCCGTTTTTTACTTTAACTTTTTTTTCGTTTTTTTTTATTTTTCATCAAAGTTTTCAACTTTTTTCTCGTTTCCAACTGTTTTCTCCATTTTAATTCGGATGTACTGCATTAATTAAGGTTAATTTACATGAATTACTGTATTTTTCTTAACTTTTTGTTAAATTTTTATTGAAAACTTCCACCTGCCCTTCGATTTCTTTCTTTTTTGTATTTGGGGGTTTTCAAATAATCAATTACGGCGAACACTTAACAAGAGGGTTTTTCTTGTTATAGTTATTTTAATGGGTTTTTCGAATATCATATTTTTGCTAAGAAGAAAAATATTTGCAAGAGCGACTTTATTTCACACACGATACAGGAGGAAATTTCGACATTATCTGAATATCTGATTGGAACTTGGAAGTGGTAGTCGTTTTTTCATTTCTTCTTAACTCGACATCGACACTGTTTGTCACTTTACGTTTCCTTGTCAAAAAAAAAAATTGAATATAATTTATTTTTCGCTGAGATACTGCGAGTGCGACTGAATAAGGGTGACAAAAAACCACTATGCGAAGAAAATTCGGTGCTCAGTGGGAATTTTGATCTACGTCAACGAAACAACCACATGTCGAAGAGCAACAAACGGCACGACAAAGTAGAGTAGATTTATCTAAATCATCACCTCATGTATCTGTTTATCCCTTTTCTTCTTTGCAGTATGGTTGAATCCAAATGATATCATTTGCTTCTCGAAACAAGTGGTTGTACTTTTCACTCTGAGCGAATTATTGTCATTTTTTTTTCTTTCACTCTCTTGACAACTTAGCGAAAGAAGGGGCTATCAACATAGCCATGTTCAACTATTGTGCGCAACCACTCAATTTGTTTGACGTCATTGAAAGGGGAAATTAATATTTCTTGTACATTTTGAATGATGCTAAAGTTGGAAGGAGTTCTTTCTTTTTGTATTTTTGTGCAAAGTAGAATGGAGTCTGTGCGTAGAACGACGAAGAAATGAATGAGAGGTTCTGGGAATTGGAAAATTCTTTGAATGGTGCAGAAAGTGCGTTGGATTTGGTTGTGATGAGGACCGGAGTAGGTTATTGAGAGGGAAATTATTGATTTCACGTTAATTATAGTATTCTTCTAGGCGTATCATCATTCGATTTGTTGATAGTGTACTGTAAGGCTATTGCATAGGGAAGAAGATTGGGTTGCTTAAAAGAAATATTTTGTTTGTAGCTTTATTGCAAGTGCATACTTTCAGGCGTTTAGAAAAAACTCGGAATTATTCCTCGATATGCATAATGAATCTTTGAGAAATTTGAAGTCAGTGCGTGTAATAAAATGTACAGGGTGTCCGAAAAGTAATAATCAAGAATAAACCGGTAAAAGGCCAGTAGACTAGCTACATAGCATCCAAGAATCTAGTTGAGGCGATGAGAACCAAAACTCGCCATATCCATGTCAGAAAAACTCACCACAACCAAAATTAATTATTTAATAACTTGAGTGTACTTAGAAAACAATATTTTATATTTAACCATAGATTTTTAAATCTATTTCTTATGGTTGAATAAAAATATAAGCATCTACATCTGGCTGTGGCGAGTTTTTTGGCATGGATTGAATATGGAGGGCTTTGGTTCTCATCGCCTCAGTTATATTTTTATCATTTGGGCCATCAACCGATATTTAACCTAGAATTTAAAAGCAAAAACATCCGTTATATGTAGGCAAAATTTATATCATTTGTATTCTTTCTCAAAGTGCTCTCTTAATGCCCTATTACACGACGATTTGAAAGTCATAACTTTTTTCGAAATTAAATGAGTGCGAAGGTGAGATCTCGTTCGTTTTCAGGCCCTATTACACGACAGCATTTTAGTCATATTTTTCTTTTGAAATAAAATGAGTGTGAATTTGAGATCAGATGTTTTTTCCCGCTCACATTCATTGAATTTCAAAAAAAGTCGGCGTGTAAGGCACTTCGCACTGATTGAATTTCAAAAAAGTCGTGTCGTGTAATAGGGCACCTGCAAGGGTGGACTGGTGGTAAGAGGGCCTTTTGAGACTATTAGAAAAGGGCCAAAAATACAACATACAAAATTATTGAATCTATAGAGTTTAATTTTGAATTAATTTTAATTTTATTGAAATATTTTTTAGTTTAGCTTAGGCTGGCACCTGGCAGATTTATTAAGTAGAGTTTTATTTAAGCAAACATACAAAATTTCAAGAGTTATATTAGGACATTCTATGACTTTAATTAGGTTTGACTTTCAGGTTAGGCGAATCAAAAAATCTAAGGGAGCTAATTTTTCTCTATTTTTTTAGTTTTTATTGAAGACCTATATCTTTTTGAAAAACTGTGGATTTGAGAGGAAATAAAAAATCTCTAAGGATTCATATTACAATCAATAATGTCTTAGAAATAATTTTTTTTAGCTACCGTTATTGTGCAATCACAAGAAATAAAACGTATTAAACATTTTCAAAAAATATATAGAATTGAACTTAAATTATAAGATATCCGTAGATGCCACAAACCGAGTTATGGAGATCTCCCGCGGTCTGTAGATACCACCAACCGAGCTATGGAGATCTCCAGGGATCTGTTGAGTGTAATATTCTGTGAGCCCCAAAAGATCCGCAAAGGCTACCAACCGAGTTCTGGGAGCGTCCAGAGATCCGTGGAGGCAACCAACCAAGTTCTGGGGGTCTCTAGAGACCCGTAAGAGCCACCTACTGAATTCTGGGGCTTCCGAAAATCCAGGCCACAAATCGAGTTTTGGGGGCCCCAAAAGATCCGTATAGACCACCAACGGATTGTTCTGATTTAGGGGCGACCAGAGATCCGAAGAGGCCACCAAGTGAGTTCAGAGAACCTCCGAAGAACCGTAGAGGCCACCATCCGATTTTTAGGGGCCTTCAAATATCCATTTTGATCCACAACACACTTTATATTTGGTGAGTCCAATTTTAGTAGAATGTTAAAAAAGGACTGGGAAAAGTCCCGATTGTAGCCCAGTCCACCCCTGGGGACTTATACCTCCCAAACAACCTTTAAACAAAATGTCCTTCAATTTTTTGTCTAGAAAAAAAAAACAAAAAACTGTGGAATTTGCTTTTGTTTATCTTTTTAGGGTCTAACTACAGAGAGTTAGATTTAAGATAAGAAATATTAATTTGAATTGAATTTTTGTTTTAGTGTTGAACCAGGATTACCATGTTATGAACAAGTTCGATAACCCAATTAAAAAATTGTTGTAGCCCAAAATCGGAGCCGAAAAAGTAGCCCAAAATAATAAAAAAAAGGGTTCTCATAAATTAAATAAAAAAATAATTTTTTTGCTCACAAGGCAGAAAATTACATTTCCATGCGTAGCTAAAGTAAAAGTTTTCAAAACAAATTTCCACCTATTCTGTGAATAATATTAAATAATTTTCAAGGAAAAAAAATGTTTGTTTTTGCCTAAAATACGCATTTAGTCAATAATTAATCCTTAATTAATAAACTGTAAGCTTACAAATGGAAAACAATTATTTTTGTATCAAAAATGGGGTCTATTCACTGAATAAACAGTAGTGCCAAATTGTGAAATGCTTAAAAAGTATGTTTAGGGGGAGAAAAGTGTTTTATTTATATGGAAAAAAATATCGCCCAAGATAGGATTTGGGCTATTAGTAGTCAAACCGAAAAAATAAATTGTCCAATTTCCGATAAAAAGCCCAATCTGGTAAGCCAGTGTTGAATGGCAAAAATGATACAAAAATAATTTAGGTATTAGGAATATAAGAATTATTTTATGAGGAATGTATTCTTAACATTCAGGCTCCACTGATCATGAACTTTGTCCAAAATCCAAATCACACACAATCCAATCAGCAATCTGATTTGTATTCGGATCCCTGCCTGGACATGGATTTTTGTGACTCGATTCTCGATTGGTTTTAATCAAGACATATTCATTTGTTCATAGACAAGAGCCATGTCCAGTGAAGACGGTAGGAATGTACAACATGAAAACTACAACTTGCTTACGATACTGTAAATAAAAAAAGACATGTAGGCACCAGCCTGGCTACCGAACAGCACAGACGGGATCCAAAAAAAGAAATTAATCCGGTGAACCTACGAAGCCTGCCGCTTGCGGTTGATTTCAATAAAAACAAAATTCATACCTGAATTTTTTTGAATTGCAACGGTTTTCTCCAAGCATAATGTTTTAAAAGTTTTGTATACGTTTAGGGGCATACAGCTTTTTTTAAATTAATTCACGAGTTTGTGCCTGCCAATTAAATTTGAATTCACTTCAAAGCTGGCTTTAAATTAAAAATATGATTTAACAGGAAAAAAACAAAAAATAACCATTTTCAGTACATTATTACATATCTACATACAAAGTACGAATCTTGTAACCAGGGTGAACGTCCTCTTAAATTAATTAATAAGGGTATTCATAGAATGTCGTAAGTTTACAAATCGTGTAAAATGATAAGTTTACGCAAAGTTTGCATCAACGACATTTCATATACATTTGATTAAATGCTAGGTAATTCAATCAGT
This sequence comes from Dasysyrphus albostriatus, assembly GCA_946251815.1. NCBI lineage: Eukaryota > Metazoa > Arthropoda > Insecta > Diptera > Syrphidae > Dasysyrphus > Dasysyrphus albostriatus. Next base: position 58,628,360 of record OX276337.1, read on the forward strand.
GTGAGTCACAATGACGTTTGGATAAGTTTAACCAGTTTGGTTAATTTTACGCAACAAAATCCTTTGATAAGTTTAACCAACTTGTGTAAATCATTTCCCATACAAAATTTAACAGTTCATTAACCAAAAGATAAACTTATCCAATTTGTAAACTTATCTAGGGTTGTACGAAGTTGCATGAATTCCCTTAATACGAGGGCAGGTCAATAAGTCCGTGACTTTTGGAATAAAACACAGATTTTTTGAAAAAAAAATAATTTTATTTTTCAACGTAGTCTCCCTTGAGCTCTATACACTTTGTCCAACGCTTCTCCAATTTTTTTATCCCTTTCAAAAAAAATGATTTGTCGAGGTCCTCAAAATAGGCCTTTGTTTGCGAAATGACTTCATCATTGGAGTCAAATCTTTTTCCACCAAGCCATTTCTTCAGGTTTGGGAACAAGAAGTAGTCGCTCGGAGCCAAATCTGGAGAATAGGGTGGATGAGGGAGCAATTCATAGCCCAATTCATGGATTTTTGCCATGGCAACTGCACATGTGTGCACCCTTGCATTGTCTTGGTGGAAAAGAACTTTTTTCTTGGCCAAATGAGGTCGGTTTTTTTCAAATCGTCATTGAATCGGTCCAATAAGTTGGCATAATATTCCCCATTGATTGTTCTTCCCTTTTGAAGGTAGTCAATGTGGATTATCCCGCGTGCATCCCAAAAAACAGTCGCCATAACTTTATTGGCTGACAAAACCACCTTGGCCTTCTTTGGGCCCGATTCACCCTTAGAAACCCACTGTTTTGACTGTTGTTTGGTCTCTGGTGTGTTGTGATGGATCCATGTTTCGTCCACGGTTACAAAACGGCGCAAAAACTCCTCCATATTGCGATTAAGCAACGCCAAACCTTCCTGTGAAGTTGTTACACGATTGCGTTTGTGGTCGACTGTGAGCAAACGCGGCACCCATCTTGCGGAAAGCTTTCTCATGCCCAAGTGATCATTCAAAATTGAAACCACTGAGCCATGCGAGATCCATACGGCTTCCACAATCTCTCGCACTTTCAATCTTCGGTCCGCCAACACCATATCGTGAATTTTTTCGATTGTTTCGGGTGTAGAGACCTCAACTGGGCGTCCAGGACGTTCGGCATCTTCAGTGCTTGTACGGCCACAACGAAATTCAGTAAACCACTTTTTTACCATTGAAATCGATGGTGCAGAGTCCTCACAGTATTTATCAAGCCTAGCCTTGGTCTCGGTAATGGTTTTTTTTCGCAAGAAATAATGCTTAAAAAGCACACGAAATTCACTTTTTTCCATTTTCTCCTCAAATTAGTGAGTAGTCTGATAAAAATAGCTGTCAAACACAAACTAACTGACGCAGCAAGTTTAAATTTTGACAGGAGTCAACTGACAGATGCCTGTTGACAGGAGCAGTGTTGCTGTTTCAGTAAAGAGGTCAGAAATTCAAAAAGTCACGGACTTATTGACCTGCCCTTCTATTTATTTGAAATAACCGTTCGCAGAGCCTGCTTTGATGAAAATTTTGAAATAGGTATTAGTAATATTCATGCAAAGCAACGGCGGAAAGTCGTTATAAACGTAGTAAAGTTGTAAACTTCGTAACTCTGTCACAATTTGTAAAGAATATTAGACAGATTTTAACGACGAATTAAGCTGTTGCATGAGTTCTTATTGTTTTTATTTGTTTGAAAACATAATCGACTTTAACCAATAACCAATCGTAAATGAACAATTCTATTCACATTGCCCTTAAATAAATTAGGTATCTACCTATTTTGTGCATATTTTGGTATTTGTTTTTGTCGTTTATTAAGTATGAATAATTGAGCGCATTCGGCTACGTATCTTTAGCGATCTGGATTTGTTTGTGTTGTTTTAATCTTATGTTAAAAAAACAGCTGACGCGAAAACAACTCAACGTTCCTGAACTTTTTTTATTCTGGTTACCCTATCGTTTTACCAGCCGAACGCAACTATTTGAAAAATTAATACACTAGCTGTGTTCCCTACCGAGTTTCAAAGAGTTTCAGACAGCCAGATTAAGTAGAAACCCATTCCATTTGTATATGTATTATGTTAATAGGTATCGACATTATTATGAATGCTTTATTAAAATTATTATTATTATTTTGACAGAACCTTTAAAAATGCAAATGTATTTGCCCTAGGAAGATTTAACAAGATTAATTTTTAATCTATAAGATTTACGAAATAAATTTGTATGGTAAACCTTCGACATTTGAAGAAGATTTGAGGTAAATCTTATTAAATCTCAGATTAGTGTTAGGTGGAAATGTAGCATAAGTTCGGGGTTAAAGTCATCATATCAATCAAGGGTAAAATTTCATTTAATAATATAACCTATTTATTTAAGAATTATTAGTAAAATAATAATTCACTTCAGGCATTTCAACCTACCTGATGGTTCTTCATGACCGCCACGGATTTGCTAGTTAAATTGTTTTTTTTTATTAATAAGGGTTCCGATGGTCAAAACATAATTGACTACCTTAACATTTTGTGCTGTGCGGCGCAATCTCGTCGAGCAAAAACCACAAAAAAGATGTTTCTTTTCGCAGAATATGACGACATTCATTTTTTGTCTGCACTACAGGGAAGTTTTTTTTTCACTTGTAAGGTAATCATGTTAAAATAAATACATAGTACTAAATTTAGTGATCCAGTCAGCCCCAATGTACGATAGCTGAGGTGACAAGAAGTACTTAATAAGGAATTTTTGTAGAACAGTTAGGCAAGGACCGCACTTTCGATTTGTTGTCGTTGCGACTAAAAAATTTTATCGTAACACAGTATGATTGGAAAACGGAATTTTTTTTTTTTACACTTCAAATTCTTTGTTGTAGTGAGCTTAGAGCAAGCTGTTTTACCTCGCTGTCAGGCTCAGGCCAGGCCTCGTGCTCTGTCAGTTTTTTTTTTTTATTGATTTGTGCACTTTTATTTATCACTCCAATTGAACGAAAAAAATTGCATTGTGGTCCAATTTGAACTGAATACATATTCATAGATATTGATGAACTCTAGTTTTGTTAAGCATTAGCTTAAACAATATTTGATGCCCTGAGTTCAATAGTGGTGTAACCCATTTTTGGGCAAAATTGATACTTCTGTTTCGTATTTGTACATTTAGGCATTTAAAGACATCTAACCCCGAGGCTACACGCGCAAGTACTGGCAAGCAAGCTGGCTACATACACTGCCTGTCAAATACGTAATTTGCATTCCACTTGCTTAACACTTGCATTCCACTTGCTTGTCAACTTGCTTCGCCTCTGGCTTCAAAAATTCCATGCCAGTTGATGAGCAAGTTGCGTGGGTTTGTTTGTGTCAGTGAAAAAGCGTATGTATTGCAACTTGCTTGCCAGTATCCGTGTGGCGTGTCGGGGTAAGCCAAAATTCTGAAGTCTAAACGTGACTTTTTATCCTTAAATCTCAAACTTTCGTCGGCTTTCTGTCAAAACCTTGTAAGTACTAAAATGACATTTTGATGTATTTCAGATCAAAACAAGTCAATGAATTCAAATATCAATGTCTCGTAACTGTATTATAGTTCCATTTAGATCTTTCAACCAGTTCTAAAATCTAAGAATTCCGCATGTTATAACATTTTAAAGCTGAATCAGGAAAAAACTCCTGAGTACACATATATAGGTGCCAGACATTTTACTTTCAGCTTTCCTCCTGTCAGACGCCCCAGAGCGCTGGAAACCCCCGTTCTTAAAAATATGTCAGTCCCAGGCTTCTTCCTCTCAGCTTTCGTCCTGCCAAACTCTACTAAAGTGGTCTGAAACCCTTAATTTCAATGCCAAAAATTTATATTCCACTTTGGGGGCGTCTGGCAGGGTGAAAGCTAAGAGGTAGAAGTCTGGGACTGAAATATTTTTAATCAGTGTATTTCTTATATTAATTTTTTGGTGCACCACACTTTTTGTTATACCACTGGAAAAGAACTGGTGTTTCCAGAACTTGGGGGGGGGCGTCTGGCAGGGGGAAAGCTGTGCCTGGCACCTATATATATTTGTAGTCAGGAATTTTGTTCCTGATTGTTTGGTGTGTCGCACATTTGGTTATACAACATCATAAGGCTGTTCTTAACCCACTTTGATGGGCTTCTGACAGGGGGAAAGCTGAAAGGGAAACGTCTGAGGAGTAATTATTTGGTACCAGAAGGTCATTTCCTATATTTAATATATGAATTGAAGTGGTTTTACACCTCACACAAAAACTAGCAACGCCAAAACTGAGAATTTACCGTGAAAGACTTTTGCATACCATTCCATATCACTATGCTTAAATCTATATTACCATGCCCTCATATTTTGGTTATACATCCGCAATCCCGAAATTTGCTGTGCGCTTAATTGGCATTAGAGTCTAAAGGCCCCAGCCCATAGAATCCGTTGCGTCCGTTGTGGCGACTCACTCAACGGACAGACCGATTGAATACATATTTTCTTATGGGAACCGTATGCGTCAGCCGCAACGGACAAAGTAGCTGAACCTTTAACTTTCCCACTCCGGCAGTTATGTGTGTGTTGGTTTGGATTTCAAGTGGTTGTCATGTGAATGTCAACGCATTCATTGGGTCACCTCAATCAGTCGTATGCGTCAAACGTCAATGAATCCATCGCAGCAACGGACGCACGGATTCTATGGGTAGGGGCCTTAAGGGCTCGGGCGAATATCTGTCTCCCAAAAAAATGTGTGCCTTTTATCCTTCCCTCCGGTCGACGTTTCAAGGCCGGTCTATCTAATGACACCTTCTTCGAGGTTACTAAAAGAATGCATTTGCAAGCACCGCCACCTGTAACCTTAAAGCCTTTTTTGTTTTCGACCAATTTTCTCTTTATGTATTCTATTCAATTCACTTTTCTCCCGCTAGAGAAGGACGCAAGAGTCCTTAGAAGGAGGGCCAAAGTTATTTAGTTCAGTTTAACTTGTTCCCAAAAGGCGTTCACTTTCTATGTTAGAATCATGGAGAACCCTTGAGCGATCAAAAGAACTATTCGTAGGAAAAACAGTCAAACTTCCTATTCATTCAAAGCAAGTGATACCACTTTTTCACGAACTCCAAATTTCGTAGCAAAGATTTTTAGTGCAATGGAAGCTATAATATTTTTCGTAGTACGAATCTATCAAGACGGGCCCTTTGATAAGGCCGATTACATTTTTCTAAGAAACATCAGCCATGAGAAATTATCAAAGTTATTAAAATGTACTGGCCAATACCCAGTTCTATCTATTTATTATATACTCGGTACCAAATAGACAAGACAGAAGAAATGAAAATGATACGAATTTGAGTATCAACTTTAGGATTGGTGAAGTGAAGAAATTTGGCTGTGAGGATCCTAGATCTCAGCTATTTGTAGCTATTGGCTTCCAAACATATATAGCACACTTCTCTAACTTTGGTATCCTTAAATGTTAAAATTTTGTTTAATGACTGAAAGCGTCACCAAAGAAAAGAACATATGATATTATCACCCTACTTATGTTCATAGAAACAACGCACACGTTATAATGTACTTCCTTCTTTCCATCACTTGGTGCCTACTTCAAATTCACCTACGTCAAGCTCCATTAATACAATATTAGGGGGGACATTGTTCTCAATGGAGCCTCCACTCCAGCCACGATTTCCGGAAACGCATGTATACACTTTCCGTTTCCACTTACCAAACGTGACGTCATTTCGACGAACATCTTTACCCGTTCGTGCTTTGCTGACGTCCTCATCGACATTTATAAGCACAAAGGACACTCTTAACAATCTGACAACAGCAAACAACAAAAAAACAAACTCTTGACTTCTGACGCGGCAAGATTTCGCTCAGTCGCTTCTCACATAGTCATCTCTCCCACCTTGGCAAAATAGTCCAGCTCCTGGGATTGTAATCCTGTTTTTCATGAATGAAAAGAGAGCTCTAATGTTCCAGACAAAATCATGCGCATTGTGATTTTTAGAAGTTGATGCGTGAATTGGGCTTTTTAAAGGTGACAGCATCGATGCTGTATTGGGTAGAGGTACATACATCAGTACCGCATAATTGTAGGAAAAAGTTTCGGCCGGCATTCTGGAACAAACACAGACAACAATGAGCAAAAGAAGTAGATAAAAAACAGGAAGAGGAAATTCTGTGTATCTTTTTTAGCGGAGCTAGGTACTATTAGGAGGTGCATTAATGCGGGCCCATTCATGATTTGTAAGTTCGCAACAAATAAGTATCTACATTTTGTTGTTCATTGATGTGTTATTTTAAGAAATAAATTTATCAATGTATCGAAATATATTTCAAGAAATTAATGACGTCGAAGGTGTTCCTGATGGTTAAAATAGTTTTTTTTTGTTCATAACTACCTACACCAAAAATCATAGGTACTCGCTACGTATGCGAGTAGGTACGCATTAGAAGAGGAGTAGAGAGAGGGGCTGAAAATGAATCAATAAGAAATGACAGGGTGGATGGGGTTGGTTAATGAAAAATGTAAAAAATAATACTTTTGAAATAAAAAAAGTTGAAGACCAACTTCTGAAATTTTCGAAGATTTTTAAACTTTTAAATAGTTTCATTGAGAATAAAGAAAAACTTATGAGTTTTTTTTTATAGGTATCTACACGAGTATATTTTATAGTCCAGGAATAATGCACTTTTATTGCGGAAAAATTCTAAGTGAATAAATTTAATTGCAATTAACTTCATTTTTGCATAAGGAATACGCATGAAAAAGTCTTCAAAATAATCTGGCTTGCGTTTTAATTTATTCAAGGTTGAAAATGCTTGTTTTTCACGTATAACTTTGAAACGGTACATGGTATTAAAAAGTAATGTATGCAAAACTTGTAGATAATGCGTGGCTCTCTACCAAGAACGTTACAACACTTTTTTTTTCTCCGACTAATAGTTAAAAAGATATCGGTGTTTCAAAAAACATAAATTATTAACAAAAATATCCCCATTTTGCGAATAACTCAGAAATAGTAAGCTTTATCGAAAACGTTAGGATGAAAAGGTTTTTGCATTCTACTACTCTCTTTAAAAAAGTTACTTAATTTTTTGAGGAGTATTAATTTTAACACATTACCGCCTCAAGTTGCGAAAACTCAACGTTCAAGGTTTTGATGTCAGGTAAACTAGTTATTGATTCATTCCATGAGTGTAAATGATAGTCTAACCGACCTGTTTTTGGATTTTTTCTTTTTTTTTGAAAATTTGAATTTCTAATTTTTGTAGGCTGTTAAGATTCGATAACTTTGCGATTTTTGACGCAACTTTTTTGAGCTTTCCAAAAATATCAATAAAATTATTACTGTTCAATATAACATCAACTACAGGTAAAGAAAAGTCCAAATTATTCCATTATTCTAAAATTTTAAATCATTTCTATCATCTAGCCAGGAGAGACAAATGCACTTTGTTGCGTTTTCGCAACGGTCGCGCTATGTAGCAGCACTAGAATTCAAAAACAACATTGCAACTCGTTGCGTTTACAAATCAGTTAAGAAGTTTTTTTTTTTACTTTATTATGTGTTTATGTTTATAGTAAGGCAATTTTTAAGAAAATAAAAAAATATAAAGTTCTTTTTAACAAAAAAACTCTTTTCTTTTTTATCAATCAAGGGCTAGAAAAAAACAAAAATTTTATACCTACAAGCGTGTCATATTGGAAAAACCCCACTATGCAAAATCTCCCCAATGTATTCTAAGTCGTTTTATTTATAGTATTATCTTTGACTCAAAGAAAACGTGATATCATATCAACCTTGGATACCCGCATCTTCTCTGATAGTCAATTTGCTATTAAGTCTCTGGGCTTTGTCTCTATAAAATCTAGAATTGCCCTTAACTGTCGAGCATTTCTGGTGGAGATGGCGCCACAGTGGCGACAAAACTAGTATGGCCAAACGTTGATTTAAAGCGCTCCATGTGTTTAATATCTCTAAATGTGCAGTCTCATCAGCTTTGTTGTAGGTGACATAACAGGACACTGTTTAATAGGCAGGCACGCAACCCTGGGCGAACTTTCAGAAGCTGTATGGACGAGGAGGAGGAAGAAACGATTCCTCACCTTCTCTGTACATGCCTAGCACTTTCCAACAGACGTAGGCTCCACTTAGGATCCTTGTGATCTGGCAAACATATCGACATAAATAGTCTCGTTCGCTTCGTCAGGAGCTCTTAGTGGTTTTACGAGTAAGAAAGGAGTCTTCCAGATTCATATGTGGTATCACAATGGACTAACTTTGGTCTAAGTGTGTCAGTATTAATTTACTGACAGCCACTTCTACCTAACCCTTCTTAGTCGTTACACAGTACAACCTTCTATACAGGGAAACATCGGAAGAACCGATTACACTTTAGTTTAGTTTAGTTTAGTTTATTCAGTTTATTCATCAAGCAGAGTTTAACAAAGCTCTTTTAGAATACGATTTAGATAATAAATAAATATAACAATAAATAACAATTAGTAATAAATATATATACAATTAGTGTTAGTACGTACTTAAGTAAATAATAAATAAGATATATGTGATACATTAAATTTAGGTAACTAAGTATGTCAATCAAACATTAAAACAAGCATGACATTTTTTTTAAAACTATCTCTTGAACAGAGTTTAAAAATATCAATAAGGTGTAAAACACTATTAACTTCTTTGATGCAACGTGATATAGGTTCATTTCTTCCATAGTTGCTTCTAGAAAATTCATCACGTAGGTAGAACGGAGGCTTCTACACGGGAAATAAAAATTAATTCGTTCGAGCAGGTAAGAACAACTTATGTGATTGTTTAAAATATCTTTCACCATCATTATTGAAAAATATTTCCTTCTTAACTCAAGCGTTTGCATACCAAAGAGCTGGCACCTAACAGTATATGGAGGCCTTTCGATGCTCCAATTAAGTTTATTAAAAGCGTATCTTGTAAAGCATTTTTGTACTCTTTCAATCCTTAAGGAATGAGTATTGTAATACGGGTTCCAAACAACACTACAATACTCGAGATTAGATCTGACAAAGGCTGAGTAAAGACATTTTAGCGTATAAGGATCGGAGAATTCTTTTGTATTTCTTCTAACAAAGCCGAGCATCTTAAAGGCTTTATTAACTATAAAATCGATATGGTTAAAAGAAAGTTTATGATCAAAAATAACTCCCAAGTCTTTTTTTTTGAGTAACTTTTTCTAACACCATTTCGTTAATGGTGTAATCAAACACAAAGGGCGAATTTCCCCTATAACACGAAAAACTCTGACATTTAGAGACATTCAAAAAAAGTAAGTTTCTACTATACCAAGATGCTAGTCTATTCAGATCATTTTGCAATAGGAGACAATCGTCAACCGATTTAATGAGCTTAAAAATTTTTACATCATCAGCGTACAACAAATAATTGGAAGATTTGAAAGTTTCCTTAATATCGTTTATAAAAAGAATACAAAATAAAGGCCCAATATGGCTCCCCTGCGGAACACCTGAGGTTACTCTAATATCTTTTGATGTTAAATTACCTATTTTGACCAATTGGATCCGCTTAAATAAGTATGAGCCTATCCATTCTAAAAACTGTGAGTGAAAACCCAACACAGACAATTTATGAACAAGAACCTCATGATTTACCCTATCAAAGGCCTTGGCAAAATCAGTGAAATATATCTATCTGACAACCTTTATCAAATTCTTTAACAATGGAGTTACACAAAACAGTGAGATTAGAAGCTGTTGATCTGCCTGCCACAAATCCATGTTGAGTTTCAGCAATTATGTGTTTAGTAAAAAAGTGAAGTTTATCAGAAACAAGTTTCTCGAAAAATTTTGGAATGACAGATAGCTTACAAATTGGTCTATAGTTGGATACTTGTTGTCTCGATCCTGATTTAAAAATTGGAGAGATGAAAGATATTTTCCATTCATCCAAGAATAGACCAGTTTGTAGAGACATATTAAAAATCAAGCAAAGGGGTAGTGCGAGGGATGATGCACATTTTTGTATAACTTTGGGAAAAATGCCATCCGGCCCAGAACCTTTATTTTCATTTAAATCACTCAAAGCTTCAAATACTTCCACTCTACTTATACTAATGCTACCTACATCAACAACATTAGATGGAGAAAACTCCGGGAGTACATGAGGTGATGTAGAAGAATACACTGATTCAAAATAGTCGACGAAGAAATTGCAAATGGTTGATAAATCACTAGATATGCTGCCGGCAAACTCCATGCAATTCGGTAATCCTGTTGATTTTTTCTTTGAGTTTACAAAGTTCCAAAAGTTTTGACTGTCCACCTTGATTTGCGATTCAACATTTAAAATAAAATTGTTATTGCAAATTTATTAAGCACATCAAACTCTTTCTGTAAAGTTAGATACTTTTGATGGTTAACCAAAATAGTTCTATCCTTTTTATAATTCTTATAAGCTTTGTTTTTTCTATTTTTAAGATTTGATAGCGATTTATTAAACCAAGGAGGATTGGAATTCTGTTTAGCATTTTTTTTCGGAATAAATCTATCAGAAGCTTGTCTTAAATACAATTTGAATATCTCAAACGCTTGAGTTAAATCTTGATTTAAAAACATGGTCTCCCAATCAATAGAATTAAGAAATATATTCATTGCATCAAAGTTACCACGTTTGAAATTATAGAACTCGATAATGTCATGAGAGTTTGAGATGTAAGCCAATAACTTACAATTAATAGTTAGACATACATGATGCATAGCGTTATTTACAGCTGGAAAAATGTTTCTGTCTAAATAAATTTCAAGTTCCTTATTAACAAAAACTAAATCGAGAAAGCGATTAAGCAAATTAGGGATATAATTTGACTGCGTTAGATTAAACTGACTATAAAATCGACAACTGCACTCTCTATATCGGTTGAAACATTAAATGGCACTAAACAATTTTCATCATTATCTAACTTCCAAATAATATCGCCTATATTGTAGTCTCCCAAGCAAAGAACGTGGTCAGAAGGACCCAAGTTACATAATAAAGACCTACAATTGTTTAAATGCATATTATAAGGCTCTAGAGAACTACCTGGCCGAATATAGCTCACACAAACATATAAATTAACATTATTTCCAAATGATACTTTTACGATTAATTGGTCTACAACAAAATTATGTGATAATTGACTGGATATCAAGTCTATTTGGCTAGAGATAAGTTTAGATCTGATTGCAATTAAAACTCCTCCACCCCTATCAAATCCAGTTGTGGTTGCACAACGATCTTTACGATAAACAGTAAATTGATCAGCTCTAAAAATTTCGCTCGTTAGGTGATTATCATTCAGCCAGGTTTCAGTTAAAACAACAATATCATAATCTTGAGAGGCAAAGTATAAATATAAGCTATTTAATTTAGTTCTTACTCCTCCTACGTTTTGATAGTAAATATTAAAGTTATCATATCGAGCTTCAACATCATTAGCAGCAACAGGATCATCACTAGCAACAGCAGCAACATCAGCATCTATATTATTATCAATATCAACAACGGCAACATTGTTTAAAACAACTGCATCCACAGCAACATCGGCATAGGCAAAATCAACAGCATTATTTACGATAGCAACATCATCTACAGCAGCATTAATTAAATCCGTCAAATTTTCAAAATTATCCAAATCAGCAGCGGCATCAGGAACAAAATCAGCATCAATAGCGATATCTACGAATTCAGCAGAAACAGCATCATCAACAGCAACATCAGCGAAAACAGCTTCAGCAGCAACCCCATTAGCTACAACAACAACACCAGCATCAACTACAGCAGTATAATCAGTAGAAATATATGATTCGTGAGCTAATTCGTTACAATTGGATCCGGTGGCCGCCCGTTTTTTGGCCTGTAGTTGAACGGACGGATTTGAACTCCCTTTGGCCAAAGCTCAGAGTTGAAAATCGTATCAGCATATTCTAACGGAGTACCAATTTTAATGTTTATAAATCTCAGCTTTTCGCTATCATAATTGTTCAAACTAATTTATAGCACGAAAAAAGTGATGCATCAATGTGGGTTTTTGATTGAATATAAGAAGTTATATTTTCAGTAGATGTTTCCTTTCTAAAACTGGATAGATGAAACCATAGCAGTTTAGTTTTACTAAAGACGTTTTTCTGTAGGTCATCCGCATCCATATTCACACCAGACTTAAGAATATCTCTTTTAGGAGCTACAATAAGAGTTCTAGCTTTACCATTTTCCGTATTAGATTCGTCATCAACAGCATTCACATCATCAGCACTGATTTTATTTAAAAGACCGTCGGCGTCGGCGTTGGGTGCATTTTTAGTTACTTCTTCCTCGAAACTCGAACCCTCAGAAATTCTTTCATGTGGAAGATAATCGATTGCACCCGATGTACCTCTTCCCGCAGATATTGCGTTCATCACATATCATATCACCCATATCCTTTTTATCCAAATTGACATCCGAAGAATTTGAACTAAATGCTAAATCATCTCTACTGTTTATAAGAGAAGTAGAATTTATTCCGTTAATAGCATCGACTTCGTTGACATTTGTTTGCATTTACACCTACCCGTGAATTTAAATTTTTAGAAAGTGAGCTCTTATTGTAGCAGGGTCGCTAAGCAAGAAAATCTGTTTTTGTTGGACAAAACCAAATTCTTTTAGGTACTTCTTAGATCCATAGCTTCAGATTTATGCCTATGCAAGCATTCCAGCAAATTAACAGAATTCTTGCAAAAAGCAAGTATAACCAACCAATTTCTGGTTTATTATACCCGATTTTCAGGTTGTTATTTTTCAACTCGGTAGATCAGGCTAACTGCTTAACCTGATACCTGATTTTAATGTCGTGTTAAATCAACATTCGTTTCAGGTAAATTTAACACTGCCTTAAAAAAATAAAACTCTAAATTTAACCTAAGAATCTTGCTTATTTTACTTGTTAATCTAGTTAGCTTTACATGAAAATCTAGTTCAAAAACATGAATAAAATGTTCAACGTTCTGTTAATTTAACATGATTGAATGTTAAATCAACCCTGCATCTCTACCGCTGCTCACCGTCCAATTCATTTTGCACTATTCTGAAAGTATAGAAATATATTACTATGTATAATATTTTATTTTAAAAATACTTTGTGATACTTACTTAGTTTTGAACTGGAAAGCTCTCACACATGGAGATAGTACGCATCTCCTGGGCCACTTCGCTGCATAAGAAACTTGTGCCAAATATCCATAAATTCAAAATGACCTTGTTTGGATGGCTTGTGTGTGTATGTGCTTTAACACTTGTGTCACGTTGAAATGAACTGGCAGAGTGTTTCTTTAATCATGGCTTTTGAGTGTGTTTCAACAATGGTAGAGGGTTAGTTTAACAGGCGACCAGGTTAAGTTCAAATAATTTTATTTGGATGGCCTGTGTGTGGGTGCTTTATCGTTGAAATGAACTGGCAGAGTGTTTCTTTAAGATGAGGCCAGGTTAAATTCAACAAGTAAACATTGTAAAAATAACCATATAAAACGTTACTTCAACCTGATTTGTGATAAATAGAAATTAATAACATAAATAAATTAAATAAATTTGGTGGCACAACAGCTCGTTAAGAACCAAGGCCTAGCGACTTACAACTCTCAACCATTCCTGTGTGCGTATTTTTTGGCAGGAATGGAGAGGACCTACAATTTTTTGCCGAGTCCGAACGGCTAGATGAGAAGCACTTATTCATGACAAGTATACTCTTGGAGGATTTGTCAGTTCCTCGCAAGAGGCAGTACCTCGCGAAAAAAACATTTCTGTTTTTAGGTGGCAGCGGCTGGGAATCGAACCCAGACCTTTGGCATGACAGTCCTACGCACTAACCATCATGCCACGAGGTACTACAGAGAAATTAATAACATCGTGTTAAAAAAACACGATCTCAGTTAAAATTTGCGCATTATTCTTGCGAAAATTCTTGTTTAATAGAATTCAGTGTTAAAATAACAGTTTATCTTCTTAAATCAACTTGAATATGGTAATATAGGCCACCAGGATAATTTAACATTCATTATAAGGTTATTAAAATCAGGTACATTTCTGAAATGTCTGTAACTTTATATGGGCATATATACCTTGTAAATTTAATCTGAGTGACCTTTCTGGACTATATGAAGATTAATTTTTATTTATTTAATTTTTCTTGGGGTCTGAGGGTGGGGGTGTCATGACCCCCCATTCCCCTCCTTGAACAAATTTAGTCAGATATATGTTAAACTTGTTGTTATATAATATCTGAGCCTAAATATATTTGATTGTCTTGGGGCAAGGGGGTCATAACTGCCCTGACGGGTCCTACCCTAAATCGGAATCAGTACCTACAAAAAATTTTGGTTATTTTATCCGGCAGAAAGACAAAGATCGAAATCGAAAATCGAAGATTGACGCTAAACGACCCCACATATGAAATTTACTTACGACTATAAGCTGATGTGATAAGTTCAAGAGAACAAGTTTTAAAAAGAAATTGTATCTTTTTGTTTTGAAAAAATAATAAATCAATACCTACTACCTTTGTATCGAAAAAGGATTTTATCAGCTCGAGGAACTATTGATGAATCCTAGTTCGGAAAAAGAAGAAAACATATTTTTGAATGTTGATAATTGCACTCAATTCATTGCTGGAAAATGAATGGGGGACAAAATGATTGCATTCATTTAAATGTCGAATGAATGGTGATTACATAATTTAAAGTCGAAGGTTTAAAAAGAATGAAATTAATCAATGAAATCTATCGGTTGAATTCAATAAAATGATTTTAATGACTACAATAACAAAAAGTGCATTCCTGCATAACCTTGCAAGAAATCATTTTTGACGTATTAAACTCAAGAGTAGGTTCTGTCGATCTATTTCAAAATATAATTATTGCTCAGAGAAATAGAATAGAAATAGAAAAAAATTTAAATTGAAATTTTGAATAATTTTTTTTCATAAATTTGACTCTCCAAGTTTTGAACAATCACAGCCTTATTTATTAGATTTTTTAGGCGGTTAACTAGTAAGAAAGTTTTTTAAAAGTCAGTAATGGTTGGAAATATGTCTTATTTAATTAAATAAAATGTCAAGTTGCACAAATCTTAAACAACCGATGCGTTAATCAAGTTAGAATTTTAGGACAATAGTGAACAAAGTTTATTAATAATTTTTTGGAGTTGGACGGCCGTCTAAAGTAAGACAAAGTTTATAAATACGACTGTCAGTTTTGAAATGCATTTTCTTGAGTCGATTTTTTGGGGTGGAATCGGCTAGGGTGATTTATGATAGTTGACACTCACAAAACCCTAGCATTTCTATTGTATTGTGACTGTCAACTATCACAAATCACCTTAGCCGATTCCACCCCTGGTCTTTTTTTTCGGCCAGACGCGGGCCAAACAAAGGTCCACTTTCGACTCTCTGTTGTTAGTTTGTTTCTTAAGACTCCCTGTCGACTTTACTAAGCCTTCCCTCTGTAATTGAACCAAGACCCTTTGATATGGTGTATTCATATCCAACCACTTTCAAACACAGACTAAAGGTTAAAAGCAATTCTGCCCACAAAAGTCTGCCTAGAAACCACTCCCTAAAAAGATTCGTATTTAACTGTTATTTTACACAAATGACAATTTTTGAATCTGAGACTGTCGCACCCTTTCCATATCCCAATACCCGTTCAGCTGTCAATCAGATAAGGAGTAGGGAGAAAACAATCAACATAAATACCATTGATACAAAATTCTGTTGAAGTAAAATTTACTTGAAATAATAACACGCGCTCGAATGCACTACAACATCAGTATTTTTAACACCTTGCCAAACCGGATGAATATTTATCTAAAACAAATATTTGTCAGAAATAATCAACTGACTGACCCTTTGTAAGAACTTCGAGGACAACAAAACATATAAGACATATGTAAAAGTGTAAACTTAAGGTTACCACCGCCGCCGCCGACTGTCCTTCTTTTGGTATCAAATTTCACTAAAAATTTCGGGATACTTACTGAATGCATTTTCACATGATCACATATATGTAGTACAAGGAAGTATCGCATCCTTTTTCAAATTCATAAATAGTCAATTTTTATAATAAAAATAGATTTTTTTAAAAGAATTTTATGGGTTGGCCAGCTAAAACCAATGACGGTGTATTGTGTATAGGCATACGCATACATTGAAGGGTAGTAAAATAATTTATATTTGATATCCTTGTTTGCCTACCCATGCCATAGCTAAATTATGTAGGCAGAATGCTGCATTGGCTTACTCCAAACACAAACAGTCATCGTCATTTGAAACATTTCACGCAAACACGGGCGTGTGCCGGATGTTATTTCTGACGAATTCAACGTGACCTATATGACGACTCTTATCCTGTTAATCGCTTTTAGGGGCTGACATTTAAAGGGAATATTTCTTTGAACACACACGCATTGAAATTACCATGACATTATGTGCAGCACAGCGCAGCATGGTGGCGGCGCTGACGTGGTGTATCCTCTGACTTTCTTTTCCTGGTTTTTGGAGGAGTTCATTGACTCTCAAACGTCACACGACACAGCAACGTGTGTTAGATTTTAGTGTTTTTTTTTATTTTTAAACGCTGTTATTCTACTCAGGATGCAGTTCTTTGTCTAATGTGGGAGCAGCTCACATTTATTTTTTAAATATTTTTTTGTTCAACCTGGAAGTAGAGTAAGAGGTATCGATGTTTTTATTAACACCCCTTTGGTAGAGTTTATGATAAGCAGTTTAATGTTGTGTTAACCAAGCGATACCTTCTGTGTCATAATATAAGGGGAGTTGAAGCCTTCTTTGTTGATATTGGTTTACTAAAATGAAGAGGTGAAACCTTTCAAGTTCTATCCCCCAAATGTCTGCACCCCCATCCCCATTTGTTTGCACGGTCGTTTAATATAACTTCCATTCCACGAAAAGATTTGCCATGCGACAACAATAGCATAGTTAATAGGGGGTTTATACTATGCAACTTGACATAACTTGAAAAAAGAGTTTCGTTTTTGTTTCGCAAGGATTTTTATTTTTCAGTGTGAAACTGAGAGCTGTCACTGTGGCATTTCAATTTTCAAAATTTTAATTTGGGAGATTGTAGGTTTGTTCGATGTTTTCCGCCCCAGAGCGCACTGGGGAATGTCATTTAGATGTCAAAAAACTGGTGGCTATTCGGGTTTTGATCGGGTTTTGATAAAATCGTCCACGAATCATTTATATCGTTAATAAAATTCGCAAAGTACATACTTTTCCTTTGGCATTCAACTCTTCGTAGCAGCTGATTTCAATTTTGTAGCTTAAAATTCTCGCCCTGAGTGCGATTTCAGGGCAACCCAGTGCGCCCCAGTTCCGACATCGAACAAACCTTGTGATATCTATGCGATATTTGAAACTGTGGGCTTTTTTTACCTGCGCGATGTAAATGCTAGGTTGTTTAAAATTTAATACAGGATGTTGTTATTGCGAGACTAAAAAGCAGAATTATTAATTTGCGAGATTCTATTTTTCGAGATTTTTAAATAAATGCGAGATTTCATTATTCGGAATTTCGGCTGGCGGGATTTAATACCGCTTCCTCATGAAAAGCTAATGAGAGAAGGGAGCTTTCCATCCTGTTCATTCCCGAACACACTGCCTTTTGTCCTTAAATCAGAAGTCTGAATTAGAAGACTCCGGATGAGGCAAAGTCAATGTAGCTGACGTTTTTTTTAACCCTTTAGACCACATCCACTTCTTTGAACAGCTATCGCACATCTAATTACTGATTAAATAACGCCTTTTTCATTGAATGTAGCTTCCACCTCTACTTCAATCACTGCGAGGCACTTTTTGACGATTCATTCGGAGCAGCCAATGTGCCCCTTTGTGTAAATGCCCCTGCCCTGACAAGCTATTTGCTCTAGAACGTGACTGAAGAAATCACATAAAAAGTGCTTCTTCTTGAGAAAAATAATTTTTTTTAAATGTTTGGATTCGTTTGGAAGAGCTTTTCTCCTGTTGCATAATGCAATGCGTATATTTTCCAATATCAAGTGATATACAGCTGAATATTTTTTCCCGGGATCCCGAGTTCAGCCTTTCAAAAAGCTCTTGACTTTACTCGTACAGCACGATGGATAGGGATATACGAAGTTAAGGGTTAAGCAGAGATATTCATCAATAGTTCTTTTACAGGACAAATGATCGCCTTATAAGAGATGGGGGCATTTGGAACTGAATGACACTGTAGTCATGGGGCATATGCTGCATGTTTCCTTCCACTAGCATACTCGATTGATATCATGAGCTGTGAGCATATCAAAACCTTCCGTATTTGGAAAGTTCCACTGGTAATCCATCTGTTCTTAAGTTTTTTCATAGCTAAGTGTTCCTCTTCCATACTAATTGAACTTTTTTCGCTCGTTTTCAGCAATTGGAAGTGGAATCTTGTCCTGTCTTATATCTCTTCCTGATTCCCATTAAGAAGTATCTTAGGGTGGCTCGAGTAACCTGCAGTAGCAATAATAACCGACCACTCTCTGATGGTGTATAGTGGTGCTAGAACTAGCGTTTTTTTATGTCTGTTCTAGGTAAATTCCTGATTGAGAGACCCTAGCAACTTCAGGACCAGGAATATATTCTTTTGGCCCGTTTATTTTCCTACAACAGTTTAACTGTGAGTTTGCTGCAAGAAGGAAACGGTTATATTGAAACGTACCTACTTCTAAGATTTTGGATACTTGCTTTTCTTCGATTCTCACATTTGTGAATATAACGACTCTCGAATGAACTACTCGTATAATGACTCTTGAATAAAAGAAGCACCGAATTCAGGATTATACATGACACAAACTAACGTACGAAGAGCTTTGGTGAGCTTTAGAACTTCAAATACTAAATGTCAGAATGAAAGCTTTGGAAAGGGAAATTTCCCCTATAGAAAGCTCTAGAAGTAAATACTGGAACCTTCAAGCTTTTTCGGGAGCCTGAGAAGTATAAAAGCATATGTCTGACAGGTTGAGGACGGAGTTTATTTTTAATCGTGAATGAGTAAAGTTGATTGTAATAAAAGTAAAGTTGGTGAATTCATTTCAGTGGTGAACAATAAATTGTTTTGTAGTAAGAAATGTAAAGTGTTTATTTTGTCAAGTAAGTAAATAATAAAAAATAAATTTGGTGGCACAACAGCTCGTGGAGAACCAAGTCCTAGTGACTTACAACTCTCAACCATTCCTGAGTGCGTATTTTTTGGCAGGAATGGAAGGGACCTACAATTTTTTGCCGAGTCCGAACGGCTAGATGAAAAGCACTTACTTATTCATGACAAGAATAGTCTTGGAGAATTTTTCAGTTCCTCGCAAAAGGCAGTACCTCGGAAAAAAACTATTCTGTTTTTAGGTGACAGCGGCTGGGAATCGAACCCAGACCTTTGGCATGACAGTCCTACGCACTAACCATCATGTCACGAGGTACTACAAATATGAAAGTAGAAAATTTAAATTAAGTGAATAAGTTTTACTAACGAACCTGAGAAAATATAACAGTACTCGCCTCGAAATTGCAAGGTTGTTGTTTGGATGGTTGGTTTAGAAGTTTATCGCTACTTACTAACCTTATTAGGAGCTGTTTTAAAGTTTCTGACCCCTAGTCCAATACCCAGTATAGGAGAGGAAGATTTTGCTATAAAGGAGTCTAAAAAACAACAAGAGTCCCGCCCGTCCTTACAACATGATTTTGAAAAAGTTATCGCTTCACATAATCAATGGGTGGAAGGAAGCATGTCCAATGACTGGTCTATCAGCTCCACATATCTCATCTACGAAAAAAGACGATCATATGTCCTGCAGGATAACCAAGGCGTATACTTGATTAACTTAGCATACATACAAAGTGAGCGTTTTAAGCCATTCTATATTTTCCATTCATAATCAGCAGGTATAGCGCGGCTCCAGCCAGGCAAATTGACCATAGACTAAATATTAACTCTCCAGGCAAATCTATTTCAAAGTCGCATATGATAGTATTTATCGTCAGGAGCTTTATATTGAGTTGGCTTAACTTTGGGATCTAAAAAAACGGATCCAGATATGCTGCGTGACATTGGAAAATATGTGATGCAATGTGCAACTATGGAAAATGTTCTTCCGAACTATTTCAAACGTGCACAGGGCTTAAGGAAGGAGGTGCGCTATCCGCTATCATTTGAATTGTTGAATTTCGTTTTAGGACAAATAGTGCTCAGAAGTCAAGACTGATATGTTAGCAGAAGGCATTACTATTTCTTACAAAGGTATGTATGAGGTATTTCTTCAAAGGTATGTGGATGAAATCGACATCATCAACAATTCCCAAAAGGGCGTTATAGAATCTTCCACGGCAATTGAAGAAAAGGTGTAACTTGTTGGCCTTGAAGTAAACGAGAACAAAACCAAATACATTTATATATTATCAACAAACAATCAAAGATCTGTCATCAATTAAAGACAAATAATCATCACATCATCTTCCTCGGACCGATCTTTTATCTCAAGAACGACTTCTTAGTGGAGATTCAACGATAAATTGGCGCAACAGATGGGTTCAAAACTCCCCACATGAAAGATGAAGTATATCACTCTAAATCATCTTACTGCCAGTTCTTTTTTATAGCGCCAAGTGTTGGGTGATAAGCAGAAAGAAAGAGCTGATTCCAGACTCTTTCAAAAGAAAAAGGAGACTTAATTTGCTCGGACACATCAAGCAACTGTATGATAATGATTCAGCAAAGAAAGTCTTTACATCCTAGCCTCCAGGTTTGAGAGAGCGAAGATGACTGAATGTCCAGCCAAAAGACCAAGCCACCGCAGATGTAAAATGGCTTGGTCTAGATTACTGGAAGCAGCGTGCTGGGGTTCATAGAGGATAGAAAGCAGCCGGGTCTCAAGCTGCGAACCTTCATTGATTGGGACTGAGATACGCATAAGTAAGTGGTAAAGTCTCTTGGTTGGAAGCAATTAAAGACCTTACCAATTAATTCGACGAGGATATCTTCCTTTGCCACTTTTGTATTGAAGCTCCCAAGCTCAACTTTGGACTTTACTCTGGACTCGATAGGCTCCTTGGTCCAGGGGGTCATTCCTTAAACATTAGGCTTTCAAATAACAAGCTTCTATACCTATGATAAGTTTTTCTAAGTTTTTCTATCATGGTTGTCGTATTTATGAGAAAATTTGATGGCTTCCACCCCTATCAGCGTTATGCAGTATTTTCAAAAACAAACCATTGTTAGTACGAGTATTTCAAAAAAAAAAATATCAATCATTTTCTTTTCATTTATTTATTTTACTCTTCTCAATTACGATAGTCGTTGATGTTTAATTTCATCGCTAATGACAATTTCAACAATTTATAATATATCATATAGCCTTTCTCCCTGCGGATGTTGCAGTCATTGCTTATCCTCAAAAAAAAAAACATTAAACATTTATTCCAAATATACCATTTATATGATAAATTCCAAAATTTTCCAGGCGATGACTGTTAAAATAAATGATGATGATGATGTGTTAAAAGTCCATAATGTGCTAAGCAGCGATCGGGGAACATTTAATAAGTTATACGAATTTATTTTCATCACGAAAGTGGAAAATTAATTAATGAATGATCATATGGTGAGCGCATGTGAAAAAGGGGTTTTATAAAGAAGATTTCGAATATATGTAATTATTTATATATGAGGGCTAGGTCAAATGTCCTCCATCTCATATTCATATAGTGAGATAGATGGTTGTGTATTTTGTGGAAATATTTAAAACAAAAAAAAAACTGAAGCAATCTATTTTTCTAGGAGTTAAAATAAAAAAAAATTGATTGCATAGTGCAATTTTTTGAACAAAGCTTATTGTTTATACTAGGATTCTTTGTAAATAGCTATAAGTTTTAATCTCTAATTAACGGATAAATAAATAAAACATACCCTCAAGATTAAGGATCGATTAAATCTTTAAAAAATAACCCCAACAACACTTCAATATAAAGGAAGTTAATCCACATAGCTAGCTTGATAAACAAAAAGATTGATTACCTCGGCAGTTTACTGAACCGGCGTTAGTCATTGTGTCAAATAACAAATAAAATTTGTCGTCGGCATTTAACAAAGCTTTATGTAGTTGTATGTTCAAAGTCACACATCGTAAATTCACTTTCGCTCCTTTTCAAATCCTCATTTAATTGTCATCATGCTGTGAATGTTTAAACTGCCTTTGCGATTTGCTTGTAACAACAAAAAAAAATATACAAAAAGGAAATGAAATCCTTTTTAGTTTCTATTTCCTAAAACCAATATTGAAATCACGTACAATATTTTGAGGATTTCTTGACATCGATTTTTTCTCACTTGCTGTGTGGACTTCCTTTCTTTCCAATTTTTACAATTCAAAGAGTCTATTCATTATTGTTTTTTTTTTGTGTTTGTTAAAGAAATATTATAAATGTCATGCGGTGCACATCATGATGGTGAACATTGAATACACAACTAACATGTTTCGATTGATCGAAAACTGTTTTGCCGTGTTTCAACAAAATACATACACATTTAATGAAGGAAATGAGAAAATTGTAAAAATGCAAGGACGAACACAAATTAAATTGTATTATAGGGTAGGTTTAAATATTTGCTTTAGCAACTCACATAGAGGCTGAGACTGAGGCTGCGGATGTACGGATGTGTATTGTACATACATTGGTAACTGATGAATAGAAATTGCCTACCATTGAATCCTTTGTCTAAGTTGACTGACTTCCTTCCTTTAGGCTCTATAGCTAGATTAAGTGTAAATTATTGGTGTGGAAAAAAAGGGCTGTGTGCAAGCAAACATAAGGGTGTTTAGCATTATAGTACGCACAACGCACCCAATCCGTTTGATAAAAATGTTGGCAAACGGATGTGGCTTTTGTTTGATCAGCTATCGCATGTGTCAATTATTCAGCATGTCCGATTAGTAGGTTGTTAGCATGGATCGAATGAAACACTTAAAATTTAAATCAAAATTTCTGGGTTTTGTTTATCGAATTCTTTTATCCATCATCGTTTTTTTCACATTTTTATCAACCAAAATTTAATTAAATTAAATTAAATAAAATTTAACTTAATTAAATTAAATTAAATTAATTTAAATCAAATTAAATTAAATTAAGTTAAATTAAATTAAATTTAATAAATTAAATTAAATTAAAAAAATTAAATTAAATTAAATTTAATTTAATTTAATTTAATTTTATTTCATTTCATTTCATTTCATTTCATTTCATTTCATATCATTTCATTTCATTTCATTTCATTTCATTTCATTTCATTTCATTTCATTTCATTTCATTTCATTTCATTTCATTTAATTTAATTTAATTTAATTTAATTTAATTTAATTTAATTTAATTTAATAAAATTTTGGTTGACAAAAATGTGAAAAAACGATGATGGATAAAAGAATTCGATAAACAAAACCCATAAATTTTGATTTAAATTTAATTTAATTTAATTTAATTTAATTTAATTTAATTTAATTTAATTTAATTTAATTTAATTTAATTTAATTTAATTTAATTTAATTTAATTTAATTTAATTTAATTTAATTTAATTTAATTTAATTTAATTTAATTTAATTTAATTTAATTTAATTTAATTTAATTTAATTTAATTTAATTTAATTTAATTTAATTTAATTTAATATAATTTAATTTAATTTAATTTAATTTAATTTAATTTAATTTAATTTAATTTAATTTAATTTAATTTAATTTAATTTAATTTAATTTAATTTAATTTAATTTAATTTAATTTAATTTAATTTAATTTAATTTAATTTAATTTAATTTAATTTAATTTAATTTAATTTAATTTAATTTAATTTAATTTAATTTAATTTAATTTAATTTAATTTAATTTAATTTAATTTAATTTAATTTAATTTAATTTAATTTAATTTAATTTAATTTAATTTAATTTAATTTAATTTAATTTAATTTAATTTAATTTAATTTAATTTAATTTAATTTAATTTAATTTAATTTAATTTAATTTAATTTAATTTAATTTAATTTAATTTAATTTAATTTAATTTAATTTAATTTAATTTAATTTAATTTAATTTAATTTAATTTAATTTAATTTAATTTAATTTAATTTAATTTAATTTAATTTAATTTAATTTAATTTAATTTAATTTAATTTAATTTAATTTAATTTAATTTAATTTAATTTAATTTAATTTAATTTAATTTAATTTAATTTAATTTAATTTAATTTAATTTAATTTAATTTAATTTAATTTAATTTAATTTAATTTAATTTAATTTAATTTAATTTAATTTAATTTAATTTAATTTAATTTAATTTAATTTAATTTAATTTAATTTAATTTATTTTAATTTAATTTAATTTAATTTAATTTAATTTAATTTAATTTAATTTAATTTAATTTAATTTAATTTAATTTAATTTAATTTAATTTAATTTAATTTAATTTAATTTAATTTAATTTAATTTTATTTAATTTAATTTAATTTAATTTAATTTAATTTAATTTAATTTAATTTAATTTAATTTAATTTAATTTAATTTAATTTAATTTAATATAATTTAATTTTGGGATTGGAGAAGAGGAATGGAAATAATATTTTATGAGTCTAATTGGAGGGGTGGAAGAAAGAGTGAGAATGAGAGAACAGGTAACAAGAAGAGCGGAAGATGAGACCGAAATTAGTAAGGAGGAGATCAGAAAGGTGGTTAGAAGACTCAAAGAAGGAAAATCAATGGGAACAGACGGTATACCTAATGAAGCGTGGAGATATGGAGGAGAACAAGCTATAGAGGTAGCATGGGGCATCTGCAGGAAGGTGTGGAGAGGAGATGGATGGTCAGAGGGGTGGAAAGAGGGAGTAATTGCCCCGATAATAAAGAAAGGTGTAGGAACAAAGGTAGAAGAATACACAGGAGTAACGCTCATGCCATCGCTGTATAAAATATATACGACGGTTTTACGGAAGAGGTTAGAAGAAGAAGCGGAGGAGAAAGGGATGATACCACCAAATCAAACTGGTTTCAGAACGATAGACAACGTATATGTGCTGAACTATTTGGTGAACAAAGAGGTTGCAGAGGAGAGGGGCAAGCTAGTGGCACTGTTTATAGATTTAAAAGCTGCGTTTGACTCAGTAGACAGGAAAATTATGATGGAGGCGTTGGAGGAAAGAGGAGTGAGAGAAGGGCTCAGGGAAAGAGTAGGGGAGGTCTACGAAGAAACAACGAGTAGAGTGAAATCGGTAGGAGTGATGGGGGAAACATTTTGGACGGGAAAGGGGGTAAGACAGGGGTGCCCGATGAGCCCAATACTGTTTAACTTGTTGACCGCGGATATAGAGGATGAACTGGGTAAAGGGAGCTGGGGAGGGGTAAAAGTGAGAGGAAAAAGAATTTGCTCGCTGGCATACGCAGACGATGTGGTGGTAATGGCGAAAAATGAAGAGGAGATGCAAAGCATGGTAAGAAGACTGGAGAAGTACTTTGAGAGGAAAAGACTGGAAGTAAATGTGGGAAAGACGAAAGTGATGAGGTTCAGGAAGGGAGGAGGGAGGAACACAACAGTAGACTGGAGATGGAGGGGAAAGAAGATCGAAGAAGTAAAAGAATTTAAATACCTGGGGTATGTGTTCAAAAAGAATGGAGGTCAGGAAGCACATATAAAGGACAGAATAAAAAAGGCAGCAGTGGCCATGAAAGAAGCATGGGGGATTGGAAGGAGGAAATTTGAGAAGGATTGGGAGAGGAAGATGTGGCTTTTTGACACTCTGGTGTGGACGGTGATGGGATATGGGGCGGAAGTATGGGGATGGGAGGAGAGACAAGAAATGGAAAGGGTGCAAGAGAGGTACCTCAAGTGGACGCTAGGGGTAGAATGGCAAACTCCAGGGTACATGGTAAGAGAGGAAACAAAACGAGATAAGATAATGATTAGAGCACGGAAAAGGGCATGGAATTATGAACAAAAATTAACAGATGGAAAAGGAAGTGACATAGCAAGGGAATGTTTAGAGGAGATGAAAGAGAGACAGAGAGATGAACGGGGAAGAGGGTCACGATGGGAACAAGGGAGAGAAAAAATAAAGGGAAGAGAAGACAGTATGAATGGATACGAAGCAATAGAAAGAGAAGACTGGGGAGAGCAAGAGAAGGAAAGAAGGGAAAGATTAAGAGAATCCAGTTACAACAGGTGGTATAAAGAAATAATGACAGAAGGGATTCCACAATATTTAACAGCGGGTTGGAAGACAGAAAGAACAAGGAGAATTGCAAGAGTCAGGCTAGGGAATGAGGTGAGGAAAAAATGGTACTGGAAACGCGAAGAGGAGAGAATGTGCAGAATATGTGAGGGTGAACAAGAGACATCTCTCTTTCATCTCTGTCGGAGATAAGTAAGGAAGCGGGAGACTTATAACCCTTAGGGGAGCCAATACAAATCAATGTACAATGTATTTAATTTAATTTAATTTAATTTAATTTAATTTAATTTAATTTAATTTAATTTAATTTAATTTCATTTAATTTAGTTTAATTTAATTTAATTTAATTTAATTTAATTTAATTTAATTTAATTTAATTTAATTTAATTTAATTTAATTTATTTTAATTTAATTTAATTTAATTTAATTTAATTTAATTTAATTTAATTTAATTTAATTTAATTTAATTTAATTTAATTTAATTTAATTTAATTTAATTTAATTTAATTTAATTTAATTTAATTTAATTTAATTTAATTTAATTTAATTTAATTTTGTTTAATTTAATCTAATTTAATTTAATTTAATTTTATTTAATTTAATTTAATTTAATTTAATTTAATTTAATTTAATTTAATTTAATTTAATTTAATTTAATTTAATTTAATTTAATTTAATTTAATTTAATTTAATTTAATTTAATTTAATTTAATTTAATTTAATTTAATTTAATTTAATTTAATTTAATTTAATTTAATTTAATTTAATTTAATTTAATTTAATTTAATTTAATTTAATTTAATTTAATTTAATTTAATTTAATTTAATTTAATTTAATTTAATTTAATTTAATTTAATTTAATTTAATTTAATTTAATTTAATTTAATTTAATTTAATTTAATTTAATTTAATTTAATTTTTTTTTTTTTTTTTTTTTATTGCTCCCCTAAGGGTTACAAGTCTCCCGCTTCCTTACTCTGCTCCCTCTCCACCCCTCTCTATCATCTTATCTTTTCTTACTGCCTCTAGTTCCTTTATCCACTCTTCTCCCTTCCCCGTTTCGTCCATTATTTCCCTCATCCTTTCCCCTATTGATTTTCTTTCATCTCCGACAGATCTGCATCTTTCTAATACATGCTCCCATGTCTCTTGTTCACCCTCACATATTCTGCATATTCTCTCCTCTTCGCGTTTCCAGTACCATCTTTCCCTCACCTCATTCCCTAGCCTGACTCTTGCAATTCTCCTTGTTCTTTCTGTCTTCCAACCCGCTGTTAAATATTGTGGAATCCCTTCTGTCATTATTTCTTTGTACCACCTGTTGTAACTGGATTCTCTTATTCTTTCCCTTCTTTCCTTCTCTTGCTCTCCCCAGTCTTTTCTTTCTATTGCTTCATATCCATTCATACTGTCTTCTCTTCCCTTTATTTTTTCTCTCCCTTGTTCCCATCGTGACCCTCTTCCCCGTTCATCTCTCTGTCTCTCTTTCATCTCCTCTAAACATTCCCTTGCTATGTCACTTCCTTTTCCATCTGTTAATTTCTGTTCATAATTCCATGCCCTTTTCCGTGCTCTAATCATTATCTTATCTCGTTTTGTTTCCTCTCTTACCATATACCCTGGAGTTTGCCATTCTACCCCTAGCGTCCACTTGAGGTACCTCTCTTGCACCCTTTCCATTTCTTGTCTCTCCTCCCATCCCCATACTTCCGCCCCATATCCCATCACCGTCCACACCAGAGTGTCAAAAAGCCACATCTTCCTCTCCCAATCCTTCTCAAATTTCCTCCTTCCAATCCCCCATGCTTCCTTCATGGCAACTGCTGCCTTTTTTATTCTGTCCTTTATATGTGTTTCCTGACCTCCATTCTTTTTGAACACATACCCCAGGTATTTAAATTCTTTTACTTCTTCGATCTTCTTTCCCCTCCATCTCCAGTCTACTGTTGTGTTCCTCCCTCCTCCCTTCCTGAACCTCATCACTTTCGTCTTTCCCACATTTACTTCCAGTCTTTTCCTCTCAAAGTACTTCTCCAGTCTTCTTATCATGCTTTGCATCTCCTCTTCATTTTTCGCCATTACCACCACATCGTCTGCGTATGCCAGCGAGCAAATTCTTTTTCCTCTCACTTTTACCCCTCCCCAGCTCCCTTTACCCAGTTCATCCTCTATATCCGCTGTCAACAAGTTAAACAGTATTGGGCTCATCGGACACCCCTGTCTTACCCCCTTTCCCGTCCAAAATGTTTCCCCCATCACTCCTGCCGATTTCACTCTACTCGTTGTTTCTTCGTAGACCTCCCCTACTCTTTCCCTGAGCCCTTCTCTCACTCCTCTTTCCTCCAACGCCTCCATCATAATTTTCCTGTCTACTGAGTCAAACGCAGCTTTAAAATCTATAAACAGTGCCACTAGCTTGCCCCTCTCCTCTGCAACCTCTTTGTTCACCAAATAGTTCAGCACATATACGTTGTCTATCGTTCCTACTCCTCTTCTGAAACCCGTTTGATTTGGTGGTATCATCCCTTTCTCCTCCGCTTCTTCTTTTAACCTCTTCGCTAAAACCGTCGTATATATTTTATACAGCGATGGCATGAGCGTTACTCCTCTGTATTCTTCTACCTTTGTTCCTACACCTTTCTTTATTATCGGGGCAATTACTCCCTCTTTCCACCCCTCTGACCATCCATCTCCTCTCCACACCTTCCTGCAGATGCCCCATGCTACCTCTATAGCTTGTTCTCCTCCATATCTCCACGCTTCATTAGGTATACCGTCTGTTCCCATTGATTTTCCTTCTTTGAGTCTTCTAACCACCTTTCTGATCTCCTCCTTACTAATTTCGGTCTCATCTTCCGCTCTTCTCGTTACCTGTTCTCCCATTCTCACTCTTTCTTCCACCCCTCCAATTAGACTCATAAAATATTTTTTCCATTCCTCTTCTTCAATCCCTTCCCCCATCGTCTTTCTCTTCTTTCTATCTCTATTTATTATTTCCCACACTTTGTTTTCGGTATTGGCCTCTGCAATTTCTCTTATCATCTCATCCTGCTCCTCTCTTTTCTTTCTCTCAATCATCGCTTGATATTCTCTTTTTCACTCCCTGTATTTTTCCTTCGTCCCGATACTCTTCCTCCACCTCCTTAACTCCTTTCTTACTTCTTCTTTTTTCTCCCTACATTCTTCATCCCACCATCCTCTCCTTTTCTGTTTCCTTTGCCTTCCCCCTACCTCCTCACTTTGTTCAATCTCTCTCTTAATCCTCTCCCCTATCTGATTTTCTGAATCCTCTGCTCCCTCTTCCAAGCTCACTCTTCGCATTCTTCTCTCGAATTCCTGTTTCATCTCCTCCGACCATCTTCCCGTTTTTATTCTTTTTACTTCCTTTGCTTTATCCCTCTTTCTCCTTCTTCCTGTCTTTATAGTGATCACCAATGGGTGATGATCTGACTCTACTCTATCTGTTACTTCCATCCTTTCTATTCCTCTTCTCGTCCTTTCGTCACCTAGTACATAATCAATTACTGTCTCCCCTCTGCCTCCTGTATACGTAAACTCTCCCTCTTCATCCCCCTCTATATTCCCGTTAAAAATTTCCCACCCTAATTCTCCTATCACCTGCGTTAGTTTCTTACCTTCGGTGTTCACTTTTTTATCTTTCGATCTCCTCCCTCTCTCTTCGTCTCCTATACCCCTCACTCTCCCACCCTCCAATCCTGTTCTCGCGTTGAAGTCCCCCCCTATTATCACTCTTTCTTCATCTGACTGCCTCTCCATCCATCTTCTTAAGCTTTCCAACTTCTTGTCTATGTCACCATTTACATACGTTGCTACTATAACCCATTCATCCGTACCTGCTTTAACTTTCCTACTCATTAATCCTTCTTCCTGTTCCTGAATCTCATCACCCTCTATCGCCATTTCTTCTCTAACTCCCATTATCATCCCCCCCATTGCTCTTCCCTTCTTGTTCTTCTTTTTTGCTCCCTGTCTTGTCCATTTATACCCCTTTGGCAGTTGTGTTTTCCATTTTTCCCAATTCTTTTCCTCTACCCACGTTTCTATCATCACTACAACTTCCCATTCTTTGATCCCTTCCCAGAACTCTTTTTCTTTATTCGCTAACCCCGCAACATTCCAGAAGCCTATCTTCCATCTATCCCCTGACTCTTTTCTACCTGATTTATCTCCTTCTTCTTGTTCCTTTATCCGTTTTTTGACTCTGAATTCTCTTCTATTCCTCCTTCCCCTTCTTGTTTTTCAATATTCCTACTTTCACTCTGAATTGGTTTCTCCTTTTCTCCCTCTTTAGCTATTGTTTCCCTTATGACCTCCCTTTTTTCATCCCAAACCCATGTCTTCCCATTTACTATCAGCTTCCCATATCTTATTATGACCTGCTTCCCTTTTCTCTTTTCTTCTTCTGCTCGATCCCTTATCAGCCATTGCATTCTTCGTTCTTTCCACGTTAAGTCCTCTTCAATTCTTTCCCTTCTTCCTCTTAGGTTGGCTTTCTTCCTCATCACCTCTGTTTTACCGTCTAGAGTTT
Organism: Dasysyrphus albostriatus; assembly: GCA_946251815.1. Classification (NCBI taxonomy): domain Eukaryota; kingdom Metazoa; phylum Arthropoda; class Insecta; order Diptera; family Syrphidae; genus Dasysyrphus; species Dasysyrphus albostriatus. The sequence continues at coordinate 58,659,202 of OX276337.1, forward strand.
CCATTTTTACTTCTATCATACCTTCTTTCCCGTCTGCACCTCTCCTTCCGACCTCCCTTGCTTCCCCTATCCTTGCTTGGACTCCTATCCTTTCGAATATTCTTTCTACCGTGTCTTTTATTGTGCCTCGTATCTGCACGTTTTTAATCATTATATTCCTCCTTCGTTTTTCTTTTTCTTGTCTTTCTATCCTTGCTTCCATCTCGTTCATCCTCTCCGCTAGGTTTTCTTTCCCATCTCCACCACTTATTGTGCTTGTTGTTTCTTCAATTTCCGCTCTACTATTTTTTATTCTTTCCTCTTTCTCCCGTGTGCCTTGTGCTTTCATCTCTAAATCTTCTATCCTTCTTGCTAGCCCTCTTACTTCAACTTTCAGTTCTTCTCTCTCCTTTTCCCCTCTTCTAATTTCTTCTCTCATCTTTCCCAGTTCTTCCTTCATCTCCATTCTCAACTCTTTCACCTCTTGCTTCACCTCTTGCATCTCCCGTTTGAATTCATATCTCATCTCCTTCAATATCCTCTCTACTTTCGATTCCTCTTGTTCCTTTTTCTGCGGCGATCGTGGGATTTTCTTGCTGGCTTGGAATACCTCGATTCCTTCCTCATTCTCTTGCTCAACTCCGTTCACCTGCTCTCTCTTCCTCTTCCATAAGTCACTAATATCTCCCATCGATCCCGTGTTCATATTCCTCGACAATCTTTCGAGATTTGTAGGTCTTCCTCTCCTCTTCATTTCTTCCTCACTACACTCTCCTCTTTTGTCCGCCATGCTCTCTTATCTAATTTATTTTTATTATATTATTTTATTTTATTTTATTTATTAGAATTATTTTATTTTGTTTTATTTTATTTTATTTTATTTTATTTTATTTTATTTTATTTTATTTTTCTAATTTAATTTAATTTAATTAAATTTAATTTAATTTAATTTAATTTAATTTAATTTAATTTAATTTAATTTAATTTAATTTAATTTAATTTAATTTAATTTAATTTAATTTAATTTAATTTAATTTAATTTAATTTAATTTAATTTAATTTAATTTAATTTAATTTAATTTAATTTAATTTAATTTAATTTAATTTAATTTAATTTAATTTAATTTAATTTAATTTAATTTAATTTAATTTAATTTAATTTAATTTAATTTAATTTAATTTAATTTAATTTAATTTAATTTAATTTAATTTAATTTAATTTAATTTAATAATAATTAAAAAAAAATAAATTAACCTTGCCGGCCCAACACCAGAAAGATTTAATTTGGGGATGAAATCCATAAATTTTGAAGTCGGGTTCATACATCGTACAGCTGCAGCTGGGGCCTACCTTCACATAGTGGAGAGTACCTTGCATTTTTACAATAAAATTATAGCGAAATAATAGTAATAGCGCGTTAAGGTTGGCCTTATGATTTTGTTTAGTAAACAGGGCCGGCCCGAGATTAATTAGCGCCCTGCTTCATCATAAGCGCCCCTCAATTACGATAGAATATAAAAATAAGTACTTAAATGGAAAAAGAGTATTGAAAATAACGGCAACACTTACTTTCTTTAAAGCCAATACTCTGTTCTACTAGCTAGTTTTTAAATCAAGTGAAATCTATGCATAGTTTTTGAAAAAATGAATTTTAAACTCAAAATTTGCACAAAAAAAGCATAAAAACAAGTTTTGGGTGTAATTTTTCAAAATGTAAAATTATATTCTATTTCTTTCACTAGACTTCGTTGCCCTTATTAATTCTGAATCAATAACTGAAAACTGAAAATTTTATAAACTTTTAGCAGGAAATGTAAACTAAAACCAACCGAAAAAAAAAATAGAAAAAAATATTTTTTTAAATTACTTTTTTTGATGCAAGAATAGGCGCAAAAAATGCTAGGACAAATAGAGTAAAAGCTCAAGGTGTTAATATGGCATGGTACAAAAGAAATTTTTATTTGAAATTGAGAGATATAAGCCCATTCAACTTTACCGTTTCTTGTTGTAGTTTTTCTCGGAATTGGTCAAAAAGCCTCTATTTCGTTACAACATGGCAGATTTCAAATTCGTAAAAATATTAGAATTCAAGATTTTAAGGAAAAATTATGATTATTGAGAGTATTTAAAACGAAACTAAGTCCGCAATTTTGTTTTCCGACAAAAGATGTATTCAACAGCCTATTTGTCAAACTACGAAAGATTCAGATGGTGACTTTTGGACACCTTATATTATCTAAGAAGGTGTTCAAATTGGAGTAAGTCCAGTTTTTTGTTTACCGTCTCTGTATTCTAGAGGGGATGGCCAACTCGATCAAGATTTTTGTAAGCCCTTGTTGGAGGTGAGGTTTTAAATGTTTGAAACCAGCTTTGGTTTCCTTTTTATTTATATATTAGGGTAATCTAAGCTTCAATTCACTTTTAAGAAATAAGAAGTGATGCCCTCTCAATTTCCCCAAGTCTCAAGGCTTCTATATTCGTGATCCGATAAATAGGACCCATTATTTAACTTTTGAAGCAGACCTTATTATATGCATAGGTACTTCTATTTGTTAATTTTTGTTTTTCTGAAGATCTCCAAAAAAGCGATGATAAGGTTCACGTTCAATTGTTATATCTTGAATTCTTTTCATTGGTCAGAGTGCTTAATTTTAGAAAAAATAACAAAGCATTATATCCGGTTTTTTTTTTAATGCATTAAATAGGTTATAACTCTTTAAATAAAACAGAAGATCAAGCTCTTTTTAAAAACTCCATCCCTCCCAAAGCATGAAAAAAAAACTTGCTAGACTTTGATATCCAATACTCCGATTTTGGTAAAGCATCCACTCCCAAAATTTGCTTCACGGAAAACGTATATAATATCACAAAAAAAAAATAACAATATAAAAAATATAAATAAATAAAAATATAAAAATAATTGTAATCTTAAGTCAAAAAACATATCAAAACAAATGGGAATTTGAAAAAATTGTAAAAAGTATTTAAAAACTTAAACAAAAACATAACAATATAAAAAGAAATAATGAAGTAAGTTGATTTTTTTAAGGTTGTTCGAGGCGCCCATTGGGTTTAGCGCCTTGTGCATTTACACCGCTGGCAAGCTTAACTTGTCCTGCCCTAACTGTAAGAGACGAAACTCAGTTTTTTTTTAAATATCAAGAAAACCTTTACCTTTTTTCATTCATTTTCAAAACCCTACTTCAATTTAAAAAAAAAAACTTTATTGCACCAAAGTTTTTAATTAAAAAAAAATCCCTTATAAGCTTAACATTGTCATCGCAAATCAAAAGGGGTTTTTTCTGAACTCATCTACCAACACAACACTGTCAATTCATCATGAAAAACAAAGCAACCAATACTTCCTACAATTATTCGACTTAATTTTGCTGCCATCTCTCACCAAAAATATTAATTTCCTGTTCTAAAAAAAGTATTCTCAGGCTCTCTATCTGACGTCTTAAACACATGATGTCGATCCTCCTCAAAGAAGATAATAATTGTACGGAAATCCCTTGGTTTGTTTGATTCTTTATATTTTGCCTACCGAAAAATATAACACGTCTCTTTCTTTTGTTAAACTAAGTCCACATAAGGACAACAAAAAAACGGAAACGCAGCCAATACACAAAACCGATTAAACGGAATAATTTCCTTTATTTACGCCTCAATCATAGGCCAGGATGTACGAGAGTGTGTATGTACGTCATGACTTTGGAATAAGAAAAGAAAAACAAAACAATTAGAAAAAAAATTCTCACAATTCTTAGTGGGAAGGACGAGAGGAAAAGAAAAGAGGCATGTTCTAGGCATGTTCTAGGCAACAGGTAGCATAGGTAAGTTGGTAAATTTTACAGGAATATCCTACCGCACCATTGTTAAAAAAAAAACATATGTAGCGAACGGATGCGAATCCATAAGCCAACGCTATGGTTTTACCCGTGCATTTGTATTGACAGATGTCTCCTTCTATTTAACAATGAATTATCGCAGAAGCATTGCGCCAAGGCCGCTGGCAGACCGGGAAAATATACACAGGGAATCCAATCCCTGCGTCAGCATGACAATACATTTCTGGCTGCTTTTCCTTATAGACGAAGAAACTTATAGAAAATTTTTCAATATGCCCCATAAATTCTCGGTGATTAAATAGCATGACCATGTGTCATAATAAATAATCGTTGTACCTTCTTCCACTCAAATCGCTGGATTACTGGGAGATGGTACTTTCCCAATATGAGAGCAAATTAGGTACCCACCACCGAACCAATATGGAGAACTTGTAAGTTGTAATTGTTGGAATATGAACTATAATAATACGCTTCCGCATCCGTATTAATAAAATCTTATTCTATAAATGAATTGAAGAAAACAACTTCCGATACTTGTGCGGATCAATGTGCGTCCAACAACAACAAACACAAGTCATTCTATATAATATGAAAATTTGATGTAAACTACCTACATGAACCGGAAATTAAATTACACAAGACACCGGGATAAATCAAAATCTCTTAATTTTCATTAGATACCGTAAGAAAGTACATTAAGATAAGAAATGTTGTGTCTTCTGCTGCAAGGGTACTAGTGGTTAAATTGAGTGCGTTTTGGTAATTAGGAGAAATGAATGATGCTCATATCTTCATTTACTTTAAAAACCTTCGTAGGAACATAACACAGGTGGCGGGGTTTCTTTTTGTTTGGAAAAGATTTGTTTCAATCGATTTACACAGCAAGGTCTGAAATATTGGATATTTATTTGGCCACAATTCCAAACCTAACAACAATCATATTATTTTATTCCGAGGATATTCCTCGGCCGCCAATGAAGACTTTTTTGATTTCCGAAGATATGGGTGGAGACTTAAGGTTTTTTTTATTTCAGAAACCATAGTCGTGGTTGTTTAATTTTGAAATAACTTGCATATGCTTACTAAAGCCTAGTACATACTTGTGAATAATGTCGTGAATCTATACTGAATTTGTATTTTTGTTCACTCGTGAACGTGCTCGTTAAGCTGTGTGGAAAGTTTTCGTTCACGAGCGATTCCTGTGCAAATTATACGGAACTCTCAGTGGAGAGTTGATGGTATATTCATTTCATATAATACATTTCGCAAGTCTGTCCAAATGTCTGTCGAAATGTCAAAAAATCACTTTCTCCACTGGCGATTGTTCACTTCGCAAAAAAGTATGCACTAGGCTTACGAGTAAAATGAAAACATAATTATTGGTCAAATTGTTTTAGTGAGTAGTGATTGTTATTGTTACTATTTTTGTTAAAGCCTAGTTTACAGTTCCCATACGAACAAAAATCAAAACAATTCTCCACGTATTCTGTGCACCAAATTGTATAATATTCAACGCACAAAAAGTTTGCCTTGGCATTAACCACCCATTGAGTCAATAATTCAAACATGGAAAATATGTAATTATTTTTGATTGCAAAAACCATTTGCATCCAAATAATGCCTTGAAGCGAATATATTTTTTTTTCGAAGCATAAATCGACCATCCAAAAAAATATCTTATTCACCGCACTTTTTTTCACATGCAAAACAATTGCCAGTCCATTATTTAGCATGACATTTCATGACAGCAATGGTTTTTTCTTTAATGAAACTGTAAAGTGTAAACCAATCATGCAGACAATTAGTTTTGCATTTCACCCCAATTATTTTTGACATGCGAGAATATAGATTTATAGATTTTTATTTGCGAACGGGAAATGAAAACTAGGCTTTAAATTCAATGCTCTTATCAGTTCAACCAGTGCAAACTTAGCTCGCAAAAAAGAGCATTCAACATCTAAGCTAATTTTTTCAACATATCAGATACACTGCCGGACAAAATTAGAGGAACGAAAAGATAAAAATAAAGTAAACCTACTTTTTAAATTTTTGCTTGTGTTCCTCCAAATAACAAAATAAGAATCCCGAAAGCCATAATCCCGAATACACAAAATCCCGAATACTTAAAATTCCGGGTGGACAAAATCCCGATTCCCGAATGACAAACCAAACCCGAATCCATTCGGGATTGAATACCTTATTTCAATAGCTTTTTTGAATATGTAATGTTATTCAAAATATTTAATTTTGGTTCAGTGTATGAAAAAAATTATTTTTCTAAATCATGGAGAAATTTTGAATACTTAAGGTTTTATTTTTTGAAGTCGTATTTGTTTTGCTGAACTCGAATTTGGTCTCAAAATTGCTCTAGCACGGCAAGTTTTTGAGATGACCCATTCTAAAATATCTCAAAAGCTAAGAAACAACGTGTTTTTAAATGAAAATTGAGGTTATGTTTTACCACAAGATGATTTTTTTGACAAAACTTGCAACTAGATCAAAAAAAAATAAAACTTCTGTTATAAAATTTGGTTAGATTTTTATCAAAATTTTTATATTACACTCTTGGAAGTCCTCAAACGAAATTTATATGAGCTAAGCATATCATATTTTGGAATAAGACGAAGGCTGACAACTAATTTATGATTTCTCCAAGATGAATTAGACATCCAAAAAGAATTTTAGAGAAAAATGGTAATAATTCCAAACATTTTTAAATTTTAGATTCGAATATCTCTAAAACATGACGCAGTTTTGAGATCAGATTCGAAATCAGCACATCAAAAACTAGAGACAAAAATTTTGTCACACAGTGATATCAGAATTCAATATTTATCTATCAATCTTAAACTGATAATTGTCCATCGTAATAGGGGTGAATTAAAATCTTTAATGTGAAAATTTCGAACGTACCCAAACCTAAAATAAAAAATCACGAATTACATATACCTACATATATAATATGGAAAAACAACTTCCTCAACCTTCGAGTATTCTGAATATCAAAATCACCAAATAGGCTAGCATGAACAAAACATTACATAAAGTATATTTTGAAGGCTAGAATCTCAAATGGGTTGCGCTATTTTTAATACCAACAACAGAACTAAGCCATTCGAGATTTTAGCATTGAGGATTCTGTCATTCGGGATATAAGCCATTAGGGATTTTGTCCATTCGGAATTTGTGATTTGGGATTTCGGATAATTTAAATCAATTGCAAAAACCAAAACCGAATGCAATTGACGCATTTTTTCTTTACTTAACTATTTATTCAGTTTTGTCATGATCAGAGCCCCACTGCACCAGCGACTACAACTAATCAACTAAAGCCTAGTACGCTGCTGATGCGAAATTGCCCAGAAAATTTAGACTTTCACTTCTAAAAAATTCCGACAAAGCTGAATTTTGGTGGAAAGCTTTGTTTTGACGTTTTAAGCATTTTCTGAAAAATTTACATAAATTTGGGCCGGGGCTTTTATTTTTATCTAATTAAATATTTTTAATTAATTAAATAATAATTATTGTCTAAAAGCTATTCCTTCATAATTTTGTCGTAAAATGAAAATTTTACCGAATTGTTGAACAAAAACCAAGTCAATTTCTGTTTCAAGATGGCAGTCTTTCCCATAACCCGGGCACATCAAAAACTTGGTTTTATAAAGAAGAGATGTAGCCAAACTCAAATCGTACAAATACTTTTGCCCATCGATTAATGAAATTTTTATAAAATTTTTGACAAAATTTACTTCACCGTGAGTTCTTGCATGATTTTCTCAGAATCTATTGCTTGTATGAAAAAAGGATATATACGAGTATTTTTTGTGTAGAATGACTTAAGCAACAATTTTTAAATTTTTCACGTTTTTGCATTAATTCAAAAAAAACTTATACTTTTCGAGTAATTAAGAAAAAACTGAATTTTAGCCCCTTAAAAAATTAAGCCCTGGCCCAAATTTAAGGAAGTTTTCAGGAAATGCTTAAGACGTCAAAACAAAGCTCTCCACTGAAATTGAGCTTTGTCGAATTTTCCTGGGCTAAAACGAAAAATCCCATACAAAAATGACATAATGAAATCAAAAACGAAAAATTACATAAGTTCTACTTTTCATTCTGCAGTACGCTGTTCGATAACCGAAATTAATTATTGTACAAGATCGTTTGGAGAAGCCTACACTCTTTTTCGCACACAAATAATTACCAAGACGTGTTTTTTTTTATTGTTTCTTTCATTATAGCATCACTACCTTAGATTTTTTTGAATTTGGGTGTTTTCATCGTTACGGGTGCAGAACTCCATATTTTATTAATTATTCGCCGAAATAAACGATATTTTGTTGCGCCTTGCCTTGAAAGGCACCGTACCGCGAGCAGCACGCCTCACCACTTATTGTGAAAGTCGCCGCTACAAGAAATATTTTAAGAAAAAACTACTATAGCCATTAAACTGAGCAACTGAAATGGATTGGTACCAATATGTCAGCTTTATAAATACAAACTCCATAGGGTCGATTTTTATTATCTCAACAAAATTTGTTACTTTTAAAATAAAAGAAAAATCGAAAAAATTTCTTCACCTGAATGACAGTTAAAATTTGCCTTGATAGCTTACGGCTTTAAAACTGCGAATCAATTCAAAGAAAAGGGTTGGAGCAACAACTTTCAGCGTTTTTCTTTTTTAACTCACGGAACTGGCAAAACAAAATTCCATATTTATTTAAGCTCAGACATATAAGAGCATAAAAAGCATAAATAAACAATGTAAAGATGGGAAACCTTCGTACGTTTCACCCTCCAAAACCCATTTGTTTACATTGTTGTTTTTGTAATCTGACTCCGTGTCGATGAATAGATGTGAATTGCAACAACAACTTAACGCGGTGAATTTAATTTGTTTTGACAGACCAATTTTTTTCCAAACTTGATATCATGTTTTTTTTTATTTTAGTGCGTCTGCCATTCTGCATCGTTATTTTATTTATCTTTTTATATTTGTTATTAATTTTTTCGTTTTTTGTTAAATAATAACAACAAATATTTAGTTGTGCCAGAAATTTTAAGTAATATTTTTAATTTTATCAAAAATTTCCGGCAACCAACTTTCCATTGAATTTTAAGAATTCATAAACTTAGTGACATTTCTGAATTCACCTCAGGGGATGTGTTCTAAAAATTCTTGTTTTGAGGGTGCAAACACACTTTTTTTAATGGAATATTATTGAAAGGTACGACTGCACCATCAATATGTTTACCTAAATATAATTTTTTAAAACGAATTGCAGCCAAATGGTTTGCCGTTCCAATAAAATTGAGTTGTTGATTATAGAAATCGCTAATTGGCCAATATTGGTAGGTTAGATGCGTTTAACCAGATTCTGTGACTTACTTACTTCAAATTTAATCTAATGTGAACAAACTGGCCCTGATTCTCCACTATCACTTACTTGGCCTTAACCATCATTTAACCTAAGTTAATCCAATTTTAATTCACCGATTTGGTGAATTAAATTTAATGAACCATTGATTAAAATTTGAACATACATATTTTGATAAAATGTGCAATTCTTTTTATCTAGTTACATAATTAAGGCTCTCCCAAACCAACGCGAATGGGGAGCAACGACGAATTTTTTTGTTGTTTAGCGTTATGTATATGTCATATTTTTTGCTGTTGTGAATGACTCGCTGCGAATCACTCCGCATTCGCGTTGGTTTGGGAGAACCTTTAAGCAAAAAGAAAATTCAATACATATTATAGTATTAGTTGTGTTTTTTGTAACTCAAAATAATTCTGTCTAAAAAAACGACAACAAAACAAAGCAATTTACTAGTCAAATACAACAACAACAATATTAATTCAGAATTAAGCCTCTCCCAAACCAACGCGAATGCGGAGCGATTCGCAGCAAATCATTCACAAGTAAAAATATGACAAATACACAACGCTAAACAACAACAAAATTTCGCCGTCGCCGCGAATTCGCGTTGGTTTGGGAGAACCTTTAAGGTAGAACTAGAATAGCCAACGTAGTGGTCGTAGGAAACCGGGTGAAAACAAGTAATCCATATGACGCACACATAATTGCGAAGTGGTACTCTTCGTTTAGTTTTCGTTAACTTCTCCCGTCAGACGGGAGAGTCCTCACCTTGGTGGAAGCGAACTAAAAGAATTTGGTGCTTAGTGCATAGTTTTCCAGTCTTTTTTTTTTGTTCAATGTATGAGTGAAACAAAATCTTAAATCACTGTGCTGTAAATAAGTAAAAACAAATTACATTGAACAAATAATAATTAAATGTTAAATGTTTGCTGGTTATATAAAATGGCAGACCAAGGCAAATGTTAAAATGTCCCGATGTCGTTTTTTTCCCCAAAGTCCATGGACATGTATAAAACGTAGCTATTATTATCCAGACTAATTTTGATAGTTCGTTTCGTTTCTGTGGAGATTATAAATCTGTGGAAGTATTCCAGTAAGAAATACAAATTTAAGGAATAATAGGATTTTCACAACAAACCCCAAAAACAGTTTTCGGCAAAAACTTTTCAAAAACCATTCACACCAAACATTACACTATACGTTTTGGTTTGACATTAAAGTTTTTCTTTCACCAACCACATACAATTATCTTTTCATTTTGTTGTTTTCTTCCCTTTTATTGATGTAAAATGGTGATTATTTATTTAAATATGATCCATATAAAAGCATCCAATCAGTTTCTTTTTTGACATTTTACTAGGCACTGAACTTTTTAAAAGGTACGTTTGTTTTGTTCATCTCTGAATTCCAACAAGTTTTCGACTGGTTTTATATTAAACTTGTGTTTTACGAAAACCTGAAGCTCAAAAAAATGTATGTGAAGCCTTGTGTTTTCGATTAGGTTTTTCTCCAAAGCCAATATTTTCGCGAAAACCTCGTTTTGAGTTCGGTGTAAAAAGGCTAACATATTTACTATGAAATTTCATATTTCACAAACAAATTTCCTCCCACTATGGTTCAATTAACATACATTTATTTATTCAATTATTTATTACTACCAATATGTCTTTTATTATCTTAGAACGCTTTGAATTTAGGTAGCCAATGCAATTTTAAAATAAAATTATATAAAGGGAAGTGAGCACTTAAAAATTCACTTCACCTGCTTTTATACTTTATGAACATGTCCATTGGGTTTTTAAAATAACTGACAAATTTAAAAAAAACCGACGATTTGTGGTGAAAATCATTAAGTTGCATTAGTGTTAGTGTGGTAAAGGTTACTAGTGCAACTTTATGACATTCACCACGGTCTGAGCTTGTAGGCAAATCAGTTTGACAGCCGAGGATTCCCATCTTTATATTATTTATTTATGATAAAAAGTGTGTTTCTTTTTTCCATCGGAGAAAGCTCAGAGCTTGCTCCATTAGCTCAGAGTAAAATGACAGAGCAAATCGAGCGAAACGCTGAGCTCGCTTTAATTGAGCTCAGAGTAAAGTGACCGAGCAAATCGAGTGAAACGCTGTGCGAATGCCAACTTCACTTATTTTTTCACTTAATTTTTACCAAACCTGTTTTCTTTCACAAAAAAAAGTAAACATTTTACGATACCAAACACGTCTTTAAACTGACAGCTCAGTGTTCAAGTGTGTTTCATAATTAAATTTGAGAGCTCTGATCAAAATCTCTTTTCTATTTTCGCTGATATAAAGGATTTTTCAACAGGGACGCTACAGAAGTAGAGCGACCGGCACAGCAAACGACGTCATATTTCTTGCCGCCCTTTTCATATTTCTCTTCAGTAAGGTTGGCCATTTCATGATGGAAAGATATACGAGCCAACAACGAGTCGAAATTATTAAAATTTACTACCGAAATTCGTAGTCAGTGGCCTCAACGTTAAGAGCGCTACGTCCAATTTATGGTCGTCATAATCGTCCTAGCAGATCAACAATTGAGCATCTAGAGGAAAAATTTGAATCCGCAGGCACAGTACAATACGTTCCCGTGCCAGTGAGACAAAGAAGTACCCGTAGTGTCGATAATATTGCTGCCGCTGAGGCTTCAGTTGCAGAAAGCTCAAATGTGTCTCTCACACGTCGTTCTCAAGCGTTGAGCATCTCTGTGACGTCGTTGTGGCGAATTTTGCGAAAAGATCTTGGCCTACATCCTTACAAGATTAAATTGACCCAAGAACTGAAGCCACTTGGCCCACCAGAAACGTCGTATGTTCGTGAATTGGGCTGAGCAACAACTTGAAAATGATTCGGATTTTCATCGAAAAATCATCTTCAGCGATACTGGCTGAATGGCTTCGTCAATAAACAAAATATGCGAAATTGGTCAGGCAGCAATCCACACGTACTCCATGAGTCATCATTGCATCCCCAAAAAATTACGGTTTGGTGCGGTTTATGGGCCGGCTTCGTCATTCGGCCGTACTTCTTCCGTGATGATCAAGACCGGCACGTTACTGTGAATGGGGATCGCTACCGTTCAATGATAACGAACATTTTTGGCCCCAAATTGAATGATATGGACTTGAAGGACATGTGGTTCCAATAGTATGGGCGCGACGCCACAAGCCACACAGCGAATGTAACAATCAATTTATTGGAAACCAAGTTTGGAGAACGTGTTATCTCACGAAATGGTCCAATCGCTTGGCCACCTCGGTCGTGCGATTTGACACCGTTAGACTATTTTGACTTTCATTATACAAAATGTTTCAGGATTCCTTCAAAAAAGAAAACCTAAACGTTAAAAAAAAGATTGACTTAATTAACTTTTCCGAAAGATGTAACAATTAACGTGTCTCCGCAAAAAAAAAAGAATACAGGTATTTAAATTTTAATAGAGAGAAACCCTACAGGCAATTAATATAAAATTAAAATAACTGAACATTATTTGTTTTGCCTTAATCGAAAAACTCACCTAGGCTTGCAAAAAATTGTGCCCTTAGGTCATTAATATCTTATGAAGACATGTCGGATGCCTGCAAAAAGAAATATTAATGAAAATAAACGTATTTAAACTAATCCGGAAAAGGAAACAATCTATTTTAACTTATAATAAATTGACTAATGCTATTAACAACTATAGCATATAATTGTCGTTATTTGCTCATTCAATTCTTCATTCTCAAGCTGCTAATTATCGTAATTAGTGAAGAAAATATTTAGGTACAGAAAAGTTGTAGAGATGTGTAGGTATATCCTTTTCAAACGAAAGGATGCCAACGATTTACACTTCAAAATGTATACCAATTTCAAATACCACAGTAAAAAAAAACAACATATTTTTTTGTTCCAAAACTATAAGACTGATTGGCAAGTGACCCAAAACTACACACTTCAGAATGCACTATACATAGGCACATTTAGATTTTATCTAACGTTGGAAATCTAGCTTAAATAAATTAAGAACTAAAGGCAATGAAAAATTGCTAAACTATCCTCTTGACAGTGTCACATATTTGTGGGTTCTGAATTTCTAGAGAAAAAGGATCTCGTACCGCATATAATGAGAATAAGAGAGGGCAACTGCCGGAGATTGTATATTCTGTATCTGGTACCTTGTACCTATTGAATTGCAATTGAGAGCTATACAAAATTTTATAATGACTGTGTGTAGACACTTTTTTGGAACATCCATATTAATCACATATTGAGAACCGCATTGCCACATCTAGAAAATTTTCGGTAGTAAAATTTTTTAAATCAAATTATTTATATAAATACATTAAGTTATATTAAATTAATATAATAATAACAAATATAATAAGGAGGCATCCGACGGTAACTGCATGGTTATCTAGACCTGTGGTGATGTCTTAATGAAACTTCAGGAGCAGATGCAGAGTGGAATGCTTTTACCAAAAAGCGAACTGCATATGTGGGATGACGTTGTTTTCGCCACAAGGTTTCCCGAGTTTCTTCCAAGAGCTAACGTAGATTGGTGACAATGTTCCTTGCAATATTTTTGGGAATCGCTATGATTTTTGCAGTTTTTCATTTCTGGGGAAGGTAATTGTTGTTAATGTAGTTGTTTTAGACTTGACCAAGAATACCATAACTGTTTGTGGAAGCCTCTTTAGGACAAAGTTGTATAGCCCATACGGGCTAGCATATTTCTTTGGTTCACTTATAATATCAGCTTTATCCTCTGGGGTGCTCAAGTTTGGGCTGTTGTCTGGTTCACTAGCAGGATTGGTGACACTAAACATTTTTCTATCCAAGTTGGACATCAGTGTTTACTGGGTGGATGCCTAGATTTCACCAAGTAAGACTCTGGGTGATCAGGTGGGTTGGGCCTGGGCGTGAGGTTTTCTTGGAAAAGGGTTGAAAACTTCAACTTTATCCTGTTGGTGATAATCGTATAAGGCATCGGTGATTTTTGACCAATCAATCCGTTGATGTTCTTGAAGGCGTCAGATGCACTGAAGGTCACTCCACACTTGTTTAATCACTGATGGATCCTTTGCAAACGTTTGCTTAATCCTTTCCTATGGGCATTTACACTTTTAAATTACCGATGCTGATATCTTTCCTAGGACGTCTTGGGCTGCTTTTGGTTGGCGGAGTTTGATGTTTAGTTGATGCTTTGTTGAACAGCTTCATATTCGGAATCGCTGAAAGGTACTATTGTACAGGTGAAAGCTTCTGATTTCTGGAAGAAAGGTTGTTTTTATTGTGAAATAACTATCACTGAATGCTGATTGCTGTTGGCATCCAGCTAGTCAGAAATAGTTGGTAACAGCAGTATCCTTTTTCCTTACCAGCCAAAAGATGATGTCTTCCGTTGTAAAAGCCACCGACAAGTCTGCAGGTACTTATCCAAGGGGTGCTATTGAAAACGTAAAGGTCGCCGTAGATGTTTCTCAAAGCTGGATTTACATTTGAAGAATGCGCTGATGATAGTAAAGGTCTCTTGTCTTTGTTGTATGGTGATGGCAGTGGCTTCACTTGTCAAGAGACGTGGTATCATGATCTCGCTGGTCACCCTTGTCCTTCTGGAAGTTGAGGGAATGATTCCAATGTTGTTTTTACAATGTTGGTCCCACTGGTTATAGGGCCTTGTCCGGGTTGCTGCTATTCATAACCAAATTAAATGACGTCCTCCTCTCCACGCTCTATAATGAGAAGAGAAAAATCATTCGATTGACTTTTAGTCTCACCTCCTTAAAAAAGGGAGTAGGTAGAGGAGAAGATACTCGTACATTAATTTTGTAATAAACCAACGACTGAAGAGGCTGGGCTATCTAGAGTAGAGAAAATCAATTATCAAGTAGCCAATCTTTCCAACGTTTCACCCTCCAAAACTCATTTGTTCACATTGCTTGTATTTGTAATTTCACTTTGTGTCCATGAATAGATGTGAATTGCAACAAGAAGAAGACCTGTGCTGAATGATGTGCTGAATGACGAGTTGTTTTGATGTATTTCACTGGTTTTAACTAATACTTTGCAAATCTAATAAATCCAGCCGTTCGTTTCAGCATGTTGGCAAATAAAATTGACAGCTGAGAATTGCCATTGTTATTTGATAATCTCTGATCTAGAGTAAATGAAAACCATCGTTCCCATCCGAAGACCGTGATAATTGTGACTCAGGTTGCACACGCCGTAGAAGAGGAGCTCATCCATAACTTGACGTGTGAAAGTGAAAAAAAAGGTGGCTATTAAAACCAAGCTGGCTGGAAGGAGCTCGTTGGTTGAGGCCCTGGTCTACATCGGCCACCTTAAGCTAATAAGTAAGTAGTTTTTAGAAGAATAATATGCTGTTGTAGCCCTTGGTGGATAATGCGTTGATCAATCAGCAAAAAGCTACATACATTATTGTAATACAACTAAATGTAAATTCTTCATTCTTACATTATAAAATGTTAATGTAGGAAAAATCGCTGGATATAAAAAAAAAATATACGAATGCAGGTAAAAAAAATTGTGTTTCTTTTTTAGCTCAGAGCGTTCAGAGGAGCTAACAATGTGTGTTTCGTTCTGAGCATGTTCTGAGTTTGGTCAGGGTACGTTCTATGAGCTCAGAATAAAATAACTGAGCAGCTTCTGTTCAGAGGTGTTTCAAAAATAAGTCAGAGCGATTAGAGCACCCTTGGTTCAAAGGATGCTCAGAACATGCTCGATATGCTCGGACTCTGTTGAGAGCTCTATCCTGTATTAAAAAACGAAAAACGTCTAGGGAGTATCTTTGGTTCTAGCTTTATCTCATTGATTCAATACATAAAAGAAGTGTCCGATCAACTAAATCATATCCAGCTACATCATACAACACTTCCAGTTGTATGTTTGAGACAGAAAAATATAACTGATGCAAATGGTGTTTTTTTAGAGGCATAGTTGGTGGTCATTTTGTCACTTTAGTTTTTATTTTTATTTTCAAATTTTTTCATATTCAATTATTTAATTTTTTATTTTTAGTTTGGTTTGGCATCTCAACATAAATAGACGGACCCAAATTTATTTTGAAAATCCTGCTGTTCTGTTCGAAATACTTATAGCTCGAATTTTTTTTTTTGCGATGAAGCTCTTTTTTGGTTGAATGGATACGTCAGTGTACAAAACTGCCCTATTTGGAGTGATGATAATCCTCAAGTGTACGGCTTAATGGGTTGGTGGAATAATTGGTCCGTACTTCTTCAAAAACGATGCTAGCCAAAATGTTACAGTCAATGGTGATCACTATAGAGCTGTGGCCAACAAGACAGCACAACATATCACACAGCTCGTGCTACAATTGATTTATTGAAGGAAACGTTTGGTAATCGCATAGTTTCATGTTACGTTTTGGCCTCCAAGATCGTATGTAACGCCGTCGATGTAACGCTGCTTGACTATTTTTTGTGAGGATATGTGAGATCGCTAGTTTACGCCGATAAGCCTGAAACGATTGACCACTTGGAGGATAACATTGGCCACGTTATTGCCGATGTACGGCCACAAACATTGGAAAAAGTCATCGAAAATTGGACCTCCGGATTAGAATTTCATGTCAATTTAAAAAATCATCTATGTTTCATTCCATTTCAAATTTATCTAAATATATAAACTTCTTTAAAAAAAACACCCCATAGTTGTATAATCTAGTTGATGAAGCAGATGTAGTAGCGCTGAAATAGAACCCAGGTACAACTGCCAGATAGAGAAAGTATTTGATCTCATTGAATCACTTTTAAATTAATCTCAGAAAGTTGGCAACGCTGATCAGGAGGATGCGTCGCCGTCGCCGCCACCGACCGGCCAGCACTTTGTTGTCCTCAAGATGCGTGCAGCTGCTGGGCGTTTTCTTTCAAGTCTATAATTTCTTCTTTTATCTATTTGTCCTGAGCTATACCTAGTGCCTTTATGGCGATGATAAGATATTTAATTATAGGTTCTCGAGGATATGCACTTGACGATGAATTACTTTTCTTCGAAACTGATTATCGGTCTTTATTTTCTTAAAATTGATGGAAATAGGAAGAACTATTAATATTTTCCAATTGAACAAGGATACACCTTGTGAGATTGTTAATCTAAGGACATTCTACATACATGCAGCTGTAGATTCCCAAATAACTATTTACACTTATCATTTAAATTCAAATTTTCATTTCCCTAATCCGTTCCTAAATTGCATATTGAGCAGCTGTATAGGTATAGTCCTTATTTCTTTCTCTCGTCCTAAGCCACAAATAACGAATATAGTCGATTTCCTGTTTGCCTCAAAACAACGGTGTGTGGTAATCGAATGCTTTGCTTAAGCTCCTTAAAAGGATTCACTTTCATTCGTCCATGATGGTAATGGGCATATCCAATTCATATGGAAAATAGTATTTTTTTTTCTGTCGTTATTGTTTGATTGTAGAATAGGTGAGGATTTAAAATTTTTTGTTATTTACAAAAATGAAAATGTGTCCGATAAGCATTATGCTCTACCGAGTTTGTCTATATGGCTGTGCGATTGTAAAGTCCTGTTTCAAAGGATGTTTATTTAGGATTAAACATTCTGATTTCAATATCTTTTCTGTTTCTGTTCTTGATCCTTTTGAGTCTGTCTCTGTATTCTGTAGGTATCTCAAATTGATTGACGAATTTTTGCATTCGATCGTGATTGTAACAATAGAATTTTCGTTAGCTTTTTGTTGGTGCTGCTGATTGCTATCAGGATTTAGTTGTGTTTATTTTAGGTACATCGAATAGGTAGATATATTCAGAGAAAGTACTTATGTGTGTTTTTCTTTGATTTGAAAACTACAGGCATACCTGGCCATACTGATTGTGTTTTCTTTAAGAAAGACCCTCGATGATTTATTTATCGTTAAATAAACTTCCTCGATTGTGAAAAATGGGAAATCGAAAAAATACACGTTCCGCACGTTTTGGTAATTAGGAAAGATTTTATACAGCCCCATTTGACATGGGTGTGTTTGGTATTTTGCTTCTTATTTGGTAAGACGTTGCATTCTACTATAACTCAGTTCAGTACACACATTTTTAAATGAGAATTCTTAACAATCATTAACTTTTAGCTTTTAAACGAGCTTCTCACTTTTGATTCAGAAAAAGAATTAAAAAAAAATATTGCAAAACGTCGTTGAAACCCTGATGGATTTTGATTTTTTTTTTCAATTTAGGTAGTTTTAAGTTGATGATATTTTGTATATAAACTAACTGGAAATTTGTATTAATAGTCTTTTTATACGAAAGTATGAAAATACAAGCTTAAGAATCGTATCACAGTGACACAACCATTTAGACGGGATAATAAATGGATTCTGCAATTGTGCGTGTCTTAACATTGGAACCAACCGATCCAGACTAAGTTTATAGATCGATCAATTTGACCTATTTTTCAATTTTGAGCCAATTATAGTGATAGTGGGATGTTGTGTGGGCTGTTCCAACAAGAAATTTTATTTAAATCATTAAAAACTACTTTTTTTGAAAATTGGTGACTATGGTGGGTTTTTCTATCTTAACTGAAAAATCTGTGGTTAATTTTAAAATACAGTATCTGCTGAATGATCGTCTCGGCTCTGCATGCAATTGATGATGCTTTTAAATAAATGTTGCATCTTACATTTTCACATAATTGTTACTGTATTTCACAAATAGCAAACACCTATGATATTTGCCTCATGTGCATAAATTGTTTATGGAGTATTGGCTTAAGCTGGCCATACACTACAGAGTGGCCTTGGTTTTAGTCAACCCGGTTTAAGTCAATCCGGTTTAAGTCAATCCGATTTGACTCAACGCTGATCAAGTCAACGCGGTTTGAGTCAACCCGGTTTGATTTAACCCAGTTCGGGTAAGCCCCGTTTGAGTCAACCTGGTCTAATTCAACCCGGTTTGAGGTAACGCCCAGTTTAAGTCAACCAAGTTTGAGCCAAAAAAGTTTGAGTTAACCCAGTTTGAGTCAACCCACTTTCAGTCAACTCAGTTTGAGTGAACCCTTCTTCAAAATATTCGGCAAATGCTTCCAAACAATTACAGTTAAGGTGGCGCTTTAGTCCGGGATGGACAAAGGCCTCAACCAACAAACTGTCTCCAGTTTCGCACGCCAAGTTGGTCCTCTTCCACTTCCGTGCGCCACCTGCTATGCTGTACTCTTCTATTGCGCTGTCCCACGGGGTCGGACTCAAAGACGTTCCGGCCCAAAGTCCATTCGCTCCAGCCATCTCATTTGGCTTTTCTCTTTTTTGGTTAGGTCGGTGTGGCTGTACAGCCCGTACAGTTCGTTGGTTTACCTTTTTCTCAATTCCCCATCTATGCAGACGGTACCAAAAATAACACGGAGAATTTTCCTATCAAAATAGCTTAACTGTCTCATCCACTGTTAATAGTATCCACTCCACTGCAGTATACATCGGTACCGGTATGATAAGCATTTTACAGGGACACTTTAGTTGCTCGAGAGAGGGATTTGCTCCTCAATTGCCTTCTAAGCCCAAAGAAACGCGATTGGTACGAGTAATTTTTCATTTGCTCTCAGCACCAGTATCGTTCGCTGAGTTGATATCGGAGACTAGTTAGACAAAATCCCGAGCCATCTCGAAACTACAGGTGTCAAAAATGATGTTCCATCCGAGACGTCATCATTGTCAGGTGTCTTTTCTTATATTGATAGCATTATTTGGTCCCAACTTCATTCACCCTTTAACCTATCTTCTGGGCTTTCTTTTCAAAATACAAAAGCACCATTGACATCATGCTTTGTTCATCCAATTTTGCGCTTTGTCACTTTGTCACTTTGTCTAAAACCTATTTTGATATTTAATCGGGTTTTTCAATAAGAGCGCTACAAAAGTTTTTTTAAATAAAACAAAAACGGTTTTGGATATCAATGAAATTCTGTATTCCTGTGAAAGTACGTTCGATACCATTATGTATGGAATTCGATTTCTTTTGCATGGCCACCATGGGCACACTTGCAGAAGTTCAGACGCTGAACCCAATGTTTGACGGTTTTCAAGCATAAATCGGTCGATACTGCTACAATTTCACGTTTGATATTCGTATAGGTATCGGTGAAGTTTTTGCTGACTTTGATGCAGAAGCGTGCATTCTCCATCGTCATCCTGCACAAACGGACGGGTTTAGAAGGCATTCCAAAACTGAAAATTGCTCTATATAGTTCATGTCTATATAGATGCTGTTTAAAGCAGCCTTGATTTCGATGAAAAGGTGGTGGGTATCGATTTGTTTCTATGATCTGCCACAGTATGAATAACCACATTTACATAAACCTATCATTATCAAGTTGTTGACGAATGGCTTCAGAATGTAATGTTAAGGAAACTGATGCGTTTGTAGTTGGTGCAGTCCAAAAGATCACCTTCCTTGAGAATTGGGAAAACAATGCTGAGGCTCAACTCATCGGGCAGGCTTTCTCATGTTCCTCCTTTTTCCATCTGAGAACCCTTATATGTATATCTGCCGGCATTCTTCGTCAAAATCGGGATTTCGCTGTGGTGGTCATGCGAATCACGTTAGAGGCAGCACTTCTGATAGCTTCTATAGGCAATTATTCCACAGGTTCTCGATACATGAAGTTGGAGGCATAGGTTAGTTACGAGTACGTGAGGGACTCGACCGGAAAAGGACCTGGAGACTTTTTGCTACTTTAGGCGTCCGGCCGATGTTGAACTTCCTCACTTTGGTCTGGGTATTCGAAACATTACCTTAGCTACCACGAGGTAGTGGTCCGAGTCAACTTTGGCTCCTAGAAACTTTCAGATCCTTGAAACTGAAAGAGTACGTCGCGCCGGTTGCAATGTGATCAATCTAGTTGGTGGTTGATTGTCCAGGAATTCACCATGTCCCCTTGTGTAAATCTAGATGCGGAAACTGCATAACCTGAGTTCGTTATTGAAGGCGGTGTCATGCAGTACTTGTACCACGAAATACGGCATTGCTCATTGTCTTGTCAAGGAGCTTATAAAACCCGTCCTTGGTGTCATCATTTTTCTCCACTATGGGGGCATGCGCACTCATATCGTCCCCTGATTACAAGAACTAGTTAGCTCAATTTTGAAAATTTTGGAGATAGCATGGTTTACAAGAGAACGAATGAAAGTTTAATTTTTATGCTTCTCACACTTTAAAAATATCTTATATTTTTCTACGGTAGACAAAAATTGCACGAAAAGTCTTGAAAATTGCACAAAATAATACCATTTTTGCCGAGATATTGTAAAACTTTAAAATTGAGTTACCTAGTTCTTGCAATCAGGGGACGATATGATGCTTATGTTGGTGAATTTAGCCCTGATGCGAATGAGGCACTAACATAGTTCACATAATTGAAACTCAAGAAATCTTGCCTTAGTCTGCCTCTTGTCCTGTTTTCGGTAACTGTCACCTTTCATTACCCAATTTATCTTCTTTTGAAAGCATTTTAAAGCAAGATTTCTGATATAATAAACTCTATTTTTGCCTATAGCAACAGCGAAAAGCTTAAACAACATCATAGAACATGCCCCTTATTTTAATTAGTTCACATCATCGATAGTAATGGTAAAAAAAAAACCGTTAACTTAGGTATTTTAAATTAAAAAAATGCACTGTCAACAACACAGTTTAATATTTTACAGCATACTCAAGGTTAAATAATATCTATAGTTTAAAGTCTACTTTTTCACAGTAATTAAAATGAACAGCACATGCGAGCACATGTTGCATGTCAAACGGAAATTGCGTATAGAGATACTGTTGTTACCGTTTTCTATTATTTTAAATTTCCCGGAAACCAAATTTCGATCGGATGTTAACAAACCTTTTTTTTTTTGTTGAAAATATACAACAATGACAATAGTGGTATAATCGCATTGAATAAACTTTTTGTAATACAATTTTACAGTTGTACATAGATGTATTGAAATCGAGCACACTGAGAAGATCATAGCCTTGCACAGCAGATTAGTTCCTATGTAAATAATAATGCATCTTTTAAACCTAAGAAGGAAATCGAAGAAAAAATAAATTTTTCATGAGAATTTTACTCAAAGTATTAATACTCGTAACTTTAACAGATCAAAGGAGGGATATTCAATTCATTTTTTCTTTAATCCACTAATTGTGAAAGTTTTTTTTTTTGTTAAATTAGATTAAATTTAAGAATTATCGGATTTGAAAGGCGCTTAAACCGATTTGATTTGATGAATATAAAACACAAATCTTTTCTGCCGCTGGAATGCTTTGTGGATTAAATATAGATATAGGTAAGGTACCATCAACATGAGCGTATTACTCATCGATTTATTACCCCGATATATTACTTGTATCTTTCCGCTTTGTTATAACCGACACGACACAATGACTGCATCACCCTTTGTTGCGATGCTAGACACGATTTTGTTTTAACGAATAACTCATTTTATCATTTATGATAATGAGATTATTGAAACTAGATACCAACATTTATATTATGCCTAGATAGTCATGTTTTGTTATTGTTAAATGAAAGGGTGTGTTCCCAATACGCTTTAGGACAGGTAATAGATATGTATCTAATATTGATAGCAAATATACGACATAATAGTTGAAAAACAAATTATGGAAAATAATAATTACCTAACAATAATTTCTAGTTAACTAAATATTATAATTTCAATAACTTTATATGAATGTACTTATTAAATATATTTAAATAAATTGTTTTGTATATAAGTGCATACATATATCTGCAAACTTATTTATGCAAAAAACAGGTTCATATTTCAATACAACGCCCACAAAATCGTATAAATAAAAACCTGTTCTTGACATTGCAATTCTAACTTATTATATTATTAAAAAAAATAATGTTTTATTCATTGATTTCAAATCAAAGTGTGATAAACAGCTCACATTTTTTTTAGTATGTATCTAGTAACTATAGTTAAGTACCTTTATCTTGTATTAGGAGATCTCTAAGACATTGAAAACCATCTTAAGTAATTAGAGATCTAAGGCTTAAGTTAGACATTTGTAAAAAAATTGTTAGTTAAAGAACCTACTTCCATTTGATAGAAATGTAGGGACATGAAATTGGTAGATAAGAACAGTGGCATATTTAAAGATTAGGCGCCCCAGGGCCAGGCCAATAAGATTTAGCGCCCCATTAATTAACGAAAAACAGTCAACTTCACTTTTAAATCCTAGTAAGCAGATCGAGCAAAGACAAATTTTATCTATACATTTTTTTCTCAAGACAAATTTTGAAGGTGTAGGATAAAAACTAAAGTCGAATGAGAACAGTTAGATTAAAAATTAAAAAGAAATTTAAAAAAAAACACTAAATTCCTTCAATTCACCTAAATTTGAAAATTATTTTTTTTTTTACACTATCAGATCTTCGAAGAGAGCTTAGTACAAGCGACATCTTGCGACCAAAGAATTGCCAACACAAATTAAGTGCTCATCCGGCTCATCACTTAGTGTAGTGTTAGTAGTTAGTAAGCAACAAACTACTTACGACATACACTTTACAAAATAAAATTAAAACAATGATTATAAGATAACAAACACATATAATGAAAATTAAATGATTAACAAATACAAACATTTAAGAGCGTGGTACACTGGTCTTCAATGTAGCTTTGAGACTATTTTTGCTTATGTTAAAATCGAAATTCGTGATTTCCATAGTTAGTACGGTGTTGAGATAGATGCATTAGTTCTAGACTACGAGTGTTGTGACCTCCACCACGGTAGTTAAGGCTAGTACGAGATAATAAATCAGGTGCATCAATAACACCGGTTAAAAGTTGATGAATAAATACAATATCATTATTAATTCTCCTTTGTGCCAAAGGTTGAATCTGAAGAAGCTTAATCCGATGTTCGTAAGGAGGAAGGTTATAAGGATCGGACCACGGTAGCCCTTTCAAGGCAAAACGTATAAAATTACGTTGCACTGCTTCTAATCTATTTTTATGAATCTCATAAAAAGGAGTCCATACCTGTGATGCGTATTCAAGATGGGGGCGAACAAGGCAGTTGTAAAGAGCCAGGGTAACATAGGGATCCTGAAATTCCTTAGACCATCGTTTAACAAACCCTAACATAGAGTTTGCCTTGTTGACAATTAAATTGATATGCTTCGTAAAATCAAGATTAAAAGTAAAATGAACTCCTAGGTCCTTGAAACTATCAACACGACTATATTTCATAATCAAATGAACTAGGAACTCTTCTTTTAGAAAAAATCATCGCCTGACACTTAATAGGGTTGAGATTTAAACCATTTTTACTACACCAAAGAACAAAACTGTTTAAATCATCTTGCAAAATTAAACGATCACTCACAGATTTGATGGTTTTGAAAATTTTCATATCATCCGCAAAAATAAGAATTTCACTATAATGCATATAGAGGGATACGTCATTGATAGCTAAGATAAAAAGAAGTGGGCCTAAATGACTACCCTGGGGAACTCCAAATTTGGCAAAGAAAGGGTTGGAGACATAACTTCTAAATCTAACCTGATAGGATCTATTTTGGAGATAAGAAGAAACCGAAGTAATGAGCTTAGGAGGAAACCCAAACACCTTTAATTTAAACGTGATGATGTTATGAGAAAGTTGATCAAAAGCCTTAGAATAATCTGTATAGATACAGTCGAGTTCTTTACCATGTTCCAACGCAGTTGAGGACTTATGCAAAAATGCAAGTAAATTGGTTACCGTCGATCGCTTCTGCATGAAACCATGTTGTTGGTTACAGATTATATTTTTACAGTTGAATGTCGAACTATCACACATTACCTGCTCAAAAAGCTTGGGAATGCAAGACAGTTTGGAGATTGGTCTGTAATTGCATATATCAGATCTGTTGCCCTTTTTAAAAACTGGTGTAATAAATGCTTTTTTCCAAATACTTGGAAATTTACCTGAGCTAAGTGATAGGTTAAACAAATTAAGAAGAGGGGGTGCTAATATAGTTTTGCATTTTTCAAGATTATTGGAGGGATACCATCAGGTCCAGATGAGTAATCATCTTGAAGTAGGGACATATAATGTAAAATTTTTTCGATTATAATTGGTATATTATTGAAGGTAGTTTGTGGACAGTCTTTTAAGTAGAAAAAGAAGTTTTCATCAACATCGACAGGGATATCAACGAAAGATTGGCGAAAGTTGTTAGCAAACGCATCACAAATATCTGGAGGACTATTTAAAATAATATTATTATAAGACAAACTGACTGGATAGCCATCAGATTTCTTTTTCAAGTTAACGAAATTCCAAAAACTTTTTGGGTCAAGCTTAAGGAAACTTTCCATATTATTAAGATAATCAGCGTATAAATGATTGGAGAGGTTATCAAATTCATCAAAGGAGGAAATGTACAAATAACGGTCTTCAGGGGACGTACTTTTTATAAAATTGTTCCAAGCTCTGTTTCTTTTATTACGGAGAACTTTGAGTTTGGGTATTTTTTGTGGAACTATGTCATTTATACAGTTATTCAATACTTGATAAAAGTATGAAACTGCAACGTCAATGTCACTTGAAACTGGTATATTTTCGATACCAGATGCACTTAAATGCTCAGAAAGCAGCTGGAAATTGGCTTTCCGAAAGTCAAAAGAATATGAACAGTCTTGTGAATTACTATTATTAAGTAACTGCCCGTCCAAGTCAAGAAAAATGTCAAGAGGAGGATGGTATTTATCTATGTTTGATATTGCAGTAGTAGACTCTACCACTACAGTACTAACGGCGTCAGATGAAAAAACTAAATCGAGTATTCGATTTAAAGAGTTTTTAATACAACTTACTTGCTGTAAGTCCGTAACTATAATATGGTCTAACAATTGAAGCTCCTGTTGAGATGAAGTCAACGAAGCTTCAAAGTAAGACTCGTCTTCTGAGGGAATCCAGTCAATGTTTGGAAGGTTAAAGTCGCCTAATAGAATAATAATACTATTGAATCCAGCAACGTCAATAATATAGTCGAGAGCCAGGGAAAGCTCAACATATACTGAAACTGAAATTTTTGGGGGAATAAACACGTTAAGAATAAATAAATCTTTTGAATGCATGGTTATTTTTATGCAAACAAGTTTCAATAAAAGAATAAAAGGGGAAACGATAGGAGTTGTATTAAAATGATTTCTAGCAACGATTAAGACACCACCTCCTAATAAATTTGTACTATCCACATGACGGTCTTTCCTGAAAACTATGAATTCTTGATTAAATAGTTCCGTATCTAAAATCGTGTCATTAAGCCATGTTTCAGTGAAAACAAATACATCATGTGGAAAAGCTTGGGAATTTTGAAAAATATTGGCAGTTTTACTGCGAAGCCCTCTTACATTTTGGTAGTAGAGGGAGAACCTACCAAGTTTTTTGCAGTTATATTATTATTGTTGTTTGCAATTTTTCTTTGGCTAGAAGGGATTGTAAATTCTTTTACCAATGTATTAGGAGGCCAGAGCTTTTGAAAATTGAATCGAACAATGAAATGGGAGCTGTTATTTTGAATGATGAAACGAAACTGTTGGGTTTACTTATTTTAGTACATTTAATGGATGACACATTGGGTATGGATTTACAGGCAGTAAGATGTTGCAAAATGTCTTCGGGTTCGAATTCGGGTAACAGACGGAAATATATAAATTAAATTTTTTCAAAGCATTTGGAGAGCAAGAAAAATTAATCGCCTGCGCTTGATTTGTGCCTGATTTCGAATAATATAATGAGGATAAATGAAAATACCTCTGAAAAGTCTGAAATTTTCAGTTTTATACTTCTTTGAAAAAGGCGCTTTTATTGCAATTTGGTTACATTTGGTTCAAAATAAACTTTTTTCGTCAAAAAAATCTTTGCCTCCCACCAGTCAAGCCATCAACTGTCAAACTGTGTTGAACTATGACTGCGATGTTAATGAATTTTTTTAATTATTAATTAATTTTTTTTTAAATTCCAAAATTTTGGAAGTTTCTTACTTCTCGGGAAAAAAGGTTATTTTAGGGCGATTGGTTGACATTTGGATCAAAATTAACTTTTTCCTTCAAAATGACTCAGTTTGCTGACTTAACCTCGGTCTAACCCACTTTGGAAATCAGTTTAAGTTTTTGTATTGGAAAGATATTTTTCTTATCTGTATGTGGCCCTTTTGCTACCTATTAGCTACGCCACTGACAGATTTAAAACAGCTGTTCTATTATTCTATTTTTCTTCTTATGTCATCATTTTCCTTACGCATTTTATATTTAATATTTTTATTAAATTAATTTGGGTTTCAAAGTTGTACAAAAAAAATTTTGTATTTATAAAAAAAAATATTTGTTTAGTATACTTTTGACATTTATAAACCCTTATCCATTAAATTTTATTTTTTTAAATTTTATTTTGCTTTATTGAACATTTCTAGTTAAAATTGACTTAAAAATAATTTAAAACTGCAAGATACATTGATAAATAAAATGAATTTGTTGGCACATAAGGGACCAAACGTTATAAATTGAAAAAAAAAATAAAAGTCGGGTTGACTTTGTTCCAATCCCGGTTGCTGAGCGACCGCGTCTACCCCCTGGTTTTCTGAAGCAAATAAGCTCTGATTTGGATGAGTTGATCCGGATACCCCCATTTGGTGTTAAGCTAAAACAGTTTGCGGATGTGTGCCTCGACTTTATCCATTAACATTTTTACTGTATTCATGCCATATCTTTGATTTCTAGCCTAACGGCCTTCAACACACTGCAGCTGCAGAGATATCTAATAAATATGAACTTGTCAAAGCTTTCTAGTTAGGGGTCGAAGTATCTTAACATTTTTGTAGCTTTAACTATAATATTTTACCTTTAGCTATTTTGAATTATACAAATTGGAGTGTAAGCTGGAAAAACAAGCTTAAAGCTAGGTTAATTTAGCTTTGGCTATTTTTAAATAGCTGTTACTAAAACACATCTTTTATTTGCTAACTTAAGCTTGTTTTTATTCACAAAAAAACCTAGCTTCTACCTTAAAATGCATGTTTTAGCTTCAGCTTTTTTTTATTCACAACACCTATTATATAGCAACTGTGAACTTGGTGGAGCCCTCTGCACCCCGGGGAAAATTGAAAAATTATAGTATAAAATTACACACATTTGAAACCCAAAATGAAATGTCGTAATTTTTTGAATTAATAATTTTAACTACCTGCGCCTATAAGAACTTAAGTCTTTTTAAATGCCACCCTGATTGCACGGCACTAGCAAGATTGAATAGAAGGATAGGAAAGAGTTTCTGCTTTCATAGTGGATCTAGAAAAAGCTATTAATGATCTCATTTTATTCCAGCGGTGATCAGTTAAGGCTGGAGGAATAAAGAATGAAATTCGGTCTGTAATGGATCTCGAAGCTCTCGATTACGGAAATCTGCCGTTGGCTCAAAAAGGATCTATCCGACGCCATTTTTTTTTTTCAAAGCTTGGTTAATCCTGGCAAATCATTATTGACTTCAGGGCCCTACTCCGCAAGTGTGTATGATTTTCCAGGCACACACTCTTTTCACGCCAAAAACAAAAATAAATTTGACAGATATTGTAGAAGTTATCTGCCAAAAATTTTAAATTCACTCATTTGAAATCGCAAAAATCGATTTGTACACGACTTTCTGTGATAATAAAAATCTCACTCTTGCGGAATTGGAACCCAGTACTATATATACCAGAGTAGCTCATAATATAAGGTGTTTACGAAGGTAGCCTGACCTAGTTGGGACTGCAAACATCTTAGTTGGTCTTCTTGTAAAATTTGTTCCCCAGTGCAAGTGTAGAGAAGCGCTATACGATACCATCTTTTCGAGAAGTGCCTTCGTGGTATCATTCTTTCCACTTCTACTTGTTGGCCATGGGTTTCCATTCTGCATTAACAAGCATAGTCACCAAGTGCAAGTCTTACTCTTGCCAGTACATATTCTTTTATACATTCTCCCAGCTTCAACTAATTGAGATAAGAAACTATCAATCCATCTAGATCCATCTTAAATTTGTATAATTTTTTAAACTTCAAACTTTTATATTACACTTATTGACATTTATTAAAAATTATTTTTGAAAAATACTCTTTTAGATCCACAATCTGGTCCACTGTACAATCAAGCCTACATCAAACCAACTAACAACCCAAACAAGTTCATGTTCGATTCAGTTAAATATTTCGAATTGAAAACAAAAACAATTGCAACCATCTGCCAACCATTAGTTCAGTCCCTCCTAACAAATTCACGTGGAACGTTTCTCGCATTCTGGACAGAAACGGCAAGTCGTCAACACGTACCACGGAATTTGTGTCTGTTTTAAAATTTCTATTTTAATTTCAACAATTTGTGTGTTTGTCCGGTGACGTACAACTCTACCTACCATACGTTTTATATCGGTCAAAAATTCCCGCTGTAATGAAGTAGCTATAAAAGGCTACCTTTTAAGTGTTGTCGCATCCGTTAGATACCTATCTACCTATATCTGTTTTAATTTAAATGTGCAAAAATACATTGTCCTTCAGTGTTGTGTGAACAAAAGAAAATTTCTTTTATGATATAATATTGTTGTTTTTTTGAGAAAAATTTTATACGGAAAAAAGCTATACCAATATTATTGTGAATATATTTTTCTAAAAAAAAAAAAGATAAAGTGTAAATAAAGGGAAAAAAAACCAAGTGGATTATTTCAATTTTATTATTAAAGGGATATCTACACAAGAAAAACATCTGCATCAACAATAATATTTCACCCAGAAAGAGATACATCCATTTAAACGGAGATACATCGTGAAATCAGAGCACAGATAACCTCTCTATCTCTATATACAGATATACACCTACAGTTAACGCCGGAAGTCTGCTGCTGGCTGCAAAATTCAAAATAGCAACGCCGCCTCCCGCCATCATCACCAACAACGGTATCAACAACATCAACGAACGCCAACGACATCGACAGCAACAACAACAACAACTATAGCGCGCCAGCCACAAAACGTTCGCCGGAAGTCCTTCAGAAATACAAAAATAATTTCTTTTTGTTATTTTTGTCTGATTTCTTTCGTTTTTCGTTTTTCGTTCTCGTTTTCTACATAAAATAGCAACCAAAGGCAGAAGAGTGCAGTGCGGTTTATTTTTTTGAAATTTTCAAAATTACAATTGCCCAACCGGTAAGTTAATTGTTCATTTTGTTACCAAATCTTACAATAATTAATATATTACATTTTTTTGCTGGATTAGTATTTTTTTTAAATTCTTTATCAATGTTGTTATTTTTCGTACAAACAACTTAAGTGTGCCCATTTTTAATTACCTCAATTATTCAAATGAGCAAGTACATAGGAAGTTACGTTAAAATAGTTTTTTTTTCTAGATACGAGTATAAGAAAAGTACCTACACACAGGTTATTTAACAAAGTTTAATTTCTAAGACTTCCACTGTAGTACGCATGTCAGAAAGTCATGCACACGCAGTTATCGCGGGCAAACTATTTACAGATAGTGCGATACATAAGTTAACAATAGGATTTTTGAAAGTATAGAGCGGACTGCGGGCAGTGGGAGGTGGAATTGGGGTCGGTGAAAATTATTTCTTTTTTACTTAACGAAACGTACTTAGCGTAACTTTCTTTAAGTAGCAGTACGTTGGTAGGTAGATAGTTTATTCAATGTTCATTTCTTGTTGAGTTATCTGTCATGGTAGTAGGGTTTTATGGAACATTGCCGTTTCTATTTTGACAGGTAGACATATAAATAACAATTGCTGCAATTCAAACTCTTACATTTCTACAAACTTTAAATTCACTGTGCAACTTATATAAAAACATAAATAAGTCAAGTAGGTACTAGGTAATTCCAATCTCTTAACTACAAATGATTTTGTATAATTCAAGTGGAATGATTTGCATTTTGTTGATGATTATTAAATACAGGTTTTGTTGATAGTTTATGGCCTGTTGTAACCAGTTTTATTGACAAAGGCCAAAGACTTAAACAGTAACCTTGGTGCAACCTAGTTTTATGGGTTTTTACAACAAAGGCGTGTAAAGGAATCTTAAGAATATACATTGGTTTAACTGTATAAGATTAAAATATTCTCTAGAAAAGGTATTCTTTGTTTAGATATTTATTCGCAATAACAGATATTCATGAGATCAGGAATTTGTAAAATACTTAAAGACAGCTACTTAGTTTATAGGTAGGTAGGTATTTAATGAATTCGTAACGCTTCGGGTTTATCTATCAATCGTAGCAAAAATTCAAGAGATTGGGTCAATCAACTTGAAAGGGAAATAAATACCTTTCAACAGCCTCAACTTTCAATATAATGTAGGTATAGTTCAAAGAACTTAGATAGATTTAATACAAAATTCCTTATGTTGGGAGCCATTTATACAATTGGATGATATCAAATATTTCATAAACACATTAAGTTCCTTCTTTGAAGTTTGTTTCCATCATTTTACAATTAAAACGAAATTAACTCTTCCATATTCTTTTTTAGAACAATTTTAATGATAAAAATACAAGTAAATCCCACACTGGACGACATTTATAAAAATTGTTTTCATATTAGATATTGCCATGACTTAAAGATATATTCACATTTATATCAATTTGCTGTGAAAGCTATGATATTTATAAAAATCTTGATATAATCTGAACAAAATAACTTTCACATTGGGCGCCAATTTTACAGAAGGGTTTTATATCAAATATTCCAAAGAAACAATGAAAACCCCTTATCTAGTAGGTACTAGTAACTGCACATGCTTTCATGTGCGAGTTGAAAAATTTTACATGGGAAAGCAGTTTGATGTGTTCAATTGGAAAAAGCTAGCAAAGCCTAATATTCCACTATCTTCTACGAGACTATAGAAAATATATATTCTTGTTTCCATCATCCACAGATGAAAAATGGTCTTTTATTTAAGGCTTAATCTACTGTCAGCCAAAAAGTACCTACTTTGTTTACTCCTTAATTAAAAACAATGTTCTTTCCTGGAAGAATATTTAGCATATTTGGTAGTTTCATATGAAACTAACTGGAAATGGTTAAATGTTTTGGCTTATAATTCTGTCACTGGGATTTAAAAACAATACATATTTAAAAATAATATTTTACGTATCGAAGTATAACTAAACTAAACCCAACGTTGGGCGCCATTTATTAAATTTGGTTGTATATCAATTTTACATAAATATATTTTCTTAGACCAAATTTATATCACTTTGCTTTTAGAGCGACGATATGATGGTATGGTATTTATAAAAACCTAGAAAGAGTACAAAAAATAACTTTCGCATTGGGCGCCAAGAACAAAAATAGGTTTACATCAAATATTTCAAAGTAGCTACTATATTCCAGTATCTTCTTTGAGACTTTGATATACTTTGTTTTCATCATCCACACACCCATACGATCATAACTTATCTTCGCAAAAACTCTTAACCTGACTACAAAGGTTTTTTTTGTAAATGAATTTAAAATATTTTATGTAGTTAGCATCGTTTATAAAAATAAGATTTGTACGAAATATTCTATTGTTAAAAGGCTACTTTTGTTGTTTTGGTTCACTTTTAAAAGTGACGATCTAATGATGTTCATACAAACCTAGCCAGATTTCAAACAAATTAACCCTTGCATTGAGCGCCATTTATACAAAATTTTTTGAAATGTCGCTTAATACATTCTCACAGGAAGGTATCGATACTTTTAGTTCAAGAATTTTTAGTATTTTTACAGTTTCATGTGAACTTAATAAAAAAAAGTTAACGTCACTTTGCTTAATGGGCAACGATATTATGTAATTTATTGAAATTTAGTTACATAACGAAAAAGTTAACATCCACATTGGGCGCCATTTATGAAAATTTATAAATTAGGTTCTTTGCTTCCATTATTCCATTATGGTCTTTTCGGATATATATATGCAACTTAGCTTTTAAAGTGGCTAACATAATGTATATTTTCACAAAAGGAAGCCAGATTACAAAAATAAAAATAGAAAAAAAAAACAAAAAATGACTCCCACATTGGGCGCCATTCCGAGAGTTGGATTGATTTCTTTTTAATTTCGAGTTTTTTTCGTGATGAATTTATCATTTAGCAGTAAGCCAAAAGTCAAGTGACTGCAGTTTCTACATCTTTGCCAGGAGCTAACATATGCTTAAAATAATTTCTATAAGAAAAACGTAGCCGTACAGTTAAAAATTATTTTGAATAAAAAATGTCTTCTAAAAAAAACAACAAACATTTATATTTTATCATTATCTCTGTGCGGAAGAGCTATAGACAAAAATATTAAATTAAATTTTTCCCCCATTCAGCAAGTGGATGACTTCACAAACCCGCCTTGTATAGACAGACACACATAAAGATAAAGGTAGTCTAAGGTAAATGACTTGGACGTCAGACGCTTTATCGTCGTGTTAAAGGGCTCTTTTGTAACATTTCGAAAGCCCCAAATGTAAACATGGCCTAATTTATTCTCAACATTACAAAATATGGCATTTACTTTGGTCTTATCATAAATGCTTACGTAGATATAGTGGAAAAAAAACTTATATTGCTCTTTTTATCGAATAAATTTTATCAAGCTTTACAAATATCACCGCAAACACTTGTATTTCCCAAAGCTATCGACTTTAATTCTTGTTCTTTTTGAAGTGATAATGCCGATTGAAACTGATACCATGGGAATATATGGGTAAAGGTGTGACACACTCTACCCACGAATGGAATAACATTACAGGCAACTTCAGGAAAATGATTCATATAAAAGTGGTTCGATATTATTTTAATCAAAAATAATATCCGGTAATATGAGCATATTTTTATAGCAGCTATCAATTTTTTTTTTCATAAAATTAAGGAACTTCTGTGTAATTGCTGTTAGTCATAAGGTACAAATTATTGTTTATAATATGAGGCTTATGAAAAGAATTTTTGCAAAAAAGTATGTGCATTAAATACACAGGTCAATTGTACCATGGAATCATATTAATTTACATGATGCAAAATGTGAATCCAGCTTAAGACTGTAGTACAATTATTGTGGACGGTGTTCCATTGGCCTCACCCTGCACGAGTCATTTTGACGTTTCTTATTTTATCCCACTCCCGCATAATTTGTAAGAATAGGATTGTGAAGTGAGAAAGGATTGTTTCCTTTTTAATTCCTGCCTATCTCTCTATCGCCATGAGATATAGGCGTGAGATTAGAAAAAGAGTTTAAAATGAGTCGTGTTCGTGTTGAGTGAGGCCAATGTGAACACCCTCATGAATAGCGGCGATACACATATTGCCTTTTCATATTTTCATCAGATAGAGAAATAATTATATGGTAGTTCTAACAATTGATGATTTGTCAAGTTAAAATTCATTGTGGCAATTCAATTCAAAATTGAGATGCCTTCATGCATCAATACGTCATCGGATTTGAAAGGATTTAACTGGAATAAATCAAATAATTTTCTTTTCTCCAATAGAAGTCTTTACCAAACATGACTCTTTCGATTTTTAACAATCATCATTTTGTGGAATTTGTCATGTTGAAGTAGATGATTCTTATTGATAAATATTTTCATGGCTTAATTTTTTCAAGTAAAATTACACTCCAAATATAGTAAATTAGCAAAAACTCTATGAAATATAAAAGAAATTTGTATTTTCACTTTGACGGTTCCCACAAAATGATAGCTGTATTTTTTGACCTTGACAGATTCATAAAGTTCCCTTTTCTCTTAAAATGGCTAAAAACTGTCAAACACAACTTGGTACTAACCTTTAATTTTTACGACAAGGCCTCAAACTTCAAAACTAAATCGTTTATAGTTTCGTGCACTCAGTTAAGTATTGTATAATTACGTTTAAATGGCGGATACACGTTACAGTCATGTTTTTTTCTTATTGTTTAATGAATCAGTTGAACCTACTCTTATTGCTCTATCAAATAGGTATAATGTGGCTGTTTATACTTTTAAGTTCACATTCTCCCAGTATAGTGACGAATGTTAACTACTATCTATGACAAATAGTGTTGAAACTTGTACTATATAAGCACACTACCACCCAGAAGTCACTAACTAAGTGCAAAGTGTTTTTCCCGACATAAATTACTATGACTAATGTTAATGTGAGCTAATTCAAATTAATGTGTCTATAAGTGCTACCGACAGGATTTCACATTTCCTGTTTGCCACATTGATCTCAACACTAATTTCTTTCTTATAGAGTACATATAGGTACGAGTACCTAACCTACCTACCTCCAGCTCTTCGTTAAACATTTTTATTTAACATTAAATCGTTAATGTCTTTAGCAAATATTCAAAAATGCTCGTATAGCTTGTAAGTTGGTGTTAAATTGATTAACACTCGCTTATGCCCGAAAAAAAATAATAATACAAAGAAAAATCTTAAGACTCAAGTGCCCCCCCTTTAACAATGAATGATTATGCGGTGTACCTAACCTACTACGACTATTCCTCTATTTATCTTATACCTTGGCAGGAAATGATAATTTAATTAGAAAAGATCAGAGAAGAAAAAATTGAAAAAAAAAAATGATCAACAGCAGACGCAGGCAGGATATTCCAAACATATCATTTACCTACCAACTTCTGTAGTTTTTGAGGATGAATTAGCGCCTTCAATGTTTACATTTAATTTTTTCGGGGCGTTCGTAGATAAAACAACCACAAAAAAAAAAACAATAAGAACTATAAAAAAAAAAGATGGCGAAATTATAACGACTGTAAATGTTGATTAGATCGGCATATAAAAGTGAGACTCTTTGGTTGTCATCCTGTTACACCATCAAAACGAACAATAACGGCATTTTTATTTCTCAAGAGGGGATCTTTTGCTCTCTTGCGTAGAGATCCATTTATATGTCCCGCATTCAATGAGTCTTTTTTTCTCACTGCGGGAAAAATAAAATAAGAATGTGAAAAAAAAAACTTTCAAAACAAAAAACAAAAATGAAAAGATTCGTATTTCCTTTCCAGAACGAGGAATATCTTTTTGGTGAGACGTCAGACGACGACGACGACTACAACGACGATGACGCGAAAAATTCAACGAAAAGAATTTTAAAAAAGAATCAGTACTATAGAACTATATACAAAAAAAAACTTATTGCGGAAATGCGTAATTTGGTATTGTGAATGAATACACAATCACAGAGCAAAGTCTTTATTTTGTCGGCATGTGAATGGGTTGTAAAGTTACCCGCGGATTCCAACAACCATTATTATAATATGAGAACAGAGAGGAGTGTTAAAGTACCTTTACAATTTAAAATTATTGTGGGTGGTTGCGGGAATCTAGGTTATGAGGAAGATAAACTAAAGATCTTTGGAATCAAGTAGGTAGGTATAACAAAACCTGTATTATATGATGTTATTAGTGGGCATTTTTGTTGTGATTATATTTGGGTTTTGCATATCGATATGTTACTGTATGCCCACCTGTTGACCTGTTAAACACGGTTTTTAAATCAATAGGTTAATAGCTTAAGTCCGAAATACCCATATTCCATTCTGGTCTAAGCTAAAGAGCGTTTAAATTGGGAAGATTAAGTCCGGTATCAGAACAGTTTTTTTTCAAGTGAAGTGGGGGGTCAGGGATGTCATGAGGCCTGAAGAAAACATAAACGCCGTCTCATTTGTTGTTGTTTCAAAATGCAAAAAAAACAAGGTGTTGTTTGGTGTGTTTTTCCTTGACCGAAAGGGCTTGGAAGTAAAAAACGAAGTCAAGCCTAAGTAATTAATATGTTAAATGAAACAACAAATAAGCCCCTTCGGGCTTAGCAAAGGCCAGAGAATTTTCGGAGCTTAGATAAAGCCCAGATAAAACTGTGTTACCGGTACGAATTTCGTTGTTACGTGTTTTAACTTGTTAAAAACACACCTGTTGTTTCAATATGTTTTGAGACGTCTCAAAGTTTCTTATTAAGACACGATAACACTCACGAGTCCGGACTCAATCTTCGGAGTCCAAACAGGGTCATACACACTCTGCAGTCTATTGTGCCAGTGACGTTTTTGAATCTCGTGACGTTTTTGAACGTCAAATGATCATCATCACGCACATTGCTGACTTCAAATCAGCAATCGTCGTGTTTATACAAAGAAGGTGTTTACATTGGTCTGACTCTTTCGACTTTTTTTTAAGTTCTGTACTTTATCTCACTTCCACCTAGAGGTGAGAAAGAAATAGCAAAGTCAGGCACGATTTTTAATTTTTTTTTTTAATTTATGGAATTCTTTTACGTTTTATTTTGTGACAACTGCTTTCTCTCTCTGTACTTTTGCTTTGGACAAATACTACATAATTCAATTAAATTTAATTCGAAAAGATTTTAAATAAACGGACTTTAGTTTTGGAATGAAAACTATATTAATTAATCTTTAAATAAGCGCAGTGTTCAATGTCATAGTGGGTCTGTTGTTCAATGTCACAGTGAGTCTGTTGTGTTCACATTAGTTTGTGTCTGAATAAGAGAAGTTGGATGAATGTCAAAATAAGTCGAAGGAGACAGTCCAATGTGAACACCGTCAGAAGCTTTTTGATCAACGTCAGTCAATTTCTATGCAAACGTGTTTGACATCTGCTTTCTTGCACTGCAGATGATGTTTTCGAACATGTGACTTTAGCAGATTGAACTATCTAACGCAAAGCTAATTCAATCAAATTTGTTTTTCTATTTACAGCAATTAATTTATGGCTAGTGATTGGTGGCTATTTTGTTGCAACAACGAAAAGTAAAAAAAATATAAATTAATGTACAACCATTTTTAACAAGAGAGTATACATAAAAAAGGGTTGTTAAATTTTAAGGACCGATGTTGATTTTGAATAAAACACAAATTATTTAGAAAATTATTGTCATTTCTTTTTATTATAATAATATTGATATGATTCAATTATGTATGGAACAAAATATCGGACAAATGGCCGCCGCAACCTCGGCAGCACACCTCCATGCGATGGTCCAAATTTTCGATAACGCGGAGGCATAATTGAGGTTCTATGTCGTTTTTTGTGCCAAATTATCTCATTCTTTAGCTCTTGAATTGTTGTTTGCTTATCAGCGTATACCTTTTCTTTCAAATAACCCCAAAGAAAGAAGTCGAACGGTGTTAAATAACATGATCTTGAGGGCCAATTGACATCGCCACCACGTGAGATAACACGGCCATTGAATTTGTCGTGCAAAAGGCCATTAAAATTTTAACCATCCTTTATTACGGGCATTGCTAGCACCAGCACAAAAGAGATATCAAAATGGAGTAACAGATTAGAATAAAAATAGAATAGACCTGAAGTTGGTAGCGATTTTGGATGTGTTCAAAAAGTTATCGAATTCAAAACGAAGTGTTCGGAAAGTGTTAATGATTGTGTTCACACGAACAATCTACACGAATGTTCTTGTTCTCTTCTTCTAGGGAATGCAATTTAGTTTCAAAAGTTTTTTCATTGCGATTGTTTTTTTATCAAATGTATATCAGCTACAAATGTGATGACTTCCAAAAGAAAAAACATTATATATCTTTTAAATACCTTTTTTTTGTTGAAAATGTAGGTCCTTTCTGATGTTTGGTGATCGATGTGAATCACTAACACTGTTCTGTACCAAAGAGATAGCTTTAGCTAAATCTTCATGTATTTGCACTGCCAGTCTCTGCTTCCCGTAACGACTTCTAATGTCGAAGTTCACCTGCCCAGATTTCACATCCGCATAAGTATTCTTTTGCTGACTATCGCCATCAATTTACTTATTGACTTTGTCATTTTCGATACTCGTTCTATTGCCAGAAAATAAGCTTCATATTCAGAGTCAGTGCCACATTACTCAATTGCATCATTGCATCTTTTGTCTTCAAAACAAATTTTAAAGTCGATTTAAGTCATCGCCCGTTATCACCGCGATGGTTCCATCTGCATGTATTATATCTATTTATGTAACTCTTCTGAGCTTAAAAATCTGTGTAGTATAACACCCTTTTCTCGACCATGAAAAATCATTTGTATTTATATCTTCTTGTTGTAACCACATAAATCACATCAAGATAAAAAAATGACGTAAACAATAAACCTCCCACATCGCTTTGGCGCACTTTTGTTTATTTATATTTTTTTTGCCTTCTTTAATCTCCGTTTTGTGGTTTCGTTTTTTTTTTTGGTCGATGGTCAACGGGGAAACCTTTTACTTCAACTTAATTAAACTTTGAAAACTATCCGATCCATCAATCTCAGGACTCCTTCTGCATGTAATCTGATGCGAAATCAAATCAACACACATTTCAGAAAATTAAAAAAAAAAATACATATATAAATTAAAAACAGGAACCCTTAACGGCGCTTAACAACTTAAAGGCATGAGGATCTTACATAAAATCTTTGCATTTGGCCCTTACTTCGGTATTTTGATTTTTTGCTAAGGAAATATATTACGATTTTGTTATTAGATAGATTTTTCTACCATAGTGAGC
Organism: Dasysyrphus albostriatus; assembly: GCA_946251815.1. NCBI lineage: Eukaryota > Metazoa > Arthropoda > Insecta > Diptera > Syrphidae > Dasysyrphus > Dasysyrphus albostriatus. Next base: position 58,698,968 of record OX276337.1, read on the forward strand.
TAACTTACTCTTTCTACCGCCCGTATCGCATGTGCCGATGATGATGATGGTAAATGCAAAAATTAAAACTAGGTAGGTATTCGTCATCTGTTGTAACTTCTGCTGTGAGATATTGCGTGCGTGTTATTTTTGTATTGCGTCATCTGCAGCAGCAGCAAAAACACTATACACAGGAAGACAACGATTTACAGAATGCGTGTTACTATCGATGTATCTTTTGTCCAACAAAAAAAGTAATAAGGACCAATGCCCCAGAACAAACAGATATCTACCTACATAAAAACTTATTTCTTTCCAAACAAAAGGACTTTTTGTATCGTTTTCAACGGAAAAATATTCTTTTACAAAACACAAACGAACATCCTTTTTGTGGAGAGTGCGAGTGCGTTCCACTGATAATCGTTCACGTTTTCATTTTCGTCGGCAAAGGTAAGAATATAAAAAAAAAACGTATCCCTACCTTTATACCGAAATATCTCGCCCGGATAACACAGGAGCAGATGTTTATGCTCAACCTTTTCACTTAAAATGTGTCTGTCTGTAGTACCTCTACTATCTTGAAGTTTTTGTGTATAATTTGGATGCACATCGATCATTTGAAGGACCACCATCTACATATAGAGAGATACAATACATAGGGGCGAACCATTAAATAAATGCAAGAGCATGGATTTTTATATCAACAAAAAATTATTTTTTCACCTGGCTTCCAGGAATGCTGGTGTGCCTTTGTTCCGAATGCGACACAATTTAATTTATCTCTTCGTAAGTGTACTTCCTGGGTTAAAATTGGAATCCACAAAATACAATGCCCTCTTGAAAAGAAGAAAATACATATACACTCGTTTATACATCAGCAGATAAACCAAAGCAGAAATAATTAAGTTTTGGCGTGCTTGTAGCTCAAGAATGCATTTTGAAGATGATCACACCGTAATCTACATCTAAATCCCAATATTTATCTGAATCTATTGCATGTTCGATTTCATGGTTTATCGCATGATAGCATATTATCTCTTTGTCATTGTTATTTCTATTCTGCTTTTAAAGATGTTCTCAATTCAGAAGAATCTTTCTACCAAAAAAATACCTTAATTTCATCACATCATAATCCTTTTCTGCCTCTTGCTCTTCTTACTTCTATGTATACTCGTACCATCCATTGCCAAAACATCTTCAAGATACTTTTATATTTTATTAAATATTTCGTACATTTACCTCTTTCGGATTATATTTTGTTTGGTTGCTTTTATTATTCAAGCAAGAAATACAGGTAAAATTATATATGTGTATAGCATAATGGTATATGGTACTGGTTTTGAAAATTTTGAGCAGGGACGAACTTATTTCTGTAGGTGCCTGTGACCTCAACCATCTTCTTCGAGCATCAGTCAAGACCGTTTTCGAAAATAATGAGTGCGTAAGAGAAGAAAGATGACTAGTTGCGCTTGGCCCAAGGTTTCCGAGACTCTTTTTGACGTTTATTTTTAGTATTTTTCACATTTTTCCTTTATAGTCACTGTACGAAGCGCTTAAGCCAATTTCGCAGTGAAACAGAACTGTCACTTTTGCATCAATTGTCAAGAATCACCTTGTAATAGCGCGTGACTCACAGGATGATTTTCAAAGAGAAATTCGAAAAAAGAGTCAGACCAAAAAATTAATCGTGTTATAGGGACAAAGAAATATATCACTCTCTCGTTTATTTACAAACATCTATTGGATCTGTCATGTTGACATTATTGGTGTACTTTTAATGTCCGATTTATACAAGTAATAACAAGCTGCCATTAATACTGTCAGTAAAATGGCAATATTAGCCATTTTTTTGCCAGTTTACTGACAGAATTAATGGCAGCTTGTTGCTTGTATAAATGTGTAATTTATTTAAATATTCTTTTTTCTTTCGCACATTCTAATGGAAGAATATATAAAACAAACCTAATGACTTCGAGCTATACTTCTAATCTGATGACTTATGTCGTTTTCCATTAGTTTCACTCAAGAAGACATTCATTTTGAATCCAATGGAACAGTGCCTGTTACTTCTACACAATTCTGCAGCTCTGTCCCTATATTGGTGAATCATTAAATAGAAACTTTTTGCTTGCACACAAAACATTAAATTAAAAACAATAGGGTATCTACTTATAACTTACAAACAATAATTTAGCAATTTCTTTATTTTATTATATAATTTTTTTTGTTTTTGAGACCATAATTAATTCAAATGGAAAATTAAACAAATATGAAGTTGCACTGCAGTTTGTTTTGACATTTAATTTGACTCGAGTGGTTTCTGATTTCGAATCGAGAAGCGTCAAAAGAAATCCACTTTTTCAGTCTAGTGAGCCTAATAATACATATTCGTTTTTTCGGTAAATTCGAGTTGTTTTTTGAAGTTAATTCAAAATATTTTTAATTATCATTACTGTCTATTTTCTAATAAATTAACCCTACATTTTGTAAAGGTCAAAAAACGAATGAACTTTTTTCATTCTGTGTAATCACGAAGGTAAAAAGCAAATCGTATAATCATGCCCAATTTGAACATTGTCTTAAACATAGATGTCAAAACACAATAGGTTTGTTCGTTGAGCCCTGAAGTCACCCTTGGGTCCGCCAAAGGGTTTTTCGAAAAACCTGAACTAACCCTGACGAGTGAATTCTGTGTTTTTTGAAACCTGGGATCGCCTGAAGTAGAAATAAGTTTTTTGCTGGGGCGAGTTGAGGTTAAGAATAAAACTTCAAAGTGGCAGGAGCTCTGAAGCATTTTTTTTTGTGAATTCACTTGCTGGCGGTAATTCTTTTATTTTTGAAATGGAAACTCAAGGAATACCCAAATTTACTCAAATAATAACAAATAGAAATAGAAAATGGAAACTGTGGTTTCTTTTTTTTTTCATTTTTAAATTAAATTTTGTTTCTTGCTCATCTCGACAACACAATTGAAGGCCGTTTTGTTGACAATTCTTGGGGTTGCCAAGAAAACCTAGGTCAACCCTGGATAAACTTCAACGAACAAACCTAATACAGCATTTGACGCCATTTGCAAAAACTTATGGCACATTCACATTATGAAACTATTGTCGTCCCAATTATCTCGGAAGTATTCATATAGATAGAAACAAAAATTTCTTCTAGAGGCGGGGCGATACTCAGTAACCTATTTTTTCCCTAATCCAGCACTGACCCTGCCTATCTACACCTACTGAGAAATTCTGAAATGTTACTCTTGGCGCACATCCTTGTGTATATTCCAGGTTTAACGTGATACTGGATGTGGCTTCTATTGAAAATATTTCGTGGAATGTGGAAGACATAAAATCTTAGTCGGTTTTTATATTTGTATCTTTTTGTTTCTTTCTTCTTTTATATTTAAGTTCTATAATCTTAATTTTAATGTCAGGTAGGTGTATGGAAGAATAACAAAAGGATTATATTTTTGTTATTGTTGTATACGCGCCAAAGGCAAAACACTAAACGGTAAAGCTTTTACAACATGTTAGAATAAAAATACCTGAATAGGTAGGCAAGGTATTATTTAAATTAAAAACAGTTTTTATGTGTCTTTTCTCTAGGAAAATTAGGTATGTCTACCTATCTAAATTTTTGGGTGTTAATTTTACTGAGGTAACTAAGAAAAAATAAACAACCGTCTTGCTGCAGCAAGACAACATGCCAAGAATAGGTTATGCCTTCTTGGCTCGTAGCCTTTATAGACATCATCGAGGTACTGATATCAAGAACTATGCCCTCTTGGCTTATTGCCTTAGAATTCAATAGAAAAGTTTAAGTGTCAGAAAAAAAGAACTTTATTGGAGAAATGGTAAAACTGTAGGAGTGTAGTCAGTTAGGTTAGATAGGTTTTTTGGTTTGCTTTATTGTGTGGCTCTTGAGGAAATCACCAAAAAGTCGCATTGGGAAGGTTCAATGATGGGTAGGTAGAGGTTTGTCATTATAATCTGCCCACAAATATAAGCTTAGAAGACATTTATGTTTAAAAATGAAGATCGTTTCATATAGAAGTTAAAAGCTACCTACTAGAAGTAGAATTTAAGTGGATAAAAACCAAGCTCCAGAATCAATTAGGGCCACACATGAAACTCAGAGAAGTCTTCCTAGAATAAATATAAATGTATAGTGTATTTTAAAAGTTTGTGTTTGTTATTTTTATTTTTTCAGATGTAACTGCATATTTTTAAGCCCAATAGATAGGTGCCTACTTTAAAAAGTTCTTGTTAATAATCAAGTTGAATGACCCCCTATTAAGCTTCAAGTATCTACCAACCTACCTACACACAACAACTGACCTTATCATTCAATAGCTAAGATATTTGTTTATTAAAAGTACTTGAGTAATAAGGCACTTTAACAAGCACCAATATAACAAACTTGTTTATTATCATTGTATAATTCTTTTGTTTAGTAAACACGTTTTTTCCAAAGATAAAGAAATCAAATACAGACATCATCTACTGATATCTGAGTATCTGTTGTAATTTATAAAAAAAAAACTTAAGAAGTGATAAGAATTTAAAATAAAAATCTTAAACTGATAAAAATAAGCTTGATGACTTTTAAAAAAGATAAGGAAGTCAGATAACAACTAAATGAGTAAGTAGCTTATTCGGTTAAATTTGGATTTAAAAGGTATTTACCTACGTATGTAGGTATATGGGAAACAGAGAGTATAGAACATGAGTGATTTGAAGTTTTTTGTTACATGAAATTTTACCTAGTTTCGCAAACTTTTACTTTTTTGTTCTGTGACCATGTCCACACTAGACTGAAACTGTTTTCTTTTAACATTTCAGTATTCACATCTCGCTCCTTCTGGTTCAGAGAAATGAGATGTGAATACTGAAACATCAAATTTATGTAGGTATTACTCCCCACGAAACACCGATAAAAACAAAGCACTAAACCAAACACAATTTTTTGCAACACTTGCTTTATTCATTCTTGTCACTTGTGGCAACGGAACTGAAAGGGCTGCATGTGGCTGTCACAAAAAATTTGGTCAGATTATCAAAATTGCTGCATAGTGCTACACCACGGCACCCGCAGTAAAGTTCATTTGATGCTCAGTACCATACAATTTATACGAATTCTATGTTGCTACTGCCACATATTTCGTTTCCACCAGAATTCGGATTAAAGAAATATATCACAAAAAAATTAAAGAAGATTAACTTTGACAGCACTGTTTAAAATTCAAATGGCGTTTCATTTTTTCTTAAGAAGTGGAAGTGAGATAGACATTGTTTTGATTGGGAAGATTGAGTCAGGTATCACGGAAGTTTGTGGAATAGAAAAGTGGGGGTCAGAGGTATGTCGTGAGGCATTTGTTGTTGTTTCTACAAGCAAAACATTAAAGTTATTATTGCTTGACTGTGTTTTGAGGTGCCCTAAAACTTTTAATGTAGATCAATCTTCCCAATCTAAACAGGGTCATTAAATGTTTCATTTGTGTCAAACAAACCTGAACTGAATTCAGCCTCGAATGAAATCCTTCAGTACGATATAAGAATAGATAAGGTCGATTTGCTAAACATTTTGTCCAAGGAGGAAGATTTAACAAGAATAATTCACGAATTATATTTTGATGGCTAAATCTTCGAGATTTGAGGAAGGTTTGAGTTAAATCTTATTAAATCTCAGTTTTGTGTTTGGTGGAAATGTATAGGAATAAAATTTTACTTAAAGTAAACAATGCGTTCATGACCTGGCTAGGAACTTGGTGTTATTTCGGGTTCGAGAGTGCATGTATATGGAAGGTGTTTTATATACAAAGGTTAGGTATAATGCACCCGACTTTCTCGGCAGCTATTTGTGTTAAGACCTTCGTTCTTCATTGGGTGAACGTTGTTTCTCAAACACCGAACAAAGTTCATCGAAAGCTCAAAAGGGCTTTGAATATATAATATAATAATAATAGTCGTGTTTTTTGAAAGAGTGAATATAGGCAGTTCAGCAGTTTTTTACCCACAAACAACAACACATTTCAGAGTGCATATAATTTTGGTCAGTAATCAGAGTGAACAAAGAGTGAATATAAATTATTGGAATCGTGAAATAAATGAGGGCGGTCAACTCGGTTGCAGAGTAAATATTCCTACCCTAAAAGTGGGCTATACCAAAAATGGCGCAAAACACGGATGCAGGTGGTTGCAGATTAAATATTCCTACCCCAAATGTAGGCTATACCAACCTAAAGATCGGTTATACCACTCAAAAGGTTGACTATACCAACCTAAAAGTAGGCTATAACAGGCCAAAGGTAGGGTAGGTAGTACGACTAACAATGAACAGTGTAGCGTACACGGACGAATCTGCACACAGTTTTATTTAGGATTATGACGTCTATAAACCTACTCAGTTGCCACCTCACGGTCTCATTTTTTTTAAACATAGAGGAAATGTTTAATTACTCAACATTCCACCCACCCACAAGCATTGACAATTAGGTATCCAAAAATCTTACAAAATTCCAATCGATATACTTTTGCCAACTCAAATGGCAAAACCCTTTATTCCCACCCGTCCCAAAAGCAATCACCAGGTAAACAATCGGCTGTGTTTTTTCTTCTATAAAACAATTTTAATTGTCTTGTCAATTAAACAACAATAACAACAACAACAGAAAAGTTAAATTAAAAAAATTGTAATAGAAAAAGGAAATGACAACAAAGGAAATCGTTTGCCACTATCACGACTGTCATTCAAATTGACAAATAAGTACCGCGAACGACCACAGCCACAACCGCCGCCACCGCCATCAGTTTTTTTTTTTTTTGTAAACAGGAAAAATTGTTTCCTGTGTGCAGCAATGGAAGAACAATGCTGATGATGGTGGGTGTCATTTAATCGACAATAAATGGATGGCGTTACATCCTGGAAAAAGAATTAAAATAATATTATACAAAAGGAGCACATCCTTGTGTGACCACGGCAACGACCGATGCGACGTCAACGATCATATACATAAATGACACCATTCAGAACGATATGACAATTTAAATTCCACGTCTTGTCAAACGTGACAGGAATACACGATGTCAAACATTTTAATTCGATGACATTCAGAGGAAAGAATGTGATGGTGTGTGGGGCATGATCCCATGATCATTATGATCAGTCGGTGGTGTGCTGTGCTTATGAATATTGATCGACACAAAAGAGTGTAATCTGTTTGGTTTGACTCATTTTCAGATATAAACTGTCAAAATGCTGTGATTTGTTTTTATACAGAGCGGTTGGTATTAAAGGTTTTACAAAAAAAAACCACTCTACTCATCTTGTGATGATAATAAAATCTGTTTAGGTATACTTTGATTGAAAATTCCGGTGAATCAATAATATGTACATATACATACATACAATCAAAACGGAAATGATGCGGTTAATAAATCTGAATGTGGGTGCTGTATTATTAGAAAGGTTTAATATGCAATATTTCTATGAAAAAGAAAACAACAATTGTAGAAATATTTTCCATGGTGATTTTACGTTGATTACAACTACAATTCATACCAAAAGTACAAAGGATGTGTTTTATTATAAAGAAGAGCGAGTTGAATCGCTCATAAATCATGAAATTACAAACAGTGTGCAGTGTTAAATATAGTACATGAAACATAGCATCAGAAAACATCGGAGCAAAAATCTCCATTCAACTCCCACAGAATTCGATTCGGATCTGGATAGAGCGGAAAGATGAATGTGGGTAACCACAAATAAACACTAAATACATCCTTTTCCGTCGTTGACTGCGCGGACCGCAAAGCAATGGTATTGTTTTGCGATGAAAGGAAGTCGTGGGTTGATGCGTGCAAAATAGTACTCACTTTGGTAACACCATAATATCCCATGCGCTGTTGGATGGTCAGTTGTGAAAATTGTTTTGTTATGTTTACAACCAAAAAAAAAACAAGACTTTTGTATTATGGCAATCGGAAACTGAGGTTTAGAAGCAATGCATGATGGTATTGTTTAAAGTAGTCCATATGAGTATGGCAATGATAGGTACATGTGTTGTGCCTTACTGTGCCTTTTTTTTTTTTTTTTTTTTTTTTTTTTGAAATTCATTTTTATTTTTCAATTTTCTTAAAACTATCTTAAAGCTAGACAAAAATTCATAAAAACTAGCCTACTTATCAATATCTTAAAACTAACTTACTGGCCCCAGTCGGGCGCTCTAAGTTAAACCATAATAACTTAATGCTAATGCCTTTCGGCCTAAGAACTATCTTAATACTATATCCAGGTCGGTTTTATTTTTTACCGAGAAGAATTTACAAAAAACTCGGTAGCCTTACTGTGCCTTGGATGTGGTGTGTATTCTAGAATTTATCTGTTCCTTAGGCAGCATTTTTTTTTAAATAAATCTTTGGTTTTAATTGGTGAAACCTGGCACATTGTAGTTCATAGGATAATCACAGTTCTATTGTTGCAACAAACAACATTAGTCTTCAACACTACACTGATAGAAAAATGATTGTACCTACTCGGTACAATAATTCATGAATATACTCATTATATAAATGTTTGTAATCATAATTGTTTGCATAAATGTGCACAGCACATTTTGAAATCTATAGGAACTACATACACATAGATACAATGTGTTTTATGCAGCCAATAATTAATCTTAAGGACTTATCACATAAACATGCAGTGGGTACGTAGACACTGTACTCATTACAGCACTCATAATAGTGATTCATTAAGCTTATTTAAGCTACTACTTAAGTTTTGCTCACCATGTTGTTAGCAAAACAGTATTTGTTCAATCTATACGTGTACTTAATACATATTTAAGTGGAACATTCATATTTAATACTCCAATATGTTGTTAGATGATAAAATGGTTTTGCAGTGATATGTGGTAATGTGTTGAGTACATATTGTCTATATTCCCCACATACTACTTTGCCGAATCCAAAAGCTCACGCTTTGTCTCCTATTAATTGGTTTCAGTCCGTGCAAATATTGAAATGTAACCAGTGCACATAAACTGTACTCATTACACAGAGCTGTTGTTATCATTACAAACATTTCATATAAAAACTCTTAAACGAGAACATAACTTTTTTCAACAGCTTAATGCCTGGATTGCACCACGTTGAAAAAAAGTAAGATACCCTTGACCCTTGACTTTTGGGTAGGTATAATGATTTCAAAGAAGAAAAAGACATCGAGAAAAGTTTTTAAACTGACAAAAAAAATAAATTTATACAATTCAAAAGGTTCAAGTCAAAATATCAACATTACTCAAACAAAATAAATAAAACGTGACCTGATGATAAAAGAGCGATCAACTGCAAGAACCCGATTAAACTGACAACCTCTTTCATTTCCGCTGGCCCCACTGGTGTAGCTGCTGCTCCGCATTGCGGTCGTTGCAGTAACGTCGCGTCGACAACACTATACTTCTACTATAATGACGACGACGACGAACATTGCGACTCGTGTTGATTGCTCTTTTGTTACTCGGTTTCCTGACTTCAATATGGTTTATGAAGAATGTGAAATTACTTTGATTTGCAATTGTTGTTGTTTCGGTTGCCGCTGCTGGCTGTTCATACTTGCAACATGATACGTGAACGCGATTTCTTTAGTTTATTTTAGTTATTTTTTTTTCTTTATTTTTTTGCGAAATCAGCACAAACAAGCGCAGCAGCAAGCCAATCTCCACAAAGCAGGAACTGCAAGTACCATACCATTCCAGCACAGCACACTGGTTTTTGGTTTGTGTTCAATCGCGGCAAGTTAACCTAAAATGCTTTAACGGCGACGATGGTGACGGCAACTACACTGCAACGATGACATGACGAGGTAAGGCAAAGGGGCAACACGAAAAACAAAAAGAACTCGTTTCGGCGACATAAATATTGTTTCATCTCTCGCCACAGAGGAAAGCGCAGCGCCATAAATTACACGTCCAAGACCAAGAGTCACTTCACTCCGTGTGCTATGTTGTTGCTGCTGCTGCTAGTTGGTGCTGCATGCTGCTCCTGCTTCTTCTCGATTGTATATCTTCAACCTATAGATACTTAAGAGTTCTGTTTTTTTTTTGTATTATTTTGTTTTGTTTTTCTTTATTATTCTCCAGAACCGGCCAACTACAGAACACACAATTACTCTGCTTAAGCGAACCGATCCAAGTTTGGAAAAGGTACTTCAGCAAATGCGAAGCAGTAACAGCACCAGCAGCAGTCACTAACGGGTAATGACCTCCGAGCGAGCAACTAAAAAGTTGTTCCAAGTTGTTGGCCCCTGTGTGTGCATTGCAGAGTCAAGCACTCCAATGAAGTTTGCTTTAAACGGAAAAATAATAATAATTTTTTTTTGTCTTAAGTTTTTGGGAGCAGGCAAATATTTGCCTTTGTCTCAGCTCAGCTTAGCTTATAGTGCTTAAAGTGAGTTCCAGAAGTGGAAGTACCTAACAGACACAAAGTATCTGAGTAAACATCAGCAGCCACTTATTGTTGTTTTCCATTCGGCTGCCTTAGTGGCTTATACCTACATATGTAGACCTACCATTATCATGGAACGAGTATCCGTATTTATATGGTGCAACTGAGTCAACAAGTTTTGCATTTTTACCTCGAAACGGACTGGCCAAGAATTTGTATTTCCAATTAACATTCCTGAGAAAAATCGACAACAACGACAGCAATACGACGACTATATACGACGAACGATTCTTTGGCATTTTAAAATATCTTACAATTCCACCATACCAACCAAACCAACTCTAAGCTCTGTCAATTCTACCTTTATAAAGAGGGACTGGTGTTTATGTTTTTTTTTGTTTTATATATATTTTAGGAGATGTTTAACGAGATTAGGAAAGAGGTGTGGGTAATAAAGTAGGTTATGTGTGAAATATCACATCGTTCTGGTAGAAATCAACTTCATTGAATGTTAATTTCTTTAAAAAGGTTTTTCCTTAAAAAGAAACGAAAACAAACTTAAATCATTTTTTCTCATTTATTTTTTTTTTAATGTTGATGATAGATATGGTTACTTTAGTTATTTACAAAAAGACTACTTGCTTTTCATAAGAAATTGTTATTTATTTTTTTCTCACGAAGAAAATGTTCCGAAATTAGATGTTCAAATCATTCTTCGTTGGTGTTTTTTTGAAGTCTGCTGTTCGACAGTAATTGTCCAGCTACTCGTTGACAAAAAGTTAAGCCGTCTTTAAATTTATAAACAGATTCCAACAACAAGGAACCTTGTGAGTCTATCAATTTATAAAGTGACAGCTTTCATTTTGTAGGAACTGTCAGATGTAAAATTATTGGAAAGTGAAAAACTAACTGCCATTCATTTTCTTATACGGAGTGTGTTCTAGATTTCAATATCTTAAGCTTAATTTGAATCAAAAATCTTGCCATGTATTCTATAACAATTTAAAATATTTAAATTTAAAATATAAAGTCACAAGTATTGACGTTTTGAAATAAACGAAAGAGCGATACATATATTGCTTTTTAGTAAAGAACTTTATTGTCTAAATATGATCTCATTTATTCAGTGACATATCTTTTTTATAATTCATTTCAAATGAATTAAAGTAATTTTAAAGTATATTCCATAAACTTTCATCCATTTCAAGAAACCTTTGTTCATTAAACGTATCTACTTTAGAAAACAATTTACCAACCAAATTTCTTTTCTGAGTTAAACAATCGATGGAATAATTTTATATACCATGTTTCAGAGTTAGACAACTGTTTAAAGGTAGACAACGGTCTAAAGTAAGACAACTGTCTAAAGTTAGGCAACTATCTAAAATTAAGAAACTGTCTAAAGTTAGACAACTATCTAAGGTTAGACAACTGTCTAAAGTGAGACAACTTTCTAAAACCTATGAGACATATGCCTTAAATTAGACAATTGTTTTAAGTAAGACAACTGTTTAAAGTTAGACAACTTTTTAAAGTTAGGCAACTTCTAAAGTTAGACAACTGTCTACGGTTAGTCAACTGTCTAAAGTAAGACAACTGTCTAAAGTTAGACAACGCAAAAGGTAGACAACTGTCTAAGGTGAGACAACTTACTAAAACCTAGCTTTTGTTCATACAAATAAATAAAGCTAACATGATCCTTGATAAAAATAAAATGCGATTGAAACTAACTCCATCTTATGCAATTGTTTTGCTCCAAATGAATAAACAATTTCGACATAAAACGTTTCGGATCAACATATAAAAAAAACTACATCACATACTTATAATTCACTATTTGAGCTATGATCTTTATTATCATTATTATTTATGACGGTCATTGAAATTGCAATCGCGTCATATTCATAAATATCTACCTACTTAACTTCTATATATATAAAAAAATATCACGATGATTGCTTTAATTAAAAAAGAAAAAATAGTCATCAAACAAACAGGTAATCATTTACATATTTTGTTATTTCAAAAAAACGAATAAGGTCACACAAGAGAGACACCGAGTCTACGACAAATTGAAATGCCACTTATGTATGTACCTACATAATACCTATGATATGGAAAAAAATGTGTAAGTATCTTAAAGTTTGAGATATAAATTAAAAAAAAAAAATATATGAAAACTCGTTAAAAAATAACCCGCTGATCTTCAAGACTATTCATTATCAGGTTTTTGTTGTCGAATAGTTGGGTTTGATGTTAATTTCTAGAATTGGCCTTATAGTCTGGGAGGTTGCACTTTTGTATATTATGTGTTTCTTTTTTACCAACAGAATTTTACTTAACCAAGGCCATGGCTTTTTAGAGCGGTATATTTCAAGTACCTATGTAAGCTGGAATTAACTCGTTCAAAGCCCTTTTCAGTCAATTTTAATTTAAAGTTATCTCGGAGTTAATCCACCAAATTCGGTGAGTTATTTGACTTACAGTCCGAGAGGTTGTGCCTTCGATAGGTGATTCCTTACTATACGAGCTTTCTTGCATACAATATGCTCAATTTTTTTCTGTGCAAATCTTAAATCTACATCACTGTAGGCGTTCTGTTTTGTAGCTCTCGTTTTTTTTATTTTGAACTAATGGAGCTAGTTGTGATTGAAGATAGTAACAAGTTGAGCGCTCTGAGTGCTCCGAGCTTAAAAAAGAAACAAAAATCTTTTATGACTGCTCAGTGCTAAGCTCGATGCTTAAAGAAAAAAACCTTGTGACAGGTCACCTCATCAATTGAAGCCTGTTCCTTCTAGACTTCCCTCCAATTTGACGGCTGTTCTTTATACGACTAGATGATAGATCAACTACTATAGAGGGACGTCTGGACGAACTGGCTACCAAATATAACTCTCAGGATCACTCAGGTTTTAACATCTAATGTGAATTCAATCCACCCATAAAAAAGAAAACAAAAATTCTTCCACCCAATTTCACGTGTTGGTTTGACTATAAGGCTGCACCACTAAATACCAATAGAATTCATACGTGCTGCAGTTCGATGTCGAATCTCCCTTCATACAACATTAGGCGTGTTTTATTACCATCGGGATCTGATCTGGATTTACTTTTAACACGTACTACAAAAACATATTTGAAAATTTCCCATTATTTTGTTTTTGTATTACGTGTAAAAGTTAATCCAGATCCGGATCCCGATAGACGATAATAAAACACGGCCATTAATAACTTTAAAATAAAACTAGCCTAGGTGCCAACTACAACTACAATCATTCTGTTCAAGGGATTAGTTATACAAATTTAGCGAGAATGAGTTCTGAGCTTCTGAATAATCAGAAAAAAATAAATTATAAGTTTCTATTCTAATTTGCAACGCTAACACTCAAACTATTACATTTAGCTTCAATTAAAATTCTCAGCTCACCAGCAGTGGTATTGTGACTTTGGCTTGTTATAATGTGTCCCGTTTGGGTTTTTTTCATATTTCTCCTTTCTTTTTGATTTTGACCACAAAAAGATAAAGATTTTTTTAATTGAAAGAAAGAAACAACACGTCAAGTGAAAACAGGCACATCACATATGTCGAATCTCTACATACCTACTCGTAGGTAGATATATGGCCAATATTTTTAATAAAATATGTGCGTACATAACCTGCTTCGATTTTCTCAGCCATCCTTTCTCTTCTAAAACATCCCGCAAACTCTTGAGCATGACTTTAAATCCAAGCCGATCTTCGTGCAACGCATCAGACATGATCCCAAGAAAGGCCCATCACTATCACGGAAGGGGGGTACACAAGACGTGCCGCTGAATGAGACGTAAGACGACAGCGACGTGTTACTTTGGTCTCCCTGCTTGGCGAGATGGTTGCTGTGGTGGTGTTTCGAGTGTAGAGTGTATAAAGTGGTAGTTGCTTGGCTTGGCTTGGCTGCCTTGGGGCAACGTCAAGGTGAAATTCTTTAGAAATGTGAAACGTTGCATAAAATGAGCTCCACAATGGTTTTAATGGAAAAGATATATAAACATGTATAGTGTGTGTAGATATGTATGTGGGTATAAATGTACAATCGAAGTGGTGCCTCTTCCATAGCAATATACCTACATAACCTAACCATTGCCATGGATTTCTTTCTTTCCTTTTCTTTTTCTGAAGTTTTTTTTTCGTCTTATTGGTTCGAGACTTTGCTTATGAATTTATTCATTACCATCACCACACTATATACACACATTCACCAGACAATCTTGAGGAGGGTTAAAAGGAAAGCGGTGAGCTTGACGATAAACCCCGTGAACCGAAAGAATGCAGACATTGGCATTCCAGGCAATTAATTACCCAAGTGTGCAAACTAACAGTCCACACACTCAACGATTTTTAACTTATTTCAGTTAAAAGATACAAAAATATCTAGGTATAGATATAGCTTTTTGTATTATGAACCTACCAAACGTACATACAACAACATCGAAGAAATCGAAGCAAAAGAAGTGCAACATCCAGTAAAAATATATATACAAATGTATCTTTCACATCAGTATGAATGTTGTATGACTACAACTTCGCGGAATGTGTGTGATCATGATCGCAATCGCAATGGCAAAATCCTGGCCCAACAGAGCATTCTACTGTGCATAAAAGATGACTCCGTAAAGGCTGCTGCGGAAATTAAAATGATGATGATCATGTTGCAGCTTTTTAACACGAGCGGATCTCTGGGGGAATCACAAATCTATCCCCCCTCCCCGTGCCAAGAGCTCTTAAACAAATAACAAACTCGCTTTCTCGTTTATTCACAAACGTCAAAATCATAACTTTGTGGGATCTGTCATGTTGACATTATTTGTGTATTTAATTATAATACATGGCATTTGATGTGTTCTAGATAAAAAACAACACATTTGATTATAGGTGTCTTATATAACTATTGTGTGTACCATAAGTAAAACCTTGGCCCGGCCCCTAACTTTGCATTTGACAAATAACACAAAATGATAGCCATCATTTTTGACATTGACAGATTCATTAAGTTACCTTCCTGGCTGCCATTTTGTTATAAAATGGAAGTACCTGATTGGGCTCGGCTTTCACTCGGCCTTAAGAATAAAATAACACCTCCCAAATCTGTTTTCTACATCCGGCCCTAAAAGTTATCTAAAGACTTTTTCGTACCTACATATACGAGAATATGCACATTTTCATAGTTTTTCTCAGTAATTATAACGGCCGCAGGAGTTTCTTTTTTCTATAGAGAGAAGATAGATATCTACTATCGTTGACTTTAAAAAAATTAAATAAAGTATCTTCTTTCAATTGAAGAAGCCTAAAAAGTGATTAGTCATTGCTATTTTATGAGACTCATTTGAGATACAAAAAAAACAGAAAGAAAAAACCGCAAAGCGACTGACTATGGCCATGATGGATATAATACATACATGTATGTAACCCCTTTTTTAATTGGGAAAAATATTTAATGGCAAAGTTCAATTTAGATAATTGAGAGGAGAACTAATTGAACACCAAGAGCTACATTATCTATATAAATTTTTAAAGACTGAGAGAGGGTGCCGAAGCGACGACTAACGTGTAATCTTTTTAACGCGCCAGCAATGCCTGCATCTTCACATTGATGATGTCTTTTTAATTAATATTTATACTGCCTGTTCATGAAAGAAGAAATTTTAATTGTTCTTTTTTGTTACTGTTATTGTTGTTGTTATTTGTAATATATTTTAATTGTATTATGGTTGAATTCCTTGGAATGAAAGTTTTTCACCATTATTGATTTTCATTCTCCTAATTAATAAAAAAATATAAAACAAAAAAAAAATCTATTCCGTCGGTTTTATTTGATTCAACTTGAATACAGTTAACTGCTCTATTAACAAAAAAAGTCAGAAATCAACAAAAACGTTACATCCATCAATAATTAATTAACCAACTAAGATTTTGTACCTAATTATATAAAAGAAAATACACTGCCATAATTCACGTTACCAAATCTTAACGAAAATCTACTACGATCAACAAGAAATCTGTTGTCTTCAATGACTTGTCAAAAATAAAATGGATTAATATATCAATTCGAAATCAAGAAATCTATTTATTTTTTTTGTAGAAAATTCAAAAGCTTGGTATTATTTGGTACCAAGAAGTTTTGCCATTCTGACAGATATTGATAAATGATTTCGGAGTTGGTAAGACTTTGCGGTCGTTAATTGTGAGCTGTAAATTGGATTGCATAGCAGCTGCAAACTCATGAGTTGCTTAAACATTTTTCTGTACTTCAAGTTTAGTTTTTTTCTTTTTTATTTCAAGGTATTTAGCAGTATTGGCGTAAGCTATGCCATCGATATTAATTAGCAGTTTTTTTTGGTTTTAAAGTTTATAATAGAGGTTTTTATTTTATTTACTTTGACACGCCATTGTTGTGTCTTATCTTATCTCTTCCTGCAACAACATTTTGCAATTTTTCTATAGCCTTCATAACGGATTTATCAGGCATAGGCTGACCAGATGTCATATTTTTGTCTAAAAAAAAGTCTGGTATCTTTTTGAAAAAAAAGCAATTTGTCCTCTTTTCGCAGTTAACAAAATTTTTCGACTTCACAGAACTACAACAAAAGTTTTTTCAATAGCTATTCAGAAATATTTTTCATCCTTCAGATGGAAACACCACCTAGAATATATTTGTACCTGAACTCAATCATTTCTGTATTCAGAACTCCATCTTTTTTTAACAATCGTCTGAACGTAGCCACTCATTTGACAGATCAGTCCATAGTCCAGAACTTTTCTTATATCTAGAGTAAATACAATGGTTTTTTTTTTGTTTATCGTATGTGGTTTTTTAATGCGAAACGAAGTGAATTAAGAAACAAAATGACAAAGCGTAAATGTGCGTTTAACGAAGAACTGTAGACAAAATATCAAATGTATAAATAAAAGAATGTAAATGAGTGATACTAATTTTTTAAATTTTTTATTTGAGATATTTGAAGGTGTCCTCTTTTATGTTGGCATGGACGTGGATACCCTTATCCGAAATCAATAGGCATGTTCAGAAAAATGAGTTCTCAGAGCCCTTAGCAATCTCAGTCTCGTGAACAGAAGTCCCTAGAAAAATTTCTGTCAAATTACAGAGGAAAACAAATATTACATTCGCTTGCTCACTTTTTGGCGGAAAAAAATAGCTGAACCGTCTCTTCCTGAACACGCCAAATATTGCAATATCACCACCAAAGGTACCTATCCTTCATAGCATTGATGTTCACTGGAAAACCCCTTCTAGTATTTATATAATAAATAAAGTACCTATGGGTACTGCGACACTTCCCTGTGATAAACCGTCTTCTCACTTTTCAAGCAATAGTTGTGTTTTTTTTTTGCAACTCAAAAAAATATTGTCTGAAAAAAATGATGACAAAACAAAACAATTTACATGTGAAATACAACTACAACGATGTCCATATAGAGTTAAGCTAGAACTAAAATGCTCGAAGGGGCACTTCAGTGGTCGGAAGAAAACAAGTGAGTCCATTTGAACATGCAAAAAAACGCAGAATAACATGAAAGCTGAAACTTTGTAAAGTGCTGCCAAGTTCTTCATTGGAAGTTGGAATTAAAAGTTTAAATGTGCTTTTGAATTTTCATGAATGAAAAATGTCAACGATTTTGAAAATATGCATTTATTGTTAATTACGTGATATAAACCAAAATACGCATTTACATGTGTATGAATTTATAGCAAAAATTTCGTGATTTCAGCAACAATTTTGAAAATACTAATTTTGAAATAACTAAGGAAGATGTTCACATTGGAGATATCCTTGAGCAAAGTGAGATGTGAATACTGAAACGTTAAAAAAAATATACTTCTTGAGTTTAATGAGAACACCGTCTAGGGCTTTGAACTAATTAATATAAAAATAAATAAATATATTTTCCTTTCAAATAGAAAAGTTTGTCCACAGACAAAACAAAAAAAAAACAGAAAATAACAAGTCTCAAAATTCTATATGGTTATGTATCTTTTATTTTTATACTTTTTTCTATTAATAATGGCACATTTTCCGCCTCAAAGAATAAAAAAAAACTCACCTATTAAAATATAAACAACATTCCACACCTTACGATTGGTATGTATAATAGTTTTATTTTTCAAAAGCTAAAAAAAAAATAAACAAATATCTGGATGGCGCTGGAGGTGTGTTCGTATTTGTTATAATTTGTTTATGATTTTCAAAAAAGAAAAAAAAACTACTTGTACAAACATATTACCTACATAGATTTGATATCTGGCATCCGCATATTTAGTGTAGGAAATTCTAGGAAATCGGTCCTTTTAGAACATTATATGGCTCCTAGAAGATCTTAAGCACCACACCATCAATTGCACCACAGCAAGATAATCTATTTCTTTTCCGTAATCCCAAAATAGAATTAATTTCGCTCGAAAAGATAAACATTTTTGTGCTAGTACCTACTGAACTGACTTGAGTTGAGTCGCCTAAGTTTGTATCTTTACCAGCTAAAGTATCTAAAATAGAAAACAAGTGGACTACACGACATGCAGGCAGAAGTTTAAAGCATTTTTTCTTTATTTTCAAAAAAAAAAAAAAAATGTAATCCACCGGATGCTGTGCAACTCAAAAAATGTTTTGCATGATTTTTTTTTTTGTTTGTTGTTGTTGTATTTAAATACGATTTCTGCACTCCCACAAAGGAGATCCCGTGATACATCATGTTAATTTTGGAATTTCCAATTGCTTTCCGAACTGCGCTGTGCGAACTGCGAACTCAAGTGAGACATGATGATAGTCGGTGTCGCTGACGCGACGGTGTTGTCGTTGTTAGCGGTGGTGATGGATATATAGGTGGCGGCAACCAGAAACGTGTGGCTACATCCTGTGTGAATTTTTATTTTCTTCGCATGAAAGAGAATTCTTAAAAAGAAAATACACAAGTTTCTTTTTTGCGAAAATTTCACCGTGAAAGTCTTAAAATTAATCATGTGTCAAGTCAGAAGTCACCTTGCATCTACACGCTCACATAAAGAAAAGCCAGAAAAGATGGTTCATCATATGCCTACCTAAAAACGTTTTTTTTTTTCAATCTCGTTCACGACTTCCTAGTCTGGAGAACGCAAAGGAGAATGTTTATATGAACTGTGTTCAACTTAATTAAAGACATTACTCCCGGACTGGCGACATGAAGGATAAACATCAATCAAAGCGAATTTACTTTATGAGACCGCTCTGTTGTTGATAAAAACTCCCAACAGCCCAACTTCTTGGCGCCAACAATAAAAACAACAAAAATAAATCATTTTGTAATAAAAGGATGGAAAATGCACTTTTTAGAGAGAGGGATAGAAACTGTGATATGTCTGGGTTCTGGTTTTGTGATATACCCTATTTATCATTCTTTCTGGTTTGGAATTTTGATCGTGCAAGTTTTTATTCGTCTTTTATTCGATACAGTTTTTGATTTAAGAGTTTGATTTTCGCAAAGAAACTTCTCCACCATAATTCATTTTATTTTTCGAAACATCAGTGATCTGTCCAGTTTTAAGAAAATTCGCTACACTTTTTTTGCTAATTAAATCCTACCAAAATTGTAAACTCCTGAGGAAAAAACTAGTCGCAAAAGTGCTTCTCTAGTTTGCCCCAAATTTTTCAAAACGAGATTTTCAAAAGTTCTTGGATTAGGTAAGTCATACTAATGCGATACACTTTGTATCTTTCACATAAGTTGCTCTACCCTCGTAATCTAATTCCCATATTGAAACGTAATATTTTCAAAAAAATCAAATTAATCATACCCTATATTTCTATTCGATATACGTATGTATAAGATATGTATGTATTTTAGATATGAATAGAAACCCCTTTAAGATCAAAAAAGGAAGAAAGAAAATAAATTGCGACTTCATATGGGCACGCTGCACACACATTTTTGATATTTGACGTCTGTTGTAAATCTCCCATAGATAAGTAGGTACATATCTGATTAATATCTTTTTCCATCCAAGCCAACCACCCCAGTTATAGTATAGAAAAGCATAGACAGACAGATAAATAGCTAGAAGCTAGGCAAGCAGACATAAGGAAGAAATCACTATGATAATAATGTGGAATGAAAAACTTAAAAAAAAAAAATCATATACTTAACCAACCCAGAGTGTATAGTAGACACACTATAATGTATCTATGCCATGTTCAAAATGTGCACTGTGGTGTTAATCATTGTAATGGCATACGACACCAAGAGAGAGAGATGCGAAGCCCTGACGAGACGCACGACGACGATAAAGAATTCTACAGTGGGATAGAACAGCTTTATAACTTTTACTAAGTGCACTATGGAAAAATTGAATCCGGCACTTTGTTTCATTATTATTAAATTTTTTAGTCAAAAACTCGGGCGCCACTTAACACGTCAACTTTTCAACAGGGACGAGTTGATGTTAACAGTCTTTGGCAGACATGTTCTTTTTGTGGCATCTGTCAAATCTGTTGATAATTATTTAGTCAGTGATGCCAAGTTACACCATTCACAAACAAACATAAGTAATTAACAAAACTTTACTATCAAAATGGGTACTATGGCAACGATGAGCATGAGCACCTATTTCGCGGATAATATTATCCCTTTTCCAAGTCGACTATTCAACGTTTGGGGGTCAAATTCAAGTCTATCGGATTAGTTCAATCACCCAATATTCGTACGTCAAACAAATGAAGGGTTTGTCCAAAACATCGCCGATCCCTATAAGCATTTTTCCTTTGTAATTCTGACTTCTCAGCACTGATCTGACGTCGAATGATCGGAATTAGCTCTAAGCAGAGTATGATGAAAGTTCTCCGATATAATTTGGAAGCATATCTAAGCACTGAACTGTCATGCAATTCGATGTATGTAAATGGGGGCGTTCAACTGACTCTTAGTTTTGCATCTGATAGCTGGCCAATCAAAAACTCGAAAAATTCAAAAATCTGAACTGAAAATTGAATTGTTAAATGCACCCTGATATGAAATGTTTCGTTTTGAAATTGGTTGCGCTCAGCTGTTTGCTCCGTTCGCTTGGTCTTTTTATTTTTTCATAAAGCGTAGGTACTCCAAGCTATAGCTCTGATTGAAAAAAAACACAAGTTGAGTGCTCTGAGCCATAAAAGAACTACAGATTCATTTTGACAGCTACAGCATAAATGTAAATCCCTAGTTCTATTTGACGCCAGTTTGAAAAATAATGACACATTAACAATATATTTGACGTTTCTTTTAATTTGTTTATTTTTATTTTTTTAATATTCTGACCTTTTGCAAACGTTGGACCACTGTTTTATTGACGGACAATGTGGTGGTATGGTGTTATTGCTATGGAGTCCGTCATCGTTGTTGCTAAATCGACCAGCCGACAACAACGACAGCGGCGGCAGTGGCAATGGCGCAGGCCAGTAAACACGTCAGATTAAAGCAAATTGGAAATTTTCTTTGCTGAGTCACCATCATCACCGATCCGATCCGCCAAGCCAAGCCAACAATTGTAGATATACGGCATACCATAGCCAAGAACAATCCCTCATTGCTCTCCATCAGCATCGTATTGCATCAAGAGATTGAAATTTGATCTTTGCTTTCTGACATGGTTCCGGGCCTAAGCTGAACTGGATCGGTGTGTGGCGGCTGGCGGTACGACAGACAAAAATAATAATCCCAAAGCAAAGGAAGCATCATGGATTAGTGCTTCGCACAATATTTTCTTCTTCGTCATCATCTAAAAAAAAAAATGTTTCTGTCGGTAAAGTCACATTTAGCTTGGTTTAAGGTTATATTATTTCGAAACGCATAGTGGAACAAAAGACGAATGATTTTATTTTTTTTTTTCTTTATTTTAAATTTCATAAAGTGTTAATCTTAATTTTCTTTGAAGTTTCTTTCTTTTTGTAATCCTAAACGAAAGTTCCTGTCTCACAGCATGTTTTCTCATTTGAAGCAAGACAATTTATTTTTATATGGATGTCTTAAAGACGAATGGCATAAAGGTATATTTTGCTCTCGAATTGCTTTAATTTTTTTTTTCATTTTTAAATTCTGATGCATGTCAAAAATATTTATGTCAAGTATATTTTTGTTTTGTCGTTTGTTTTATTTATTTTAAATTGTCATTGCAATATACATACCTAGAACCTGAAGTGAGGTTAAATAGAGAAATTTTTCCATAATATACCGACAAGTGACGTTATTGGAATGTTTTTGTGATGATATTGAAGTACCTTAACATAGATTGATACTCTTGTTGATAAATCTGAACTAAACTGCAATTTTATATCACAGATGTTTCAGATTTAGGAACATACATATCAAACGCAGAAGAAACCACAAACAATCACTTTGGGACTAAAATAAGTGTGTCTTTATTAGCTGTCAAAAAAAGATCTATGTCGCTCAACTTGTGATCAGAGCTTGCTCGTAGTATGCTACATGAGCTCAGAATAAAATGACCAACTAAATGGACCAAGAAACCGAGCGCAACCAACTTCACTTTTTTCGATTTGGCAAAACATTTAAAAGCACGACGCATTTAACACATCAATATTCTGTTCAGATTTTTGAATTTTTCGAGTTTTTGATTGGCCAGGTGGAAATTAAAAGTCAGTACTAAAATAAACACAAAATTTCAACTTGACAGATCCTACAAAATGGATGCATAATTTGGACGTTTTTGAACACATGAGAGAGTGTCTGAGGCAAGATTATTTTATTTGTTAATGTGTATTGCGAAAACAACATATGATCCACGTTTCTATCGAGGTTTATTTCAATAACCCAAAAAGTTATAACTCTGAACGGTAGATGGATTTTGTACCATGGTATAAGAATACCAAAGTATACTTGATAGTTCATTTTTTTTGTTAAAATTCAAAGTCAAGCAATACATTATTAATGTTTTGTAGTTATGTGTTGTTGATATTTAAAAAGTTAAAGTTAGTGCTGTGGAACACTCGCTATGACGTCACATTAAAACAAATATGGTGACCCTTCATAACCATGTATTTTTAAACCATTGATTTTTACCATTTTGAATGATCTCAGTCATTTGACAGCAGAGTAAGGAAAAGAGACAGGCTGTACATGAAAAATATGTAAAAAGTAATGAAATCCACCAGAGAACACCCGTTGATTTAAATAAATTAATTTGTATCATTGTTTAGATTGGGAAATTTGAGTCCGGACTCGTGAGTCTCATCGTAACTACATTCGACCATATGAGGCGCCTGAAAACACATAGAAACAACAACAACTTCAACGCTTTGCATATCAAAACACCAAAACATGAGTCTCATGAGGTCGGTGTTTATATTTTGTTCACGCCTCACGACAACCCTGACCCCTCACTTCTCTTGTCTAGAAACTACCGTGAGACCGGTCTCAATCTTCCCAATCTAAACAGCGTCAGTGTTCTCCAGCTTCAGGTGAGGCGATTCATTTTGACTTCTCTCAACTTAATCTCATTCTTATTTCTTGAAAAGAACGATACACCGTGGGCCCACAGCAGATCTTGCGTGTGAGTGATAGCAAAAAAGAAGTACAGGCGTCGAAAGCTTCATTTTAAACTATTCAAAAAATCGAAGTCTTGCAGTCTCAAACGGGGGCCTTAATGATTAAACAGTACATCAAAAAAAAGTATGAAACTACGAAGATTATCGTATTAGCCAAAATTGGTTTTATCCCTCCCTAGATAAGCCTTTCCAATAGATGAGAGGGAGATAAAAATAAGTCCATATGGTGATTAAATAATAAACAACAGATTTGACAGACTCGTCCAAAACAAAATGGCCGCCACAGACTGTCAATATCGAACCGTCCCTATTGGAAAACCCTTAATTTTGCTGTGTTGCTAAAGACTTAGTGAACATTTTGTTTCCCACCAGCAGCTTACTAAGCTTATTTACGAATTTCTATACAAGACAACTTCCTCTATAAAAAAAAACTAACATTAATGTAAACTACTCGTACAATCATATTATTATTATCTGAATCAACATGGATTATTTTCTTATTCTCATAAATGACACCATCATTCCGATCTTTTCTTCCCACCCAAAAGTGTTGGATACATTTTAGGACTTTTAAATATCTAAATCGAATTTGGATGTTCCTATAATGCCTTTCCCACGCACTCAAAATACCCCATATGTTTTTAGATTTTAATTATGTACATCTATGGGAAATACACAAAAGCAATCAACTCCCCCGCTGCTATTTTATTCAAAGAGTATCTATAAGTCTTTGAAGAAAGTATCATCTTGTGTCTTTTATTTTTATTCTCATACGTGATCACTTGTCTTGACAAGCCTTTTACTTGTTTGTATAGTCTAAATTTGTCTATCTCCATCCCCAAAAGCTGCTGTCAAATTCTTGAATTCTCATTCTCGAGGCAGCTTTACTTGAAGACTTTAAAAATAAATTAAATACATATACACAAAGTAAATTTCCTATAAGACAAACAAAAATAGAATAACTTTAGATGACAGATTACATACTTTTAATGCAAAGGGTCCATGTTGATGGACTTAACCTTAAAAGAATCGTGTCAATTTTTAAAACATATTTGCATATAAATTAGATCAAAAACTAAAGAGAGGAACAGAATACAGAAGAAGATTGTTTGAACGAACTTTGAGGTGCTATGTAGTTGTGGTCAGACAGAAGAATTTTTTTTTTTTTTTGTTGTATTCTTCAAAATGTTATCATTAACATTTAATGGAAACCTAAAGTCGTAAATTTCACAGCCCTCCTCGCGATAGGTACACAGTGATATTAGGCGGTCGTAAAAATTCAACGACTTTACCATTTGTATCTACGAATTCCTACATCGATAGAGTATATTGTAGTTGCGTCAACCCATAAGTGACCGGATACCATAAGCCATCAATATTAAACACGAGGCATATTCATCTTGGTTTTTTTTTTTGTTTTTTTTTTTCTTTGTATCTGTAATCTGTTTTTGTCTCGGCTAAGGCGGTAAAATTTATAAAACCAGACAATCTTGTAGCTACGATGAATAACAAGAAGACGCAAAGGAGATTCTTTTATATATAGGAAAAAGATTTAGTTCGGGTGGTCGTCTTGATAGGTTTTGTGAACGATGAGATAGATGCGATGCTGTGCCCCACGCTCTTTTGGAATGGTTTTTCGGACATTTATTCTATACTAGAACATAAGCGCATACCTATATAGAGTCTTGAGAAGACTATTCAATGATGTATCCAGGGACGGAGCTTAGTTTTCATTCAGGAGGGTATTAATATTATAACGAGACTTGAACTGGAATGATTCCTACTCAAGACCTAAAGATTCATTGTATTTTAGTTTGACTAGAACTCTTAACAACTATTTTTTCCATCCAGCACAGTTCTTATTTTTATTATTTCCTCAATCAATTTCTATTTGACTAATAATTTTCTCTTTTTTTATTTATTTACAGAAAACCAACAAAATGCAGGTCGAGTCAAGTTTCACAAAGTATGCGGGTCGAGTGCCACCTCTAGATCTGTCCAATGTTAATAGTAGTTGTCGCAATGAGAATGACCTCCACCTGTGGAATAAATCAACACCAGGTGGTAATTCAGTTAATGGCAAAAAACATCCATCTTACCCCAGCCATCATCACCAGCATCATCATCATCACATAAGCCGGCAAGAAGTTCAATTTGGCACCGATGGCCTACCCATAGACCCACGAGATTGGTCACGGGCGGACGTCTGGAAATGGCTTATCAATATGGCTGTTTCCGAAGGTCTCGAAGTAACCCCTGAATTAGCACAAAAATTCCCCATGAATGGCAAGGCTTTATGTCTTATGAGTCTGGATATGTATCTAAGTCGAGTTCCTGTGGGTGGTAAAATGCTTTACCGTGATTTTAGAGTGCGATTAGCACGAGCGATGGCAGTGCTATCATAACTTAATTAATTATGTTAACGTAATATATATATGTAGGTATGGTTATACTCGTATGTAGTTAGATAATATTCACTTGTGTAGATTTATATGAAAAAAAGAATATTACAAAATATGAATGTAATTAATGTATTTAGAACTATTTTTAGTTGAAAAAAAAATAATAAATAAATATAATATGTGTATTAATTAAAATATATATATATATGTTTATAAATAAAGTGAGTTTTTAATTTTTGTAAACATAACAATATTATGAAATTTTTTTTTATATAATTTTAAATATAGGTATTATTATTTGTTTTGCTTAAATATTTTTTCCTATTAGTTTTTAAGTAATAATTTAAATATTTTTTTGTTATTTATATGAATTAGATGAGAGAAAAAAAAAAACAAACAGAAAGGAAAATACGATAAAAAAATACAAAAAATAAATATGTGTAAATAATTTTTTAACGAAAAATTTGTTGTCTTTTATTTTTAACTTATGAATTTAAAGAGTTTTAAGATTCTGTGATGATCGACATTAATATCTGAATTGGATGACTTATTATTGATTCTGAAAATTGAAGGGGAAATGAGGTTTATAGACTTCTAAAAACAACTAGGCTATATCACTGTGGAAAGTCGTACATCAGGATGTTAAAATCACTATCCTATTTTTAAAAAAATGAGTTTTCTCATAAAATTTTTAAATGGTAAACTTCATAAAGCAATTAATAATCCAAGATTATTTAGAATTGAACGCAAATTTGCACATAAGCAAATAGTATAATATCAATATCATCCTTCTGGGTAGAAGATAAATAAGGAAAATATTAGTTTCTCACATATTACTTAAAAACGTTGAACGCTTTCGAACACAACTTTATAAAAAAGTTTGCGCACTAGGTAACGCATAAATAAAATGCCCTTGGTGGCACTTATCGACAAGCCGCCCTTGGTGGCTCTATTTAGCAAGTACAACGCCCTTGGTAGTACTAATTGTCAAGCCTTGGTGGCTCTATTCAGCAAGTACAAACCCTTCTCGGTACGATTCAGCAATAACAACGCCCTTGGTAGCAATATACAGCAAGTAATATGCCCTTGGTGGCACTAATCGGCAAGTACCCCGCCATTGGTGACACAAATTGAAAAGCGTAATGCCCTTGGTGGCACTTATCTGTAAGAACAACGCTCTTGGGTGCACTACTTAGTAAGTGCAACGCCCTTGGTGGCATTAATCGACAAGTACAACGCTCTTGGTAACACTATTCAACAAGTAAAACGATAAATAAGGAAAATATTGGTTTTTCACAAATTATTTAAGAACGTCGAATGCTTTCCAACACAACTTCATACAATGTTTGTACACTAAGTAACTCGTAAATAAAACGCCCTATGTGGCACTTATTGGCCAGAATAACTCCCTTGGTGGCTTTATTCAGCAAATAAAATGCCCTTGTTAGCACTATTCAGCATGTACAGCACCGTCAGTGGCAATATTCAGCAAGTGCAACGCCCTAGGTTGCTTTAATCGGCAAGAACATCGCTCTTGGTGGCTGTATTCAGCAAGTACAACGCTCTTTGTGGTACCATTCAGCAGGAACTACGCCCCTGATGGTACTAATTAAGAGGACCTAGGACCCTGGTGGTATTTGAGACGGCAGGTTTTCACTCTGGTAGGTTAGCAGGTACCGAAGCCAGTGGTAGCAATTAATCAGCAGGTACTGCTCTTTGGGGTACCATTCAGCAGGAACTATGCCCCTGTTGGCACTGAATTAACAAGGGCCTAATCATTTAGTACCTCGTGGCATAATGGTTAGTGCGTTGGACTGTCATGCCGAAGGTCTGGGTTTGATTCCCAGCCGCTGCAACCTAATCCTTAAAACAGAAATGTTTTTCCCTAGGTATTGCCTCTTGCTTAGAACTGACAAATCCTCCAAGAGCATACTTGTCATGAATAAGTGCTTCTCATCTAGCCGTTTGGACTCGTCAAAAAATTATAGGTTCCCTCCATTCCTGCCAACAACAAGCACACAGGAATGGTTGAGAGTTGTAAGTCACTAGACCCTGGTTCTCCACTAGCTTGTGCGCCACCAAATTTATTTTGTTAATCGTGTAAAATGAACACGATCGGACGATATCGTTTTGATGGTTGCTGTCTTTATTTTTCTCAACGGATATGATAGAGATAGCAATGTAGGAAACGACATCGTGTTTTCGTTTTCATTTTACGTGACTTGGTTATACCCCAGGTCCTAGGCCCCTGGTTGCACTCGCAAGCTACCACTCTAGCAGATCAGCGGTACTAAAGCCCCTATTGGCACTAGCAGTTAGGACATTTATCTTCGAACTTCGACAGCTATTCCATTTGCAGCTGCAGCTCCAGTTGCAGCACTCTAGTCAGGCAGTAAGGATCACCCGATCTTTACCTCAAAGACTGATGGCTTTCCACTGCTACAAATTCATGATAATGTTCATAGGCTGCAAAGATCTAGTCTGGTATCACCGGAACTAGTGGGCAAAAGAAAAGCGGTGTATTAAGTCTATTTTCAAACCCAAACACTTTGTTTTTGTGTCAATGTTTGAAATATTGAAGTTTTTGTTGCTACGATATGTTTTAAAAGGCTTCAAAACTTATAACACAAACACGTTGAGAAACACCCAGTCTAGGCTCAATCTTCCCAGGCTAAACAAGGTCAAACTAGAACGAAGAGAGCTATTCGCATTATGTTTGAATATACAGAATACGGATCGCATTTTGTTTGAACAGGCATTAACTCTTATGTTGTCCACACTTAGCCAAAATCAGTTTGAACACAAACAAAATCAAGGTGATCGTGCGCAAGGAGCGTTTGCATTCGCAGTGTATCAGATGCTCCTCACTCAAACTTTAGCTACTTATGTCTATACGACTTCATAAAGACGTCCACAAAATCTCAGATTTTCTGTAATCAATTAATGCTCTATGTAAATATTTGTGATACCAAGTGAAGCGTATAGAAAAATACCGGCTTTTATGGAAAAACAAAGACTTTAAACGAATGCTAGATACTGGACTAATAGAATGTCCATAGCAATGTCATCAAATAATAATATAAATAGTAGTGGTCCCATACAACTGCCTTGAGGAACCCCCGATTGTACCGTTTAATATCATTAGAATTCTTGAAAAATAAATTCGTTTTTCTTAGGTTTAATGAGTGTTACCACCGCCCATTGACCTTCTTCTGCAAACGCCCTGTGAGGCTACAACCAAATGCCAAATATTCTATCAAATGAATTGTCTATAAGTTTCGAGAGGGAAGAACCTGATGTCGATGTGCCACGCACAAGAATATGATGTTTGTTTGGTTTGAGTTTTTCATCTTTCTTCAGTTCGGCGGGTTATAAATTATTTTTAAATTACAACTTGTAAGCCATATGGCTGTCAATTTTTATCGCCATCGGAATTAAATGAAATTAACAAAACGATAGATCGACATAGAAGAATAATGTGTATAGTATCTTTTTCTCTATTCTTTTTATGTAAAAGATATACATACACAAGAACACGTACAAAAATATATATTCCGTGATCTATTGATTGAGGCCTTTAGTTCATAATTTGTTATTGTTATCCTCGGTTTTTTTAGGTCTCTAAACAATAATAAAAAAAGAGCCTTTATTACAGCACAATCTCTCTTCGCAGCCAACCAGGGATGTGATACTTTCTGGGATCTTCTCAATTGAGTTTGATTTCTTTTAATGAAACAAAATTGATTGCCATAAATCAATCGTTTATTAAGCCTTTTCTTTTAAATGAAAGTAAAATATATTATATTGTTTTAATTGGTTGGGGGCATTAAGGGTTATATACACGTTTTTTTTTTTTTGTTCAAGATTGCTTGCTTACTTAGGGGCTCTATGATTGTTAAAGAAAGATTTTATTTGTTAGGTTATGTGTGACATCATCAACGTTTTATCACCCGCTGTTTTTGATGATATGCTTCATTTCTCTTAAGTGATCGCAATGATGGAGCAGAAGTGGCAAGATTTGTATCTTTTATTCAAATATTGTCGATTAATTTGTAAGTGGTATCCCTGGGATCTGACGCACGCAATATAATTGTCTATCGAAGGGAATATTTTATTATTTATATCGCCAAGACTATTGTGTTGATTGAAAGAAAAAAAAAAACTTTTTAATGACTGGCGCGACTACATGACGTCTTGCCGCCGTCAACACGATGTGTTAAGAGCTTATGATAGATTGAATTAAGAACATCGCTTTCAAATTCTAAAGTCAGGTCATAGCAGGTTCATGAACTTCTTCGATTTCGATAGATATGCAAGCTTAACGGTGTTAATAGCTACATAGAATATCCTGAAAAAAGCCCATATATGTGGAACTTTTTAAAGGCAACAGACATCCAGGCCAGCTAACATTGTGTATAGAATTTGCAAAACTTTCAGTGAAATACTCGTAAGTAGGTATCAGCCTTGAGGCATTTGTTTTTATTTTGAAAGAAGTCAGTTATAAGAAGTACTTAGATCTTGCCGTCGAACACCCTGTAACAAAACCAACCCAAACCATAGATACCTATACATTTTATAGGTATGTATATTATGTATATTTGCAAAATAAGCAAATTTTGTTTGCGATAAGAGAAGGAAGTGAGGAACATAAGGTCAAAACTATTATCGCAAAATACTTAAACAATTAGCGCCACTTAGCGATTAAATTTGTAGGTCAAACCATTTATGTTATTGTGAAAATATCTATAAATAAAATACAAAACTCTAGCTTCCTGTTTGGTAAAAAATTTCATTATTTCTTGAAATTTGTAATCAAATGTAGGTATACCCAAATACTGATAAGCTAATTAGGTAAGAACACTATTTTACTTCCTTATAAAAAAATCAAGGTCGCAAGTTAGAAAAACAAATTTAAAAAAAAAAAACAAAAATGTCAAAGTGGTGTTAATTTCCAAAAATCTTTTATTTTGTTCACATGATTTCAGAAAATGTTGTTAAACAAAAAATTTATTTCATATGATTAATTCAAGTTTTAATCTTTTTACAAACTTCATGCAATCATTATTTACTAGTGCTGGCATGGCAGAAAAGAAGTTATTTGATATTTTAATTTTCTTTCAAACACATTGAAGTTGAATCAATTCAATTCTTCGCTTCTTCAATTAAAAAAATTATGATATTTTTGTCACTAAAATGATGAAATTCAACGCAAAAAACTCATCAGACTCACAAAAATATTACAAACATTTTGCATCATTTGCTTGCGGTATACTCGTATCTAGAAATAATAATTACTAAAAATTAATAGTCTTATCATTTTACTTTTAAAATATCAGTTTGGAAAAATAATTTTAAAATCCGCGGTATCCCTGAAATTACGCCATAGGAAAGTAAGCCAAAAATAATTTTGGCAAAAAAGCCCAAACAATTTTTGGAAATAGCCCCCAAAATGAGATTGGAAAACACGCCAGAAACGTGGAACATAGTTTTTTTGGCCTCGTTTCCAAAATGTATTTGGAAATTAGGCCCAAAAAGTATAACAATGAGTGCGACAGGCTGTCCGGCAGGATGTACGCAAACGCATCGGGGTGCATCCCTCGGGGGAAGGGCGCGTTCCGTTCGCTGTTTCTGCACCGCGCTCGCCGCGCTGTGCCGGGCATCAGGTTTAAAAAATAGAAATAATTCCTCAGTGTCTTAAAGCAATGTTGATTGCTTGCGAGACATATTGGTAAAAAAAATTATTTTTTATATAAAATTTTGTATGTTCACTATTGGGAATAGTTCACTATTTTGAGATTCACTAAATCGAGCGTCAACTGTATT
Source organism: Dasysyrphus albostriatus (assembly GCA_946251815.1). Lineage (NCBI taxonomy): Eukaryota > Metazoa > Arthropoda > Insecta > Diptera > Syrphidae > Dasysyrphus > Dasysyrphus albostriatus. The sequence goes on from OX276337.1 coordinate 58,731,180, forward strand.
TTTGAAATATGCATTTATCATAAAAATATGCATTTGTTATGGAAATATGCATTTTGCAAAAAAAAATGCAAAATATGCCCTAACGATCAATAAATACCCTTTGAAAATAAATATAATAAATTTTAAAGACAATTTGGTGTTAGGTTTCTAAATGTTGTGTGAAAAAACATGCATTTGCATGGAAATCCTAGCTCTATATTGATGCGTAAAGTTGCAAACATAAAGAAAGAAATATTAAAGGATGTGCTTATACTATTCAGATTTTATCTCAATTTATTTTAATATTTCGGTGGGTACACGTTAACGTTAAATTTTAGTACCGTACCGTTAATTTTGGTACAGGTATAGGTATACCAAGTGCTCTTCTATTTGCAGCGATGTTTGCCATTTTATAGTTTTGATTAATATTACTCATACGCCACAGTGAACCATTGTAAACAAATTTAGAATAACTCTTTTTCGTTGTAAAAGGAGACGGTTTTCAGGTGTCAGCTATAATTGACAGTTATTATTGTTATTAATAGTAACTTATAAGTATAATATAAGGTTGAAAAAGGAAGACTAAAGTCACATTTGCAGTCACAGTCAGTAAAACAAAATTATTGTGGGTAAACTTTATTATTTATAAAATGTAGCAAGCATCGACTGGGCACTGGTTCTTTAAATATATTTATTCAAACAGGTAAATATGCGTGTATAATGTTAATAATATTTTTTTTCACTGAATTTTTAATTTGGGAATCTTTCAAAATGATCAGCCTTTGCAGATTTTAAGGTAGATAGAAACCCGAACATAATAACAGTGTTTGGCAATACTTTTTCAGAGCAGATTTGGAAAAATAGGTCTAAATCTAAAGTTTACTCACATTTTCTTTTACAAAAAATAAATAAAATAAAGAATCGGAGAGTCCATGTGAAATGTTCTAAGGAACTCAAAGTTTTAAATATTTGCTAACGCCCATATTATTCACTCGGTTCATCCAGATTAAAATTTAAATCCAGATCAAAAGTAATTTAAATTCAAAAATTAAGTCCAGTTCCATATTATTAACTAAACACTTAACTCCAAATTTTTGAGTCCATAATCCTGATTATATTGAGATTGAATTTCATATAATTCGCTTTTTCTTGACATTTTAATTTCAAGAAGTTTAATCAGACCGAAAATATTTCAACCGAGCTGAAGCAAAAATTTGTCATACGTTGTTTTTGGAAATCGAGTTAGTAACTTGCATTTTCAAAAATTTGAGTATTTACTTGAATGTATCTAGTATCTACTGAAAATATTTACCACCAAGCATTCACTAAATTGTATGCATTCGAAATGTAGCAAATACTTCAAATCTTACCCTTTACTAGAAGCCATTTTAAATACTTCTTTTCAAATTAAATATCAAGTACGGTCTTACTTAGGTCACGCTTGGTTTCTTGTTCTTCTTTGTTAAAAACTCGATTTTAAAATTTGCGGCTTAACGCCCACGCCCATTTAATATTGAGCTACAGCCTAAACGGGTCAACCGTTATTTGTTATTTGTTTACAAATATTTCAAATGTCGTAAGCTCATTAAGACTCTAGCTCAATGTAAAATGGACGTAAAGACGCAAATTTAAAAATGGAGTTGTCATGTTTCTACTAAACACCAAGGATTTATAAAAAAAAATTGCTTTAATTAACTACTGCTTTCTTTTCGAAATTATAGTTTTTTCTTTTCGTAAAAAGTAAACTTTATTCTTATAAGTCGAGAAACTTACCACTTTATGAATAACATCATGATAAACTTTCCCCATCATCATATTATCGATTTGATAAGAACCTCGAAATTTTTTGTTGACACCAAATGTGCTGATATAGATCAAGTAAAAAAACATTCGATTGCATGTCAACAAATCTATAAACCTTTTATGTCTCTAAAACAACTTTCAACAATTTTTAAGTCGATCTTCTACATTTCTATAATGAAGGAAATGTGCATATACAAATGATACTTCCCTGCAACCTTATCGCTTTTCTATAATTGGAAGCAAATTTCTTGTTTAAATTTTTCCTATAATCATTTCAATTCTCTGCATCATTAAAACATTTACGAAGAAAATATAAAAAAAAATCTGTATTCGTTATAATTCATCTTCTGTCAACAGAGTGCACAACCACTTTGCATACACATACATACATAAAAGCTTAAGGTTATAAACAAAAATCCATTTAATAAATCAATGTTTATCTATTTTTAAGTACAGGAAATTGTGTCTGGTTCATTACTATTTACTTTTTGTTGATTTTCATTCCAAAAACAAATGAGTGGTGTCTTTGAACTTCGTGGTGGAAGCGATGCAAATTATCAATTTTTAGAACGCGCATTTTTGTTAAATTGAAATTAATATTTTATGGTGAAAAATAAAATTGCTGGCAAATGGTGCTCGCGGTGCAGTGATGACTTGAATTTAAATAACAACGCACTATCCTTTAAGTCCGTCAGACAAGACATCACATCAAAGCTTGACAATAAGGTCAAGTGAACGTTTAATTAAATTGAACTCCACTCCACCACCATATCTGGTTTTGCAAAATGTGTCACATTTATATCTGTACACAGGCATATATATTGTATACATACATGCATACGTATACTATGTACTTGTTTTAATTTTGTTTGTATTTAATTTAATTACAAAACACCTGACCTTTGTGATAGAGCTAATTCAGCCATTCAAGCCAAGTTTGTAATTCATATCCGGTTTGACTTTGACGTTGAAAAAAAATAATAAAATAATTGAATTTCAAATATGTATAGCTTCGTAGCACACACGATTGGTTGCGGTATTTATTATTATAACTTTAAGTGTTGCATCATTGTTTTGAGGTGAATTCAATGTTTTTTTAAAGTTGATAAGTTATTAAAATAACAAAATTATTATGTGCATACCAACTGTGGTTCATAATATTTTTTAGTTTTTTTTTAAATTTATTTTTGCACTTATTAAATTACAAGCTAGGTTACACTATCTTGTTTCTATACATTCTCTTGTGATTAATCAAATCTGAGGTCGAATAGTTTCATATGCGATTGGTTTCATAATTTTGTAATCAGGTATTATAATGCAGTACCAATGCATAAGATGGACATTGTATTTCAAATAATGTACATTTGTAAGAAAAATTAATAATAATTCTTGAAATCCTTAAAAATCGTACAAAAGTACATAATAAATGTCAACCTCAAGCCCTCCGACAAACGGCCATTTGCCAAAAAAAAACACTAAAACCTAGATTTGGGCTGGGTACGGAAAGTGCTCAATTTTCGCTCGATTTCAACTGTTTTTTCATTTTAAAATAATAATAGCTCACGAGTAAGAAATTGCTCATTCTCTACTCATTTTCATGAAGAGAGCATATCCATTTCTTAGAATTAAGAGAGGCTGCTCATTGGGTTGGCATGAGCATACTCAAAATCTCGCGAGCATGAGCAAAAATTAAAATACTCACAGGTAATTACTCATGTGTCATAAGCAAGAACCTATCATATCAGCAAGAGAATGCAATCTTTCGTAAATGCAATCTTAATGACTTTAATTGAATGAATTATTATTTTTCCTTATTTTGTAAAATAACGAACCAAACAAACAAACCTAACAAAACAGTAATTTGAGATTAAATAAGATTTACCTTAAATCTTCACAGGGCAAAAACTTTTATACACATTGAACTAACCTATTGTTATGTGGCACTGAAGGATTCATTTGCGGCTGCATTCAGTTCTTCATAAGGAAGCATTCTATCTCACTTCCACTTCATAAGAAAAAATGTGCTTAAAAGTGCTGTCAAAATAAATCTTTTTTAAATCTTTTTTGCGCTGAAATCACCAAATAGAATTATTAAATCTGAACTGAGATAAACCTTTGTTGGAAATATAGCATTATACTTTGAGACTTGACTTCGAATTCTGCAATCACAATTCATTTGGTATTAAGATTGCAATTAATTTTTTCCCAATTCATTTAATAACATTTAAATGCAATCTTTAAAGATTTCATGTATTCCTATTCTTTCGTTTGTAAGTATGCAAGTCTCAAAGTTAAGTCAATGACAATTTGTATACTTTTAATTGATGTGATAGCGTTCTTATACAACCCTGAGGTTGATTTAAAAATTTTATTATTTTAAGGAAATTTGTTTAAATACACTTAGAATTTCAAATGACCTCGCTTAGGCTTCTTATAATAAAATAATATGAAGACAATTTGGAAAACAAATTCTTATGTTTGGAACTGGAACTGCAACTGCAATTGGAATAGCTGTCAAAAACTGCTGTGCACATTTCAGACATTTTTGGCATTTGGAGTCAGCTGTGCGAATTTAATTTAAAACAAAAATGAAAATAGATAGTGATGAAATGGAAGCTAATATTACTTTACTTCCTTATCTGCGATTAAAAAGAGTTGGAAACTCCCTTCAACCCCCATATGTAAACACTTAGTTGCGCTCCCATCGTGTTCTGTTCGTGTCATTGAATTTGTGTGTATTCAACATTTCGACAGCTATTCCAGTTGCAGCTCCATTCTGTTCAGGTTGCTAAAATTTGAAAAGAAAAATATTTCCTTTGATAAAAATAACGGTACATACCTGCTTTTTATACAAAAATCAAAAAAACGTTAAGCAAGCGATCTGCTTAAAAATATTTTAAGAATTATGACAAGAGAGTCTTCCAATAGAGATTTCTTAACTTTGACAGTTGATAGCATATTGTTGAAGCTACATCTGTCAAATTGGCTGTTATCAATTCACCACGCTTAGTAAAACGCGCAAATGAAAAAAATTATTTTACTAAAATGGGTGTTCTGTAAAACGTGCTTCGCCAATATTTCGATGATGCCCATTTCTATATTTCTTTTCTATATTTCTATGAGAACGGCCAGTGCTATAGATGATTACCAGCTTTTTTTGCCTGAATTGGATTATATTATGTGGACACCAATGGCATGTGGTTTCAACAGGATAGCGCGGTGCTACATGCCTTTCTTTATAAAAAGTCACTGAACACTGACTTATCGAACAGCCCTGGTACATATTTAAGATATTTTTTTAAAACCGCTTCAACTTTCTTTAAATTTTGTATCAAAAACTCAGATAGCTTTATTTTTTCCCCTCAAACTAACTACAAAATGAGTTGTTTAAGCGAATCAAAATATCAATATTCATGCTTTCAAATATTTTGAGTGTACTCATAGCTTGCTTGTACATACCTCTACAATTTTTTAAACACTAAGCCAAGTATGTGCGACCTAGTCGTGCATTTTATTTTAGCGGCTAGATATTGACGAAAAATAAGTTTCAAAACCCGTCCTCGATCAATTGTTTGTGAACTTAAATCTTAATTTTACTTTACTTTCTTCTTAGTTTTTTCAAAGCTACAAAACAAAACACGCGAAAAAAACGAAATTGGAGGCCTCCAATCAAATCTATTAAAAGGGGTGTGCGAAAGTAGCTATACTTATTGTACCTACAATCGGCCCTTAGGATACAATACAATTTGCCTCTCAAAACAGTTCGTGGGCGATATAATACTGTAATCTTAATTCCCATCAATATCCTAACTATTAAATTGATTAAATACAGATAGAAGAAACTTACACAACACCATCCTCCCCTTCTATGTCTCACACTTCAAACGACCCGATTAGTGTTATCAGATCTTAACTATACACTGGAGAGTATTTAAAAAAAAACTAAAACAAGGAAAATAGAAACAGAAAAGAAACTCGTCAATTAAGTGTGTTCGATACTCCCACGGTATTTCTTTGTTTGACAGAATACAACGAAAAGAAAAAAAAACCTCCCTCGCGACCTCGTTTTCCACGCATGAAAAAGACTCGCACATCATCTAACTATAAAGTCACATATAGGGTTAATTAAATTCAGATAACGCCTTATGCTCACTTGCTCAGTTTTTCTTTCGACTCTTAATTGGGAAATTCTGTCCTCCTCCAAGATAAACGGCATCTTATAAAGAAGATGACACTCTGTATCCCTTTTCCAGAGAAAGATACGGCTATGCGCCCTCCTCAATTAAAATAATTTCATTTGAGAATTGAGATTCAAAATTCAACAACAACAACATGTTACAGGATAGCACACCCATCCTGATCTTATGAAAGACTATGATATTTATAGTTTTATTATGCAATCAAAAAATGTTATTTAAATTTTAGAGCTACGAGTATAAATAAATGTATATGTGAGGGCTAGTTGAAAGCAGCATTTTCATATTCACTAGGATGATAGAGATGATTAAAATCAAACTGGGTCTATCTGGAATGCTTGATATTAAAAAAAAAATATATAAGACAGGAAGAATCAAATGAGGCCTTATTATATAGGTACTCTTCATCATAGGTCTCATTTCTAATAATAAATTGGCTTAGTAAATAACAATTTATAACACATCTTTTTATAAATATTAATCCATAAATATCTCAATGAGACAAAATCACAAAAAAAAATTAAATCTGTATCGTAGCTTAGTTAATTTTTTAAAGAACAATTTTTTTTTTAAAGAACAATTATAACTCCCGGCTGAAAAAGGATAAAATAAAAACAATGCTTTTTTAGAGTGGGAAATATACAAAAACTACTATACGAGTATCTTTATTTAAACTTTCGAAGATCGACCTTCTCGGTCGAGATCTTTCCTAGATCCTAGAATTAATCTTTCCTTACATTATTTGAAATAACAAGTTCTGTCTTTCGTAAAGTTTTTTATATAACTTTACATAAAGGTCAATACATCAAACGCACCTACATGTTTATAGGTCAACAGGGGTCATCTGTGATTGATATTTGTTGTGCAGAAGGTCACTGGAACAATCATATTGTAATGACTGTCACATTTGTGACTATAACGACTCTCGAATGAACTATAACCACTCTCGAATAAAAGAAACACCGAATTCCGGATTAGCCATGACACAAACCAACCTACGGAAAGCTTTGGTGAGCTTTAGAACTTCCAATACTAAACGTCAGAATGAAAGCTTTGGAAAAGGGAAATTTATGGGAAATTTTCCCTATTTAAAACTCTGGGAGCAAATACTAGAAGCTTCCAGCTTTTTCGGGAACCTTGTGAACCTTGTCTGACCGACAGAGGACGCAGCTTATTTTTAATCACGAATGAGTGAAGTTGTTTGTAATAAAAGTAAAGTTGGTGAATTATTTTCGTGGTGAACAACAAATTTTTTTGTGGTTGTGAAAAGTATAGTGTTTTATTTTGTAAAGTAAATAAGTGGAGAATTTAAATAAGTTTTACTAACGAACCTGAGAAAATGTTACAATATCATAGATTTTGAAGTGGCAGAATTTACATATTCCGACCATCTACCTATCATTCATGTGTTCCAGATAGAAGCAGAAGAAAATGAATAAATCCGAGCGATGAATTTGCTACCCAAATTACATTGGAAACAAACAAATGAAGGGGTAAGGATGATCTAAGCAGATTAATTGGTATAGAAGAAATCAATGACCAGCTTATCCGTTTTTCAATTATATTAGAAAAAATAAAAAAAGAGTTTATAAAGCCACGGTTCGATAATGAGTGCAAGCTAGCAGGAAAGATATAATTCCCTTTGCTAAATCGTTTTCACCAAAATAATCCCAAAGAATGTTAAACCCTTTATATAGAAGCAAGTACACAATATAAATTCTTATGTATTGGGAAAAAAACCTACTATGAAAACGAGGCAAGAAGTATAGCTGAATGTAGCAATGCATTGGAGTTTTGGAAAGTAGTCTTAAAAATAAATGGAAAAAAATATGAAATCTGCCGAGGTCTGGACGCCAGTCTACTATCTAACGGGTGATTTTTTAAGAGTTTTAGAACTTTAAAAAATTCGAAAAAATGAATGAAATATTTATTTGAATCGATAGTTTGAACCTTGCAATTTAATGTTTAAAGATAATTTCATGCAAATGTTGACCGCGACTGCGTCTCAGGTAGCCCATCCGCTGAGTCCAATTTTGGCATACTCTTTCACACATATCGGCCGGTATCTCACGAATGAATGCATGGATGTTGGCTTCCAGTGCGTCAATCGAAGCGGGCTTGTCCCTATAGACATTAGCCTTGACATACCCCCACAAAAAATAATCTAATGGTGTCAAATCGCACGATCTAGGCGGCCAATTGACCGGCCCGAAACGTGAAATTAACTGTTCAACAAACTCGCCTCGCAATTGCGCCATTTTTTCGCGTGCTGTGTGGCATGTGGCACCGTCTTGTTGAAACCACATATCATGCAAGTCAAGAACTTCCATTTCGGGCAAAAAAAAGTTTGTTATCATCGCTCGGTAGCGTTCACCATTGACAGTAACGCTGCGATTCGCATCATCTTTGAAGAAATATGGCCCAATAATGCCGCCGGCCCATAAACCGCACCAAACAGTGGCTTTTTCGGGATGCATTGGTAGCTGTTGCAATGCTTCTGGCTGATCTTCACTCCAAATGCGGCAATTATGCTTATTTACGTACCCATTCAACCAAAAATGAGCCTCATCGCTGATCACAATTTTTCGATAAAAAAGCGGATCCTCGGCCAGCTTTCCAAGAGCCCATTCACCAAAAATTCGGCGTTGTGGTAGGTCGGCTGGCTTTAGTTCTTGCACCAGCTGTATCTTAAAAGGCTTTACGCCCAAATCCTTCCGCAAAATTTTCCACGTAGTGCTGTAACAAAGGCCTAACTGCTGGGAGCGGCGCCGAATCGACATTTCGCGGTCTTCTGTCACACTAGCTGATACGGCCGCAATATTTTCTTCACTACGCACAGTACGTAAACGTGTTGGTGGTTTAATGTCCAACAAAGTAAATTTGGTGCGAAATTTGGTCACAATCTTTCGAATAGACTGCTCAGAAGGTCGAGAATGCCGACCATAAAATGGAAGCAGCGCGCGATGACCATTTCGAACCGAGCACGAATTTTGATAGTAAAATTCAATAATTTGCAAGCGTTGTTCATTTGTAAGACGATCCATGGTTAAATTGCAAACCAAACTGAAGCTGTTTGACAGTGACACAAGGTACTAAACACACGTCGTCAAAACCAGTGTTGCCAAAACCAAACCAGCTAAAAAATCACCCGTTACTTACTTCAATAAACTCATAAGCCCATCGATCAGTACGAGCACGTTTCAGATCGCTTCGTCTGGATTCATTAATGATTTGCTGATGGCTCCATCTCAAAGATGGAAAAGTTCGGGTTTAGATCGAATACCATCTGAATTTTATAAATATGGATCAACGGAATTAATCAAGGAAGTAACTTCACTCTTTAATAAAATATTTGAGTACAGTCTAATACCACAGCAGTTCAAAGCAGGTTTGATATTTTCAATCCACATAAAAAAAGGAGACAGGTCAGACCCGCAAAATTATAATGCCATATCCTTTCTGCTTCCTATAAAATCTTTACATCTGTGCTACAAAGACGCTTATCCAAGCAGATAATCCAGAAAAAACGTCTTAAAGAAACACATTCAGATCGAATTATTGAACCATCGACAACGTTTGTACTGCAAACGTAGCGAAGTCCTTTATCTACCGAGGTAAGAAGCTATACACCTTTTTCGTGGACTTTAAGGCTGCATTTGACACTGTAGACCAAAATTGCCTGATGAACAAACAATTTGCAAAAGGAATGTCTCAAAAATTTGGATGGGTCATAGAAAATCTCCTGGAGGACACATGGGTAACGGTTTGGAATGGTGAAGAGGTATATGACCGGTTTCAAACGAAATCTGGACTTAGACAGGGTTGTACACTGAGTCCATCCTTAGTTGCTATTTTAATTGATGACATCACGGATGTTCTTCCTGGTGGTATTGAATATGCGGATCTTCTTATAAAGGCGTTACTATTTGCGGATGACATCGTATTCCTAGCTTACTCCCCCTAATCACTTCAACTCATGATAAATAAACTTTTCGAGTACTGCAAGCTATGGAGTTTGGTAGTCAAATTAGAAAAATCTAAAATCATTATATTTAAAAGAAGTGAAGGAAGGAGATTTGCAAATGAAAAATGGTTCTTCAACGGCAACAGCTTTGAGGTCGTGAATGAATACAATTAATTACCTTGGAATATTATTTTAAAAAAATTTTAGGATGGAAAGTCACCTAAAAGAAAAACTGCTGACAGCTTAAGTTGCGATAAACTCTACGTGGAGGAAGTGTATTTCTAACTAGTAGATATTTAACACACAGTAGAAAAATTTGAGTTTTTGAGGCATTATCTGAGTCAATATTGCTATATTGCTTTACCATAAGCAAAGCAACAAAGAACGGGACAGAGAACCCGTGAGGAAATATGATTCTTTCAACCCGCGAATTGGGCAAAGCAAAGGAACTCTTGTCCAAGAAAACTGTTAACATTGTGAAAGTGACCAGTAAATGTAACGAGTGAGAGTAACGAGTAAAAGTGACGAGTAAATGCAACGAACAAAAAGTAAAAACAACGAGAAAAAAACTAGTAAAATTAACCAGTAAAAACAACGAGTAGAAGTATCGAATAGAAATAACGAGTCAAGAATAAATTTTTTTGGGCAGTTCCAAGCGCAAATATCCACAAATTCCTGTTTTAACCTTTCAACAAACTGAATAAACGATCATATCTACACTTTTAAAAAGAAGCACGGCCTAAAATTTGTTTTGAACTGCTTAATATAGCATTTTTATATTTTCTACCCGACCAACAAGATATTTTCTACGAACTGACAAACACTTAATTGCAATACACAAACATCAAAACGCATTCCACATATCTGAGAATGAAAAATTCGCTGCAATTTAACCTCAAATTTTAAGATCGCTACTTTTATTCATTATTTTTACCCTGGACTTTTACTCGTCACTTTCACTTTTGACTTTTATTTTATTTTACCACCATAACTACAATCCCCAAAGTTGAGTTTCTAGTCCAGTCAAATTTAATTTTTACCATGCACCTTGTGGGGTAGTTTTGATTTTGCCCCTCTTTTATGTTTTCGGGGCTGCTGAATACGAATCTGAGGTTTGCGATTAAAATTTCTTGACGCAATAAGAAAAAAATTGAAAAATATATTTTCTGGGAATTTTCTAATGTTACGACAACCTATTTGGACTCAAGCGCTAGTTGAAAATTGATGTATATTTACTGTTTCCGAAAATCCATTCGAAAGCACTAAGCAACTACTTTATGTGAAAAATTAGAATTTTTGTCTGTAAAATGAATTAAGATATACTTTTCTGGTGGTCTTTGATGCGTTGAGTTCGAATCTGGTCTTATAATTGTTCTAGCACATCACGTCTTTGATCTATACGAAACTAAAAATACTGTAATATTTTCTCAGGTTCGTTAATAAAACTTATTCAATTTAAATTCTCCACTTATTTACTTTACAAAATAAAACAATTTACTTTTACAACCACAAAACAATTCATTGTTCACCACTGAAATGAATTCACCAACTTTACTTTTATTACAACCAACTTTACTCGTTCACGAATAAAAATCAACTCGTCCTTTGGCGGTCATAAATAATGTGCTTTTATACTTTTCACAAGGTTCCCGAAAAAGTGGGAAGGTTCTAGTATTTGCTTCTAGAGCTTTTCATATGGGAAATTTCCCTTTCCAAAGCCTTCATTTTGACGTTTAGTATTGGAAGTTCGAAAGCTCACCAAAGCTCTCCGTATAGGCTGGTTTGTGTCATGTCTAATCCCGAATCCGGTGTTTCTTTTATTCGAGAGTGGTTATAGTTAATCCGAGAGTCGTTATAGTATTTACAAATATGAGAGTCGTTATAATATAAAAGAGATTATATTTTTTCTCGATGTTATTTTTTGGACAAAATTTTTAAAGTCTTTCTTAAGTATGAATTTGAACTTTTTAAATACCACCACTCATCTTCGAGAAATCACTAGCCCTTCTTCTTGAACTACGTAATTCGAAAATGCAGTTAATTTGCATTATTAAAGCAGTCAATTTGCATTATTAAAACACATGCAAATTTTTGAATGATGCTCCACGAATTTCTTGTCGCAAACTTCAGATTCGGATCCAGTAGCCCAGAAAACATAAAATTAAAACTTCCCCGCAATTTCCTCGCTGAGCTTCTATTCTACATTCCAATAACTTAATAATGCATAAAGCCATAAATTTATAAATCACAATTGCTTCCACTCCACCTGAGATTCTAAGTAGTGAACACTCACTTCCTTCATCATTATAATAAACTTTAAAGCTTCCGGATTAATTCCAGTCGTCTGCAATAAACTCAATTAAAAGGTATAGCGTAAGCTTGTGATAAGCCATGACCTACAAACAAAAATATCAAAATGCTCGTTCAATCAATTTTCAGTTCGAAAAAAATTAAAAGAGAAAACGACAAGTTGTCAAAATATTAAGACCAAATTAGTTGTTAGTATTGATTCATCATCAAAAAAAAGGTGATGGCGTTTCCGGATTTGTCATTGCAAAATGCCCGATATGACAAATATTCAATCCCCTTCTTATTTTTAAATAATATTCTCAGCCTGGCCTGGCATGGCTGTAGATAAAGATAACCTTGAAGCTGAGCATATGAGCACCACCATCGCATCGCACCGTTAAGATATGCAAATTTGTCGGTGGGTCTGGTGATTGCCCCAATAAAGGGGGGTTGGTCAGCGGCGGCGGTGGTGACACCGATGCGATGGCGCCCGGATGAGGGACAGAATTTTGTTTACAAATAGAAAAACAATAATTCTCCACGACACATGCGGAAAGAAATAACACAGAAAATATAAACAGCCATCATAATAATATGTATAAGCTCATCGCTATTGACGATTGACACAATTAAACCGGAATTCGTTGTTGGATTGTTTGCGGGTGGCGGGCGGTTAGTACACACTCTCTGTAATAGGAACTCAACGCCTCGTTGATACTGCGCTGCAACAAAATAGGTTTAGCTGGAAAAAACTTTTAATAAATATGTTAATGAATAGAAATAACTTTACATATATGTACATTTATCTTGACAATGACTTCCTTTGCATTTGTTCGATTTTAGGCAGCTCTTGGTTCTTGGAATTAAACTTCCCAGATTTTTTTTTACAGATTTTTTAAATTATAAAGGGTGTTTTTTTTACGTGGGGTTTTCAATCTGGCAATACTTTTTTCGGAATTGGTCTTTTTGACAGCTGTCACTTAATTTATGCTCAGTTTGGTTTGTCATTTCATAATGAATAGGTAGACATACTCCTGAACAGCGTTTGTAAATCGTGCAAATTTATTACCAAAATAATGGTTCGGTTCGCGTGACGCATCGCGAAACAATCAATTTACTGAAGGAAACTTTTGGTGAGGCACCAAGGCGTCAATCGTCTCGGGCTTATCTACGTAGACAAGCGACTTCACATAACCCCACAAAAATAACCCCACGACGCGAGATAATGCGCTCACCAAAAGTTTCCTTCAATAAATTGAGTAAGGAGTAAGTCTACCTATTCATTATGAAATGGCAAACCAAACTGAGCATACATTATGTGACAGCTGTCAAAAAGACCAACTCTGAAAAAAGTATTGCCAGATTGAAAACCACACGTCCAAAAAAATACCCTTTTTTGAGCTCGCGTGCATAATGTGACCTTCAACCTCATCTTGTGGCCTTGAAACAAAATTTTTAAACTATTTAGAAAAATTCTAGGAACGGCCAATTTCTGAATTAAGTCGACCTATTTTAAACAATTACTGATCTTTAACATGAGGTGCTAGGATTACGGAGAGCCTTCAATATTTATTCAATAAATCAAAGACTATTCAATTGATATGCAGTGTATTGACTATAGACAGTGGTTATTGATGACGTCGCGTCGCTTTACAAAAAAAAAAACAATCACACAACAAAGGAAGGCGAACAATAAAGAGGAAAACACTTTTCAGTCACTTTGGCTTTTTTAGGTTTACATTTTTGTTTGATGGTTATGTTTTTTTTTTTGTTTTTTTTTTTTTTGTTTTGATTCGAAAATTCACAACATTACCAACTTCCCAATTTCTACCTATTTAAGCTTATTATGACTTCATACATCCTACTCCTACTTGGGGCAAACAAAACAAAAAAAAATTACGTACAAAAATGAGAAATGTAAAGTAGAATATCCGGCTTCGATTTGAAGCGGATATAGAGAGACTACCGGCCGCTTGACGTGGTGACGACAGACGATGAGACGAGGCAGACGGACAAACCATGTGCACACCGCGATAATCGTATTCGTAATTTCGTAATTGTTTACCGGCGCGCGGCGGATGCGTATAGTTTACTGATATTTTAATTGCAATTTCATTTGTATTGAAATTAAGTAGGTATGTACATTTTTTCGAAATGGAGCGATTAACTGAGGTTGGATATAATATTTTATAGATAAATGCCAGTCAAGATTCAATGCTCCAAATATTTGCGGTGGTAGAGAGAGGAACATATAAAAAAGCAAAGAACCAGCAATATTAATCAACACAAGGAGCTTGTGATGTTATTACGATTTTTAAATACCAAAACTTGATAGAGGCATCTGTGTCAAGGGTTTTATTAAGAAATACCCTTAGAGCGATAAAATGTTTTAAAACTGGGAAACAAATGATAAGATAGAACTTTTATAGCTGATATTCCAAATAAGATAGCTGTAAATCAAAGAAGGTGGATCGATAACAAATTGTTATTTCATTACAAAAAATTATAACTTATCTTTTAAAACTTATAGTGACCTACGCTACTCTTAAGTAGGTTCATTGACATGGAAAATCGTTTTTGAATAGGTATTAATAATTATAGACTAGTACGTCCAGCCCTCCAGCATCATTAGTCAATAAAAGCTGTCTTTAGCGTAGAGAAAAACTGATACCTCATTTACATGGAGAATTGAATCCGAATTGAATCAGGATCTATGTCCATGTAGAGTAGACCTGTAGCTCGGGAAGCTAGATCGAATCGAAAATAGAATGTATACACCTAGATTGAAGGATTGAGGAATTGAGATTTCAGATGCTTGTTATGGTGTGCATGCGTAATTGTGTATTTTGATTCCAGACTGTTGTATGTTGTGTATTTGGCTTATTTTGGTTGTTTGTTATTTTTGGTCAAAATTTGTTTTTATTAACAACGTCACACTCACAAAATGAAAGCAAAACTGTCACTTCAATCCCATTTGAGTTCAATCTATGGATCTGGAAATGTCATAAACCTGGAAGAAATTTCGATCCGAATTGAAATCCAATACTTCGATCCACTCATGTAAACGTGGTATGAGCTACTTATTAGCTGCGTTTCTTTGCATGTCCATATGGACATTGGCGAAGAAAACGACATTGGGACATTTAAACATTTGCTTTGGTCTGCCATTATGAATTGAATAATTTTACCAACAAATATTTGACATTTCTATACAAATTATCGATAAGGCAACGACAATAGTAGTCTGGTAGTACCATTTTTATAAGGACAAAAGTTAAATCTACTTAATTATCTGGACATAGCTTACTCTATATGGACATAGTTGTTGTTGTTGTATTTGACATATAAATTGCTTTGTTTTGTTCTCGTTTTTCAGAGAGAATTTACTGGAGTTGCAAAAAACCACAGCTATTATTAGGTCTGTTCGTGTACTTCCTATATCTACGAATTTCTACGAATTTTCTTCTTTTTTTTATATGAGCTTTGACAGAACTTTGGTCAAAATTCGTAGAAATTCGTAGTTTTCGGAGGGCGAACAGACATATTATTTTCAGCAGCACTGAACGCTGCCATCTGACATTTCAGTAATCTTCGCAGTCAGTGCTGGATAATTGGTTGGTTGGTGGGTGGAAAAAATCACACTTAGGTTACCATACGACAAATAATTGCTCGGTCCCGCTCTCGCTCTTGCTCGCACTTATTACACTCATGTCGAAAATTTCAAAATTTTTTTATTTCAAAAAAATTATTTTAAAACACTTCAAATGGAGTTAAGTTTGTTCAAAACTGAAGAAAAGGCAGGCTTAGGGGTAAACCAGTCATCACCGAGCTCATTCGGATGCCGTCGCCGTAGCTGGACTAGTCTCACTTTTCCTTACCCCGGTATATCGGCTCTACCAGGGCTGACCTTCTTTTTCCGACCTACTCGTGGTAACTTATTTTTTTTTTAATTTCTACTATAGATGACTTTGACATGACAGACTACAAACCATCCGCTGACACAGAGAATGAACTCTTGGATTCCAGGCAGGAAATCCTAAAGGGGACTCCATTAGTACCGGAAATCCGTTATCCTCGTGTAGCAATGCCAGCCATAGCAGTGCTGCACGAGGAAACAAAAAAACAGCGATCAATCTTCTCAAGGTGCAGTTCAAGAAGGCGTCCTTTATTCTTGACAAGATTGCCGAGAATGAGGAAGCTAGAAAGGCCCATGAAAAGGAGGAGGCTGATTAGATTAAATACCAGAAGATTGTTGAGGAATACAACAATCCTTTAAGTACCCAAGAAAAGGGAGTCAAGCTTAACAGATCTCTGTCACTCAACAGCTTTTCCACCAGCTTACTTTTTTCCCCTGCTTTATATTTTTGTGAATCCGAATCTGACTGTTTGCGACTAAAAATTCCTGATGCAACATAGAAAAAAATGCAAAATAAAGTGATGCAAAAATGCATTTTTTCAGAGTTTTTCACTTACCTATGGCTCGCAGCTTACCAATAATTTTTTATTTTCATTTAAGTAAAATTGAAAGCATAAGCAATTTTCAACAAGTCTGTTTTTTATATTTTTTTTCTGCGACAGCGCATTTGGACTCGACTCCTTTTTGAAAATTGACGTATTTTAATTGTTTTTGAAAAACCATTCGAAAACAATAATTAATTAATTTGTACAACAAGATTTGAATTTTTGACTTTCACATGAATTAAGATTTACTTTTCTTTCTGATAGTTTTAATTCTTTGAATCCGAATCTGGTCCCAGAATTGCTGAAGCAAATCATATTTTTGAGATATTCGAATCTAAAGTTTTGAAGAAAAATGGCGTTTTTGATGCAAATTTGGCGATATTTTATTTCTCAAGGTAATTTTTTTTCCAATAAATTGTTATGGTCACTCTGAAGTATGGACATTTTTCTTTGGAATTCTTTTTGAATCTTTCAAATACCTTTTTTATCTTTGAGAAATGATAAATTAGTTGTTAGCCGTTGTCTTGAAAACAACCAAGTTTTTAAAATACATACATACACTCCTCGTCAACTGAATACGCACAAACATTTTTGAATATATTTTATCCATTTTTTCCAAACAGTGATGGTTATTATGCCATCTGTTGATGGTAAAAATGTTCGTAACATATAAATAACAGAATTTCAAAGTTTTATCCAAAAACAACCGTGAGTTTTTCCTGTAATTTTTTTTGTTTTTTGTTTTTAATGTAATTTAACGAAATTTCGCTCCACGCTAATTTGATTGCAGAAATTAAGGTTTCTTTGTCTTCGAACTGACGACCACCCTCATAAACTTTGCGTACTAACCATCTCCAGACATTTTCTATGATGTTTAGATCAGGTGAGTACGGCGGCCATTGAAGCAACTGCACTTGTTGCTCCTCTATCCATGTTTTTATTATGCGCGCTGAGTGAATAGGCGCATTATCATGTTGGTAGGTCCAGTTTATGGGTCCAAAGATGTTAGAAAATTTAGGAAAACTTCTTTCCAAAATTACTTTATACCCAGCTGCTGTCATTCTTGATGTTACAACCTCGAGCTCAACTGTTCCATAATAACTGACTGCTCCCCATATCATGACACCTCCTTCACGACTATGATGGCGCTTTAAAAATCTTTTTTCTTTTCTTAAGTCGTGAAAATAGAAGTTGAACCCATCAGGGCCATCGAAGTTAAACTTTTTTTCATCTGAAAAAAACCACGTGATACTATTCTTTTTTCCAACTCATGTGAAGTCTTGAAAAATCTAATCGCAACATTTTCCGTCTCTCGTCAATTGGTTTTTTCTTAAGTTTCATTCGTTTAAGATGGCTTGAGTTGTTGATTACTCTTAATACTGTTGAGCAACTTGCGTTTACGCCGACTTTTTGTTTTATTTTTGCCCCAGAATCAGAAGAATTTGATGCATATCTTAAAATTCTTCGTCTCTCAGCTGCTGTTGTTGCTGTTTTCTTACCTCCCTTCATGTTTTTGCCGTATGCATCTTTATTTTTCAAGTAAGAATAAACTACATTAAAACTTCGGCCAACTTTATCAGCTATTGCACGTCCAGTTAGGCCTTGGTCTCTAAGTAAATCGATTTTAGCTTTTTCAACACTGTTAAGACACGTAGATCTACCCATTTTTCTTAAAATTTGAAATCAAGAATTAAATTTTAATGAAAACACTAAAATCGTTAATTTAAACTGTCAAGCACTCCAAAAAACTTATAAACAACGAAGAAAATGGCGTTGTACCTATTCAGTTGACTAGAAAAAAAACTCCTACTTTGCATATAAAACACTTTGCAAGTGGTTGAAGAAAAACTCACGGTTGTTTTTGGATAATTCTTTCGGAATTATCTGCTTAACATCTTAAGGGAATAGTTAGCATCAACAGATGGCATAATAACCATCACTGTTTGGAAAAAATGGATAAAGTATATTAAAAAATGTTTGTGCGTATTCAGTTGATGAGGAGTGTACTATGCCAAAATCATAAGCTTTAAATGAGAACTTCTTGGAGAGAAATGGGAATGGACTGTTTCAGAAAAAAAAAACTTGAAATTAAATTTGTTGAAATTGTATATAGTTTTGATTGGGCGATGTTATGTGAAAAACCAACAGTTTTGGAATTATAAGCAAAAAACTGGAAAAAGATGCATTTTTCTACCACATTTTGCGAATTTTTGCATTTTGCGTCACGAGATCTTAGTCGCAAACCTCAGATTCGGATTCAGCACCCTCGAAAACAATAATCTGGAAAAAAATCAAAACTTACCTTAATTTGCTGGCTACGAGCAATAAGGGTCCATTTGAGCATACAAATTTACTAGATTATTAGCATAATATTTTCAAATAGTGCAGTTTTTGACGAAAGCTAAAAACCAAATAATGATTTATCGAAGCAATAAAATGAGAAGACTGGGGAGAGCAAGAGAAGGAAAGAAGGGAAAGAATAAGAGAATCCAGTTACAACAGGTGGTATAAAGAAATAATGACAGAAGGGATTCCACAATATTTAACAGCGGGTTGGAAGACAGAAAGAACAAGGAGAATTGCAAGAGTCAGGCTAGGGAATGAGGTGAGGGAAAGATGGTACTGGAAACGCGAAGAGGAGAGAATGTGCAGAATATGTGAGCGTGAACAAGAGACATGGGAGCATGTATTAGAAAGATGCAGATCTGTTGGAGATGAAAGAGAATCAATAAGGGAAAGGATGAGGGAAATAATGGACGAAACGGGGAAGGGAGAAGAGTGGATAAAGGAACTAGAGGCAGTGAGAAAAGATAAGATGATAGAGAGGGGTGGAGAGGGAGCAGAGTAAGGAAGCGGGAGACATGTAACCCTTAGGGGAGCCAATTACAAATCAATGTAATGTATGTAATTTATCGAAGATGAATGTTGGCATTTGAAAGATTCAAAAAGAATTTCGAAGAAAAATGTTCATACTTCAGAATGACTATTCAAATTGAAAAAATAAAAATGATTTGTAATATTTTCTTAGGCTCGATAATAAAACTTATTTTCCTTATTCAAACTTCCACTTATTTATTTCGCAAATCAAAACACTTTACTTTCTTACTGCAAAACTATTTATGTATTTTTCACCACTGAAATTAATCACCAACTTTAATTTTCACTTTCATTACAGCCAACTTTACTCATTAGGGGGGTTAACATTATCAACATGGAGTGACAGCATTGCTTGACGGAATTAGAACAGTTTTCAAAATATTTTGACAACCATACAACGAAGTTGACAACATGGTTGTTTTGGCGTTTCAATGATCCAACATCGTTTCCATCAAGCAATGCTGTCCAGTCATGTTGATTCATGTAAGCACCCTACTCAGGGGTTGAAAACAAACATGTCCTCTTTAAAGCTTATCAGTTATCACACAGGGTTCCCGAAATAGCTTGAAGGTTCTAGAGCTTTTTCATAGGGAAAATTTCCCATAAATTTCCCTTTATCGAGCATTCATTTTGACGTTTAGTACTAAAAGATCTTATGCGAGATTTTATTT